>JAYRBT010000114.1:86955180-87022984 GCA_036023395.1 Myiotriccus ornatus
TTGCATAGCAAAATTTCTTGTTTGTACTTAGGAAAAAAAGGAAACATCAATAAGAGAAAAATACAGTGTTCAACGAAGACGATAGTGAGACAATGAAATACATTATAGATGATCACATCAAGATCTACATTATTACACAACGATAACTTTTTCACTTTGTGCACAGCTATTTTTAAATTGCAAGATCAACCAGTAGAGAAAGCTAAGCTCTTGTGATAGCTTCCATTCAGTCTTCAAACACTGATACTGGGATTCAGTTGTGAATAGCAATCTTTCTAAGAATTATTGAGTAAAATGTCAGAATACGTGACATGGTTGGAATATACTTTAGACTGAATGTTAAATGCAAGTTCTGTCTTCTTTGACCCTTCAGGAACTAAGTTATAATGTGAAAACCTAATGGTGTCAGATACATCTTCAATAAGTTAATGCATGTTAGCTTTTATACTTTTTCACTGTGCTTCACTATGGAACTGGCATTAAATGACAAGCAGGTGACAAGGGCTTCTATTAAAAGTAACATAAATCAATTCTGAAAACTCTAGCACCAAACAGTCAGCAAAAGAAGTAAGTTTATATGAAAATTAGACAGAATTTCTGCCTGAAATTTTAAGGTTTCCACCTCTTCTATTCACTCTATAATAAACCTGCAGGTTTATACAATAGCACTGATTCTCTTGGGATGAAATTCATCAGACTAAATTTAGATATCTTCAGTGGTTTGCAATCAAGAATGCCTCCATAAGATCCAAATCCAATAATATTATGAAGTTCCACTGACTGATTGAAAGGTCCAGTCCTTGTGAATAAATCCCTAATTTCTCAGATACAGAAATGTTCCACTCTCCTAGGAATTATATTAGAAACTGGGAGGTTATGAAAGTATTCTTGATTCTAATCAATGTATTCAAGAAACTATTTTAAAATAAATACTACTCGAAGTCCTGAAAGAGGCCAGTTAGGTTGCATAACAGAAACTTGATGCAGGTGCTATTCATGCATATGACGTGTCTAATTTACGATTTCCTCCAACTGTAGACAGAAACCATCTTGTTTTTCATACCACTGAGTAGTTCAATCAGTTCAAGATTCAAGAATCTAACAAGTACAATCTCCCAAGTTTACAGGAACTTAAGAGCTTGATTTCCAACCTTCTCTCTTGATTTAAGCAATTCATGTGTTCCCATTTTCCCATTTTAAAAATCTTGCATCAAGTAAGAGCTATTGTGCTGCTATTTGAGAATAAAATACTACTCATTTCTCATATGCTGGTACTCCTGAAATGAATTGAAAATAAGTTTATCTGCAGGTTTCAGTGATAGAAAATACCTGCATTTCAGGGAGGAAAGAAAGGACGAATGAAAACTATAAAATCAATTATTCCCCATGCATTTGACAAGAATAAAACAAGTCAGAAACTCATGTTCCCTGAATCTTAGTCAGTTAGTAGTTTAAACCACCCTTTTTGCCTGGATCTGAGGTATTTTTAACTTCTGGAGAATGAATATTCAGGATAACTCATAAATATGCTGTTCAAATATAGAAAACGCTTGTGTACGTATATGCACTAGAATCTTCTCTCAAACAAATTACTGTCCTTTTTTTCCTTTTGTATTCTTTTATAATCAGGTTAATAATCAGGTTAATAATCAGGTTAATAATCAGGTATCCTGCAGCTCCTCACTCGCCCCCTGCACCAGTGGGATAGGGAGAAAAATTGGGAAAAAAGGTAAAACCTGTTGGTTGACATAAGAACAGATTACTAATTGAAATAAAATATTATAACAATAATAATAATATATTAGTAAGGAAAAGGGGAACAACAAAGAGAAAGAGAAAAATTAAACTGAAGAAAGACAAGCGATGCACAATACCATTGCTCATCACTCGCTGACTGATGCCCAGACCATCCCTGAGCAGTTGGCAGTGCCTTCTGGCCAACTCACCCCCAGTTTTTATACTGGACATGACTTTCTAAGGTTTGGAATATCTCTCTGTCCAGTTTGGTCAGCTGGC
Organism: Myiotriccus ornatus; assembly: GCA_036023395.1. Classification (NCBI taxonomy): domain Eukaryota; kingdom Metazoa; phylum Chordata; class Aves; order Passeriformes; family Tyrannidae; genus Myiotriccus; species Myiotriccus ornatus. Next base: position 86,957,197 of record JAYRBT010000114.1, read on the forward strand.
CTGGTCATGCTCCTCCTTCCCAGCCTCTTGAGCACTGCCTGACTGGCAGAGCATGGGAAATTGAAAAGTCCTTAACTTAGTAAGCATGACTCAGCAACAACGAAAACATCAGTGTGTCAACATTATGTTCATACGGAATCCAAACCACAGCACTCTACCAGTGCTACTAGGCAGAATATTAACTCTCTCCCAGCCAAAACCAAGACATCAGGAGTACAAGATCCAATTTATAGTTTCATAAATTATATATTTATATATTTGTCATATTTTAAAAGTGGGTAGAAATCAATGATTGATGGCATGATAGATAAAGGCGAGGAAAGCATCCAAGGACATGATCTTCAGACAGACATAATCAAGCATTTTAGAGGACCGTGATGTTGCTTGTGAAGGCACTTAAAACGTGTCATGTGGATGTTTCCTACAATCTGACAGGTGCCCTACCTACAAGATTGTCATGCTAAAAGGGAGCATTTGTTTCCTGCACGTCCACCTGTCTCCACTGCATTTGCTTTATCTCAGCAAAAGAAAAACATTATCTTTGTCTGCTATGATTCTGAATGAAAACGTCTCTTTGTTTTCCTTCTGGGGTATCTTACCCATGGTGGAGAAAGGAAGATGAAATATAAAATTTCCTAGGCAACAGATAGGCAGACAAAACACTTCAAGGTAGTAACTGTTGTTCTCCTCCTGATGTTGCACTTCTGATATTTTAACTTTTCCTTTTTTTGCTAGGGGTGTGGTTTACTGTTCTACTGCTGGTTTCTTCCAGTTATAAGACAGAACTGAGGTTCAGGAAAAAATTCTCTCTCTTGCTGAACTGACCTTCCCCATTAGAAGATGGACACTTGCTAACTGTGAGTGCTGCTTTAAATTATTTTTTTTTATTATTTTTGATTTTATCTTGTTGAGAAATTTTCTCAATGTGACTTACAAAGACTTGAGCTCTTTTTTTTTTGTGATGTGCAATACAGGAATAAGTAGATTTTTAAAAAATAAAAATCAAGTATTCTACCTTGGGATGGTCGCTTTCCATATTTTACTTAATTGGAAGTTACAGCTTGTTAGGTCTGGCAGAGGGCTGGTGATAGAGACAGGCAACTGATGTAGTCAAGAATTCCACAACAAAGCTAGAGGGAGCATTTTTATTCTGCTTTAGTTTCTTATTTCATACTTAATCTATATATCTTTTAAAAATAATTTTTATAAGCCTGAATACTCCTTTAACCAACTTCTAGAGTTTCACTATAGTATGATAAACTACTTGTTAAGATAAGAAAAATCTATAGGTAGCTAAATAAATGTACCAGATAATTCTTAGAATCAAAATGTTAATTAAAAAAAAAAAAGAAGCAGCATGAAGAAATTAGAAATTTCAAATACAATCTAATTTCCTAGGCAACATAGGATTCTGATCATGTCATCCAACCCCTGCCTTCTTCACCTAAAGTGATACAATTAGACAAAATCCTTGGAGGAGGGTTTACAGCTACAGGTGGTAATTTTTCCACACCTATTCTTTAGAAAAGTTTGAATTATAGCTTTAGAAACATGTAAGCAGTTATGTAAACAAGTCAAAACAGCACAATACCACTGTCGAAATTAATGACACTAAGTCATTAAACTCAACAACTGCTTATGTTTCATGTATTTTTGTTTTGCTTCATTGTGTTTGTAGATATAGCAATAAGATGACAAATTAAATGCAAATACAGGATATAATAATAAATAATACCTTTGCCAGGGTATTTTATTTGATTATTTACATTCCAACATAGAGTGTAAAAGACTATAGTAATGCCAAGCATTTAAAACTTTTTCCTGAAAAACGCACATATGCTAGAAACCAAAGTTCCATTTTGGTTAAAGTAATAAACAGAAAATTGAGCATATCAATACTATTTGTATCATGCAGCCTTTCAATACTTACAGGAGGCCTATAAGGCAGATGGGGACAAACTTTTTACCAGTGCCTGTTGCAATAAGACAAAAGGTAATGGTTTAAGACTAAGAGAGAGATGACTTACATTAGATATAAGGAAGAAATTTTTCGCAGTCAGGATTATGAAACACTGGAACAATCGCCCAGAGGGGTCGTTTATGCCTCATCCCTGGAAACATTCAAGGTCAGGCTGGACAGGGTTCTGAGCAAGCTGACTGAGTTTATGTCCCTGCTCATTGCAGGGTGTTGGACTAGATGACCTTTAAAGGTTTCTTCCAACCCCAAATATTCTATGATTCTACATTATGTTGCTTTCTAATTTAATTTTCAGTTTAATATTTTTTGTTGCTAAGAAGAAACTGCCTTATCTCTGTGGTGTGATTTATTAATCACTTTATTTATAAATCAGAAGATGTAACAGAATCAGTGATCCGCTACTTGTGGGAATATAGTGCACTTAGGCATTTTCACAAGAACTGTTTATATGTGCATAAAAATTACTGAGAAAGGAGACGAAAAACCCTGAAACTCTCTCCCTTGTTAAAGACAAACATGTGAGCTTGATAAAATTGAAGCTGCATTTTTCATCTTCCTTTTGGTCCTTGATTATATAAAATGATCACCATTTGGATGGTGATCCAAATTCCTTTCCCTTTCTCCATCTCATTCCATCTCTCCATTCTGGCAACATCCTACATTTCTGAGGTTTGCTGGCTGCAAACAAGAGATCACAAGTCTGTCTTAACAAGAAAATCACTTGCTGAGAAAGTGACTAAGTGGCAGCGGGAACAATTCAGCTCACTCCTCTGCCCTTCCATAAGAACAGTGCAAAAGTTAAAAGAAAGGACAAGATCTACAGTTAGCAGCATATACAGACGCTTTCTTATCTGTTCATAGAAATCTAATGTTTTGGCAGTCTTCCAAATATGCATATATAATACAGGGAACCACTCTTCTTGTAAAAAAGAAGCATTTGCTGGCACAAGTTTTAGACTGAGTTGAAAAAACCAGCAACTAAAGCTCAGCTCCGTCCCCACAATCACGGATAAAGTGGTCTTTGTTAATCTGGCAGAGCTGAAAGGAAGAATTGAAACTTGCTCTCTCCTCCTTCTTGGCTTTGCTTACATCAGAACTCCCTAATTAGACTTTGTTTTCATTCTTGAGATATTCTTTTCTGAATTATGAAGTTTTTTACTTAAGTGGTTTGTCTAATTTTGAGTCTGAAAAAAAATTAACGCTTTGCTCAGATTTCTCAGATTCGATTGGACTAATGATTTCATAAGCAATAATTGAAAGATATTGCTTATCACAAGGCAGTTCAGTTGTGAACTTTAGTTGTGGTCTCAGGCCCTGGGAAGCAGGTTTTCACAAATCACATGCAAATCCTTTGCAAGTGGTACTTGTTAGCTTCTTTCAGCTGAGAGGGTGAATGGATATAGAGATGATCAGGCTGAGGCAACACAGTCCTGTGGGGAGTTCATGCATTTATGAATATCAGGCATCTAGTGAGCCCAAAAATTATCTTCCAGCCTGCCATATAGTTTCCCTGACATAAAGCTAAACAAAACGCAATGCCCATAGAAACATGAGTCACACTGATTATTAGTGATTTTTATTCAGGCTTTCTGCTACTTTTTTTGCATCATTAATTATTCTTAATTCTAATTACTCCCTAATCTCATACACAAAACACTGGCTATCCCTGGAGTCCTCCAAATAATATGATAATTATCTGTGAGAAAAGTACCTCAGGCAAAGAGTGATTCCAGGTACCAAAGGTAACAAATGTGGAGGTCAGCTGCATAGACATCTGCTCAGCTCTTTAACTGGATTTAACTTTAATCGATGCTTGTTGTTGAAACAGAAAACTAAAGCATCAAAACTAGCTTGCACAACATTAGTTCCACTTTCTGTTGCCTTGGTCATGGTGAAGGGCAGTCTATGGACACCACCCTGTTGCAAACAGCAGTCTCTACCTGGACTGTTAAATCAGTCCTTCGTGGTGTTGCCTGCTCTCCATTTTGGACTAAAATTAATACACAGTCTCATACAGGGCTAACAAAGCGAAGGCATTGAATTATGTGTTAGGCCATTGAAATATAACCACCCCAGATAATGAAGAATCCTCAGCCACAGAGAGCTGGTTTATGAGCACAGGGGTTGCCTGGTAACAGGCGTCTGTCAGGTGCCCGTTATCATTTGATGAAAGCTGATCGGGGAGTCGTGCTGAAGGAGATTGGATCATTATAAAAGAACAGTAATTTGCCCTTATGCCTCAAGTTGAGGGATCTGATGCAGCAAGAGTCTACTGAGATAAGAGGCAACTATTTTTTTCTCAGTGTAGAAGGAGAAAATTATATTCTTACTGTGCCTTGCAGGGAAATGACTGCACTAGAGCACTCTGGGGTTCTGTGCTGAGACTCCAGGGACTGTCTGGGTGCCCCTTGGGCTGTTCTAGGCACTGCACTAAGGCACGTTCAGTTTTCTGCTGCTTTGTGGCCTCTTCTGTTTTTTTCTCAAGCAAAAGCAATTATGACATCGGAAGTTCTGCACCATGCCTAAGATGCACACCTTAATGATAAAGCATTACTCAAAAGGCTCTGATCTTCACTGCAATGCTAAGGAGAGAGGGGTTAAAAGTGCAGAAGATGCTAGGCTGAGCTTTACACCCTTACCTACACATAAAACTGTAGGTTCCTGTACCCAGAAATCCGACTGAGTATTTCAGAATAAAAAGGCAGTCTTCCTCACATACGAAACTCTCAGGTGACCAGTGACTAGTCCTTCAGCAGCTATTTAATAGGTAGTGAGCAGGAACTGCTCAGTTAGTTGCTGACATGAGATTCCACATTCTAGGCTAGGTGGTGCCTTCTAAACAGGGAACTCTTTTGTCGTCTTGCAAAGGCCTCTTGCAGTGTGATTTACATTCAGTTACACTACAATTCAGGGGAGCTATAAATAGAGCAAAGGACGAGATCCAAATAGCGGATGCAGCTAAAGTGGAAGTTAGGCAGAATGTTTAGGAAATTATTTTAAAAAAAAGAAAAAAAAAAGACACGGGGGAAAACATGCATAGCTTTCTTAGGAATCTGAAATCCTCTGGCATCTTACCATCTGACATTAGCTTCCATAACCTTTAAAAGAGGTTAAAACTCTTTCCAGAAGTACTGCAATTTAGAAAGTCTATGTATTCCCTAAAACTGGTCAGGATCGAGGAAGTAGATTCCTGTGTCTGGTTAAACAGCTGACTTATCCAACTACATCAAGATCACAGCTGCTTTATCCTCTTCCTTGGCAGTACTTCACTAGAAAAATAAAACTGATATAGAAACTAAGCCCTGGACAGGTTTTGACAAAAGCAAGTAGATGCAGCCCTGCCTGGGAAACCCCAGCTGTGAAAGACAGCATTGTGTCTCTCTGACTCACTTTGGCTGTTCCCAACACACACCAGCTTGTCTTCCTAATCCTTCTTCTCTGCTCCTGACCATGCTGCCAGACCTCCTCCCTCACTCTGGCCCTGGTTTTCACGTAAGTCAATCGTTAGCTACTTCAACTCACAGAATTCAAGGAAATCCATCCTTCTTTTCTTGCTGGTTTAGTTTTCATCCAGAATAGCAAGTGAAATCAGCTCTCAGAGGAGCCTGGAGAGCTACAGAGCAGATGGAAAGTGCATGTCAGAAGTGGAGAAAAAAACAGGGGGGAAAAAAAAGGCAAATCTCACTTTTGCCAGAAATGAGCTGTTTTATCTGCTTTACCTCAAGTCAGAATATTCTGGCTAACAGGTCCACTCCTCAAGCTGAGTTTACGCGATTTCCAAGTCCTCCTTAGTCAGTACTCTGATTTACATTCAAAAAGGCAGATGCCTAAATTCTAAATGATGCCTTAAGATTCTTAAGATTTTTAGCATATAGATTTTTAATATAGCTGTATAGTTTCTAACACTTTAAAATAGCAGTTAACAGTTATTAAACCCTGTTTCTCATGCTTTGTATTCTCTTCTTCCATTTTACGCATCATAAGCACATCACTGCTTTCTTACCAACAAAATACCTTTACTTCAGCTTCAAATAAATACCAAAAACCCGCAATAAAAATTTCAAGAGATATTCACTCACGGAAGTCTGCAGTGTTGTTCAGATTTTCAGAAATTAATTTTACTTATAGAGATGTCAAAGAAATCACATTAGACTTGGAACTTGAGTTGTTGGACTGAATGGTGATATATTTCATATAAGATAGAAAGCAACTTGATGACAGGGTTACCAAAAGCCCTTGATACAGAGGCACTTAGATGAGACAGTCAAGGCTCTGCCAACACCCCTTGCAGTAAGAACCACTCACCCCCACACAATTTTTTGTGTGACTGTCATGACAGAAAATTAATTTCAAAGTTTTTATCCAGCCAATAACTCTTGTGGCAGCTTATTTTTTTCAGAAAATGTGATTTTAGGAAAGACTTAGCAAAAAAGAAGAATTCAAGTTGCACTATTTTATCCTGAAAATATATTTACCCAATCTTAGGATGCTTCTCAAAGCATTTCAAAGACCCAGTTGGTCATTCTACCTAATTTGAAGTATATATCTTACTTAAGTTTGAGAAAAGTATTGATTTGTCTGCTTTCTGTGAGCCAAGGGAAAGATTAAATTTTATTTGAAATATTCTTCTCATATTACTCTCTCTCTAAAAGTCTTTCATTTCAGTGACTGGAATGTGTCTTGTGGGTACTTAGTAAAATCTGGAGCAGAAATCATCCTAAATTTCTATTTTATTAACACAATAGCTTTACTTGTTCTGGAATTGTTTTTCAAAGATATTGAGGCATTTGGAAATGAAGTTCAACCACAGCAGGACTGACAAATGTCCTTGAACATTCTGAGTTTCTACATCAATGCCGAGAAATGTCTGAGAAATGTGCTTATCTGCATCCTTAAGCATCTGACGCAGGGCCAGGAGTTGGACTCAATAACCCTGATGGGTCCTTTCCAACTCAGCATATTCTGCCAGTTTGTGACTTTTACATTTTTGTAAACTAGCCCTCTGTTTTAGACCTAAAGCATATTCTAAGTGTATTTTGCTTCATGTCTTTCTCAGGTACCTAGGCAATGTTGTGCACAGTGTACGTGCCACAGTACATTTTATGAGTCTACTTTAAAGTGGCACAAACAACAAAACAAAGTAGCTCATGTTGACCATAGTTCCTAGGCGTGTTGTGTTCTCTTTCCTCCAAGTTTCTGTATGGTTTGTAGTAAAAATTAATGAAAATAATGTAATCAAACTATAATGTTAGGCGCTTTTTTCTTGGATATTCCACAACAAAAGTGGAATTTAAACAACCTGCTGAAAACATTTATATGGATGAACCATTCCTTTTAGGATGGAATAAAAATTAAAACATATTTTTTTATGACCAAGGCTACAAATTTAGGATCACCTGTTTCTATAAATCTTCTGATATTAAGTGGATACAGATGATGAACTGTTCACTATGATGAGCTTAACCATTTGTTCTTTCTTGAAGACAAATATCTTTGAAAGTCTTATTGGGAAGAATATTTTCTGTAGCCAGGTCTAACTTCCCATAATCCACAGACACCCCTACCATATCCCGGGAATACAGACCTAATAGCTTTTATGATGATGGATCCTTTGAGGCCTCTTAAAGTGCTGTGTCCTTCAACCATTCTTCACCAGCCTCTGTAAGTGTAGCTTAGGAAAAGGGACATACTGGGTTTTTTTGTCATGAGAGCTCTGTCATGTGCTGAAAAACTCTGAGCCAAGTTCTGAGCTGCAGAAGAAACCTACAGGCTTAGGCAGGTTGTTAATTAAGCACCTCCGTTGTTTGGATCACTGAGAGAGGAGCAAAATTACTATTGTCAACAGAAGTTTGTTCATATGTTTTATTTGCTTATCTGTTTGTGTAAAATGCATCACTTTGTGTGAAACTGAAGCTAAAGCAATAAACAAGAGAGAAGACTAGTGTATGCATAATTAGTGAGCGCGTGTCTAGTATACTGTACGCTGCTCCTCAGAGCAGTTTAGTTTGATATGCGGAAGAATATTGAAAAATTGGTCAGTGTTTAAAGAAATGCAATAAAAATGACTTAGATGGAAATGTTGAGGAATGACACCTTAAAGATTATTCTATCATGCTCTATAGGATAAAGTAGAGGTCTCTGTGATCATGAAGGTCATGAGAAACAAACTTTGTCTAGAAAATAAGTGAATACCTAGACTAGAGGTTGTAGTTTATCACCGTGCAATGAAGTGGGTTTTTCATCATGCGGGATTATTAAATGATGATGATGTGGTGTTTGTTTTACTGGGTTTTTGGTGTAGTTTTTTTTTCCTCCAAGGCATACTCTAGTTAAACAGCTAATTATTATATTCTGTGGAGGAGCAAGAGATAAATACTATTCCCTTTACTCTGCAAAAGTTAAGCAAAATGAGCCTGTTGATCCGTTCTGAATTCATATTAAACACTGAGAGAAATTCAGTTCAACATCGGACAACTAACAGAGTGTGGGGCACATATTATTGTGTTAAGAACACTGTATACTGTTATCCTCGTAATAAATGAGAAACAAACTGTAATGATTAGTCAACATTTGGTCACTTCAAATTCTCTGCATTTTTTTCTATTCAGTGACAAAAGAAATCCAGTTTCTTTAGTACTTTCAAACCTCTACATGTTAGAAAGGCTATAAATATGCTAATTTTAACCCATAATGATGGTATTTTGATCTCCCTCATCATAAGTCTGTCTGAGACAACTAATTTTTCTACTTTTCACATAGCATATTGTCAGTACACTGAAATATTACAGGCAATATTATATATTACAGGTAAAATTAGGCAATGTACATAAAAAGCTAAAATGGTTCACAGTACAAAGAAAAAAAATTGGAAGAGAAGAAATCCCCTTGAGAAACTCTACATCTCATCCCATCTGCCTTACATGCTATCAAAAAAGCTACACAACTTTCCTAAGGATCTTTGGATTTGCAAGAATTTTCAGAGGAGCTCAGGACTGCCTATAACTGAGGCTCTGGTCCACCTACATAAGTTTCTGGTAAAAGAGTATATCTCCACATGCAGCTGCCACTTAGGGTCTTAATAAAATACAGGTTTGAATTTTCTTTCCTAGGGCACATGTTCATTTATTGGCCCAGCCATCACTTTTGGTATTGAAAAAAATGCCTTGAACTTTATCATTTAGAAGATGGAAACAAAAGCAGATGCATGAAAGATGTTCTTCTCTGAGTAGACAGAGAAGAGCTGAAAAAACTCAAAGCCATTACAGCATCCTTCTTTGCCTGTTTAGCAATACTGCACCATAAATCTGTGAGCTGTAAAGCAGCTCCTGTTTCCTACTGAGAGAGGTAGCTGCATTTCAGCGATGCATGAAGTAATTCATCTATGCAGCTTATAAAGCACTTAGAGTTCCTTTGGGATAAAAAGCACTTAAAAATGTAAGGTATTAATATTTTTTATGTGTTTAAGTTGTCAAATCTTGCTTTCTTATCACTCAAACCACCTTTAAAATTCACTTTTTCTGTGAAACACACAAATGTTAATTCACTTAAATTAAAAATCTATTGTCGGCACATCTTTTTTAATGGACACAGGTGCTTGGGTGAATACCCCCTTGAATCTTACTCATGCACTGTACAGGGCCAGCTTTCCCTACATTCCTATCCATGTGCAAAAGCAAACAATTCTTTTGGCTGTCTACAACCTAAATATCTTTTTCCTGGGGTCAAAAAAATTTGGATTTATCGGCTTTCCTTCTTTGGGTTTTGTGACTGGAATGATAAGGACCATATGCAAGGGTTTGCTATGCACATAGTTTCTTTCCCCTGTACCTCTTCACTCTCCTCCCAGTGTGCAAGGTTTCACTAAATATAGGATGCCACAAATGCCGGTTTCTAATCCTTCACCCAAATGTCATTTCAGTAATTCTTACATTGCTGAAGAAAGCTTGTACAAGATTTTCTAGTTAAGTGCTTTAGTGCGATGGGACTGTGGCTGACATTTACATCAGCCTTTTCTGTGATTTGAAAGGGGGCAGAAGTGCTTGGGGTGGGGGGACATCAGCATATGTGCCTCACTGCAGTTGTAGTGAGGAAGTAGAGGTTGAAGCACCATAATGAAAATTATTTTCTAGACATTTTTGTATGATTTTGTGAAATATTGTTCACTTTAAATTATTCTGTAAAGTCAGACTGAAAGAAGCCCATTATTACACAGGGAAAAAAAATCAACACAAACTACAGTAATTAATTCTTTAATTTAGAAATTTTGACATTCAAAACACTATGCTTCAGAAAACAAGTATTACAGCCCAATAGGTTTTTTGACTGCTAAAACTGCAAGTCACTGTGCCTTGGAAAGCAGTAGTAATAGCACGATCTGAAGAGACACTTCTCAGATCTATCCAATAATTTGCATGTTAAGCATCCTAAGAACATTAAACCATTTGGTCAATAATCTATATTCTTTAAGATTTATTTCTCTTTTAATTAATACTGAAACTTCAGTTGTAGAAAAAGAATGTCTAATGATGTATTCTGAGTCTTCCTAATGGAGGACCATCGTGTGCATTACCCCAGCATAAAAAAGTGAGGTAATGTCAGAGATTTAGCTTTAACTCTGAATTTCCTGGGTTTTTCAAGCTCAAACAAGACCCTTAATGTTACTTTAATGTAGTTTTTGGTGGTATAATTCTTCTTAATTCTGTCCATTGCAGTCCTTTGATACTTTATGAATTACTTATCTCACATTAATAAGGCTTAACATGGAGTATTAACCTCCTATACATTCCTAATTAGTTTTTAATGAATTTTAGTTTCCTTGTTAGAAAAAGAGCTAGCTAGCTAACTACCACAAATTTAATCTCCATTACTGGAGCATAAGACAACCACCCCTGGGGATGCATGTCCTTGAGATTTTCACGTTAAACAAGCAGCTTTATAAAAGAGTCAAAGAAACTTATTATGTGTGCCTTGGCTTACTTCTTAGCTTTAATGGTGTAATGAGTCCTGAACTATTTATAACTAGTGACACAATACACTATATAAACTTTCAGTGATTTCTATAATATGTTACGATGCTTCAAAAAAAATTTAAAAGACCAAATTGCTAGTCACCTGACAGCCTGATAGTCTGGAGTAGGAAGGGAAGGTGAATTAGTGCATTTTCTAATACATGATTTAGTTCAACAGTAGTAGCAGTTATGATACTACATGTAATGGAAAATAAAATTTCCTTTTTTTGATGTCATAATCACACTTTTCCCCCAAATAGCTGTGGGTTTTTTTTCTAATGTGGATGAATTTTATGAAATGTATTTATGAACTGTAACTATTTTTTGTGCATAGTACAAAGAAACATGTTGTAACTAATTATTTTGCAAGGGAGCCAACAGAGTACAGGTTACAAAAGCTTTTTTTTCTTGTTTTGGCAGTGCTTTAAATAAATATAAATAGGGATAAAATTTATGAACTAGTACATTGGGATAAGTAAAACAAAAGGAACAGCATCTCCTTATGAACTGCAGCAGTAGCTCAGGAATGAATTACAAACAGTTTTCACTGACAGCATGCAGGATGTTGCTGAAGCAGCACTCAGCCCTTTGGCTCTGTTGGGACAGTGCTACAAAGAGGGTGTTCTTCATCCTGGTTCTTCAATTTCAGAATTTGATTTCCTTGGTGATTTACCAAAGCCCTACAGTTTTGTATTCAGAACGTACTGCAGGAGCTGTGTGTTACCCATCTCCTGGGTGATGGGGAGAAGGTGTGGCTCTCTGGCATTGGTGTAGGAGGTCTGCAGGGGAGAGCTCAGTTGTCTTCTATGACATTGTTCTACCAACTACGCAGACCTTCTTGGTATTGGATGTATTATATTTTAGAATGGAAAGGCATCTGAAGGACTATGGTTGGGTGAACATCTATGTTAAAGTAGGCTGCAATCGCTTATCTTGGGCAAGTGGATGTTTCCTTTCACTAACACAAGTTGTACTTGATTAATTTCTTTTTGTCAGCAAACAGGAGCAAAAAAAGAAATTATAGTGTCCCAGACCATGAAAATGTATACACACACAAATGCACATTATTAAAACTCTTTAAATGCAGAAATCTAGTATGAAATGCAACTCAAATTAATTTAAACCTTATTTTTCTGAATTCCTTTCCATAGTGTTTTTCCATATTTCCAATCGGAGAAAGTTTATAAATATGTAACACTCATCATTCATAATGGTGAACAGTCACTATGCTAGGCAAAACCAGATAGCTGAGTGTTTTAACAGCTGAATTTCCAGACCAAAAGAATAAATTCTTGAAACTCTGCATATGCCATAGATCTTACTGGGACAGAGGCCTGGTACTGGGTCTGCATCATCATTGAATTTCACTCATTAATCTTTTACTTACAAATTAGAGTAATAAATACATGATTATCATGCATTCATTAATTAGACTTCACATTGCATGTTTCATGTTGAGACCCATCACTGTGTAGCAGCTGATGGGAAACAGAACAGCTAAAAATGAAAGGCTATCCAAACCCATGAAATGCTAGAGGCAACTTAATCACTGAGCCTGACACACAAAGTACAGACACCATATCCAGATGTGGTTTAGCTGAGTTCACAACCTTATTAACTTAATTCTAAGGGCTAGCAAGCAATAACTTGTACAGTGCAAATCATCAATCCTCTCCATTAGAGACTGTCATCAGCCCATGACCCAACCACGACTGGCCTCAGACAGCAATGAGCCTGTCTTTCACTTTGTGTGATGGTTCAGGGGAAAGGTAGTATGCTCTTCATTACACAGAAAAAAAGCAGCAGCTATTGGAAAGTGCTACTTTTCCCTAAGTCCAGCATGAGGTGATCAGGGTATAAGAAGCAAGCCAGTGAACTAGACAGCTGCTATTGGACAGAACTACTCATTCACTTACCTGCCTTCATCAACCCTGCAGTTTTCCAGATATTTGAACCAGCCATATCTATTTCCCAATTTGAAAGAAATGTCACTTTTTCCTCACACAGTTCTGAAGACTAATGTAGCACCTGGACTATCAGAAGGGCTTATATGCACTTCCTTCTGTTACACAGAAGATTGTTACTGCCCTCTCTCTCCCCCTCTCTCATCTTGTCTCCCACTGACTATATCCCTCTTCATCTGAAGAAACCATTGCTGACATTAAACAAGTATTTTCACTCCAGTCATTAATACTTCTTCCTCTATTTATTTTAAAATACTCAATTTCCTGCCTCATACCTTCTGTTAATGACAGAAGATAACCTCCTAGGGTAAAGGTAGAAGCTAATGAACTTTTTCAAACTTTCCTGTGCTAAGCCTTTCCTCTTATCTCAGATTTGTGGTGGTAGGGACAGATAATACTTCCAATCACAGTAGCAATATATGAGGCAAAACATGGACCTCTCCAAAGACTATATTTGTCTCTATAACAGGAACATAGAAAAACCAAGGCTAGCTTTAAATACATAAAAATAGAACTGATTGAGCAGCATACTGATATTTTTTGACAGGAAGAATGGGAATTACAAAAAAAAATTTTCAGCAGTTACAGAGGTAGATGGCTATCCCTCATTCCTGTTGCTGAGTATTTTCAGGGAATTCCTTTTGGAACTGACCACTAGCTTGACTTGTGGATAACTCGGTTTCAGTCATTATAAATGTTGTATATACACACTAACTTTCCATCTGAAACCACACCATTATACTGAGAGATACCAAGTTGATTCACTTCTCAGTTCAGTGTAACCCCATTATGTTTACTCATGACTCTTCCATTTATATACTTTATTACACTTCAGATAAGTCTTAGGAGAAATTCTGACTCACTCTTAAACACACGATTTCTGTAAAGCACACAGAAACTTCTACAAAGGACTATGTTAGTTTCTTGCTACAATTACATTACAGTGAATTTTGATACTTCTGTGATACTACTTTTTTCCTTGATTATTACAGCTGAATTGGCCAAATGCACAATCTTTCAAGTTGTATCACGTGTTCATTTCAAAGGACAAACCCAGCGCTACAGCTATTCACATATGTGGATAAAACAGCAATGTAAAAATGTAAAAAATGTAAAACTGAAAAATGCAATTTTTACAAATTGTTAGCAAAGGCCTTAAGAGTCACTGCAGCTTTTTGCAAATCTTTCAGCAAATATTGATCTTTTTAGATTTTAAAAGCTTTCAAATATATGGCAAAATCTTTTGCATTTAGACCATTCAAATTATCTTCTACTGAATACATTTATCACTGACAAATTTGAGAAAGTTGTCTAATAACTGTTATATGAAACGAAAGAAGCAAAAGAAACATAAGTTGACACTGCCACATGGATAGTCATTCCTTTTAAATATAAGAAGACAATTTATTTTCCTATGAGACAGGAAAACTGAGGGCATTGCTACAGTTAGTAGGTGTGGACTGTCCATCAGAGCTCATTTTTAAGGACAGACCACCTTAAAAGTTGTATTGGAGCTTATTCATGTAACTTCAAACTTAGCATTACTTTGAGGGGGTGTGTGTGTGTAATGCATGACTTTCACAGCTGCCTTCTGACCAAAATAATTCTGTTTCTGAAAGACTACAAAGAGGAAGATGAAAAGAATGAGGATGGAAAGAAGAAAAAGTAGAATATATAACAAAGAGTTGGTTTGGGGTAAAAAGCTTTTCCATCAGAATGAGTAGGTAGTAGGCAGGTGAGAAGCACGTTCAAGTGGAAAGAATAAAGAGAAAATAGCTTGACATCAATTATTTCCAACGTGTATACAGCAGTTTCTTCAGTGTCTGCTTCTGTAAGTGGAGTCTCAGCTTCAACCTTGCTTCCAACCCTAAATTTCTTTCTCCCTTGAGTTGTTGGTGTCTTCAGAGAATGTTCCTCTTATTGAGATAATTACTGTTGTTTGCAGATTCTTCTCTCAACAGTTTAAGGATGACAGGAGCTATTAAATGGCTTGAATGTTATTCAAACAAGTTCTTGACATGACACTGAGTCCTCAGATGATTATTTAGGTGAAGGTTGGTGATTCAGTGCTCAAATCAGCAACATGAATTCTATCCTTCAAACTGTCTGAAGATTTGATTTAACCTTCTGACAAGTTTGTGGTTTGTTGTTTTTTTTTCCTCTGTAGTATATGATGCCTTAGTTGGTATTTTGCTCATCTTGATCCATGCAATTCTGTCCTGAGTTTAGCTGCATATTTGTTATATGGCCAGATTTGTGTTCTTTGGTGACCCTAAATTACCCCAAGTTGCCATGCCCCTTTTTGTTTTGCTCTGTCATAATCACACACTCATGATTTCTGAACCACAGATAAACTGCTGATTTATAAGAAAGGTCATGGCATATCCAAAATCCATAAATGCTGACATTGACTGCAGGTGTGGAATAGAAAGGTGCCTACTTCCAATGATGTTTAATCTACTTCCCTGTTTACAGTCTTCACAGTACCATCACAACACTAATATTTAACAGATTGGAGACAGACTTACACTGCTGAATATTCCAGTGATCTCTTTCCAAAAGTGGTGAATGGAATAGGATAACTGGAAAGGCATCTGTGCACAATCCCCAATCCCAGTGTGTACACTGCTCATTTTTTTGCCCGTTTTGCCAGTAGGCTCTTAAACTTTCACATCTAAAATGTTTAAGGAAGATCTCAATTCATGTTTATTCATGCTTCATTTTCAGTTTTGGACTGAAATCATAGATCCAATACCAATCTGGAGCAGAAGTTTAGAACTATGGGGTGGGGTTTTAGGGTGTCTGGTTTGGTTTTGTTTATTTCATACAGATGAAAAATAAACACTGGAAATGCAAAAGCTGAATATGTGCCTAAACAAAAAAGCATGTAAATCTGTTACTAAAGCTGAATAGTTCAGTGATCGAAAGCTTATAAGACACTTTACTATTGAAAGATCTTAAAATAAAAGAGTTTCAGCTCATTTTAGAACTAAAGTACATACCAACAACATTATTAAAAAGGAAAAAGAGAGGAAGGAAAAGAGGGACCAGTATAGAAACCATTGAAAATGAATCAATAAAAATGCATTTAAAAACCCCAACCAATCAACCAAACTAACAAAAACAACAACAACGAAAAAAACCCACACACAGAAAAATATCCCGAACCCCTTGTCTTAAAGAGAAAGGCTTTGCCTTCTTTTTATTTAGCATATCCAACTTCTTGGAAAAGATTTATGCACCTTTTAATACAGACAACTGAGAAATACCTTCCTATATTGCTATAAAAATTTCCTAAATGGAGAGGTAGTTTTCCTGACCAAGTAAACAAATTAAAGTAGTGCACTCATTACCCATAGAAAAATCTTTATATTGGAAAAGTACTAAACAATATATCATTGTTGGTGAAGCTTACAGTTATTTGGTTGCAGAGATATTTAGCATTCTAATTTATGTGAAATCTTATCTTAGGAGAAAAGGTTCAATTTGTAGAGTGGGGCAATTTATGGACACTGGAATAAACTGCTGGTCCAGTCATAAATGGCCACTGGAATCTGATCCATATGTAAATCACAGGACAAGTCTGCATGGTGCATACAGCTTTTTCATTCAGCAAACAAGAATGGAAATGTATCTGTAAAATGCAAATATTTTTGTTTTATCCAGTAACAACACCAAAACACAGCATATGAAATTCTTATTCAAGTCTGAGTTGCTCTCTCTATATTTTAAATAACTCTCATATGATCTCTTGAATATGTATCTTGTCTTGCTTAATGTTACTACCTGTAGTTTTCTCAGGAAGACTAAGAGTCTAAGCCAGAGAAAAGGAATGCTCTACGTGATTCACGGCCTTGATTAAATTTTTTTTCAGCCAATGTGCTCCACTTACTGAGATACATTCACATTAGCCTAAAAAGTTCCTTCCCTTTAAAATAATGTTTATATAAATTCTTTATAAACCACTGCCATTACACCATAACTTGTTCTGATTTTCCTCCCATTCAGCTGTATGACAAAGTATATTTTAAGAATAACAGGCAGTCAAAGTTTGAGGTCCAACCCATCCCCATATTTATAGGATTTTCAGATCTTTAGTGAAAAGGTAGTTCCATATCAAGTTGACCTATTGAGTCAAACTTTCAGTGTGATTCTTCAAAGGAAGGAAAAGAAGGAGTAGCTCAAAGCAAGTGATTTCTATCCATGAGCTCTCATTAACTCAGCTTTTTCTACCAAGGGTGTCAGGCAGTACTGTAGTGCAGACCACCACAGCTATTAAAACTTCCCTTAATTGATGAATTGCAAAGTAATTTAAAGGTAAACCAATATGGGCTGATTGGAATTGTCACCTAGAAACTCTCTTTAAATTTATTACTTGAACAAACGCTCAGTCAGGCAAGAACCTTCTCAGCATTTTTAATTTTGAAGAAACTAAATTATTTATTAATTTCATGTGAAACTATAATAATTTTATTATTTTTTGAATAAAAAAAGTTGCCTATCTTAAAATAGCAATGTCAACCTTATGGACCAAGTCTTGCATTCTTATTTTGAAACATCCCCTGAAAAAATTAGGTGGTATTTAATTTAGCTTGCACTTCAGCTATATTATTTGACTTGGAGGTATAAAAAGAGGCATTCTGTTTGCCTGATTCAATGGTCTAAATCTAGTCAGTCAGAGGACAAACCAGAAAAATTATGATTGTAGATTTAAGATTCAAGTGCCATTTGTGAATCTCCAGGGATAAGCCCAGCCCACTGAAGCGAGGGGCAAGTTTTCTCAAGCATACAAATAGTAAACAGGAGGTTTTCATGTATTTTGAAGTCCAGTATGTCTGATCCTCGCCTGACCTATAGATCTAGATGGCCCGGGGTCAGTTCTATAATTGCGGATTAAACAGACATTTTCAATTTTTTTTAAGTACCTAAACACAAACCTAAGGGGTACCCAGAGGCATTAGAGCTCATTCTCCTTTTTTACTGAAACTAAAGCAACGTGCAATGAAAAATATAAAAATCACAAGTCCAGACACAGTATGCCACAAGCTGGCCTGCATCTTAATCTAGTGGTAAGAGTAATCACCAAGGGAGCACATAATATCCAGATCTTCTAATCTCTGAAAGGTTGTAATTTCACAGCATTAAATAAAAAACAAAAGCAGGCCTGGGAGAAGCATTTTCATGGAGAAGGGATGTATCAACAAAGCCTAGGGATATATGCAACTCATAGCCCTGAAAATGGGGCAGATAGGTTGATAACTTGGATTTTGAAGTTGTCAGCAGTATTTACATAGATTGCATGCCAGCTAACATTAATGCAAACTGAAGGACAAGCCTGTAGTTCAAGATCATATATTCACGTTAATATCACAGATATTTTTGTTAAAAAGTACCCAAACAAATATTCTATCTTCTGTGTTACAGACAATGAGAAAATCTTAACATGCTGCCCACAGGGAACCTGATGGAAGAATTAAGATAAGAATAATAGAAAGGATTAGAGAGTAATGCCATATCATTAGTTGATTAGAAAGTCAAAAGAACGGGGGAAGGAGTTTAGACTTCAGGTCACAGAGAAGGAGATTAGTAAAGGGCGTAATTGTTGACCTTCATTCTTAAGTAACATCCCTTTTTCGAAGAAGAAAAGTCCACACACGTATCGGTACTTATAACTATATAAAAGGATATTAACACCATCATTTTCTGTACCTAACTTTCAGCATGCACCGATAAATCATGAAAGACTGAATGAAACTATCTATTGAGGATCTAATTTTAATTATTTAATTTTACCTGCATCGTAGTGAATAGCTGAATTCGTGATCAATCTCACAAATGCAACAAAGTTTAGAAAAAATATTTTCTTAAGAGTAACAAAGAATTTAGCCTATCATTGCAAGTAAGACTTAATTGTCATTATTCATATTAGAGAAATTTCAACTTTTTTTTTTTTAGAGAAAAATCTAAATCTAATCGTGTAAGAAAATCATATTACTAAGGGCATCTATGTAAACAAGTCATTTTGTATTTGAAACAATTAAAAACACAGTATACAGTCAACCCTCAGTTAGGAATCCAGTTAATGTTATATAGTAGGAGCAGGTTTTTTCCATGCGATTTAAAGAAAGAGCTTATCTAGCTGACAAGGTATTCTGTAGACATGAATCCATATTCATTACTTCCTTTATTCTGGTTAAGATCATGGCAACAAAAGTAAGTCTTGAGACTGACTGTCTTAATTCAATAGGAAGAAGAAAATCTGTGCTTTGAACTTGATACTTCTTGGGTTTAATGTTGTCAGTAGTAATGATTTCTCTTTACTTTGACTGGAAAGAAGCTAATCATAATAAAAGAAGGTTCCATGAGATGGCAGAGGAGTGGTCACTGCTAGGTAAAGCACTGGGGCTACTTTGGACTCCTAGAAAGTATCTGCAATAATTAACTAAACAGAAATGGTACCAGCTAAAAAACACATTTCCACTATTACCCACACTGTCATACTGACAGCACCAAACCTGGCACTGATTTGGTTCAGTCCAAAGAATGGTTTATCTTGGGTGAACAAGCATTCTCATGGCGCAGAGTTGGTGGATCTACCATCTTTTGCCGAGTAAGAGATTTATCCATATGAACAGGAGCAGCGCCAATCCAGTCGCCTTGGGGTCGGAGAATGGCTCCTGCCCCACTTGATGGTATAGATACAGCCCTAGAAAGTCACTTTCCCTCACAGTTCATAAAACAAGAGCTCCAACAAGTGCTGTAAAAATGAACAAATAGGCAGCGTGATGCATGGTTAGGATGGTGTCCTCTGCATCTATTGACTTTGGTAACTTTGGTCTTCAGATACAACAAAGCCAGATATACTATCTAATACTTCACTAGATGTAGTGTGGTCTTCTAAATTTATTAAATTGTATGAATCCCATCCTTAGTGATACACAGCAAGAACCAAGGGGTGCTGAGTCTTACTCATGGAGCTTGATAGTGAGTGAAATATTCAGATTTATATTGTGCCTATGTGTAGTCATTGTGAATGTTCTTTTTGTTAGCTACGAAGAATAATTTCTTTTTCTACCTGTTCTCACTTTCCTGTTTTCTGAAATGGTTTTTTCTTTTTTTATATGATTCCTTTTGGATTCCAAAATTTGCTTCAGCTAGGATCTACCAAATTCTCTCAATGTATAATTTAGGGATAATAGCTTTATTTTTAGCCAGGTAAAATGCTCAGTACATTTTCAGTATTAAATAATACATATTTAAAAAATTCATAATTTTCTTATTCAAGAATACATAAATATAATTATTAAAACGTGACTAACAAGCCAAGTGACATCATGATAAGTATAAAGTGGGTTGCTATCTCATTCAGAGTTCCTCAGGTGTGACTTAGTTAATTTGATGTGTCACGACTACATTACTGAGGAGTAAAGGAGGTGTAAAGGAGGGTGTTACAGATAATACTTTCTGTTAGGAAGTTTTAAGAAGTAAATTTACTGGGGAAAAAAAGTATTTTAAAATAAAGAACAGTTTACAGAAACTGATAGTAATATTTGAACCATATCATAAAACCTTTCCCTGAAACCAATTAAATAGAAAAATAAATGCTCAATATAAAAGATAAGACAATAAGGAAAATTGATCTTTCAACGTCCTTTCCAACCTAGGATGTTCTACGGTTCTATAAATTTACTTTTATTCTATAAGACACTGACAATAAACAGGGTCTGGAAGGTTAAGTCAGAACTCCGAACTGAAGAGATGAATCTCATTCTGCATTGCTGAATACCATCTAACAGACAAATTCTTTCACTTGCTTTATTTCATACTATCTTTCCAATACTTAAAAGTAGTCTTGCTCTAGAAAGCCCACATCAGTATGTCTAAACAACCATCATAATTTTGGGAAAATCAGGATGATAAGCAGTTGCTCTGCTCTGATGAAAATTACTATTTACTACAAATCTAGTCCCTTTGTTTTCCAGTGCTTTCTGAGGAAGGGGGCTGCAGATTTTTGTTTGGTCCTTTCTTTTTGTAACAATTTAGAAATCTATTTACATATTTGCTATATTTCTTATTTTCCATGCTTACATGTAGATAGATATAACATGCAGCCTAAAATCAACCACACAGCCGCTTTTTCAATCCCCCCAACCCTACTACAGACAGACAGAGCTAAAATCAGAACACCAAAAGTGAGAAGGTTCATTGGTCAAGATACTTTTATGGATGAAGAAAGAAAAAGGAAAGAAAACCAAAAGAAAACAAAGCATGTGATGCAAAACAGTCACTCATCACTCCCATAAAGAGACTGATGCCCAGACACCCTCTGAGCAATGGCTACCTTCCTAAAAACCTCCCTCTTCAGTTTTTATTGCTGTGTGTGAGATGGAATATCCCAGTGGCCAGTTCAGGTCAGCTGTCCTGGCTGTGTCCCCTCCCAACTTCTTGTGCCCCCCCAAGCTGACTTGTTGCCTATATGGAGCAGGAAAAGAAAAATCCTTGATGCTGTGTAAGCACTGATCAGCAATAGCCAAAACACTGGTGTGATACCAAACTGTTCTGGCCACAAATCCAAAGTACAGCAACATAGGGCTGCTATGAGGAAAATTAACTCTATCCCAGCCAGACTCAGTACAATACATAAAGTTATAATCATTAACAATGAGATGATTACTGATCTACCCATGCTTGCAGTTTATTCCCAGGCGCATGTATTTGCATGAAATTAAATTTTAAAGTATCAATAATTTAGAGGAAAAAAATATGTTGTTGTAATAATCCCAGTACCAGCCATTACAAAGCAGAATATTGATTACCCTTACAGAAATTTAAACACATCAAGATACAGAAATTTATTTGAAAGATTGAAATTACTTTAATTCTGAGCCATAGTATTGTGCAGAACTACAAAGTACTATCTGAGACAATTTTTTACTTATATTCAAATTAAATTCCATGTAATTAAAAAAAATTTGGCTTTTCATAATCCCTGTTCTTATTTGATTGAAAGAAAAATCTTTCATTAATTTGAAAGGCACCAGGAATAATGTGGATATTGTGATAATAAATGCTAATACAATTATGAAATATTTTTCTTCTTTGCATGTGTGTGGAAAGGAAGAAAAAAAATAATTTTTTTTTTTGAATGGGACAGCTTGAAGATTTTACAGTTCATACCTAGCCTGAACTTTGACTGAAGGATTATACAGAGAAAAAACCCTGTGATGCTATGGAAATACTGAGCTCTCAGTGGTCGGTTAGATCTTAATTTTTTGGGGAAGGAGTCCCAGAGTCTACCCCATAACATGTAAAAGCAACAAAACTGCATCTGCATTATGAAACTTCTTCCCATTCAAATTTGCTAAGTTGTTTCATTTCCACTGAAAAAAATTCTTAACAGAGATAACATAGAATCATAGCATTATACAACAGTTTGGGTTGGAAAGGATCTTTAATGGTCATCTAATCCAACCTCCTGACATGTGCATGGATATCTTGAAGTAGATCAGGCTGCTCAGAGCCCCATCTAGCATGCCTTTGAATGTGTCCAGGGAATATGTTTGGTTAAATACAAATAATGCAGTTACAAATTTATATACAGAGTTAAATATTATGTACTATATAATTGTTCTGTCTTTACTGTTGTTTATTCTCATCATCCAGATTCAATAGAACGTCATCTCTTCTAAATAATCTCCACATCTGATTATTTCCTCTGACAGCCACAACTAGCCATTTCATGGTTATTTTTGAGGCACCACTGATACTTTTATTGCAACTCTTGAATTCTTGAAGCCTCATGTGCTTGTCAGCATGGACTGACACTGCTGTCAAACTGCTACAAAAAGACACAAAAAAGCTAAGTCAAATAAACCTAACTCTGTCTATTCAGGTGTGCCTCTCAACCAGACAAAAGCAATCTTACCCATTAAATTGTATTGATAAAACACAGTAAGACATTTCGTTTTTTTCTTGTTACTTCAAATGACTGTATTTGGCAATTACTGGTACTGCTGTGGAAGACCCAGACTGGCCCACACAAGGCCAGTGGATTCAAGAGCCTTTCAAAATCAGACCTGCCTTTTCTGTGCCCACAGTTCACAAAGAGGTGGAGAGCTGATCTGGCATTGACCTGGTTCTGCCCCAATGTATAGCCTTTTATACAGAATTCAACTTAATTTCTTTACTCTATTTTGAGATGGTACAACAATCTTTTCAGGCTTAAAATTTCTTCTGGCTCAAAGTTAGGGTGTTGTACTTGAGTGACACTGGATCAGGAACAGCTGAATTAGTCTATCTTGAAAATGCCTTAAATGATGAAGAACAGATTTTGTCATAACAAGGTGACCTTGTTAATCCTAATTTTAAAGACAATAAAAAAGTCAATAACTATATTTTTCTTTCCTAGTTTAAGCTATTAAGGCTCTAATCCCTTCTTCAAAAATATTTTTATGTCCATCCATTACATCCGTAATAAACTAAACCTGTAAATACTGAAATGAATTACTAGGTATCTAGAGAAAGATGTTTTCTAGAAAGTTAGATAGAGAATGCTGTCAGCGTGGACAACAAGAAGACAAAATGGGTTGTATCTCTTATCATCCATAACAGGAGCATCCTGGAAGTAAAATGAAGGAGAAAATCCTTCCATGCATCATTTGTTTAACTGAGATTAGTGTACAAACATGAGTGAAATTAGACAATTAATGATAGATCTTTACTCTGAGGCATATGTCTTCACAGTGTATTTATATTCAAACAAGCAAACAACAAAAGGTACAGTGCAGCTGTTGACAATGAGGCAAAAGACAAATAAGACCAGTAAAAGTAAGCCTTCATTTTTCCATGCTGAAATGTCTGCTCAAAGTAAAGCCTTTTTTTTTTGTTTTTTTTTTATGGAAATGTATGATCTTTGCACTCTGCACAGATGTACATCTTAGTCTTGAAAGAACTATTCTGGTATGTCACAGGATGAGAAGGTAGTTTTAGTTCTCGTTATTTCCAGCTGGACCAGCAGTGTAAAGGACCATGCATTTAGGAAAATGTTGTTTTCATGGATTATACTGACAAAAATGTTAACATTTTGCACTCTTGTTCCAGCAGCCCTATATCAGATGAAAGGCCTAGGTCAATGTAAAAAGGCTTTCCAAATTTCAGGACTTTGGTCCACAGAGGACTCTGCTGGGGCATCACTGAATGCTAACCTTTGAGCCCCACACCTTGAACTCTAGAGTAAGGGTGCAGAACACAAGGAAAAGTACCCCGGTGGTAAATCTGTAGCCACGCAGTGCTACCGATAATCTGGTAGGTAGGGAGCATTCAGTAATTTTATCATGTAAATCCTTCTGAGTTTGCTAAACTGGTTTTACATCACTACAGTTTTACCAGCAGGACAACCGTAGCAGGACATAAAAATGCATTAAAGCATCTAACTCAGGCTTTCTGATTCTTGCCTTCCTGAACTGTTATTTTACTGTTCTCTAATTTTAATCAGACCTCTACATTTCTGAAAATTGTGCAATAATAATTATTAAATATCAGGGCAGGAAAAGCAGGGATAATGGCATCAGACATAACCAGACAGCACATATTCTAGGACAATTAAGAAAGCTTTTATTTTTAAATGATATTTTTAACTGAAGCTAAGAGGTCTAAACATGTCAACACATATTCCACAAAACCACATTGCTACAACACTGCTTCAGTGGACCTCCCAGAGCTATCCCTTATTACTTTATGCTATCCAAAATAGCCCATGCTACTGTGTGTTTGTATATAGAGGCCACAGAACCACAGGCCAGACAGGGAGCTGGTATAATCGGATACATTCAAATCATGCCATCGATATTTCAGTGTTTTGGTATTATGAGGTTCCAGAACAATCTGTCAAGAGATGACAATGGCTCAGGAAAAAGCCTCAAATCACATTAATACAGAGGTAGCAATAATAACTGGTACTGTCAAAATTTACTAATGAATAGTGAAGTACAAATAACTGGAAACAGGATGGAGAAAGTAAAGAAATCTAGGCTAGTGAAAAGAAGAAGATTACACTTTAAAGCACTGCACTGAATTTATCATTACTGACTTCAACCTCAGATTATATTATTCTGAACGCTCTTTATTATGTCTCTGTTACTAGGGAGCTTACCCAATTCGAACCTCTGACATTCTCATCTCTGAAAACTGATGGACAATTTTTGCATTCATTAACCTTAATATGTTTTATCAGTCTCAGAACTAAAAGCAAACAAACAAAAAAGCAGCTATATCCTGAACAGTAAGTGGTTTAGCTGCAAAAAACAGTCAGTGAAACAAGAATAAAGGGTGACAGTAAAAACCAGCTGATGAAATTGCTAGTGAAAGAAGACTTCAGTAGAAAGGACTGGGTCTAGAATAAAATAATCAATTATCAATGGCCAAGGGGCATTTGATATGTGAAAGAAGAGGAATTTTCTTTTGTTGTTGTTTTTTTTCCCCATATACACAGAGCATACTTTCATATATGAATTACTGATTTCATTTAAAGGAGAAAAGAAAACCTCCATAAGAAAAACCACCGTGGAACATCAAATTTTCAGATAAAGGGCAGATGCTTTGTACAGGATAGCTTTCAAAAGGTAAAGATGCTCACCAGGAAATATTCTGTATTTCAAACTTATAAGTAAAAATTGGGTATTTCTTGCTTCATGTGGTATCCCTGGACATGACATTCTGACTAACATTTTTGCCACATTTTTTGCAGCCATGAAGCTACAGCTGATATTTAGAGCCCAAAGTAAAACAATTCTGTTCATTTAATACTCACAGCAGGTAAATTGGGATTAACTATTAATTTCCAAAAGTTTTAAAAAGAATTAAAATAAAAATTGGCATTATGAACATACAACAGTCCTATAAAACACTTCTGAGCCTCAGCAGGTCTACTGAATGACTCAGTAAGTCTTTGTCAGGTGCCTCCATGCTGTGAAGTTAGTCTTACACTTCTGCAATGGTGATTTAATATTGGTGTCACTCACACGACATAAATTCTTGTTTGTTTGCAAATTTTGACTTGGAACAATTATTTTTCTTTGGAGAAGCCTGGATGACAATGGTCCATGCTAGAGTCCAGACCTACATACTACATGGATACAAGCCAGGATGTCTAACTCAGTCCATCCTTCCCGTCACTGATAGCTAGTGCATTTCAGTCCTATGGTAACTTGCTTTGAAATTCCATTTTATTGTAGCATCTCTCTGCCAGCTGAGTAAGATAAGGATGACAGAACTAAGAGGAGGAGGAGAAGAAGGAGAAAAGTGGAACAGAAAGGGCTGGTTTAAAATCAATTGGTCCATCTTCTGGTTACTTTCTGGGAATACCAGGCGTATGACAACAGACGTAAATCCTACTTTAAAAAGTAATATTAACTTACACTTGATTTTTCACTGAGGAAATGTTCAGAGATTCTTATTTTATGAGCTGTTTAAGACATAAATTCTGGAACCACACAGATGAGCCAATTGTGAGTTAAAGAAATAACATAAATAGATGTGTGAATTATCAAAACTCTCACGATGTGTGACACATAAAAATAAATGCAAAATGCCTTATTCTCATAACCATTTCTAACTAAACAGCCCATTATCACACCCAGAACTCTTTCAGGAGCTCAGTCCTGATTTTCCTACTTCTTGCTAGACAGAAATTATGAAAAGAATGTTTTGTGTGCTTTGAGCTTTTAATATTTCATTATCTTCTTCCTTTGTATGCTGTCTACATGGCCGCATACGTTTGAGCCACAGAAACAGCTCTAAGAAATAACCTCAGAAGAGGTAATTTTTCAAATTACAATTATACAATTATAAAACAATTCTAACATTCACACTCTTTTTTTTCTTATAAATAATGTAGATAAAACTACTAAAAGTATCTCAAGTTTGATTGTTCACTGCAAACATATTTACTTAGGTCTGTGTTCAAAAAGGTGACAGGCCTCAAAGTTTGAGATCTTGAGATTTTTAAGGTCCAAGAAGAAGCAGTTTCAAAGATAACCGAATCAAAAGACAACCTGCAGAGGTTTTCTACCACCCCTTTACAATCAATGCAAGTTACTTGTATACTGCAAATAAAGGAGTAAAGGCTCCCTCGGAGAGTCCTGCAATTTTACCTGCAGTCTAAAATCTGAAATTTCAACCCTCACACCATATCATACAATAAAAGAATGACAGTTGACTTCAGAGAGCCCTCTCAGTCTGTTATGTATTTCATCGTTTAAGGATTATGCAATTAAGATCTCCGGTTAGTAAAAGAAACCTTTATGCTGACTCTGTCTCAAAAAACATAGTTATATCTAATGAAAGGTTTGAAATTGTAAAATCACTCAGACACTGAAACAGTAAAGTGTGTTTGAGCTTCCAGAGCTACCTGCCGAGAACCTCCACAAGCAGTAAGGGAGAGCTAACAGCTTCAAAAGGGTTTATTGAAAAAAACCAGCACACTGTGGAGAAGACTCTCCTGCACCAGCCAGTAAAAATGCTGACTGCAGGTGTTTGATCTCCTGCTTGTGTTTCTCCTTGTTTATGTGCCTGACCTAGTGCTGAGGAAAGGTGCCTCTGTCCACTCAGGAGTAAATCCATTGCACTGACTTTACACCAAGTGATTTTAAGGTTTTAGGTAAGAGAGAGACTTCTTTTGTTCTCCCCTTTTTTTTTCCCCTGTTAAACCTGTAGCAACATGGTGAAAGGAATATGAGATTTTTGCAAGTAAAAAGGGAGACAAGGAGACAAAGTCTGTACCCTGGTACAGTATTATGTGCCATTGGTCTGAAAGAAACAGAAGAGACTCAATAAAGTCTAACATCTAAGCACATGTTCCCATGTAACTGGCACATCACTGCCTGCACTTGGCTTTGATCAGAACAATTACAGTTACCTGTATGTAAACAAAAATAAAGGTGGGATTTCCTAAACAAATACTCTCAGGCGCCAAAAGCAGCAGAAGACAAAAAGGTCTGTGGATATTTCCAAACATGTCCTGAACCACCAGGCAAAAAGTCCTGTGCTTTCTCCTGTCCTCCTTTCAGTAATGCTGCAGTGACTGGAAAGCAGCCTCGCTCTCCAGGGTGGGGGGAAACCGCAGCACACCAAGCTGCACGCTGCCATGACCAGCTTTCCTCTGGGATGTGTCTTCAGCCCCACTTGAAGCTCCCCTTGGCCTCAGAGCCCTTTAATCATTATCAATTTTATTCTTTTGCTTCAGCATGGCATAGCTAATTATCCTTTCTGTCTGAATCTACTTGCAACATGAAACCAGCTGCAGGTGAATTTTAAGAGGAGTCCCATCCTGCCGGGAAGCCAAGGAGCAATGGCCATCTTCTGCCCATCCTGTAGATCCAAGAAAAACTGGGTTGGAAGGAGAACGCTTGTCCAAGCCTTGCACTGACTTTCTGCCAGAGAGCAGAGCACGGCTGCAGACCAGCTGCTGGGGTATTTTATCGCCAAGCAAAAAGCCACGTAATGAGTTTTAAGCACTTCCCAGGTTAGGCAGCTGCTGAGCAGGGGGGGTTTGAATTGCCTGGATACAGCCTTAAACCTAGAGTAACTGGCTCCTAACGTGAAAGCTAATTCTCTGTGATGTCTCAATGTGCCATTTATGCTGTGCCACCAGGGAACTCAGACGTGCTGCACTTGCCTACCTGATATGAATTCTCCTTTGATAGTTGCCAGATTGCCTATTAGTTAAAGCAGTATAAATGTAGCACATGCGGTTTCTATACCACCTGCATATTCACAGTTCTGCCACGAATTCAGATTCATAAACTGGGATAAAACTTTTACAGACACTGATTTTATGGCAGACTGCCTCTGGGGAAAATTGTATCTTTTGATAAGGCAATAGCCGTCTGGCAAATGGAAATCATGTCGCTGAAAATCCTCTTCTGCATTGTCCATTTAATCTTTGTTTGTAATTTATTTTGTTTTTTGGGTTTTTTTAACCTTTTATGTAAACAATAATGCTCTCAGCATCAAAAGATAATGCTGGCATACATCTGTAAGTGAGGTATATACAAAACAGGAAATACAAAATACTTTTTTTTTTTTCCTGTTTGATGTGTCTGCTCCATATGTGGTACAGGTTAAACAAACAGTCATTTAAAAAAAAAAATCAGGTTATAATTATCTATTCCAAACTATTGCAATGTTTAGTATTATAACTTGGTAGGATTTTCATTTAAAAATACTACTTTTATGAGGATATGCATCCAAAAAGATGGCAGAATTCCCTGATAGCATCTCTATGCAATGCTGATCAGTAGCAATAAAATTACATCAACAAGTAATATATATAATATAACTCAGCTATCTGTAACTTATAGTATATTTGAATGCACTATAAGAAAAAAAGATAAAAAAGGTTGCTGCAGATTTTCCTAATGATAAATTCTCTTCCTCAAGTTCAGTTGCAAAGTACCTTCTGTTGCTTCCCTCTTCTGAAAACAGGAGTCATTTACAGAAAGAATATGGACAAAAGGAACTGACAAATTTATCGTTTATGAGAACAACTCATTGTAAAAATGTGTGGATTACTGTTCTTCCATAGAAACAGCCCTGACTCTGAACTCACCTTGTTGCATCTAAGAGCTGGGGGAAAAAATTGCAGGGAAAAAAGTCTGCCTGAGCTAGACATGATTAGTATGTTCAGTCTTGAGACAATGCAGTGTGAACAGCCTATAGAAAGTGACTTTTTCCTTGACTCTTCCTACAGTCTCATCCTTAGCTGCTTAAGGCAGAAGGGCATCACCATGATTATAAAAATGAAAGAAAGAGGATGAACTTTTCAGCATCCTTCTTTTTTTCCCTCTTCTATACAGAAAGGGAGTGTACAACTGAAAAGCTACACAGAAAAAGAAGTAATGTATTTTAAATGGTGAACAAAGTATCCAGAGGTCAATAAATTCTCATCCTGTAGTCTCCAGGAGCAATTTTAATCTAACAGGTATTACACAGTTATTGGTATGCAATATTGTAATTCAGTGTGACCAACGGAAATAGTATTCAGTACTAAACAGCCAACAAACCAGCAGGTCCAAACTATCTGCATCTCATTTCAGATTTAATTATTGCAATAACATCTCATTTGCTTCAAGGTATTATAATTATCTTCTCATTTGAAATGGAGTGGTATTTTAATATGAATGTAGTTAATGAGGCAATAGGTTGAAAATGTCCATAGCATTGGGCTTTAGAGTAGAACAAACTATCTTAAAAATTGATCATCACTGAAAGTTAAGTGCATTTTTATTCTACCAAATGCAGAGTATACACTCAAGTGATTTATAATAATTTTTACAAATTGCAGTGGTTTTAAGATAAAAATTGCTAATAAAGCAGGCATTAATTACGAGTTCTTCTGCTGCATTTGGCTATTTAGACTGTATCAGGCCATGATTTAAAATGTAAATGCTCATTTAATTTGAAGACAAAGAAAGAAGAAAAGTCTGTCTCAGCAAGCTTTCAGTTTGCTTGTACATTAATAAAAATATTCTAATACATTTGTAATTTATCTAGATGGCAAAAAATATTTCTTCAATAATGCTGTGTACAAACATAAGCATTTATGTCTTAATTAGTATCTACTGGAGTATGTAGTTTCAACATATGTGATTTTAAAAAATAAAATTCTTAAAATTATCTATAATTGATTTCAAATTATAAAGTGTTCTGTGCAAACTTTAAAATCAATTATTATCGTAATGATTTTCAATTTAAAAATTGCCCAAAGATGAAGGAGATGTTTCTGCATAACTATGTTATAGTCCTGAAACACTCCTATCTATAACCCAGGATGTTCCCTAAGAAAGTAAATTAATTTTTCTTTTACATCATTGACAATATTTTGTCATTGTTAAGTAACCTAGTGTAAACACCTCAGCCTACACAAGTTATTTCCCTAAGGATTACTTTGAGACATTGAAACTGATTGCTACCACTTGCTAAGCCCTTTCTGCTGCCTGTAAAAGCCTGAAATACTTGGTACTTTGCAAGTTGACGATTTCTATTTGGCCATTAGAGATTTTCAACATCTAAAATTTTTAAACGCCTTTTTTGGGCTTTCTTTGTTTGTTTGTTTTTAAATGATGTAATAGCACATATTCATCGCAGAGTTTAAGATGACTCATGACTACAGCAAAAGTACCCTGTTTCTTGAGCTTCATGGAACAGTCACATGTGAATGGTTTAAATACTTCCCCCCCCACCCCAGCCCCCAGAACCCAGCAAAATACGGTGAAGTTGCCATTAAATGATTAGATTATTTTTGCTCCTTCTCTACTTACATTTTTACTTCTGACTTCCCTCCAGATACTTTCCCTTCTGAAACCCAAAGTTTTTCATCTGTCTTCCTCACTGTCATCCTTTCCCCATTTTTTATTTTCAACCAGATGAGACAATTACAAGCCAGAGAATGTTTGACAAATTTTTTTTGTTATTTTTGTTTTGTTTTGTTTACTTCAGTTTACTTTAAAGTGAACTTCTACTGTACCCCTTCTGACTGTGCCAAGCATTGCTATTTGGTAACATTTTAGTATCTTCCAAACTTACAAAATTTGTATCAAAACTAATCTATGAGGAGAGGAGCAATATGGTGATAAGACTCACAGGAATTATTTTGTCTGCATCTCATATGCCAATACCATAATTTAGTCCCAATTCTTTTATTCAAACTTGAGTCTTTCTCTGACCCTAACAAAACCAAATGTTGGTGGATTGCTTGCAATCACTTCAGTGTTCCTACTGGCTATTGGCTAGATCTGGTGTGCAGTTTCCTAAAGCATTAACTGTAATAGGTCACTTTTAAATCTCTAATATATTTGCCCTTTCCTGGTTTTCCCTTCTCCAACTTGACTACCATAAAACTTGTTGTTTATTATTATTATTAAATTTTATTATTAAAAAAAAATTCTATCAGAAACTGTTGCACACGTTCATCTTAACCCTCTTGAATCTATTACCAGCAAATCCCAATGGGACATATATGCTTTTGCAGTACCTCCTGATTAAGATGTCCCAGAGGTATAGCTCTGTGTTCCAAAAATATAATACACTTTTTACATATTCTGCTCTACATGACTTATGCCTGCTGTGCTAATCAGTCATGTCACTCAATAGATATTTTGAGTTCTTTTTGCTTATTTTTTTTAAACTGAAGAATTGATTAAATCAGGATGATGTACAGTAACCTTCTTAGTAGCTTACCATTATCCAGGAATGTTCAGGGTGTAGAGCAACTATCATAAACATACTGGGTATCATGATATTCTATGGTTCTATGATTCTAAATCTTTCAGCACTGAGATATAGCAGCATACTATGTCAATGTTTTGGAGGCCTTGCCCATAGTTCTCACTAATGAACATTTGCAATTTGAGAGTTCAATTTTAACAGCAGGATAACCACTGCTAAGCTGGTAGTACCACTTCATCCCTCATGATTAAGCCAAAAGCTCTTTCTATATTTGGGTACAGCCACAGGGGCATTGAATCCCACTAAACAGTACCCTCCCATAAACATCTGGCTATTCTTTTACTTTTCTGCTATCAGTATTACTTCTTTCCATGTTTTCACCTGCCCTGGAGCTCAAAGCAGGAATATAATGTGATCAGCCACATATCCCACAGTTTCAAATGCTCCATGCTGTACTACCAGGATCTGTTACATTTTGTTCTTGCCCAGACACTGATCTACATTCTCCTGCCCACAAAAGAGGCCAAAATTTAGACAAGCGTCATAATATCTCTACACTCTCGTTCTCCACTTTCACTTCTGGGGCAGGCATTATTTTTATCTGTCCTAACCCACTAGAATCAGCCTTTCACTTTCTCCATTCTGATAAATAGGCTACCAAATCCTAGTATCTTGGGAAGAAAGGTTCTCTAATTTTAGGTCTTTGTCCTTCCCTCTTTATAAATATTACTGTCCTTGTCTGTTTCCTGCCTCACTGTCACAGTTTATGGCATGTACATGGAGAATGCTAGTTATAATGTTTTTCATCCCACTGAATCTCTCCTGGATGGATGTGGATACCCTCATAAGGATACCAGAATTTTTCTTTTCCTCTGTGCTTGTGCAAAGCCATCTGTAGTGACAAAAAAGCATTGTAAAGTCATCAGTGTGCTGAACATTTCATCCAGCTCTATGTGCAAAAACTAAATGTCAGGTGCCAGATTTATGACTCCACAGGATATAAATATTCCCTCTCTGGAAAGGTCACATAAGATTATCATCAATATATGAAGCAGACAGTGACAACAGTGTCTGTTCCAGTACGTTCAGTTGTTTGTAGATCTATAATTTGCTGTGCAGTTGTTTTACAACCACCATAATGATTAGTCAATATTCAGTAACTTCTGATTCCACAGTAATCGTCTTTCATGGACTTCAAATCACAACTATGTCATGAAAGAGCAATTTCCTCTGAAAATAACTTATTCCTCATTTCTTGTACTTTACATATGGAAGTTCATGAGTTGTCTTCAATCTCTAGTTTACAGGATTCATTTCCCTTTGGAGTTGTCTAGAATTTGTTATTAATTACTAATGAGCTGTTACTCGCTGTAAGAAAACTTTTTTGTTTGGTTGTTTATTTACTTTTTTTTTTAAATTGAATTGACAACATTTTTTAAATAATTGTATCTGGTTCTAATTCATCCTTGAGGATTCACACTGGATTGCCTTGTTGAAGTATAATCTGATGGAGCCTTATAGCTCCTGCTTTAATTTTGACATTGTATCCCGATTTTCTCCTGAGTATTTAGTCTTTATATGTTCTAGGGCTGAGAACATTCTCTGATGCTACAGCTTTTCCACACAAAATCCTTCCTCAGTTTGTTTCAATTGCATCTGACACTACCATAGCTCTCTTCAACAAGGCAGTTTCCATGCTTTCCTGCCATCTGTCTCAGTAAACTTTTACAAGCATGGACTCCAGTCATTTGTACATAGTGGAAGGAAAGCTAACATCTGACTAGTCTTGGTTACTCATCCTTCCAGGATTTTCATTCTTGCCTTTCTATATATTTGCAGGTTAAAACTGATTAAAGACTAGTCTTTAAGAGTAGTCTCTTTCAGATTAGTCTTTCAAATGGTGTCCCCTACACCAGTTTCCTTAGAATGTGTACATTATGTAACAAGAACTATTCACAACATACTGAGTATCTATTCCTTCGTACTTGCTTTGGATACTTTTAAGGATCTGTAAAACTATTTTAAGCTCTCAATTCCCAATACTGAAGTGAAGGTAAGCTTTAGAGAAACACACACTTTCCCTTACAGTCCCCCTTTTTTCTCTTTGCACATTGAGGTCTACGACCCCAGAATCCCATGTCCACTGAATTTTCATCCTGAATTTTCATTTCTCTCTCTGCTGCAAAATTCAGACATCTCAGTATTTCAGATATGCCAGTACTTCAGTGCTGCAATGAATAGTGCTGCAGTAAGCACAATTGTAAGAAACGGGGCTTTCATGTGCACAAGCAGTGTCAGACTAGGCGGTTTCCAACCACATCAAAACCAACTTCAAATATGCCCTTAGTCCAAACTAATACAGTCCTTCATGAAAACTGTTCTTTTTTCAGTTCTGCTATAACCTTTGTTATCTTTCTCTGAGAAAATAAATTTTAAAAAGTCTTTTACAGCTGAGAATGCATATCAGAAACTTAAGTTAAAGCACATGATAGAAAAACTATAATTGTTTCAATATCCCCAAAAGTCAATGTGAAGGTTAAACTGTAAAGAAATTCAAGTATGTTAAGGGAGAAACACACAGCATAATTCCCATGCAATCTGAATTTTTGTACTGTAGTAACACCACAAAGAAACCATTTGGTTTCTGTTAAGATTTTCAGAGCCTGTGATTCCAAATCTAGTTAAACTGATTTTTTGAACATATTGTCTTCTTTTTTCTTGCTAGTTTCACACTAGTGAAAGATAATTCACACATTTCTTTACCTTGGCAAGTCTCAGAACAGAGTGAAGAATGCCAATGTTTTTGAGAAGTACATATTTAACCCCTTCACCACTGCTCTTCTTTAGCTTTTGAAAGAGCGGCTTTCAAGCAACCAAAATGCAAGACAAAGTTTGTAGGCAGACAAGGACGACGATGATGATGATGATGGTGGTTGTTATGCAAACTGAAGTATATTTTTTCCCCTAACTAGGTTTTCAGGCGTGTAACTGTGTCTGGTAGGATAGGCTGCAAGCTTAAAACTAAAATAGAGGATGGCAACAAGCTACTTAAATGCAAATTTGAATCTCTTAAAAAATAGTTTAGTAGAAGCTGATCTATTGAATAAAATAATTAGTGCAATGGACTCAGTATAGGCACTACATTCATTTTAAGGGCTGATTTGTATTAGTTTTAGTATGATCCAGAAAACAGAAGGCCTGAATTATTAAAATGCAATCCTACAGCTCATCTTCTGGTTTGCTTTTATTCTGTAGGAATACCTGGTATGAATTCAGAGTTTATTCCCTGCCATGGATCAAGCATAGAAACTGGAGATGATTTAAAGATCCTATTCAAAAGTGTACACTAAAATGACCACACTAATGCACACTAACTTGCCTTGCTGATTGATCTAGTTAAGTTGTGCTTATAGCAACACTTCTCACCTTCACTTATACTTCTCTGTATGCCTGAAAGTTCATCTCCATGTCTCCCCTCTCAGCTTGTACAGTAAGATATAACCTTTTCCTACAAATCATCTCTCATTTCTATACTTAGACCCTGATGGCTTCAGCACTGCTCTTTGCTAATTCTCTGCAACTGGGACCCAGCTACCTACACAAACTGTCCTCTCCTAGTTAGTTTATTGGTTCTTATTAATAGAAATATGGCCAGAAATTAAAAATGTTTTTACCTGAAAGCATAACTGGTATTCTTACAATAATCAGCCCATATGTTAGGAAATGCATAGCCATTTTGTTGCAAAGACTGTTCATTGTCACTGGATATGAGAGTAATCTTTTGTTGTTGATCCTAAGAGCTTCAAACTAGAGGGCAGAAATGGATTACATCACTTACTTCCTATATATCAAGCTTCTTTTTTCCCCTTATTTGTCTTTCTGAATGGGTAGAAAGATTGTATTTTGCCCTATGAAGTATGGGGAGTTTCCCCTCACAAAGAAAACTCAATGAAACAGCAAAGAAAACTTCTGCAGGACTCAGTACCCTAGGCAACATGGGAACAGCTAAAAACACTACTAAGTAATTCTGTTGCAAATGTACTAATGCATGAGTAGAGTATCCTCAGAGCAGGAATGCATGGTTGTTCATGGACTGGAAAAAAGCTACTGTCCACTGTTTCCATTTAATTTTGGACACTATTTAATATTTCACATAAATCACTTTGGTTATATTTTCTTCTTCTATCATATTGTACTAAGACACTTTTTCTTTGTGTCACCATTCCCCCTCCTGACCAGAGCTGTCCCATCGCCCCCAGGAGAATGAGCAGAAGGGATGCAGCAGACTAAGTGTGGGAAGCAGATATTTGACAGAGTTCTCTTCTGGACTGCTCCAGCACTCCCCCTCACTGCACTGCTCTGGCTTTGTGGTTTGTTTTTGTGGGGTTTATTGTTTTTGTAATGCTTTTCATGGTAAGCAAAATTCTCTGTGTAGAAAGGCTTCTCTGTGTAGAAAGGCTGTGGGTGTATTGCTTGATCTGGCAGTATGAGTGTAGAAGAAAGACAACCTAGAAGTTTTTTTACCTTAACAGGCAAGACCCATTAAAATTTGCTAATAAAATATCAGTGATGACGCAAGAATAGGTTTGGGGAGGGTGCTAAATTACAGGGGATGCTGAAGTAGCAGATCGAATTATGTACTTGACTACAAAGCAGGTACATCTTATCCACTCTAAAAGAAAGCCTCAGATTTTAAAAGATAAAATTTATGGCCTAAAAGTATAGTTTAAACAAAAATGTGATGTCAAATTAATTTTAAACAGACTGTTTATATTAGATTATTCTTAGAATTACATTAATGAAGTACAAGTGAGGTTGCTGCCCTTTGTTAGCCTAACACTTCCTACCAGGCCAGAGCAATTAAGCGTCTCTCTTGCACTAGTGCATTATGTAGAGTCTCACCCTTCTCTAAAAACAGAAAACCAAACAGATTATTCTCAAGGATGTGCACAACTTACTGCATAAGAGTCTCTTCAGATGAACCTGTGAATTTAAACAGTCAAGTAATTTATCTTTTTTTAATAAAAGAAGGCAGTGTCTTTACAACCTGTATTATTTGCACAGAATAGCAGTTTACACAGTAGAGGACGTAAAACAGCTATTCAGACTTAGTTTGTTGCATTTGTAGGACTAGGGACCTGAAAGAATACTGGCCCCACTTGGTCAGCTACACATACTTGCCAAGACTGGGAGGTCAACAGCACCAAAAACAGAACAAATAAAAAAAACCAGAAAACCCCACAATTGGTTTAAAACTGGTTAGAACTGTGTAAAACAACTGGTTTAAAAGCCCCTTTTGATATGTGTAATTTAGTGGGTTTTTTCAAATTGCAGTACTTCAACAACAACTATAAGCTGCAGCAGATTTAACTATTCTCTGAAACAACTTTAAATGTCATGTATGAAACCAAAAAAGCTACACCAATTACAATAATTAAGTTCTTAGGAATTGACTATTATTCCCAAGATCAGATTCATTTAGTATCAGCAAGTTGAGCTGAAGTATGCAATTAGAATCGGTAAAGTGTACGAGCTGCCATCCTAGTAATTCAGTATTTTGTTTAATATAAAACCTTTTTATTTTCTTTGTTTTGTTTTGTGTGTTTTTTTCTTTTTAAATCACAGTATGGATATGATCAAGTATCCCACTTCGATATTTTTGA
Organism: Myiotriccus ornatus; assembly: GCA_036023395.1. NCBI lineage: Eukaryota > Metazoa > Chordata > Aves > Passeriformes > Tyrannidae > Myiotriccus > Myiotriccus ornatus. The sequence goes on from JAYRBT010000114.1 coordinate 86,995,034, forward strand.
AATAAAAGAATTTTTTTCCAATTTAAAAATATTTCATTTTAACTTGTATAGGCCCAAGTCAGTCCCAATTGCCACGGCTCTTTATACTTTTATTTCCTCCAACAGACAAAATTCTCAAAACCCTTAGATTGCTTTTGTGCCATTAATGGTCTTCAGACTTCCTGCAACAAACAGTAGGAACCAGCAAATTACTAACAATGATACAGAAGCAGTCTGAGAACCATTTATACCTCTGAGCTCAGCACATTTGGAAAAGAAGTGCACGTGTTGTGATGCATCACAGACATAGCCTGCCACTAACACATAGAGGTGATGCAACCAGCTCAAAAACTACAGTGGATTTTGATAGATAATTCCTGGGATGGAAGGCACTACAGCTCTAGTTTTCATGAGGTACTTTCATGAGGTAATTTCATTTTTCTGAGAAACCTAGTTTTGTCAAAGCAACACTTTTCTTTTTTTTAATGACTGCATATAAAATTTTCAACTAATTTAGAGTCTGACAGTGCTCAAGGTTGAAAAGAAAACAGGAATACAGCCAAGAAACAAGGATATTCTTTCTTCCAATCTCATTATTAGCTACAGTTAGTATTATAAGCAGTCAGAAATCAAGTTAATTTTTGGCAAAATCTCAGGAAAGGAGTCTACATGAAAAGTTGAGTTTCAAGAGGTAGAGCAGGCAGGGAAACAGTCACATGTTCTCAGGCTTCAGAGTCTGCCTTCTTGCTTGGCAAAGGCAAAAGAGCTTGTTTCCAAAACACTGACAAAAGCCCCAAGAATCTATGCTCACATTGTGAAGTTATGCTGGCATTTGCTTGACTATGTTTATGAGTAGTGATCACTTTACATAAAGATATGCCAAGAATCACTGGAAATTACTTGAGCAAAGCACCACAAGAACAGCTTATAATTTTTCCAAAATGTCTTTGCATCAGTTACAAGAAGCTCACTGCAGAAAGAGGACTCTGAAGGAAACAGAGCTTCAACTAATGCTTTCATCACAGTCTCAAATGAGAAACAAAAGGTGACTCAACCCTATGAGATGTCTTGAGATACTAAGATGGATGAGCTACAGAAGAAGCGCTAAGCAGATGTCCAGACAGAAACAAATTAACCCTCTTCTCTCACAAGAGAGTTAAAGTTGTCTAACCTTCACCTCCATCCAAGACTGTTTTCTGTTTGTATCTGATTTTAGCCATTCTTTGGTATTTTTATTCATACTGTTTAGTTTTCTGACCTTTCAAAAAAGAGAAAAAGCGATGATGGCGGGAGTCTGACTTTTGCTTTAGAAGTCTTTACAACTGTACGATTTAGCCAAAAATGAAAGCTCATTCACCTATAAGAAAGGACAGAGTGCCCCTAAGGGCACCATGCCCTCACTGGAAGGTAGGATTTGATTAGCTCATTGACAGCTAGCCCCCAAACTTTCATGAAACAGCACAAAAGGCTGAGCTCGGCTGCCTGACAGCTCTGTTGTGAAACGCAACTCTGTTATGCTTTCTGCCACATCTGAATCTCTCCAGGGACATGACGAAATGAATACACAAACAGATTAAAGAGTGAGGAATATATATTAAATAGATAGCCCCAGCACTCAGAGCTATGCCCTCACTCTTGCTTAAGTTTTGGGGTTTTTTTTGCCATAACATTGAGCCATCTCCTTTGAATCCATCAGCTCCCTGAGCAATCACAAATAGATAAGCCCCTGAGCACTGCTCACCCCAAAAAGCCACATCTGTTTCAGTCACTACGCAGCCACAAATGAGCAACAACACAATTATAACATAGCTCACAACAAGTGAAATTCAAAATGCTGCTTACATTGCTGCTTGCAGTGATAACGAAATTAGGAGAGCAACAACAAACACTGAAACCACTCCAGCAAACAAACTAGAATACATGTTAGGTTTTTGTGGCAGCCACATCCTAGTGTTTTCTCCAGGCTTTCTTCCTCCCTTGATGTAATTTTTCCCCCTGACCACATCTCACTTTACATAAAAAAAAAGGCATTCTTTCTTGTAGAATGTGCAAATTGGATATATGGTATGAGATGAAGAAGGGTAGAGATAACATGAATCTTAAACTGACAAATAAAAGAAGAACCGGAAAAGAAAGTTAACCCAAATAATCAAGTCGCACATACTCAGAAATCTTTGAAGAGCTATGTGCATATTGCAAGTTGCAGCAGGCCTGCAGGCAGCTTTAATTTGCATGAATGGCTGTAGCACAGAAGCAAAGGGCTGGATGACTGGACGACCTTGGCAGCATTCTGAGGGTCACTAAAATGCATTTTCTTCAGTCAGGCTCAGAGGGGCTCCTTTGATAGGATATACACCAATATTTTCTTTCTTCAGATTTTTCTTTTCTTTAGCAAACATAATTCTAAGTGCAGCAAAGCTGTAGTATTCTCAGTTAAATTTTGCCTGTTTCAAAAAATTGAATATTTCCCTCTCTGGGTATTATTTCACTGTATTCTCTTAACAGAATGCACCTTGCAATTTTAGCAGTATTTTGGGACACTTGGAAGGCCATTGCTACTCATCACAATGTTAGTCAACATAAGCTGTGTTTCTTACTATATTTTGCTTAATTACTGTAACATCAGCATATGAATGCCCACTTCATTCCCCTTTCCTTTCCACTTCTGAGATACAGCAGCAGAAAATGTGCAGGTAGTGTGTTTTAGGCAGCAAAAGTGGCAGAACCAACAAGGTTAGATACCTATTTCCTAACTGATTCAAACAGCTGATGCTCATTACCCTCTGATTAAGTCTGTTACATTTTGGCTGAATACCATTAAACTGAACATAATTATGTTCATGATGTTACTTTAGATAAAGAAAAAAATAAATCATTCCATACATAAAAATAGCATCCTAATAAAAAATTATTAAAGATATTAAAATACTAAGGGGACAATGCATGTCCCTAAAATTTAAACACAAACCCCGTAAGCTTCTATAAAGCAGACACTCAAATTCCTATGTTGACAAGGAGGACTTATTTCTTTTCTTGATAATTAGAACAGTGTATCTCATGGCTAGGAGGATAGACAGGATAAGTGCAGGAGTCAATAAAGACGATAACACAAGCTAAAATACCAGATATACATAGAGCTATTTTATAGTTCCAATGCATTTCATCTTCCTAAAATATACGAGCATAGCAAAGATAAGATGACAAGATGACATGATGGAGCGAAAAAGACACTTGTACAGAATACTGCTTAATTTTATTGACCCAGAAATACTATCTCACAGGCTGATCCACTCATTCCTGGTTTGTAGTTTTGATTACCACACCTCATACTCAAAAATGGAAACAAGCTTCTTAAAAAGGTTCCATTTAGTACAAAGCAGTACAGTTTAACTGCAATACATTGTGCTTGGCAAAACGGATTGTCACAGGCATGTCACTTTTGCTTTCTTTTTGTGCTAGTTCTTTCTGAATTCAGAGTCCAGTCTGTCCAAGGTCTGTGTCCTGCTATTCATAGCCCTAGGAAATAAATCTTTTGTGTAAGGAGCCATTCTGGTTGAGTAATCTTAGACAGCTGAAAACCACAAAAGTAGACTTGATGAAAACTAATAAAATATAACAGGGAGAGCTTGATTCATATTCATGCTAAAATATCTCTAAAAATTGGAAGAAAAAATCCCTTCCTCATATCCGTCAGAAGGCATTTTTTTCCTTTAGAAATGACTGCAAAATATGCAGGATCTAAGTCCATCACAAAGGAGAACAGCAAGGCTGTGTCCCACATTGAAACAGTGAATGGTGTCACATGTAACATGTAAAACAAGAAAAAAAGGAGCTAGAATTTCTCATCACTTTGTATAGGACTCAGCTCCAAATAAGAATATGCAAATGTAAGTCTCTAGTTTTGAGCAATGCATCTACACTCTGATTATAGCCCTTGGGAAGCTCATATAGCCAGTGGAGCCTGGAGACAGAGTCCAGGATCTACTGCTACTCTGCTGATCATCATTTTGAAAAAACCACATCAGTAATTCTGTGAGGTATTCTCTTCAGTCCAGAAAACCCCCTAACAAATATAAAAATGCTACTTATTTGATAGATCCTCCCATCACAACTTAGAAGTAGGCTATTCATTAATCCTGCCATTTTTCAAACTCCTGCAGTTTTACAGTGAGTCTCTTCTTCAAAACTCCAGTTTTTGTACTGTCTTAAACCCATCAATGTCTTATAAGCTCTTCGAGATAAAAAATTAGGTAAGAAAAACAACATGAAAATATGAAGAATAGACACTGCAAAATGAAAGTGATAGAAGACAGTCATTATGTAAAGACGTTGTCAGCTTTGGTAAAGTTTTCAAATATTTAAACTACAAGTGCTGGTACTCCTTGACCCCACGAACTCCAGTTATTCAATGTGTCATGGCCATCAAAGTCCCCTGTATTTCCAAGGTAACGTGGTTTACCTTCCAGGTCCACCTGACACAGACACCTCCTCAGTATTGTCTGGTTTGTGAGCATAGTTAATCAATAAATTTTTTTGTATTTACATGTATAAATTCTGATGACAGACTACTCCCTGGTGATGTGGGAGAAACCTGGTCATACAGCTTCAGTTACAGATCATATCTAGTTCAGATCTCGTGTTCAGTAAAATCTGGTGGCTGATTTTCACCTACACCTTTAAGACTGATGATCTACATTTGATTGGGAAACACTTCAACATAATGAGCTTTGCCATCTTTTAGAATGATTGTTTCTTAAACTTTATAATCTCATGCACTTCTCTGTATATTTTGTTTTATATTAATTATATTTTCTTCTGTGTTTAAGTAAAGAAGCAACTCCCTTTTTTTTTTTTTCCTTCTTTTTATAACATTTTCTTTACCTGTGTTTTCTTCATAAGGAAGTCAGGATTACTCTTCTTAAGAAGTAATTTTCTTCACAATAGCCATGATTTGCAATGTCACTTCAAACTTTTCCAGAATGAGGCAAATGAACAATTCTGAAATATTCTTTTTGACCAATATATTGACCGATATTTTTTAACCAATCTTTTCAATTTTATTTTAATTACCTTCTGCCCAGATCTGTAATCAAGGTCAAAGTACCATTTAACATTTAAAACTGTTAAAAGATTTTTTTTCAGAATTTTTCTCACAGAAAATGTGGTTTTTCTTTCTGAATTCAAACGAACTCTGAAGTCAAGAGAAACTTAAAATCACAGAATGTTAAGGGTTGGAAGGGACCTTAAAGAGCATCTGGTCCCAACTCCCCTGCCATGTGAGGGTTCCACTAGACCAGGGTGCTGAAGGGCTTATACAACCTGGTTTTGAACTTCATGGTATCTAACTTTTATTCTCCAAAAATCTCTGCTTTGAGGTCTGTCCAAAATATCACTTGGTTCATACATCTTTTGTAAGAGGATCTGTCATGGAAAAAGTCTGTGGATAAGTAAAAATGTCTTTATTCTTATATGCTACTCAAATGATCCCTTGCTAAAACTGCAAACTAAACAAAATCATTCTGTTTGCTACTGTATTTGCTGGCAGTTATACCATCATGACTGAACCACCTAATTACATAAACAGCCATGATATTTCTGGGTCAGCTGGCAATTGCATTTGGAGGCACAGGAGTCCCAAGGAATATCTGAAAGCCATAACTGGCAAAAGCTACATCTGCAGTATTTCTCTATTTAACTTAAGGGGCAATGATTCAGTCATTCAACATTTGTCCACCAATCAACCAAAGGCCAAGTCCTTACTTTAAGCCTCTGGACTTAATATGCAGATGTGATTTTGTTCCTTCACAAACTAAGCAGCATTTTTTCAGATATTAAGACCATTATCATCATTTATTACACAACAGAAGGGCTTTTAAGAAAGAAGACAAAATCAGAAATTCACAAGTGTATTAAAAAAACCCCTGTCCTTACAAAATAAGAGCATTGAAAAAATAAGCAAAAGTACATCATGCAATGAGGATAAGTTTAAGCTTCTGATGTATATATATTACTAAGTTGAACTGCTAAAATCCTTGTCTGTTTTCTCACAGACATTTCTAGTTCCTTCTTCAGAATTATTCCTCATTTACTGCTGTTTAAATGAGAAGAGCATTAGAGCCTTTCTTTTTATTTATTTGAGCATAATGTTCTTTTTTCAGAAGATCTACTGCAGAGATAGTCTAACAATTCTTTTTTTTTTTTTTTCAGACAGGGATTACTGTCCATAGGCCTACTGTATGCAAGGGGACAGCTTTCACTCCAGTATGAACAATGCAGGGTATCTGTCAACAAAAACAGCTAAGGAGAGTCTGTGATCTGCTGAACCCTGAGCCAGCCGTTGTCACGTTGCTCTTTCTGCAGCTATGTTCTATTTCTCCAGCCTAATCCTGTCCTGGATTTCTCCCGATTACCACTGACAGGAATTTATGGCATTGTAAGATATAAAAATTGTAAGGATGGAAGATGAAATATTTTACAATTTTTCACTTGCAGCACACTTCACTTCACTGCTCCTAATAGGTACTAATGGCAAAAACATGAAAAATCCATTAATTTGGGTACAAATAATGCAGTATTTACTCATCAATCACAGTTAAAGCTTGTTTAGTAAGGACTAAATTTAGTCCTTACACTTCAAAATAAATAGACAACTCCCCACCCCCCTGCCTTCCACCCTCCACTAAAAGCTTTCAGTTGTAGCACTTGAAGAAAAAGGCACATAAAGCCCATAAATGAGTCAGACCAAACTGACACTTTAATCAAACTTGTAGTACTTGGCTGTAAAGCACTACGAAAAAAAGTAAGAAAAACTGAAACGCCCTTAAGGATAACTGCACAAGCCAGGAGTGCCATCGTACAGGGAATAAATACTGGGAAAACAATAATCTAGAAAGGCTGATGCTGCGGTGAATTAAATTAAATACCCACACAAGTTAATTACTGGGAAAGAAAAAAGTGTATTAGAAGGAGTAAAAGAGAAGACAGACAAATAAACCTGCTACCTACTAAACTTGATTCCCACTATCCTTCTACTGTTCTCTATATAGTGCAAATTACAGTGGGTACACTGACTGGAGTAGATTCACAGTACTGCAGAAAGAACAAAAATTTAGCCCACATTTTTTCTACTTTATTGAATTTTATCTGTTTCTGTTTATTGGAATTCTTTGTAAGTACTCTGGCGTTACAGATTAGAAAATGCAGAACATTTCCAATTCCTGTTTTCTCACTTCAACACTGTTCTCTGGAGAGGTCATCCAGTGTGCAGCCACTCCTCTCTATAGGCAGTGGAATGACAAAAACAGTTCTGGCATTCATTTGGTACTCATTCCTCCTCCATAGAGGCAAAACCCACCCACTTCTGGATTACAGGTATCTATTTAATGTTTCACATAAAGACAAGACAAATCAAAGATGACATGAGAGCATTCTCTAAGGAGAGGGCTGAAGAGTACAAATCCTCAGTATACTTCAGTTGCAATTGGAGCTTCCCCTACTCTTGGAAGGACACCTATTTCACAGCAGTACCTGGAAGTAGCCCAAACATGACACAGAGCATGGGAGATGAAGTGATGCTACCCAGAATACTATTGTACATTGAGGAGTTAGTGATCCGTGCTACAGGCAACATGAGCAGCCACAGGCTGTGCTGTCTGGTACTACACTGCATGGACAGCATGGCCTCAGGCCTGCGTTGTGTTACACTTTTTCCTTGGCTGCAGGAGAGACTTAGAGGACTAATTATGACAGAGGAGGCTGCAGGCAGCTCACACTTGGTACCAGAAATTGCATAATCTGTGTTAAAGTGAACCAGTAAGTTCTTATGCAAAAGTTCGTTTCTTTCATGGTAGAAATTATGAACAGTTTTATTCCAAGAAAATGCCAGAAAAGCAATAAAGACTACAGTGCTGGCAAACCTCTGCATGCTGTGCCCAGACTGGCAGTGTATCCTATGACACTGCACACCTGGAGTTCTCACATGGGAAGGACCATGACATTGCCTATTCTCTTTTTCATTTTTCTGTTAGCTCCAGTAAGTCCTATTCTCAGCAATACCTTATGGACCCTCAGTCCATTTCTTACTGGGATCATAATGAATACTGCTGCTAATGGGGTCTAACACAAAAGCCATATAGACTTGGAATGAAATTTCTCTGGAGCACTAAAACTCTTGCTATAGTTCTGCTAATATCATGGATCTCAGTGAAGTAGAAATATATTTTGCTCTCCTTCTTTAAAGAGCCAGTTATAAAACTGATACACATCTCACAAATTTACAAACTTTCATTATAATTCCAATGCTCACTTGTTCTCTGAAGCAGCTTAATTAAATATCAAAAGGTTATTTCTTTGAGATCCCATTTTGAACTAACTGCATTTAAAAATATATTTTAGAGAGCTGAAACGAGTTATAAAGATTTTTACAGAAAGTGTTTAATTGCCTTTCACCAATCTATTTCAGTGCAGCACTATGCATTCAAATCTTCTGCAAGAGTTACAATATTCTATTGTTTTTGAACACGGACTGTATCATGTGATCCATGAAATGTGGATGGGAGAAAAGCATATGTCCCAACCCTGAGATTAGCTCAGTTGGTCAGAGCACAGTGCTAATAACTCCAAACTTGTGTGTTCAGTCTCTGTTTGGGCCATTCACTTGAGCTAGACATTTGGGTCCCTTCCAGCTCTGAATATTCTGTGAAAGTATGCCGTGATGTTAACAAGACTCTCTTTGACATCATCTCCTATAAAAGCCTTATTCCCAAATATCTCAAATGTGGACTGCATAAGCAGGTAAAAAGAAACTGGCTGGAATGGTGACTGCATAGAGTTGCAATTATAAGCATCAAGTTCAACTGGCAGCTCACTAACTAGAGGCATCCCTAGGACTGACAGTAGGGCAAACACACATTTGGATGGGTCAGAGGTCACTCTCTGAAAGCTTGTGGACAACACCAAAGACAAGAGATAGACTTGGAGGTGGACAGTAGTGTGATGAGAGACAACAGAGTGAGGCTGCAACATAGAGTCATAGATTTCTAGAATGGTTTGGGTTGGCAGGGACCTTCAAAGACCATCTAGTCCAACTTCTTTGCCTGAGCAAGACCAGCTTTCCTTAGATCAGGCTGTTCAAAAGCCTCATCCTTGAACACTTCCAGGCATGGGGCATCCACAACTTCTCTAGACAACCTGTCCCAAAGAAATCCACAACTTCTCTGGACAACCAGAATCTCACCACTCTCATTATCAAAAATTTCTTCATTTTATCCAATTTAAATCTACCTTCTTTCAGTCTAAAAGCATTGTTCCATGCCCTGCCACTACAGATCTTGGTAACAAGATTTGCTGCATCTTTCTTACATGATCCTTTTATATATTGAAAGGCCACAATAAGGTCTCCCTGGTGTCTTCTCTACTCCAAGCCGAACAGCTTCAACTCTCTCAGCTTTTCTTCACAGGAAACATGGATTTTTCTAACTTTACGTACAAATTTACCATGAGAGAGGTCAAATACTGTAACATTGTCCAAACTGGTGGCAGATATGCCTCTGGAGATACTAAAAACTCAGCTGTAAAAGTCCCTGAGCAACTTGATATAATCAGTCTCCCTGTGTGAAGAAACAATAAATATTTAACATGCCTAAAACCTGAATCTTCCACAGTTTACAGCACAGCTGGAAAAGAAATTCTCTTGTCATCCTATAAATAGTTCAAATATCTCAAATATTTTCCCTGTCTTTTAATGAAATCTAAACCAGAAAACATTTAAAATTTTCAGAAAACATTTTTTTTTTTTAATTTGGTCTAGGTCATTTGGTTATGACCTTTAAAACAATTGTTTCACTAGGATTAGCTTATTTTTAAAATGTCATTTGTTGGTGAAAAAAGTGAGGTCTTTCATTTTGAAAAGGTCAAAAAGCTTTGACCTTTTCAAAACTGTTATAGGAAAAAAACTGTCAAAAAAGTTTGTTTTGTGAACAGCTGAATGTAGCTGTTATAACAAAACAACTCCATTGTGCAGATCTACTGCTTACATTAAAAACTTTGTGGCATGGTTTTCAGTAAAGACACATAGTCTGACTGAAAAAATGCTGATGCTTTCACCTTTTTTTCTGCCTCCCTAAAGAAAAATTTCATTTTCCTTCATTAATAGCAGTAATCTACCAGGACACAACAATTATCTCAGAAATTGACACGTTTTTACTTTCAACTATAATTTTAAATAATAATTACAAATAAAAATGCATATAATTCTAAATATTTTAATATTTTTAATATATTGTATTAGGTATAAAGAAGAGAAACTAAAAAGAAAAAAGTTTCTTGCTCCACAACAGTGAGCATTCATGTCTGAGTTACAATGTTTTTCTCAGCCTGTCAGAACTGCAGCACCTCTGGGCATGACATTTCTCTTGGATGAATGTCTTCTCCACAGTTTGTTAGACATTGCATACTGATGTGCTGATTCCCCAAAGGTGACATCATTACAAGAAGTGTTATCTTTTTCATGTTGTCAGAAACAGTGTCCAGCTTTTGTTTTAAACAATCTTCTCCTCTTATCTTCCATTTTATTTTTTTTTCCCCTTACTTTCACTGAGTATTTATTTTAAGAATAATATTTTAGACATTTATTGGTCCCTTCAAGTAAAATTTCACACATCTTCAGAGTCCGAAACACTAGGAAACAAATTCTTGACATTTTAACTAATTAATTAAATTCTTAAGGTTTTTTACAATATCTTTCCTCAAAAATGCGCTACAGCAGCTTATTCAAGTGTCACACCAATTAGTTACTTTGATTTTGGTAGAATCCAAAATACTGAAACATTCTGAACACCCATATTCTGTCCCGGGTTGCTAATTACCTTTCTGAGTTATAGGTTCATAAGGAATTAAAAGTAGTCAATATTTAAGTAATCTCATTGCAATTTGCAAACTGTATCTATGAAGAAGAACTTTTGTTCATTTACACACTTTCCAGTTCATTCTAAAGTCAATGAACTATCATACGCCCATCACACTATTTCAGACTGCAATATCATGACTTAAAATTGTACAGGATTGTCATATAAGAAATGAACTATGGAAAACTGACAAAATTGACAAGTTTTTAGGAATGTTACCTCAGCAACTTCTATCAAACTGCATGAATCACTCATAAAAGGAGAGAAAAGGACCATCGTATGGTTCACTGCAGACTGTATTAAAAGAATAGGAATTTAAATTCCCTGCACCCTCCTACAGCAAGACAGAAGTGCCTGTAGGACAGTGATTCAGAATACCGAAACTTCTAAAAGAGGAGGTGATTTGAATCCCTTTGATTTGCTTAGCAAGCAAAGGCAACACAATGGATCAGATACACTCATAACCAACAAATAGAAACCAGAATTGTCCAGAATGTTAGAACCAGAATGGGGTAAATCTGGCAAAAATGTCAAATGTCAAAACTGTAGAGGGTTGTCACAGTCATTTCTCTACTTTCCTGACATTATCCCATGGTTTTGATTTACAGCTGTCCAGCAGTAGCCCTCAGTTGAGCAAGAGTTGCCAATTTTATCAGACTACCATATATAATTACATCTTTTTTCTATCACAGTAGTTCCTGGAGGTCTTAAGAAGACAGTGGCATTCTCACTCCTCTGGCAGTGATTGCCAGTGAAGCAATAGACCTTTGTGTCTGCAGGCTGTGACAGGGAAACATAAAGAGAACTACAGGTGGATGCACAGCTGGAATGGAAGGGTCTGCTGAGCTCCTCTTGGGGAAGACCTAGCTCCCTGAGACATCCTAACCTCCCCCTGCAGTGGCACTGGTGTTCCTGACCTTGTCACCCAGAAGGACAAGTATAGCAGCACAGAGAAAGGGTAGCTATTCACAAGTCTAACTGTACAATAATTGTGAGGGTATTATTCCTAATAAAGTTGTACTGTATTACTTGGGTACTAAACCCACTTGATCATAGTTGCAAAAAACCATTGGTGTATTTTAATGTGAATGTTCAGTTTCCAGTTGGGCTAATAATACATCCAATTCTCCACATATTCATGATGTATTTCCTTGTGCCCAAGACAAGATTTTGATCTTATCAATATTTAAGTAATTGATGCAAATTTCATTAGTGTCTTAGCACACACCAGTATTTAATGATGTAGCTATACAGCAACCAAAGCATCAAATCACCTTCCTAATGGTTTTCTGAGGAAAAATAACTAAACAAACAAACAAAACTGTCAAATGGACTGAGTGGAAATTCTGCAGAAGTATTACAGCCCTTTTAAAGTTTCTCCCTTCGTATCAGATTTTTAACAGCATTAGCTGTGGTATTAACTGCTGTGGAAATTGAAACTGTTGCTGCAGTGACATCAGCAGTGGTCTAAATGGTCCTTCAAACAGAGAAATGCAAACACAAGCAGTATTCTGCTGCTTGTGATTTTGTTTTGTTTTGTTTTTCCTTGCACAAACATGCCCCGTAGCTCTGAGATATTCCAGACTGGCAGAAATCAGGACGTCGTAATCACCAGCTGTCCGGGACTTAACAGTGTTATCGTGGCTATTGCTAAACCTACTTGCAGATCCATCAGTGGGGAACAACAGCAGCATGCACAGAACAAAACTCAGCATGCAACCCCATTATTATTGTAATATCCCAGAGTGTCCTGACCCCACCTGGAGTACTGTGTCCAGGTCTGGAGTCCTCAACACAAGAACATTGTGGACCTACTGGATCAGGTCCAGAGAAGGGCTATGAAGATGATCTGAGGGCTGGAGCATCTATCCTATGAAGACAGGCTGAGAGAGATGGGGTTGTTCAGCATGGAGAAGAGAAGGCTTCAGGGAGACCTTATTACAGCTTTCCAGGACCTTAAGGGGACTTATAAAAAGGAGGGAAAGTAACTTTTTATATGGGCAAATAGTGACAGGACAAGGTTTTAAACTGACAAAGGGGGGGTTAGATTAGATATTATGACAAAAATCCTTTAATCACAGGGTGGTGAGACTCTGTACCAGGTTGCCAGAAAGGATATATCACAAATATCAACCTGATTATTGTGACAGAGACCAAGAAGAAAATTTGTCCTCTCTTTTTCTGAAAAAATAACTCCAGTACAACTTCCAGCTGGAGTTTCAATGCTATGCAGAAGGCCTGATTTGCAACAGCTGCTCTCTCCTCCCAGTCCTCACAGCAGGAATTGTCATTTTATAACCCGTGAGCCGTAACTCCACAAATCATACATGAATGTTGCTCTTGCATAGCGCTGGCAGGAGGCAGGATGCCACAGAAGCCTGGCTTAACATTTCTCAGGAGCAGGCTTACCCTGCCTCAGAGTGCCCATCTGCACCAGAAGAGGAAGGCAAGACGAGAGGTTTTCAAATCCTGCGAACAACTAAGCACTGCACAGAAAGCTTAACATGAGGTCTAGGATGTACTGCTGTTGGAGTTTCAGTAAAGGCAGATGTAAAGGCTGTCACTGGATACTCATTTCCTCTCAGTTATGGCCTCAATGTAGCCCATAGCAAACTGTGGTTTCTGGAAAAAACCCTAACTCAATTATCAATATCGTATTTCTGTCAAGAAAGGGTAGCTTAAAAAAACATAGCATCTGACTTATTTTTGTAAGAAATGGGGGAATGATCCAGTTTACAAATATATAGGAATAATTTACTTCTGGGGCTAGCAAAATTAAATTGAAATACGTTCCAAATACTTTTGTCACTAATTCCATCTGCTCTGCAAGTTAAAACCTGAGCTGGGAATATCATAAAAAACTAAACAGGGTGCAAGCCATCAGAAGCTCATTAAAAGAACTACTTTTTAAGCACGTCTTTTACAAACACTCTATATTTATGAAGTTGCTATAAAACAAAGCAAATGAACATGAGACATTCATGACATGAGTCAATCCCCAGTTCACGCATCTACAAAACAAAAATAAATGGAAGTCATATATCAAATAAATTAATGTAATCCACTAATTATTGCTATCTTTCTGTTAATTTGGTAGAATAAAATTAATTTCCTTATTTTCACTTATTTTCTACAGTCTGGCCTGACGTAAGGATCCAGTAGCTGCTTTAGTTTAGCTAAAGCACAATATATCCTAATGACTGACAGGCTGACAGAAGAGGTTTGACCTGACTAACACTTTCATAATGAAGTTTCTCTACTCAAAAGAGAAATGTAATTCAAGAGTTCTATTACTTCTTTTGAAAGGAATCTTCCATATTTTGAAAGAGTGACCCAGTAGACTTTTTTTTTTCCCCTCTGAAGACTACACACCAACAAGGACAAAAAGGAAAGAAGTTATTTCAAAGAAATTATTTTCATGTTATAAGAAGCTGATTTGTCAGAACACTGCACCGGGTATTTCACAAAGCTAAAGCAATAGGATTAACTTTTCAAAGTTTCAATGCTAAAAAGACAACTGAAAACTATTCTTACTTTGAGAGGACTATAAACATCATCTCGTTTGCCGGTTGAAGTCTGATTGTTCTGACCGTGTAGCAATATATGCTAAAATAATTTTTATAAGCAACAACATTTCTTTACAGTCCAGATGTCTACAGGCCTTTTGATAATTGCAGCTGAACTCTTAATAATAAATTTACAACCAGTTGCAGTCAGTAACTGCTTATCAAACTGTAAAACTGATGAAAAACTGGTACTTCTCTTGAATAGATAAAACATTTCCTAAATTGTATTAATGTTTTAAAATCAGTGAATTTTTGGTATATGCAAGAAATTAATCATTGTGTATAATTAAAATTAATGTAAAAAACCTAATAGATACAATCTCCTTAAAATCTTTTGGACTGAATTTTATTGGGTAAATGTGTGCTAAGTTATCAATTGCCATATTTTCCTTCAGCATTTCTTTAATTTCCTTTTCTGGGATTAGGTCTACTCAGCTCAAGGATCATCTTTCTAATATCCTAAGATTTGAGCTATTACACTGCTCAAATATCATGGAAGGAATAAACCACACACAAAAAGAGTATCAAATTAAATGAGTAGCCCATGGAGCAACAGTAAAAATATTTTTTCTTTAAAATCACATTCTACAAAGCTAAACCAGATATCATGTTAAAAACTCCAATGCCATAAAATTAAACAGCATGGGCAATTCCTGAAACTCCTGTGTCTTCAAAAAGAAACAATAAAGATTCTGTAAAATGGTGTTTTTGAAAACCTTTGTTATAATTTTGTTCTGTGAGTAGTGATCCAATGTCCATCAAATGGTTTTGGATTTAAGGTCACAGAAAAACATCCACTAAATTTAATGGAATTTTGCCTGGCTAAGGAGCCTCAAAATTCATGCATTAGTGTATTATGCCCCATTTGATAAGTGAGAAAGTAATGACTCAGAAAATCGTAATAATTTAGTTTGGTCTACTCACTCCTAAATGGCTGAAAATATCTTCCCTTTTAAATTATAATTATCATAAAACCTGTGTCTTCAAAACTAGATTTTGACCAACATTAAAAAGAAAAACAAAGCTAATCAAGGTGAAAAATTCATTCTGGTTTTAGATTTGTCATTATGATGTCTTCAACTATAATGAGCAAATCATGGGTCCTCCAGATAAAACTGCTATAGCAAAGTATCAGCTCTAAGTTATCGTTGTTTAAAGAAGCAGTATGAAAATATCAACGCAACCAAAACAAGAAACATCAATGACCTCGGCACAACCATGACCAGCAGCCAGGTGACAGACTGATGCACCACAGCTCTTATGATAGAAAAAAAATAAAATCATTGTTTATTAGGCAAACCGAGGTGGAACTCTTCTTCTATGCTAATTTTAACAATCCTCATAATGTTAATTTTTGAAATTTTTGTATTTCTGAACTCTGGAAGAAGGACATGGATAATGGAATACGTATTGGAAGGCATATAAGAAAGAGTCACATAGTTTTTTCTTCTTGTTTTATAACTTCTGTTTGCATACGTTGCCTAGACATTGTGACCTCCCAAGAAGACAGCATTCCTTAATTGTCTAAGCATTTATTGTCACAGCTTTTCAGCAATTTCAGAGTCAGGATACCAGTGAAAAGAGTACCTAATATGTCTTTACACAGGATTTCTGTGACAGATCTATTAAGTCTCATTCTATTGCCTTCAGCAGAAAACTGCTTTCCTGTGGTCATTTTGTAAACTTCTTTCCTTAAGTAAATCAAAGCAGTGCTAAGAAAATGACTGAAGAAGTTTTAATTACTACTGCTGGTGCACAATACATCAAAAAAGAGGACGTTCAGAATAATTCTGCATGCTTGGGGTGCAAGAGATGAGTTTTTCCAAACTCTGTAGTACAAGGTTGAAAAAGAGATTGATTTAAAAAGAGAAAACGGAACATAAAATGCGTTCAGAAACATTGCAGGATATTTTTTCCTCTCTAAGTATTATACAGATTTTATTATATAAAGAGTAAAAGCAGATTGAAAAATACTGGTGTTGACACTATTATTTATACAATACAGTAATTTAATTATAGATATTTGAACCTAAAGTAATGAAATTCTAGTTCATGCAGGTGACTGAAAGGTATTCTCAGATTGCAGATCTTCTGCAACATTACTGAATCCCTCAGCAGTTTTTTCTTGACCAAGAGATCTTTAATTCCTTTATGTAGAATGCAGTAGCTTCATCAGGCAGGGTAGCAAACACACAGTTCAGCCCCATCTCAGACATATCTAATGCTTGATCTGTAGGCCATCCTCCTCAAAAATCAGAACATCTTTTTGAATCCCTTTGATACTAGAACCACCTAAACATTAGGCTATTGAAAAAAGATGGGAAGGCATGATGGTAGCTCCTAGAAAAAAAAGTTTTAAGACAATTTATTTATATATGTGTTTAATTAATACATTGAAGAAACACTTAGGTCAGGAAATGACTCAGGACCGTAATCCCAAGAGGACGGTAATGCTTCCCAGTAGTGCTGAGTAAGGTGCTTAAATCTCAAAGAGATATCTAATTTAGGATGTATTTCTGTGTTCAGCATTTCCTACTGTCTAACTCAGAGTTTCCCTGCTCAGCATGACGCTTTTTCTAAACCCTTTTCTGAGACACTGAACTCTGATATACATTCTACAGGAAGTCTTTGTATTATAGTAAAATAGATTTAGATATCAGCAGGTTATAAGTTAGGTGCTACAGTACTATGCAGCTGTGTCTCATCCCTTTGTGACTCCATAATCTTACAAAACTGTAATTCAGATTTTTCAGCTGATATAAACTTGCTCTACTACATCAAGAAAACTGTATCAATTTACACAAGGGAAATGCAGGCCCTGATTGTACAATTAAAAGTGTGAGCTTGAATCAGTCATAATAAGCACTCAATCACAATCCATATATGATAGAGAAGCCAAAGTGATTAATGCCTGAAAACTGACATAAGAACCTTAATTTCTATTCAGACAACCTTAAGTAATGGGCAAAGTGAACACCAGCTCACGATATGGTCCTTTTCTAGACTGCATTTTGTATGCAGGCCATAACTAAGACCTGACAAGTGATTTGTACTCCTAGCCCAAAGGAAAAAGGCATTCTGTGAGAACAGCTCAGTTGGTAGTTGCCCTGTTAGAGAATGACAAGTGATTTGATTGTGATACACAATGTAAGTGCTTTGTTCTCATTAAAAATGAACATGCTGTGGGAGACTTTTGCCACTTACTCTACAGGTGCCCACTGTGAAAAGCTAAGATATAATGAATATGTAATTTGGATATGTGTTTTATGGAAAAATCCAAATAATCCAACACAAAACTTGGGAAGAGGCCCTAGGGTTAGACATAATTTTCTTTGTTCTACCTACAGTTTTAAATGAGGTGACTTGTCACCTCTGAGCTATAAAACTTTCTCTTTCAAATATTTATGGGATTGCTATATCAGACTGTTGTATGTTGTGCTATAATAGAATAAACAAACTATCTGTAACATTGTAGCTGCAGTTCTATCTCTGTCATAGGAAAATCACAAAATCTATACACACATTGTACAATGTGTATGGTATTTCCATGGGACATTTTTCTTTCATCCTTGGCTATCTTATCTGAAGTCTGTTTGTAGGGATGATGCCTGATATTTAATCATTTATGCAGATCCTGCAAATACTCTTTTAGGGAAAACAGTAGCATTGTCACAGATTTACTTCTTTTTTCCCATCCTGGAATTCTAACCCTCAAACATACCAGCAAAATAAAATAAAATAAAAAAAAAACCCAACACACTTCAACAAAATGCAGAAATGGGCAATATTTACTGCTTATAAAATGACAAATTTGAAATCTTCTGATCATGCTTTCAAGGTGAAACTATTACCCTTAAAAGGAATATTCCAGCTTCAGCACAAGTTATTCAATAGCTACTTCCAGTATTAAAAATGGTCATAAATTCAAACTTTACTCTGTAAAATGCAGCATTATAAACATTACACAATTACACAACGATTTTTACAGAATCAAACAATCACAGAACATGCTGAGTTGGAAGGGACCCACAACGATCATCAAGTCGAACTCCTGGCCCTGCACAGGACCATCCACAAGAGTCACACCGTGTGTCTGAGAGTATCATCCAAATGCTCAGGCAGGCTTGGTGTTGTGATCACTTCCCTTGGGAGTCTGTTCCAGTGCCCAACCGACCTCTGGGTGAAGAACCTCTTTCTAGTATCCAACCTAAACCTCCCATGACTCAAATTCATGCCATTCCCTCAGGCTCTGTCTTTGGGCACCACAGAGAAGAGATCAGTGTCCACCCCTCTTCCCCTCATGAGGAAGTTGTGAACTGCAGTGAGGTCTCCCTTCAGTCTCCTCCAGGCTGAATAGACCAAGTGACCTCAGCCACTCCTCATACGGCTTCCCCTCAAGGTCCTTCACCATCTTCGTTGCCCTCCTTTGGACATTCTCTAATAGCTTCATATCTTTCTTATATTGTGGTGCCCAAAACTGCACACAATATTCAAGGTGAGGCCGTAGCAGTGCAGAGCAGAGTGGGACAGTCACCTCCCTTGAGTGTCCCTCTGAGATGTCTGCAGCTGTATGTTTGAAAACTAACATAACTAAACTAATGCATCCGAAGCATGAGAGAGTAATAATGGACCACAAATAATATTTTGTGGGGTTTTTTTGTTTGTTTGGGGTCTTGTTGTTGTGGGTTTTTTTGTTTTGTTTTTGTTTGGTTTATTGGTTGGGGTTTTTTTTTTGTTTTGGTTTGTTGTTTTTTGGGCTTTTTTAAACAGGCTGTTTGTATAAGTATCATACATAGAATTTATAGAGTGTGAGAAGTGCCATTGTCTACAGAAGTCGATCAGAGGTTGCATCTATCTTCCTTGGTCATTAGTTATGTAGCCACATCCATTATATTATACACACCTATAAAGCCTGTTTATCTGAAGAAATGCACACATATATCTGCAAAGCCAAATCAAATTTAAAGCACAGCATAATGCTTGAGCGTATCTAGAGCAAGAGGTAACATGCCATAATGCTATCACGTTTTTTCCAGGATTGACAACATTAATTTTCACTTCTCAAAAGGTCAGAAAAATAATTTTTCTTTTCTTTTCAATCACTGAACAATATTCTTGGACAGTGCTGAAATGGAGTCAATTAAAATATTTTGATACTCTCTGCTACACTTGAAATTAAATAATTTTAAAAGAAAGTAAAAGTTATTCAAGCAGCCAGATTGTCTCCTTCATGGAGCATAAAGCAAAAGTCAAAAGCAGAGCAAATCAGAGACAGAACTAATCAGACATGCTAAGAAAAAATTAGTTTTGTTCTACGTTCAGTGGATATATCTGTATTTGGAAAGTTAATAGACTCTGCCACAAACAGTTCACTGCATTTAATTGTTTTTAAACACCCCAGAAGAACCTTCACATAACAAGACAGGTACTGGAAGATTATGAATTTGGGTACAGGAGCCACCAAAAAAGCTCCTTTTAGAACAAGTTCACTAATCTGTCCAGATTTACTGCATTAATATCTTCTATTTCCTTATGAGCCAAAACAAAGAATCTAGTTCTAAAAACTCTGCAGCAAGTTCTAACTCATCGCTTATTTTCTACTGTGCAGTGGTGTAGTACTTTTGGTTTGGAGTCAGCGACTACTTCTTCAGGTCTAATAGCCCCAGTTCATCTCTGCCTTAGTCTTTAATGGTCCCTTAGATAAAGAAAATATTTATTTTGAATCTGAGGAAAATTACATATCATTTTTGATGTATTGCAGTCAAGATGATTTCAAACATTATACCAAACCACAAACATATATGAATTGTTACATGATGTCTGGTCAAACTTCATTGGTAAAACAATAACCACTATTGATTTTCTGTATCTGGAATCCAGTCAACCCTCAAGCAACCTCAAGTGGGAAGGGATTAAGGAGTCTCTTCTTTTTCTAAGACCTCTGTAAATTCAGTGCAGAATTGCAGCAGTCCTAGCCAGCACTCAAGGGAGTATATGGATTGCTGCCAAATTTTCTACTCAAAAGCAACATACAAGCTAGGAAAGATAAAGAAATGTGGAACAATAGCCCTACCATGCCCTTGCACTGATAGCCACTGGCCTGACGTGCTAGAGATCACTGCTACATGCCTTCCCTTTCAAGGGTGTCATACTGCTACCAGGCAAAATGTTTTCTCATGTTGCAATACAGGAACAGCACTGTAAATTTAGCTCTTGATGATTTATTGGAGTCCTTCCAAAAGAAAATAATGGTTTTACAGCTGGGAAGAACTTTGAATAGCTTCTAAGTGCAAACCTCAAAAATGTATTACTCACCGAGGTGCTAAGTCCCACTGAAGGACATGTGGACCTAGATAATTAGAAGTGTAGTTACTACGAGTATCTTTTATCTACCTCCATCACTTCACATGTTAAAGGGAGCAATAGTTTTTTCCCTTCAAATTAAAAACTGATGTTAAGAAGGCTTTTAAAAGTTAGTTAAAAGTCCACAGATAACTAAAGTGCTTCTTATAAATTACTGAAAAGAAACCCATGCTCTCATGCTTATCTTTATATTTGAAATACGCATTATATGCATTACAGAAATATTTAAAGGCATAAAATAAAACAGAAGCTTCACTAGGTTGAATGAGGATGAGGTAATGTTAAATCTGACATTAGCAATCCTTGTACAGGATCAACAGTGTCACTAGGCACTATATGAGTATAAACTCAGCCAATTACTTCACTTTTTTTTGATAATTTGACCTGTTATCAAGATTTTAGGTCTCGTGTTCTTTATTAAGGAACTTATGAATATATTATCTTGATATTGCCTTCTGCCAAAATGTATTTTCTTTTTAGATTCACAGGATCTATTTCCTATCCTAAGACACAAGTAATATGAACTGCATAAAAAATTCTATTTACCATTATAGGTTTAATATGCTCAGCTACTTTACATGAGATATACAGTATTAGAATTTGGAGGTAGAAAATTTTTATTAAGATTAATAATAGAAAAAAGGGTTTGAAAGGATATTATTTTATCTTAGTCTATAATTTGCAAGTGCATAAGACCTCACCATCCACGTAACTGAAGTTATTTTTAATCATGAAGATCAAGAATTAATCTCCTATATTCTTTCATCACATAAGCTTTTATCATATGTTAATAATATAACTTTTATGTAATGTTAGATGTTGCAACTCATCAAACAGTAGAAAGATTAAAGTGAGAAAAAAAAAACATATGTAGGCCACACTGAAAAAAATGCAGATGGAAATAATTAGAAACTAGCAAAGTAAACAGACAAGAAATACTAAGAACTAAGGAATGCCATCAAAAGAAATCTAAACATAAACATGAAAATCTGTCACACATAAAATTAGAACACCCCTGGAGAGCACACATTTTTAATGACTGCATAACAAAATAATCATTTTAATTATTAGTTGACGAGGTCCTCTTACATTGGTTTTCAAATGTACAAAATTATCCTTAAAAAAAAAAACAACACAAAAAAACCAACCTCTTGTAAGCAGGATTCATTAATAAGTGCAATGCAACAATATAACCCTTAGGAGAAGAGGCTTTGTAAATTCCTAAGCTGTCGAAGATAATGGGAGCTTTTAAATGAAGAAAAAAAATCAGAATACAGCATAAACATAATGCTTAAATATCAGATGTGATGTTAAAAACTGAAATGTATTTGAAGTACCACTTAATCATACACTTGTCTAGAAGCTAAGCAGTTTAAATAAACTTACTAATTTTATTATATAAATAAATTCCGGTGTAACCATTTCACATGCATTTGTTATTGAATCACTAAATGTAAGGACAAGAGTACAACGAATGGGAACACTTTGTGAATTTTAGACTAGTTCAATGAATGCAAACTGTGTGAGTCTACAGAAGCTTTTTCTATTCCAGAAGGAGCATGTTTCTGGCCCTGCCTGTCACCAAGCGTCAACTGTCAACCAGAAAGAGCCCTTATCTTTTTTTTTTTTCTCCTGAAGATGGCGATCAAAAGAGAAGATGTAGCTTCCTATTGTAAATTACAAGCATGTTGCCTTGTATTCTGCAATTCCCCCGCTGTCTGGAGACTATCATGGCACTAAAACAACTCCTGATGTTTGATACTCTACTTAACCCTCAGTTACTTAGAGAATTTGAGAGGAGCAAATACAAAAGGAACAACAAACACCCTCTCTGCACCCTCACACCATCACAGTCTGTCACATCCGCAGTGTGAAATCATAGTTTCATAGGAAGGGGTGAGACTTTGCAAAGGACCCAAAAGAGGAACATGTGGCTGTACAAGTCAGGAGCTTGCATGCATTTGACACATTCAGCTGCTTAAAACACATCACGCTGCTCATCTCTGGAGCACTGACAAACAGAGGATGATGATAATGCAGCAGGTAATATCTGTCTGCTTGCTTTTGTGAATGGATGGTGGCATGCTCTGCCTTAGTAAAACAGTTCTCAGAACCTGAAGGGATCAAGAGAAAACCAGGAAAAGCACAACCACTACTCTGAAAGTAATGCCAGATGATCTGACAATAAACAGGTCACAGCATGTCTAACAGCTTGGTGTTTCCTTGGAATAAAGTATCAGGGAGCAGGGCAAAGTTTCTGGGACACTTAAAATTATTCCTTTAGTTCAACACTCAATGTAAATGTCAGAATATCCCAATTCTCACATCTTCCTGATCCCCTTCAGCCAGCAGTTAGCTAAGATACAAGAATAAAGACTTACATCTCATTTTTTTCAATTTAATGCAATTTTGAAACCTCTCATTTCTTATGTAGGTAACTCTTAACTATAAGCTACAGCTTTTTCTATCCTGAGCAGATACAGTTCAATTAGAATGCAACAAAGTAAACCAGCATTTCATAGAATCATAGATGCATAAAATCATAGAATCATTTGTGTTAGAAAAGACTTCAAAGATCATTGACTTTAACTTCTAATCCAGCATTGCCAAGTCCATCACTAAACCACATCCCTAAGTGCGACATCTACATGTCCATTAAATGTCTTCAGGTATGGTGACTCCACCACTTCCCTGGGCAGCCTTTTCCAGTGCTTGACAAGCTTTTCCGTGAATATTTTTTTTCCAATATCAAATTTACACCATCCCAAGTTCAACTTGAGGCCATTTCATCTTGTCCTATTCCTTATAACTTAGGAGGAGACTGACCTCCACCTCACTACTACCTCCTTTTAGATAGTTACAGGGAGTGATAAGGTGTCCCCTGAGCCCCCTTTTCAAGTTTGGAGACTACTTCTCCCAAACTGCATTATCATGTGTCTACTAACTGTCAAAGTAATTATTCAAGTAGTTTGGTTCTCTCTTCCTGACTGAGCCAAGTTATTACGTCACCTGTGCCTGGAAAGGCACCTCACCTCTGACGTGATGGCTTCATTTGAATGTCTTATAAAAATGTATTATATATGGAATTCCTTGATTACCAGAGTTCAAACCTCCAAGCACAACCTAAGCCATTCCTTAAGTTGGTAGACAGAGGAATAACATTCCTTGTTATCAAATCTTATATTACAGTCTACAATTTGAACTAAAAGACAGTCTTAAATTCTGAGTAATTATTGCATCTTCCCTTCCCAAAGCCATTAATTCTCCATTTTATCCTTGTTAAATTAAAAATAAATTAAAAAAAAATAATTCTACAGCACAGACTCATTATCATCCTCACATTTGCATGATGTCTTTCCTCTCTTAACAGCAATTACTTTCCCACTGACCTCTTACCGAACCTTCTTGTAATCCACATCCCAGTGTTGCATTCCCCTGAGCTCTGGCAGAAGGACAAAAACACTCAACAGAGTTTGTACCTCACAATTACTTGCTGTAGTCATGTATGCAGTCAAAGTTTACAGCAACAGAGTTGCAGCAGATCAAATACCCTAAATGGTGTCTATTTGTATAAACTGATTTTCTTGTGCCAGACACACAGGGAGTCCTTGTCACTAAATGACAATATCTGGTATAGGTGCTCTCTTTCTCCTGTCTGGAGGTAGCTCTTAATTCATCTTTCTTGTTCCCCTACTGACTAGTTCCATAATAAATGAGTCTTGGTTGTATTCTTCATTCAATGGTTCAATAACTGATGAGATTTACAGGGTAAGTTTAGAGATGAACAAGAACAAAGTCACATTTTTGATAATATGCCTTCTGTCTACTTTTTACATTATCTTTAAGCTTTCCATGCCAATTGGGAGTGTAATGCTGACAAATACATTTGGGGATTTTCTTAGAGACAGTCGATCACATAAAGTTATCTACAGCTTTTTTCATTTTCTTTTCCTGATCTCTGATAAAAAAGCTGATCTCAAAGCATTATAAAGCCAATTGCTCGCTCCTTCTTCTTTAACCTTCTTTACTCCTTTCCCGTTTACCTTCTTTTGGATATTTGTCTTTGATTGGTCTTTGCCTCTCACCTGACATCAGGAACTTTAAAATCCTACAGTTCTTATGCAGCACATAGAAAAGTAAGTTCTAGATCAGTTAAAGGAGAACATATATATATCGTTCCTTTGATTTTATTTTACAGTCCAGGTGGCATAGCTTGCAGTCACATTGATGCAACCAGGCAATGCCTTGATGGTAATCATGTTTAAATGGACTCATTGGATACCTTAATGGAACAATATTTTGTTTACTCCTGTATACAAAGAGATATCTTTCCTCTCAGCTCTTCAGGAAAAGCCCTAAAAATTCATCTCTTTTTAAAAGTTATGTATGCTAAAGATAACAGATAATTGGGATTAGAGACTTCACTAGCAATTACTAATATCATATTACCACAGATCTACTTTTTTTAAGTAATGGTATAGGTACAGAATGTACTTTCAGATTAAATTTATTGTATATCCTGATTCACTCTAGGCACAGTAATTACCTTGTAGATCACTCTTAACACAAATTGATTTTCTCAGTTTTCTAGGAATGTGCTCAATAGCATATCCAAATAAAATACTGAACCTAATCAGAAAGCAGAATTCAGAGGGAAAGCAAGAAAATGATAAATTAGCCAATACGTCTGGAGAGACAGGAGAATGTGCGACTGCCATCAAAGCTAATGGGAGCATTTCACCCCTCTTAGGATTTTTGGTCTTAGTTATGAAACCCTTTTAGTTGGGATTCCTCTCAATGAAAAGATGTAAATTCTATCATATACAGTCTCTCACAAAGAAGTGGTAACCTCAGTGAATGGAAGCACTGCCATTAAGCTCACAGTGCTAAGTTACCATTTCTGATTCGAGGTTTTTTTAACTCTCATGCTCCTCTTGACTATTTACTTCTTTGATAGAAGCTTCTGTTGTTGTGATAAAATCTAGAAGTATATAAATCACTCAACTAAGGCCTGTTCCTTTTTGGTCTTTCAATCCTAGCAGCCACATACTAGGAGAAATTGTAAGGAATATCAGAAAAGCTACTGCCAGCTTTCTGGCATTGGTTCAAGTCTTTTTTATACATCCATTTGTACTTCTACAAAAATTGAGAAGACTATCTGCAATTCAACAGTTACCTTTACAGAAATGCTAATATGAAAATACCATATGAAAATACTAATATGAAAATACCATACCACCTTCCACTACTCTGGAAGTCGCTGTTCATAGGAATAAAAAGTCCCCCTATTAAACAAGCTTTCTAATTTGGGCCACAGTATTATTAACTGCTGCATTGCTCTTCCACAAGAGAAAATAGAGGATTAAAAATTATCCTGGAGCAGCCATTTGTTAGCCTAAAGCTAATAAAGGGAAGAAAACAACAGTACAGAATAAAGGTTAAAATCTTTCACATAACTGAATTTTATTCTGTCAAGAGGATACTATTAAAAAGTTAGTGCCTACCAACAATTACCCCAGTCCAGTATTTGATATATTATTGCTATGTCTTTTATTTTTTCAATAAAAGAGGGAAAAAAATGCCTAGTTTTTAGAGAACATAAAGAATAAGTTAAAAATAGTTTAAAGTTTAGACTGCATGAGACCGGCCTGTCTTCTTCGATGAATGGAAATTACTGACACCACCTAAATTAATCTTAGAACACACTGAATAGTCAAAACAATACATTTCATCATTGAACATTTTCTTTGTATGATTATACCTCACCAAATTAGGTCACAGAACTAAAATTCTTACTCCTCCCTAAATCTTCCATTAGTTTTGCTTAGCTTCTCTACAATCCTTTTATCTCCTGAAAGGATTTTCAAGTAAAATTTACTGACAGTGCAATTTTGCTATTGACTCTTGTGCTTTTAGAGAAAATTAAACTGCACCAAAACCTCCTGACTGCAGATATTTTATTCTGAGTACCTTGCAATTTATAAAAATTATTACATGTTGTGGACAAAATAATTCAAAGTACTTGCAAATATTAATAAATTTTGTTATTTCCCCCTAATTTATAGATTTATCAATGAGTGTTTTAAATGCACATTAAAGTCTGGCATTAGTTTAACTTGTGATTACCATTTTCCACGTCTTAAAAGCTTCTTAAGAGGTAAAATGGCTCCTGTGAAAATCAGCCCTTTAGTCTCCATTGCTCTGATGAACAAGCAAGGCAGAAATATTTTTCCTGCAAAACATCCTTCTCTAGTCTTGAATAACCATTTTCTTTGATGACCAGGACTGTGCACAATCAGGGACAGTTAGCTTGCAGTGACTGGTGAGATTTCAGCCTGCATTTTCTTGGGGTCTCCAAGCTGTTCAGCAGTCACATCCTGAACCTCAGTGCTTTACAGCAGTGGCACAGTATAAAATACCATGATGGAAGCCGTGACACTTCATCAGTGACTGACAGGCAGTCCAGTATCTGTGCAGTGCAGGTGGCAAAAGGAGATGGAAGCAATAACATCAACATCCACTGAGCTGTCCCCAGTTGTCATTCAGATCCTTAAGCAACCACTCAGCTGTCTGGATCATCCTGCACAGTATAGCCAGCATATGTCTGCCAATTTTAATATTTATTCCAGGAAAACATAAAAGATCTTTATGCAGGACCTCATCTGAAGCGCTCCTAGTTTCTAAGAAATTTAATACAGGAGTGAGGAGCATGGATAATCTGCTGCAGAATCAGGGGGAAACAATGGCAACAGAAGTGAGAGCGACTGAAGGTCAAAAGCTGCACTAACACACAGCTCTGCTCACCAAGCTACTGAAGAGGAGCTCCACTGAATACATTAACAGGCTTCACTCCTACAGGCAAGGCTGAGTGTATTTCATGATAGGGCTTTTGATAGTTCTAGTAATAAGAAGCATTGACTGAAAATCGCTTTTTTTAATATATAAACAAGAGAAGGAAAGTGAATTTAGGAATTAAGAAAAGGTGTAGAGGTTGATTATTATCCAGTAAACAGACAAAACAAAACCAGATTGGAATGAGGAATGAAATCAAGTCATCTCCCTTCTTCTATTTTGCTGTTCAGGTTCAAAAAGGTGGCAGTTCTTATTATGCTAACACATGGTCCTTAACTATTGAACAG
>JAYRBT010000114.1:87051113-87081915 GCA_036023395.1 Myiotriccus ornatus
AGGGAGCGCAGGCGGTGCCTCTCACCCGCGGCCGCCCCCGGGCACTGCGAGCCCTGCGCGCCGGGCGGGGGAGGCGGCGGCTCCTCCGCGCAGCGCCCGGGGCTCCTGCCCGGCTCCGCCTGCTGCGGCCGGGGCTGCCTCCGCCTCCCTGGGCAATAATTAGCTCTAAACGATGTTAAATACCATCCCTGCCGCCGCTTCTCTGGGAGGTTTTTTACGGCAGCCGAGCCTCCCCCGTCCGTTAGGATCGTTCTGTTCCCGGGATGCTGGGTGGCGGGAGAGGCGCGGAGCCGCAGGACACCGAAAGTGTCCCCCACCCCTCCCCCTGCCCTGCCCTTGGCCGCTGGCTCCGCGGCAGCTGGAGCAAGTTCAGCTTTTCTTCTCCCACAGCACTGGGGCTTGGCTGCCCTTAAAGAAAATCCTCTCCTAACAACGTGTCAATGTTACATTCCTCCACAAAGCAACTTCTATTAGGGGGGCTGGGAGCTTGGCACTGCCTCGCCACAGACTGAGAGCTTTGTGGCTATGCAAAAAACAAGGAGAGAGGGAACATTTCCTGCATTAAAATGCAATACCCAAGGCTCGATAATTTATCCCCCCCGTCCCCCACTCCCGCATGGCAGCTCTGAAGGACCCCCTCACGCATAGGTTGCAGCCAGAGCCTCTCAGCTAGGTTCAACCCATGCCTTCCCTGCCTTGCAGTCCCCTAATGTCCTTCCCAAAATCACCCTCCCCACCCCGACCTCCCCAAAATATCAGGCTAACACAAGAACTATGTAGGAGAGGGCTGCCATGTTAATTGCTGGACCCCTGTCTTCCCACAGCCATCCCCTTTTTGCAGCAGGGACATGAAGCAGCTGCTGGGACAGAAGCAGCTGGTGGGAATGACACATCAAACCCCCCCTCCCCCTCCTCTCTAATACTGCAATGAGATTCTGAGCCTTCATCTCCGGGAGCCAAAGCTGCCTGGAGAACAGGTGCAGCAGCAGCCCCCGGCCCCTTCGCAGAGCTCCCAGCAGGTTAAACCAGCACGTCCTGCCTCCACAGTGTCTCACATCTCCAGGTATCTCAGGCAGAGGGTTCACACTGAGGAACTGCATTTGCTTTTGAGTTGGTTTTAGGTGGTTGAGTTCTGGCCCAGTTGGGACCAGGTGACCTGAACATGGTAAATCTCTTGGTCTTTTGTCAGGTTGCCTGCATGCCTTTGGAAATGTTTTCCTTGCAAAGTCGAGGGATCATATCAAGAGGGCCAAGGTTTGTAGCTGGGTGGTTGCAGTAAAGAGGTGGTGAGGGGTAGAGGGATTCCTGGCTCACAACCTGTGGGAATTTCTGTAAGTGAGGCCTTAAAACAGATGGATCTTACTTGTAAGAAGTTTCAACAGTGCTCAGCAGAACTATATGCTGAAGCCTAGACCAATTTAGAAATGAAAATGCAGCCTTCCCTGCCTTGAGGGAGTGTGCATCTTCTCCAGCCCTTTTGCCTCGTCTAGAAGAGAGCCAGAGTGGAGAGCAGCTCAAATGAATGTGAGCATTAAGGAGAGCCAGCAGTGGGGCTTACACACTGGTGTGGCATTCAGCCCCCCTCCAAGAAGCACCTACCTTCTTTTGGCGGCCTTTTGGCTTCTCTGGTGAGATTGCAGACCTGGGTGGTTTGCAGCTCCTGGGTCAGGCAGCCTTCCGTCTGTTCGTTGAGGGGCAGCACCACGTTATTGAGCAACACCAGGGACTGGTCGTCTATTCCCCATTCTCCCAAATGCTGAGGGCAGGTGCATTTTGTATACATGATCCCACAGGACTCAGTTCTCCCGTTCTCAGATTTCAAGCAGCTCTCCAACCAAGTGCACAACACATGGCACCCAAACTGGCTTGGGCTCACCTTGTTCAACACCAAAAATTCAAAGAAGGATTTTTGGTCTTCTTCTTTTTTGTGTAATCCCGGGAAGTTGATAGGATAGACGCGACGTATCTGAATAAAATTCTTATCATACTGCAGAAATACAAAAGCATTCTTGGAATTGCAGAGCTGCATTATAGAATGGTTATTCTTTAAAAGATCCTTTATTTTTTCATGGGAAAAATGATCAAACTGATAAGCCAATAGGGAAAAGTTGGAGCATCTGAAGTCCTTTTTGGAAAATTTCAGGTAAATACTATATTTAGTTGGATCTGGATTTTCCAGCGTCCAAGTGCAGTTTGTGAAGTTCTTAGGAAACATTTCACTTACAGAATACGATCCATAAATGACCCCCTTCACCAACGTGGAACACCAGAAGTCTTGGGCAGCATTAAATCCAAACATAACCAGTAGATAGGTGGAAAATATATAAATCAGCAAATTACGAACAGCCTTCATCCTATGTCATTTGGCCTGCAGGACATGAAATGAAATAAAAATGCAAGTAGAATTCTTCACGCATAGAAAACCAAACTCCTTCCAATATTCGAGCCAGCTGTTTTCAAGCTTGCAGTTAGAACCCCTTTCAGAAAGAAGGGCAGGTAATTTTTATTTTATAACGCAAGGGCCGGGGTTGCCGCTGTGTTCACAGCGCCATCATGTGGCCACCGCGACAGACACGTCTTCCACAGGCAAATTAAAACTCAACATCTATTAGATTATTAATAGGAATGTCCTCTCCTCTCTAGGATGTAGTCATCATGGCGTGGACTAGAACTGCTCAACTTAAGTAAAAGCCTAGATGCCTTACCCGACAGACCAAGAGAGGGGAAATTTATTTATTTATTTCTTCAAAAAGTAAATGAGTAATCTGCTCTAGTCATATATGCACATGCAGATTTTCACCGGAATAGAACAAGAAGACCTGTAGCATTTGTTGTTATACATTATTTTTCTATTAGGTCTGAGAATTAACTGAAGAATTACAGCCATAATTTAAAAATGCACAAATTACTGTTTGTCACAGATGGAACATTATATCCCGTATGCCTACATGCCTTCACCCCGGCCACCTGGTATATAGAGATCTCTATAAAAAGGAAACTCAGGCAGCAAATACTGAGATTAATGTGTTAATACAATTTTGACACTACTGAAGAAAGAAACAAAAAAGGATTAAACTATTGCTGGTCTGACACTACCACTAAATGACAGCTTTTTAAGATAATAGTTTCAATGGCTTCAACCTCTAAGGATATATAAAATAGTTTACAGTATTAGTATCTACAACCAGCAGCTCTATATAGCTGGCAGTGCCACAGCAGGATCTCTGCACCTATTGAACTGCACTTACCCTCTTATTACAAATATCTTGTACTGTCTGATTAGTTCCCGTGTTTTGCAGCCGTGTGCTTGAACAATGAAAGACATACTACATTTTCTCTGCTAGTATCTCCAAATAAAGCTGTCTTACTGCACCTGTCAACCCTCACAACCTCCGCATGCTCTGTTCTCATAACAGTGGCTTAGGTTAATACAGCAAACCTTAGTTATATTTATCTCTGTAACGATACCACAAGAAATTCAAATTGACCATTTTCAGCATTAACCTTTGAGAAGTTGCTTGTCTCTTACAAATGAGTAGCTTTTTGCTTTCTGCTCTTAAGTGCAAGCAGAAAGCAGTGATACTAACCTAATTTCAAAACTCTCTAAATTGCAGTCTCTTCCACTGTTGCTCAGTAAGCAGAGGCAGACATAGGCACTGTTACTGAGTTTTGATGTGTGTCTTTGCCTAGCTTTTCATCTCCTCACCAAACAGCAAGGCATCTTCTGTTTCCCATTGCGTAACACACAGCAAGTCACCGGATTAAGCTCCTTTGAAGAGGTTTTCGTATCTCCTAGATTATAATGCAAACTCTGAATCCTGAAATGGGCAAAAAGCAGCACCAACTCTAACCCTCTTTATAGCAGAGGTTTGGGGGGAAAAAAAAAAACAAAAAAACAGAGCTGCTGCTGGGTCTATCCACACGGTCAGATTTTCTCCTTTCTGAGCATCCAACTCAGTGAATAACATGGTCCTCCTTCTCCAAATAGGGTTGGTACAGCATTTAAGGTTTTAAGAAACAGAAACTTATTGGGAATTCTGGAAACAATTTCCCCTTTGCTGAAGCACTTTGCAGGCAATGCAGTTCTGCGCAGTGTTATTCAGGATGGTGTAGGCGTTGAAAGCCAGTGTGACAATAAGTGTCTAAATTAAGAATTCCACCCATGAAAAAGGATTAATTTTATAATCTAGAAAGCAGAAAGGGAGCTTATTTACTTTTCCATTTGAAAAGGGAAAAAAGCCTCTGATTTTTCCCATCCTATGTAATATCTGCACTAGAAAAATAAAGACGTCTGCAGTGCTAGGCTGTTTTCTATGAAGAAATGTAATCAGCCGTCATTTTAGTTGTGCATTTGTTCATACAAGGTTACTGAAACACAACAGTGGCTTAATCTCTCTCTCTCTGTGTGCATTACACACACACACATGCACAGAGACACACGAACTGAGTGTGCCGGCAGCATTTCAGTTAGTTTGCAGTATTGCTAGATGTAGAATGAATCTGCTCACTGAAAGGATTAGACACTCAGATTAAAAAGATCTTTCTTGTCCATGGAGGAGGGGGTTAAAGAACGGCCACAGAGGTTTAAGGTTGCCCATTTGGGTAGAGGGAGAATCCTCTTCTGCTGAAAAGAAACGGGCGTTTAGTTTGGATATTCCCCAAACTGATTTTCTAGGTGACACTGTAGTTTAGCCGAACATAGACGGCGCCATCACTCCATTTATTTTTTCTCCCCAACAGAAGACCCACTGACTTCTCTTATTTTAACTTCCTATTAACCTAACATCTCCCCCCTCCCACCCTCCTCCCCCCAGTCCAAATTACCCCAACCGTGCACAAACCTCAGGTTTTCTCGGTCTCGCTGGAAATTACTCTCAGGGAAGCAGACCTGTCGCAAGACGGACTTCTCTAACTTTTAAACTGCAGCGCTGAAGTAAATGCGGAGATCATTTCGTATGTGCTGTCTCTCTCTCTCTATCCTTCAGCAACAGCCTGTCCCCCTCCTCCGCCGCCTCCTCCCCGGAATCCCAAGCTAAAAGCTCTCCAGTCGTAATCCCTGGAAATGGGAAATGGAAATGCCCCGGGCGCCCTTACCTTCCACTCCGAAAGCTGTCAGGCTATTTCTCTAAAACACTAGCACCACAGGCACACGTCCCAACAACAGTGATGGAGAGATTCCCCTTCTGACGGAAGCACCGTTTCCCATTTTTCCCGGCTCAGGTTCAAAACCAAGATTAAAAAAAGCAGCAGAAGATAAAAAACGCAGCGAGAAAATCCCCGCACGCCACACGCACACCCCACCGAGGAAAAAAAGCAGCTTTGGCTCCGGATCCACCAAATCCAACCACATGAAGGGAAAAAGAAAAAAGAAAAAAAAAACCAACAACAAAAAACAACCACCTCAAACCAGCGAGACTGCAGGGAAAAAAATGGAAGTGGCTGAGCAAGCGAAGGTTTTTGTTTGTTTGCCCTTTTTTTTTTTTTTTTTTTTTTACTTGAAACAAAGTCCCAGCACAGCAGCCCGATGCACGGCGATGCCAGGCAGTCGACGGTCTGAGAGAAGGACTAAGGCGCTAGTGCGGATTTGTTGGTGGGTTTTGTTGTTGTTGTTATTACTAATAGACTTATTCCTCCTTCCTCCCTCCTCCTCCTCCTCCTCCTCCCCCCCTCAGGCACTAATGGCCGGACAGCGGCGGGGGGGTCCTTGGCTGCCGATGTCGGGGAGCGGTGCGAACGGAGCCGGGCGCGCAGGGAGTACGGCGGGAGCGAGAGCGCGTCTGTGCCGCTGCGTGTGGCTCCGGGTGTGCGCGCCCGTGTGCGCGCCCGCGCGTGTGCGAGCGCCCGCCCGCCCCCGACGGTGCCGGCCGTGAGCGCGCGCGTGTGCGCGGCCCCCGCCGGGGGTGTCTGCGTGCGCGCCCCCGCGCCCCGCTCCGCGCGTGTCCGCGCGTGTCCGCGCGTGTGCGCGGCGCGGCCCCGACACCCACCCCGGCGGGCGGGCCCGCGGTGCGTTCCGCGCGGCCCCGATGCGCGGCCCCGAGCGCGCCCCAGGAGCGCTGCTGGCCGCGCACGGAGGGGGGTGTTCTGTGCGCCGTGCCCAGCGCTGGGGCTGCGCCTCGGCGCAGGAAAAAACCCACGGGGAGGGAGCGAGGGAAACGGGGACGCCGGGGCGGGAAGCCCGCACTTGATCTCCCTCCTCTTGTTTTTATTTCCAAAGCACAACCCCCCCCCCCCCCCCCCGCCTCGCCGCAGCCCCAGGAGCTGCCGGCTCGGCCCCGCGATGGAGATTAACCGATACAGGGCTCCCGGGATAAACCCGCTCAAATTGCCGCCCGCCTTTGACTGGAAACAATAGCAATTTCCTCAGAGCGGCTGCAATTAACGCCGTGTTTGTTCCCTGGCAGAGATAAGGCTGTGCCCGATTCCGGCCGCATCCACTGCCCGTCTGCCGCCGGCCGCCTTCTGCGCGGGAGGGATGGGGAAGCCGATGGGTTTCCCGGAGCGGTGCCCAGTGCCGGGTGCCTGGCGCGGGAGACGCTGCCTCCCCTGCGAGCGGACTTTGAGAGGCGACAGCGGCTGAAGTGCTCCCGTTATCGGCGTGTGGGGTCCGAGAGACGGGGGAGGTTAGTGGAAAGAGCCGTGCTACAAGGAGGGCATCCTCCCCACCCCCTTTTTTTCTTTTTTTTAAATTATTATTTTGCTACAGCTGGGTAGGGTTGGATACGCTTTTTTTTTCCCCTCCCCTCGGGCTGTGTCCCTCCCGTTCCTCAGGGCGGGTTGGGTTATTCTCTGGCCCTTCCCGCTGGCGTGCGATATTGGGGCAGTCTACATGACAACAGATATCCGGCGTGAAAATTAGGAGATGACATTTTAATAAATGCTGCTGTCAGTCAGCAGCTCTCAGCCTGGCTGCCGTGCGCTCCACCGCTGCCATTCTGCACAGAGCACAAGGCCCTGCTGAGGCTGTGGGGCAGTACTGCCCCTCCACACCTTCAAAGTTCATATGTAACGTGGCTACGCGACCTCCCACCCACACCGAAAATGAAAGTTTAAACTTCTGGAAAACTTCCAAACCAATCAGTCCTTAAAGTAGACTGTTTTCTCCCCTACAACCCCGTTCCAGACCCTGCAAGGTGTGAATTCCAGTAATACAGGGCTTTTATGATTACAATTACACGCTGCACAAATTCTGATCAGAGGTACTGCTGGTCACAAACCACTTGACCAAAGTAAACAAAAACACGGTTATAGCTTTTTACTGTATTTTCCATAGGTACAAGCTGTAAACCACATCCCTCATAACTTTTACAATCACAAATACTTTATGTCACTGTTGTCAAAATAAAACAAAAAATACCTGACCAAGGACAGTGTGGAGATATGCAGGATCTGTGCCCAGCAAATGCAATGCAATGAAAACTGAACTGTTACTGGCTTAGAGATAATCATATTATCTCAGGTTCGGTGACGTTCCATACTGGGTGACATTCCATGTGGGTGATCATCATGTTGCTTGAAATACTTCAAGGGAATTTTGGTCAATTGACAGGGTGATATGAGAACAAATCAGAGGTGTACATACAATGCATTTAAATAGCATTTAAATGCATTTATTTAAATGCTTTTTTCATCTCCTCTATATTAGATGAAGAACTGGGGGGTAAGTCACGAAAAAACCATCCTGAATGAACTGTTCCACCTGTTCCTATAGCATTGGCAAGTTGTAGCTCCTTTCACTGTGAGTGGAAATGAAAAAATAATAAATGCACAATGTATGGTAAACTACTGTCTTTAGAAATCTCCATATTCCAACATGGTGATTAATTTGCACTTTTCAGTTTTGTGAAGACCTGGCAATGCTGGAGAGGAATCTGGGAGGGAAGACTCCTTAGATTCTCTCTCTACAAATTGAAGGAAAGGGTGGAAGTTGCACAAATCATTCTTAGGTTAATGATGGGAGCTGAAGAACAGAGGGATGGGATGGGATGGGATGGGATGGGATGGGATGGGATGGGTGCACAGAGCACTTTGCAGATTTCTTTACAAGATTTGCTGCAATTAGACTTGATCAATGCAGGTTTTAATGACTAGAACTAACTAAAATAAGCTATACCATTTTTCTAAGTATACAAATATCCATGATCCACTTGCAGGTGCCTTTCTTCTTGAACTGAGGCCAACTTGAGAAATAATTTTGTTTGCCAGGTGTCATGCGGCATTTGAGATAGGAAAAACCTGGCATTTTGATAGTCTAGAAGCAAGAGTCAGGATATGTTTAAGTTTGCAAAATATAAATAAATAGAAATGGGACAGTATGTTTGTTTAATTTGGGCATGCAGATCATTTGTGTTTGGAATGGTATTGTTTGGTATGTATTTATTCATTTATTCCCAAACTACAGTCTGAACAGCATATGTAAAGTGAACCTATACACATAATCTGGAAATATTGAGTAGATCCATCTTGTTTGAGTACCTCTATTAAAACCTAGGAATAATGTATTAATGTAATCCCACACTGTTTCATGGGAGGGCTGTCAGCCCTGCATGGTACACGTGGTGCCATCTGTACTACAAAGTATCAAGGCACTGAAAGAAGTGTTATGTCACTCAGTAGTAGTGTGGTAGGGATAGGCACAACATAGTGAAGGCTAAATTTATAGTGCTGCTTTCTAGACTCAGTGCAATTGTTTCAGCAAGACTGGGCTTGATCCAAACTGGGAAAGAGAGAGGAAAGTAGTATTTTTAAGTAATCTCTGTATTAGTGAGAAAAATGAGGCTTATCCATTTTAATATGTTGGATGGAATAAATTAAAGAATTTGTTTCGCTGTTTGTTGGTTGGTTGTGTTTGGGTTTTTTTCCAACCTGCAGTAGCACTTTGAGATCTTTAATATCTTGGTGACAACAGCTAGATGATTTCAGACCAGATTTTAGTGAACATAGCATGAAATTCAACACGATTGTAATTGGAATTATAATTATAATTCACTGTCATTTTGGGGACAAATTTTAAAAGGAAGACCACAGTTTGAAGCAAGTGGCTTTGGAGAATGGTCTGTTCTCTCATTTCATCACCTGTCACTCTTAGGGGCCTCTTTTCAAGTCAAGGTCACTGTTGCAGCCTTCGGTGTCACTCCTTTGAGCAAGTAAGACAGCCTATCTCCAATACTGAAGGCACACATTTGAAAAAAAAATCCTCATAGAAGGGTTTTTCAGCAAATTAAATTATTAATTCTTTATTATTATCATCATGTGTAACTGACTCCAGAGTTACAGGCACCTAGATACGTCCTTCTATGTGCACAATATAAAACTTGCTATAGAGTCAACTTACAGGTAAGAATTGAGGGATATTTTCACTGAACCTTTTAGCTTATATAGAAGTGGTCTGTTCCCACATCCCACTTTATTCAGATATGCAAGGCCCTTCAAAATCCCCTCTGGCAAGACTAGACTTTCTACTCTGTGTTACAGATTCTGCTGCATTACACCAAACTGTATTTCCCTGCTGTAAGTCAGGGAAAAATTTAAATCCAAAGCTGGACCATCTCAAGAGAAATGTTATTTAATTTAGTCTGAAGTGAAGAAATAAAATGAAAGACACTGGCCATATTTCAGGTATTATATAATATAATAAATACCTAAATATGAAATGAAGAAAAATATTTTGTTGCTCTAACAGGGTGAGAGCAAGTGTAAATTGGAAATAATTTCATAGAATTGCATATGTTTTCTGGTTGAGGATGCTACAAATTATTAAGAAATATTGTATTTCCCATTTGTGTTCAGATTTTACGTGAATTTCACCATTATTAGTTTTGTTTTTGTTATTAAGAGGAAAGATTAATTTAATAAATAATGGATTATGTTTTGCCTCCTCAATTTTAAATATATTTTGAAAAACTATATGATTCAATTTAATTTTCTTAGAGAGGTGATTTGTATAGTCATAAATAGCTAATTAATAATACAGCACCAGTAGATGGTGCTCAAGAATATATACCGTAGCTGAGGGGTAGGGTGAATAATATTTGAAAAATTTTAGAAACAAATTTGATTTTCTTCTGACAATTTGATTTTTTTTATCAGAAAATAATTTCACCTTCTGAATTCAAACTTCTGGTTGGCTTGCAATTTTCAAGTTAAAAAGGTCAGTGATTTGCTTGCTTGTTCGTTTGTTTTCATTCTTTGTATGGCTTCTTCAGCAAAGGTTTCAACAAGTGCTTTTAAATTTTGCTACTAGCCTTAAAGATGGTAATGTTATTATTCAATCAAAATAATTGGGCTAAAAGCAGTGAATTTTGTGCACTAGGTGACACTAATAGTATGGACAGAAGGGGTCTGATTCACACATCAGGCCTGTGCAGCATCCTACCTCAGACAGTGGCCTTTGAAGACTCCTGAGGAATGTGCAGAAAACCCAGAATATTACTATTTTTGACAATCTGACTTCATAAAATCTCATCTAGTCTCCAGTATGCAGAGATCTATTTAAGTCTTCAAATAAGTTGAAGTTCCCCTGCAATACTTGTTTAGGTAGTGTAACTCCATATATTATTGTTTTCCACATAAACCCCTAATTGTTTTCAACCTTACTTTTTTTTCTGTCTCAACATTACCAAATAATGAGTCCCACAGCATAAATACTAAGTAAAAACTGATGGTATTACTTCTGTTAAATTTGCTACCTTTTGTTTTAATGATGTGTCACCATATTCTTCTGCTAAGGCAGAGAGAAGTGAGATTCTGGCTTACTTCTAGCAAATATGTCACATATTTTTGTCATGCCTCTGTTTAATATCCTTTTAAGATATCTAAATCTGTTTCCACACAAACATGCTTCTATAA
Source organism: Myiotriccus ornatus (assembly GCA_036023395.1). Classification (NCBI taxonomy): domain Eukaryota; kingdom Metazoa; phylum Chordata; class Aves; order Passeriformes; family Tyrannidae; genus Myiotriccus; species Myiotriccus ornatus. Next base: position 87,061,959 of record JAYRBT010000114.1, read on the forward strand.
TTCTTGTCACTTTTCTCTTAAACACTCCCCAGTTTTCTGATATCTTTCTAAGATGTAGAAACCAGTACTGCACACAGCAGTTCAGATGTGGCTGCAGCACTGATTTATATAACATTGTTTTTCGTTATCGTCTCGGTCCTGTTCTTGATTAATTTTAATATCTTGCTTCTTCTGAGAGCTGCTACACTGAACAGAGGTCTTCAGTTAGCTATGTCTGTTCTTTTTATCAGTCTCCTGTGAGAAACTTAGTCAAACAAGTTTAAATAAATTATGTCTGTTGGGTCTCCTCTGACCACTACAGCAGTTTACTGATGTGTTAAAAACATTCTAACCGATGAGTGAGGTGTCATCTTCCTTTGTACAGATCTACAGTCTCATGGTCTTCTGAATGTTTTCTTATTTTTAGTTTGCCAGGTACAGATTTAAGATTTATGGATCTTTAATTCTCTGAATCATCCTAAATTCCTTTTATGATATATGTGAAACATTTGCTACTCTCTTACCTTCCAGTAAAGCAGTTGTTTTTAATTGGAGATTGCATAGCTCAACTACTCCTTTTCAGGAATTTTAGTCTTGTTGGCTTCCTGCTTTTCAAATGATTGATTTGTTCCAGCACCTCTTCATCTGATAGTACCTAATTTTTATTACCCAAGAGTAGATATCTTCCTAACATCTTCTATTGTGAAGACTGATGCAAATAATTCTTCTACGTTCCTAGCAACATCCTTCTCTTCTTTAATTGCTGTCTCTAGTCTGTGAAGTTCCCAGAAGACATAGTAACTCTTAAAAGTTTCTCACTCTTGATATATTTAAGGGTTTTTTTTAGTTTGTTTTTATGTTTATATTTTCTATGTTTTGTAGCAGTTACCTTTGCTATTAATTTTTCCTTTTTTCTCTTTACTATTATAACCTGTGATCATTTCCATCATTTTCTAAAAGCTGTTTTTTCAGATTTTGACAATTCCCTGCTTATCTTAAGCGGCATCTCAAATGCTTTCATTTCACTTCACTGGTTTGCAACTTACCTTCCTTGTTTATTTCCTCCCCTCCCCATATGTGCATTTATCAGTGGAAATATTCTTGGATTTGGGAGCAATACGAATGCCACATCTAAGGATAATAGAGCTGGTTTTTTTAACTAACATGCACTCTGTTGAAGATCTTTGTCCAAAGGTTAGTGTTGTGACATTTTTTATATATCTTGTCTCTTTTTAGATGCATTTAACCTCATTATTTTATGGCCACTTACATTTTATTTTGGATATCCATAATCTTTGATTTCTTTCTGCTTATTGTTATTGAATTCTAAAAGTATGTCTAAACTCTCTTTTTCTGAGGGTCTCTAGCTTATCAAGCTGAGCTGGTTGATTTAAGGCTGTCTTATATCTTCCAACGTGACACTCATTTCTCAGAATAGTTTTCTTTCAATTGTTCGAGAAACTATATTTGTAAGCTTTGCCTGATTTGTTTCTAACTGGGCAGTATAAGATTTATTATTGTCCTGGTTTGTTACATTTTCTTGCTTTTTGTCTTTTTCGATGCTGTAATCTTAGTATCCTAGCTGTGACCTCTATTCTTTGACACGTCCTCCTGTGCCCTGGGCTTCCATTCTGAAGTAGAGGCCTCTTCACTTAAAGGTTTTTTTTCACAAGACAATTTATTGAATCTTTTATGTAATGAGCAAAATTCCTTACTGAACTGGTTCATTCTGTTATTCTGGGATAGTTTACAACAAGGCACTCTTGGTTTTTTTAAAAATTGTTAAGTATTTATCCAGTAATTTTCCTATGTTACTACACTCCCATTGTGACAACAATTTCTTCTATTTGAAAGCCCTTTATTTTGCTTATTTTGCTTTTAAGTTGTAGTTTCACATAAATAATTGAAGTTTTTTTTTTTTTTTTGACCAGATGTCATTCTATGGCACATTTCCTGGAACTGTGCTTCTTTGGTTGCATTTTAAATAGATACTCGGAAGTATTTGTACTACCAGTTACACTTGTAGTTGATTTGGTGTTCTTTGGCTCTGTTTATTAGATTATCAGAAGTTTTTTTCTAGTCCTTCAAACTATGAAATCAGTATTTTCAATACTTTATATCTTGGATATGTAATGGTTATCATTTGAAAACAAACTTGTCACTATTTCGTGTATGCATGTAGTCTGGTGGTGAGACTAACTAGTTGTACTGTTGTATGACTGTAAAGCTAAGAGAAACTCATTGCAGTCCCTACATGAGGGCTATATCATAAACTTTACAAAATTAATTGGAGAACATTTATGCAAAGATCAAAATAAAAAATAGGGCCACTGTTTTCATGTTAATTATCTAAATGCACTGAAATCCTCTTTATACTGGAAGGAGTACAAATATTTTTAAAATGCTCTTTCATCTCTGATGTTGTTAATCTACTCTAAAATATTGCCTAGTCATTAATCAAATTGAACTGTGATAAATACAAAAAAACCACTCCTGTGTCTTTTTGGCTTACTCTACCAAAAGGAAAGAAATTCAGAGTTAATACTGAATACTTCTTTAATAACCTTCATTTTCCTTATGTAGGCTGGAGAAGAGGGATTTTGTGTACTCTGTGTGTTGTTAAGATCACTAATTGCAGAGTGCAGTGTTGAAAGATGCTGTTTTGTGTTGAGCTTTTCCTTCCATTAGTGAAAAAGAAGGACTGATAATCATGTTTAGAGTTTAACTTTCTTCTGTAAGAGCTTAGAGTTTAAAATCGTGGTGGTTTAACCCCAGCTGGCAACTAAGCCCCACACAGCCGCTCACTCACTCCTGCCTCAACCATACTGGGGGAAGAATCGGTGGAATAAAAGTGAGAAAGCTCATGGGTTGATATAAAGACAATTTAATAGATAAAGCAAAAACTGCACACACAAGGAAAGCAAAAGCAGGAATTCATTCTCTGCAGGCAGGTGTTCAGCTGTGCCCATTACATTAGGTGTAATGATTGCCTGGAAAGATAAACGCCATCACTCCGAATGTTCCCTCCTCCTTCTTCTTCCCCCAGCTTAATATACTAAGCATGACCCCACATGGTATGGAATGTCCCTGTGATCAGTTGGGGACAGCTGCCCCAGCAGGGTCCTCCCAGCTCCTTGTGCACACCCAGCCTCCTCGCTGCTGGGGTGGGGTGAGAAGGGTTTGAAATCTGCAGTTTCTTCTTCTCATAACTTGCTAAGCCAGCAAAAAGGATAGCAGCATTTGATTAGGGCTAACAACAATTCTTTTTATTCCTCTTAGGCCTCATTCAGGGACTCAGTCCACGATGTCTATTCAGCATGAAATACAGAAAGAATTTTGTAAACTAGGATCAGAATTCAAGTGACTCTTTATTCTCTTATGTCTTTGGTTCTAGTATGGGGAAGTAAAAAGGGTATGGCATTAATGCTTTACTGCTGCTGACAAAATACTTCCTTTTTAAAAGAAAGTTTCTATTAACCTACTTTGACAGGAGGATTCTGAAATGTGTACCCCAAGCATCAGAAAGTGGTAGTTTGAAACTAATTTTTGGAAAGTTTTTGGAAGGTCTCTTCCAGTAATATCACAAGTTATCTGGAGCTTTAGGTTGCCACCCACTAAGCATGATGACTTCCTGAGGCACATAACTCTTCCCAAGAACCATAATGTAAGGAAAAGCTTCATCATAGCTCAGACTTCCAAATTCCATGGTAAGGAAGAGAAGTTGAAGTCTCACCGTAGTTCTCCTCTGCATTTTTATTTGATCCAAATGCACACATTTTTATAAAAAATAAATTAATACACTGAATGTTTCTTAAATATCCAATATTTCCATGGAAAGGCCATTCAAGGCTTGGCTAGTCAACCAGAAAGCTTCACCCTGGGAAGGAAAAAAGGACGCTTTGTGAGGCTATGATACAACAGACTCAAAAGTGGCAAGGGAAGAGGATTGATTATTCACTGTCTAGTAGCAGGTATCATAAAAAAGTGGAAGGAGTCATGCTCAAAACAAAAGAGGTGATTGTCATGCAATAGGTAACTGACCTTTGAAACTTCTTGCCAAAGGATGTTATAGATAATAAATATATATATATATAAATAAATAAAATACAAATTTTCATGGACTCAGGGTCAGACTGGACAAGCATTTGAAAGAGAGATCCAATGGTGGTGGTGGCAATGGAGTTGTCAATACGTGTGCAAAGTCATATCTGCTTCAGGAATTTCCCTGAGATGAAAATAATGGTAGATTAAGAATGTAGTAGGGGAGAAGCATGTTATTCCTTCAGGATTTGTACAGTGACTTCTGAAACAATATGGAGCTGCATAAAACTTTAGTTTAGTCTAGTATGAATGTTTTCATCTCCCTCTTTTTGGATATCTTAAGATTGACAGAGAGGTAGATTTTCAGATGTGCAGGTCATGGAATCAGTTGGAATTTGGAATCAAACACTGGACATTAATGTTCAGACTGTCAAGACATCAGTATTTCAGTTTTAAAACATTGGCTGAGTACCTATAATTGCTAAAGTGAGTGATCACATTTAAAAATTTGAGGATATAGTCAAGACTTAGATCAAATTGAGACCAGGGAAGAAATTCTCAATTTATTTTTTCTCTATCTGACCACCATTAGTTTTGTAAATGTAATAATGAAATGTGAACACAACATATATTTAGCATTATCTTTATTTTCTCCTTTGTTTTAAAAGAGGATGAAGTTATGTCCTGTTCTAAAATTGTTCAGTATCTAAAATCTGATTGAACATGGCAAGGGTTATCTTCAGCTAAATAAATGCTTTAAAATTTGGAATAGATGTATATGGATTGGAGTGGCATACTTTATAGGTTTGGAAGAGGATACTTGAAAGAAGAAAAAAATATATACTCTCTTGACCCAGTCACTTCCTTGGCTTCTTGGTGGGCATCCAGAGTACCTTGCTTTGTTGAAACAATTTGTTTATAAGTTTATTTATATGTCAGACACATTTTTGACATCACATTGTAAAAATTACTATAATATCTGAAAAAAGGAAAACATCACACAATAATAACCAAAGTCATGAATGTCAGAGCTGCTTACTGACATGGCTAGGACTTCTCATATGACTGTCAAAAAGGGCTGCATAGTCCACAATTCTACAAAGAGGTGCCGTGAAGCTCAATTACTTGGGGAAAACAGATGTGAATGTATCATTTTAAGTTTAAGAAATGCAGATTTTTGGATGTGTTGAAGTATGTGTTTCAGGTCATTGTATTAGTCTTCCAGCATGGAATTTTTGAGGAATAGCTGAATTTACTTAATATTCAAAAGAAATATAAAATCTGCGTTAAAGACTTGCATGCTGGCAGTAGCTCAGCTCATATCAGTGGCCTTGTATCAGTGTAAAAACATATGTGAGAACAGAATCATTCCCCCTGATATGTACTGCGTGCTCAAACCAAAGAGTGAGAGGAGAGGAACACATTTATATTACCAAAGGGCAAAATATTTCGTGAAAATGTGAGGTATTAATGTAGAGAGCTGCAGGTGGCTGTCATCATTCTGAAGTGACACATTTTGACTACACTATCCAAAATATGAGAGATTGCAAGAAAAGGAGTTCCCAAATTGTCAGGCTCCAGAAAAGAGTATTAGAAGGGTGGGGATTTTATTATTGTTTATTTTTATTGTTGGGGGTTTTTTAAGATGAAAAATTATATTTGGGTGAGTGGAATGAAATTGCAGAGATACACTAATTAGTATAGCTATCTACCACTGGATCAAAAAAGGACAAATAAAGGGAATTAATCCCAGTACAGAATATAGCAACTACACTAAATGTATTATATCTACTGCTAAGAGTCATACGTTCTTGTGCTTCATAAATTCTGTCAACGTTCTTGGTCTTCTCCTGCCAATAATGGCTGATTGCACTGAAATATTTTTTCCCCTCTATTTCTCCCTTTCTTTCCCTCTTTCACCTTGCTTCCTTCCTTCCTGTATGTGTATTTGAATCTCTTATTTCACCATTGTTAATCAGTGGATCCTAGACCTTCTACTGAAGTTATATAACTAAAAGTTGCTGGTGAATGATTTATTGTTCTGTTCTGGATGAACATTGCTGACTGTTATCACAGTAAATGTAAGTGGTGTCACTGAAGTCAGCAGATTTATGCTGAATTAATCAGTATGGATTCTGGTCCTAAGAGTCATAATTGATAAAGTCGTATGTCTGCTTGCAACAAATTCCTGAAAGGATGACTCGGTACAGGTTCCTTCAAACTGACTTAACTGTACATTTTGTTTGTTTTAGAGGGGGTCAGGTTCAGATAGAACAACTCAGATTCAAAATTTACTTGGTCTTGCTCTCTGTGACATGATAGCTTACCAGGGTTAGAATTTAAATTTAATGACATTTTGAATTTCCAGTCTATAGATATCTGATTGATTATCTGATCTCCTATCTCAGATCTTCCAGTGGTACCTGTACCACAACATGACCTTTTTCACTGGCAAGTGCATCTCATTTATTGATTTAACTGCCTGAATGCACACATATGATTTCCTAATATAGGTGTCTATGAAGAGAGTATAAGATTTTTGAATCTGCCCGAACATTTTTTAGCTCTTACAAGCTCATACCTTAGCTACTCGTGAATACATGGGCTTTTGTGCGTATGGAAGTCAACATTCATATATGTATAGGAATGCATATAATGCCTGGATGTCATGTATAAATACGTGTAGGCAAGTGAATTCTTGTTTTCTATGTCATGAAGAAATTGGGTTATGATTGTCTGTATCTCATGAGAACACGAAATCAGAGGTATAAAAAACCTATTTATAATATTGTTCTTCATAAACTTTATTTTTGTTTATTAGTATAGAATTTTTGTCTGTGCCTTATTTTTTGTGTATCATACTAGGCTTTTAAAAATAAGTAGGTTACCATGCAAAAAGGAAACCCACAAATGTAGATAGTTTCAAACACTACACCGTGCTGTATGTTTAAAAGTGACACAGAGTTGAAAAAAATCAGTAGCCTGTTTTCAATAAAATGCTTAGATAGGATAATATTTCTATTTTATACCCATTTTAAATATGTGAAAGGGACTGAGAAATATATAATGATGAAACTACTAAAACGTGATATTCAAATATACTGACAAGAAGCTGTTCTAATGTCTTAATTTCTTTTATATGCCTCTATTGGCTTCTTCTCTCAGTATATTTCATACAGTCCTTTCATCCCATTTACAGAGCCTTGCCTAATCTTTTCTCTTATAGAGTTCTTTCACTCATTTTTCTCTCTCAACCATGTATTTCTTCTCTTCCATGTATTCAGTATTTCTTCTCATGCTTCTATTCCTCCTGTGGTACTGGCTTCTCAGAAGCATCTCTATTGTTAGAATATCTTCCATATTCTAATTTTAGTCTCTATTATTTCTCTTTGAATTCTATTCTTACAGTATTGTTTCAGCTTTGTGGAAATACAGATAGAAGATGAAGGATACTGTTTATTTAAATGGCAACTTTCTTAAGTTACCTGAAGACATCTGACAGTAAAGAACAAGGTTCCTTCCTTGACTGTTTCTACAAGATGTGAGTATTTTTCAGTTCCTTTCTCCCAGTATTCCTCAGAAAACTGGCCCATCAGTGGGATATATATTGGAAATAATCTACCCAATTTTGGACAGATTGCTGAAACACAATGGAAGAGAGATTGAAGACATCTTAAATGTAGATGTCCATGTCTGGGCTGCTCAGTCTCCTGGTACGATCAACAAATAGAAATGGGTGATTCTGTAATATTTTTCCTTTAGTCTTGCTGTAAATCTCAGAAATAAGTTAGATGACTCACATGCTGATAGTTGCTCTTTTCCCTGTTCAGATGTAAATGTCCGAAATTATGTGAAATTAATCTTGTTTCTGCTGTCTCTTACAGTAGATAGTGGGGTGGTAAAAGTAATTCTCTGTTTGACTCCCCAGTTTCTTTGGGTATCCCTATGTCTCTTTTTGTCTATAATTTGAAAGGAAGTCAGACCTTTTAAAAAATTTCTCTACTAGAGACCTGACATTTGTAACAAGACATAAAGTTGTGCCTTTGAGCCTGTTGAAGAAGGTCTCTGATGCGAGATACAGTCCTGTCAGTCTGTGAGAGAGGAAAAATCCTCCCAAGACCTAGTAAGCCATCAGAAAAATGTCCACATCTGTCTGCATATCTTGTCCTTTTAGCAGCATAGTTTTCCTGACCCTGTTTCCATCTTCTCTTTCCACCCTGTATCTCTTGGTGTTTCCAGTGGCCCCACACCAGGTTGGGGTAGAACATCACTGCAGCAGCTGTGTCATGCTCCTATGCCCTCCTGCAAGATGCTGAGTGTGTGAGGGCAGGCTGAGTGCTCTGACTCCTCCTGCTGCATGCTTCATGCCTGGCAGAAACCCCGGGGAGTGCTGCAGCTCAGGCAGGATCTCTGTGTTACTGCAGTGATTGCAGCCCCCTTCCTCCAGCAAGGCAATGGTATGTGGCTGAAAACCTCCATGTAGTCCCAGTATGTAGCTGCTGTCAGCCACAGGCTTGGCACAGTATAGGCCAGCCCAGCCTGTGCTTTGGTATCTTCCATGCCTGGAAACAATCTGCCACTGTTGCTTTGCCCATAAATTACCAAAAATGAAAAGTATGAATGACTGATCGTTTGATCACGTGCCTGTGAAGAGGAGTTTCTTATGATTTGAGGTGAGTCTTTACAAACATTCCTGAATTCAGGGGGTATGTAGACACCTCAAGTCAAGAAACCACATACCTTGTTCATGTGAAGTGTTCTGATACCTACCCTCCCAAGTGTTGCTGGAGAAGGACTTCCAGGAGTCAAGGTCTGTTTTTTTCCTGCTGGACTATTAAAAAAACTTGATGATATTCTGGGTTCACTCTCTTCTCTCTGCTTGTCTTAATTAATGCAGCACTCTTCTATCTTTGCTTTCTTTGAGTTACTGTCTTCCAACATGTCTTAACAAGTTTCTTTAAAGCTATGAACCCTTTGAGGCCAGGGACATGTCTTGTTAAAATTTGAGAAGTGGTGTAGAAGCAATTTTTACCATGCTAGAATAAAATTTAAAAAAATTCATGAGATGTAATAAAACTCTGTGTTCACATACATGGGCACAGTTGGAAACGTCCATTTGAGAGCAGAACAAACTGATACTTGCAGAATAAGGGGCACAGTCTGCAAAGGTCTGTTCTGCTAACTACACAGTTTATAATTAGTAATAATCTGCATACTTCACATGTAACTTATAGAAAGGAGAAAATTCACCCTAATTTTTTTTTTTTAAAGGTTTAGTTTACAATGCAACAATGAGTACTGTTATAAATGGAGTATTGATTAATTAACACTTTATGATTTGAAATTTGCACATTTTTCTTCAATCTGATCTTTATTCTACAAAACTCCATTGAGCAATTAACTTTAGTATAGTAACTGCTACTAAGCACTTAGAAATAAGGATGTAGGTGGCGTCTTGTGAGGTGCCAACTGGCATTAATTATGAGGTTGAACTTTCTCACTAAAGTCCTACTACCTCTGTGATTTTAATATAGAAGCCGTGTCCCTTATGAAAATATATTTTTTAAAATGTTCATAGATATTTTTCTTCCTGTTGTATTTTTGGACACAAGATGTTAATTAGAAAACTTTAAAACTGTACTTGTTGCAAAGAAAAAGGAATAGAGATGCTTCATATATAAGAAATCTCAACTGTTTCTATAGGCTCAAAATTAAAATAATTGTAAAGCTCAGTTATTAATCACATGCATTTATTAACAATAAAAATGCTAATACTTCTATTCCTCAGCCATTTGATGAAGCAGATGAGGGATTAGGCAGTCATGCACTTTGTTGCTTTAAAGAATGTTATAGTGTGCTCCAGTACACTTAAGTTCAATATTTCATGAAGTATTTATTTTTGCCAGACTAGATTTTAGGGTTTTAAAGGACCTAGTTCCAACCCCTCTACCATGGGTATGGAACCTTCCATTAGACCAGTTTGCACAGAGCCCCATCCAGCCTGGCCTTGAACACTTCCAGGTAACGGGGAGTTTGCAAGTTCTCTAGTAAATGGTTCCAGTGCCTCACCACCCTGGGTAAAGAATTTCTTTCTTATATCTAATCTAAATCTATGTTCCTTCATCTTAAGGCCATTACCCCTCGTCCTATCACATGTGCTTGTGGGAAGTTCCTCTCCAATGCTCTTGTAAGCCCCCTTTAGGTACTGGAAGGCTATTCTAAGGTCTCCCCAGAGTCTTTTCTCCAGACTGAACAACCCCAACTCTCTCAGCCTTTCTACATAGAAAAGGTGTTCCAGCTCTGTCATCAACTTAGTGGCTCTCCTCTGGATTCTTTCCAACAGGTTGACGTCTTTCTTTGTCACGTTAAAGGAAAGCATTTTACACAGTTTTATATTAACTTATTGCTTTGTAAGTTGAAACACTCTCTCACTTGCTATTTATTCCAGTTGGTTGGTAGTAAGGTAAAAATAAATGTAAAATCTGAGTTTGGAATAAAGAGAGGGCAGTGGAACATACACAGTTTTTATATGTTTCCTGACAAATCAGATGGAGAAATAAGTCGAGAGAGAAATGATCATGATTGCCTGAAACGGGAAGGGAAATGGAGTAGCTAAAAAAATATTTCACCTAAGATTTATTTTTCTCCCAATAACATTTTGCCCTTGAGAAGAGAACATTGTGCATTCAGCTCATGCCACAAAATTCAAAGATACTGTCCTTCACTGGTTGACTGGACAGTTGCTGCTTGACTAAGCCATTTGTTTGCCAGTGGACAAACTAATTGTTGACCAGTGGACTAATGGAGTTCCTGTAGTAAAAGACATACAAGGCAAACCAGCACAGGTATCTTTAATCAGAAATAAAAGTAAGAATATTGTTGTAGTGTATTTTACAATAACAGTTTATAATGCCCCAGTGAAGACACAAACTTTTTAAAGAATTGAGTCTACTTATTTAAATTGTCTGGAAAGCACTGGATTAGCATTCTTGGCAACTACTTATATTTACCCTACTCTGGTCACAAAAGTGTTTGACTCCTTAAGTACTCCCTGCAGCTGCAGATGCACTGTCGTATTACAGTGTTCCTCTCTTTAGCATTTTCAAATGCAGTGTCAAAGATATGAGTGTAGGGACTATGTACACGGAAAAGAAGACTTTTAGAAAATTGTGCAAGAGCAGGATTTTGGCCACTGTACTGTAGGACCCCCCCTCTTTCCCTTCCCATTCAACACATCAATCAGCCCATCTTCCAGGACAACAGTCAGGTTCCTGTTCCAGACTTTTCCGCCCTGGATGCTTCTATTGTTTATGTTTCTATAGCATGGAGGAAAAAATTGAAATATTCTTGGCTTTGCCTCAGCTCTATGTGTCTTCCATCTAACATGACTCTAAGGAATGGGAATTGACAAGAATTGTTTTTGGACTCAAGAATATCACAGTTAATCTGAAACCACCTGTATCGACCCAGTCAGTAGGTAACCAAGATGTTTGTGGATTGCATTCTGTCTCAACTGCGCATCTGAGATACACACTTTTGCAGAATTGACTTAGACCAATATCAAAGTGAATTGCTGAGAGACCCAGCCCTATGATGCATGAGGAGCTAACTTACAGGCTACAGTGTGAGGTAAGAATCACGAATACAGGAAAAGAACTTTAAACACAAGGGAAGGACTTTTCTGTTTGCTTGTGTTTCTTTCCTTAAGGAAAGTAGGCAGCCCTGTGCAGTTTTCTTTTTGTGTAAAAACCTGAATGGACAAATCTTGCCTTGATCTGGAGCATTACTTTGAGGAGCAGATTGGTTATGACATTCTCTCGTTGATTCTCTATAAGTGTAGGGCCATATGCTATGGTTACAAATTAAATCAAGGGATTTCTAGAAAGAAGCCTGTCTTTTGATTATGTTGACTTTCTTCCAGTCTTCATCTTCCCTGCTGACTCAGCAGTCAGTGCTCACTTAGGAGCTGAAGCTGGGTAGGTCGATAGAGTCCTCTGCATGATGCCTTGAGCAGCTGCTGTGAAGAAACACAGGACACTGAGGAGATGTAGACTAGGTCCCAGTAGCTCTTTGTCAGTTCTTTGGCCATGAGGTCCATGAGTAACAGTGAAGGTATTTCACTGGACTATAGTTCAAATCCCTTGAAAAAAAAAAGTGCACGGATTACTGTCTCCTAAACTGACACCGTGAAGGAATGTCTTCATTTAAATCTTTTGCTTCCTACATACCTAGAACTGTATGTGTACACACTTCATTCGCATGACCCCAAAGAAGACTTTCTTCCTCATCATTTTTTCCTGTGCAGGGTGTGTGATGTGTCTTTGGGTGCCTGTACATTGAGCATCTTTCTAGTCATGACTCAAAGGAGACAGTGTGCCTTAGTCATTAAACATGGGAGAGTGGAAGTTGAGATGCTGTGTTCAAGAGTTCAGGTGAGATGAATCTACAGTCTGTAGATAGAGCGTATGTTCAGTTTCAGACATCACCACCAACAGGCCTTTGGAAGACAGTGGGAAGAGGCAGGCAAATGTCACCATTCCGGGTTTTTTCCTCTGTTCCCAAATTGCTTCAAAGATGCTAGTACAAAATTAAATAGTCTCCCCTGTGGTGATACAGGGTAGATCTGTCAGATACATCCCAGAACAGGTTTTTACAGGCATACTGTGAGAGCTTGTGGAAGTGGTGTGATGTCTGAAGGCTCCTTGTTTGCTGTATTCTGTGGATGTGCCTGGGATATGCTTGTATGACTATGATGGCCTGAAGAGAACACACCTTACAGGGCTGATTTTTGGAAGTGGTTGAAGCATGCTGTAGTCACAGACAACCCAGGTAATGTACTGTTCTGTATAAAAACCTCTAATCAGGGATTATACAGGGATAGGGATAATACACAATGGGCTGGGTTGCTTGAGTAATGAATGCATGCACACTCTTTCTCTGAGAGAACTGCCGTTTGAATTGAATTAAGAGTTCTTTTTCCTTATTTTTTCAGTATGTGGTATATCTCTACTGCTGCCAACATAAGACGTGTCACTTTGTTCTCTGGGTTTTTTGTGTGTTATGATTCTCTCTTTCCTAAGAATGAGGGATGGGGAGTGTAAGTAATTTCCTAAAGTTTGATTTCACAGGAGAGCTAATGTCCAGACACTGTGAATGAAACAAACTTGCATTATTTTATCCCCTCCCCTTTTTATCATATCTAGTTTATTTTTAAATAGTTTATTTTTAAGAATTTTTTTCTCTTTTTCCATTTCACTCTTCTCTCATGTAATATATTTATGATACCACATTGAATAATCATACCTTTTTCCAACTGTAGATTTGAAATGTTTCAAAAGATGTCACAGTAACTATATTCTATAGACACTAAAATGTTAAATTACTTTGCCAAGGTAACTAAGGAGGGAACAATAATAAAAAAGGGGACTGAAAACCTTTTCCTTCCTCTATTCTTCAATGACAACCTGTGGTGCCCTGTAGTGCAGAACCATGACACTGGATGCAGCAAAGCTGGGATGTGTTCACAGAAGACATTGAACAAAACTAAAATCTTCTGTAATAGAAAGGAAATGAATGCCCTGACCTCTTTATACATTTATGCACATTTAATTTTATTCATAGGAGAAATGTCTCAGAACTCGATTCATTTGGTGCATAAAGTTAAACAGAGATTTAAGTGCCTTCAGGATGCAGAGATTGTGGATAACATTGTCAGGGTTGTTTTCTGTTTTCTTTCTGAGCCCATACTCTTGACATTTGACTTTTATTTCCTTCTTTTTTTCTTTTTTTTTTTTTTTTTTGAATTGGCTGTCCTTCATAGAGAACTGGCATAAGATAAGGAGACGACTAGTCTTATGAAAATCCATGAATATGGGAAAGTTACAGCTTACCATTAAAACAAACAACCTTTGCTGCCTTCTATATAAAGAATAAGTCTTAGTTTAAGTACATAAACACTCAGATTTTTTACAGGGCTATCACTCATGTCTTTTTGCTAATTTGTATATTTTTACTACTTTCATATCCTTTGCAACACATTTTTCAAGGTAAAAATTGGCATAACCAAATTTACCTTTGCAAAGATTAAATGTAAGTGGTTTAAAATGGGTAGTTTTTAGGGAACACCATCTGCTGCATGGTTATTAAAAAAGCCCATGAAAATATTGCATGACAAAATTCATATGCAATTAAATTAACACAAAAACCTAAATTAACAAGTCAGTTCAAAATGCTGATTATGATTAATTTTGTCTGTAAGTTTGCATAATTTTGAGTCTCTGTTATGACCCCTGGTGAGATGTAGAAGGGATTTTTGTAGGACACATAATATAGCAGTATTTGAGGGGATTAGTAGTACTTGAGGGGATAAGAACCAATAGAAGTCACTCAGCATTTTGTCTATCAGGTTGCCCTATTAATAAATATCTATAATAATGACAGATTTGCAAAATTGGATTTTTGAGGAGGTTAAGTGGGATTTTTATAAACTCACTTTTTATGAGTGACTTAGAAGTACACTGAAAGTTGTGACAGATATGAAATTACTGTGCATTAATGTATTATTACTGATGAAAAATCTCAGACATTGCATTTTTTGTGACATTTCATATTATTTTTGCACTGTTTGATCAAGTTGCCTCGGTCACTGAAATCTCATTGCTTTATATCTATGGTGAGTTATGAACAGTCCCTGTAGTATTAGACTGATTAACTTAATAGGAAGCTATGTGCAAAATAAGCAAAAATAAATAAATAACTAAACAAAGTGCACAATCCATCCCTGTCAGCATTCCCAAGACATTAAGTGAAGGACAGTATTGCAATTTCTTAGTGTCAGCAATTCTGTTTGTTTTTTTTTTTTTTTGACAAGGTGCAAACTTTGGTTTGACAGCGGTAGTCTTCAAAGTGCTACAACAGTTAGAAAATATCTTTATATGTTTTGATTTCTAAGAAATCGAAGGTCAGTTGTTACAAACTGCTTAGGGAGACAGGCTGACAGGAAGATAAAGGGAGAATGCTCCAGGAGCTGAAAGATGGAGGCCTTCGTATGTTCTGAGAGCAGCATGTTCTAGTAGAGAGGCTAAAGGTGTGTGCAATGAGACGGGGCTGCTAAGGCAATGTTCATGAAACTACTAAAATTCTTTCTTCTTGCATGCCAGCCTAATCCCCCCTTGTAGCACAGACATTTTTCAGTGCTTCAGCATTTCATTCATGATATTTACTGCATAAGTAAATTTTAGTGTGATCCTGTATATGTAAAAGCCTGATAAGTGTCTGTTAATAGTTTCAAGGCAACTTTTAATAAGACGGGAAATATTTGATGTGTTCAGAAAAGATAACGATTAAACCAGGATAATAAATAGTGAACAAAAAGGGTGGGAATGACCCCACAGGAGTCCAGGCAAAATTGGGTGTCTGGTGTTACATGAGCACCCACATTTTTTTTTTGACTCTATCTCCCTTAGATACAGGTCCTAGCACAGGATGTCTCCCTTCCTTGGTCTCCTTTTTTTCAGTTAATTCACCATAGGGGCAGCCTAGTCAACCAGTTTGGATCGACATTTTAGATGGCTGAAATGGGGCAAGAAAAGCCATGCCTAAAGTTCATCAATTCTCTTTCCACAGTCTTCTCCTCTCTCCACTCTGTTTTTCTATCTATCTATATCTAATCTATATCTATATCTAATGTCTACGTAGACTTAAAATGTAGACTTCAGCCCACATGTGCGTGTGTGTGTTTATGAACACATATAAAAGCACATTTGTCTGTCAGATTTTTCAAGGATGTGATTCTGTCTTTATAAAACAACTCTTACACTCTGTTCAAGTTCTCATATATCCAGATGACATATACCATGTATAATTAAATTAACATAAAAACCTAAATTAACAAGTCAGTTCAAAATGCTGATTATGATTAATTTTGTCTGTAAGTTTGCATAATTTTGAGTCTCTGTTACGACCCCTGGTGAGATGTAAAAGGGATTTTTGTAGGACACATAATATAGCGGTATTTGAGGGGATGACACGGTATATGTCATTGGGATATATGAGAACTTGAAAAGTAAGGCATCACCTCTATCCTTTTCCAAATAATTTAAGAATTCTGTTAGCAAATGTTTTAGCATTTCCCCAAATAGCAGCCTTCTCTCTGTTGGATCAATGACTAACCGCTACTCACTGCTATAATAAAAATCTGTTGCCTATCCCCAGTGTTGCAAGTGTTGAGATCACATAGAGACTGAAAGATCACATCAACACATAAAGAGTTTGCTGGATCTCTAGCTGTGAGTGTTTTAAACACTATTTTCCCCACAGCGCAGCTCACAGGTGAAAATATACAGCTCTAAATTAAATATACAGGTTAAATACATGGGTAAAAAAAATATTTACAGCTCACAGGTAAAAAAAAAACTCTTTCCCTTGCTCTTATTTTAATTGTCTTAGAGTGGAGACAAGGCTAGGGTTGCCTAACCACTTTTGAGGAGGTGAGCACTGTTTTTAGGGTATCCTGATGGCTGCATTGTCATTATGATTACACAAAAGTTTAAGATCAGGAGTGAGACCTCCTACTTACCACATGGAAGACATTACTTACACAATTAAGATGAGCAATACGTTATCTAAGATTGCATAGCCTATCCTCTGTAACTTAAAGGAGGAATAGTGTTATGGTATAGTTACTCCCTTCGAAAAAAAAAAAAAAAGAAAAAAAGAAAAAAGGTGCTCTGATCCGTAATTTGTTTGGGGTATTTTTATAGCAATTTTGGCATGGTTTAATCTAACTGTACATTGTCTTCAGGACTTGAAGCTAAAAAGAAAAGGCAGGTACGGCTCCAAACTCAGCAGGAATTGTCTACCAATGCAGTCAGAAGGAGATGAGAGCCAAGACATCTGCTTTCACAGAGGTAAAATACTGTCTCAGAGGGAGATGTGGGGTTTATAAGTGCTGAAGTCATTGGTAGCTGGAGTCGATGGATTTCTTACTCTTACCGAAATTACACACTTCTCCCTGTAAGACGCAGAACTTGTGTCTAGGCACCTGTTGAGTTCTAAGTTCCACAGGAACTTCCAGAAGCAATGTGTTTTTCAGTTCTACTGGATTAATTATTCTTTCCTTCTGGTGGCAGCAGGATGAAAAAATCCTGAATTCAGTATTGTTCCAGGTGAAGAGACAAAAGAGTATGATAAAACACCTGTAACATTAATATAAGGATTCATAAATAACACATGTTCATATTTCAGTTTTCATTATTTGACCCTGAATTCACAAAATATCCTACTTTTTGAAATGTGTGATTTCTGAAAAAAATTGTTTTCACTTAATCCTTCCCACTCTGTCACCTCTCCATTCCCACTTCTTCACTGGCTGGGGTTCGTCTCTGTGTCTGTGGAGTTGGAACTGTGATTTTATCTGAGGCTCTGACAGTCTTTCTGCTCAGCAACTCACCTTTAAGAAGGTTACTTTTGGTCTCCTCCAGTACCATGGACATGGTCTCAGTGTTTGATCAGCTCATCTGATGCTGCTCAGTGTTCACTGCCAGAGGCAGTCAATAGTTTGATTTTTACATAGAATTAAAGACATTAAAACAAACAGTATAATTCTATGTTCAGTAGGTTGGAGGGTTCCTTAAAGAAAGTGTGTCTCATACTTAAGATACCAAGAACAACAAGTTTAAGTCCTTGATCTCATTTCAGACTCTTATGCCTTTAAAATTGGATACACTGGATACAATTCAATGTATTATGTGTGAACTTTAAGCATAAGCCCTTAAAAAACATCTTTCTTAATGCAAACCTTATACATGAACTGTTAACTTAGGTAAAATAAACGAGTGGATCTGGTATGCTTTACAAAATTTTGGACAGTCTCATTTATTGCATGACATACTTTCAATCTGCTAAGATCTTCTGGCTGCCCAAGGGAGGTGACGTTGTATTCACTGACATGTTGAAAAGAGCTATGTTTTTTCAGCAAACTAACAATTCAGGTCCTTATTTAGCAAGGTTTGCTTTTTTACTGCATGTGAGGGCTAAGCTTATCTACTTTTTTGGTTGTTGTTTGGGCTCTAAATGCCTATTATTCCAACATGATAGAGAAGAAAAACTAACAACCAATTATTTTTTAATATATTCTAGGCTTTTTGAGGTTTATTGCCTTTTTTTTGTTTTGATATTGTAGATCTATAATGTTTTTATTTCCTATTTTATTCCTCTGAAATGCAGGCTGTCATTTTTATTTGCTGAAGTATTTTGCTGGAACTTATTATACTTTGTTTTTTAAATTGAAATGGTACAATCCTTGGTATTCATATGGGAAATGCTTGTTTTCAACATCTTTACTCATTAGCTTTGGCCAGAGATGCTTGTTTAGCTTATTTGAAATGAGAATATGATCCAGAACTGCACATCCTGAAAGCTGCTGACAGGAAGAAATTTGTATACATTTTTTGGTACCAATATCTAGGTAACACAAATTACAACAGATCTAGTGGTCCTAATTGCATAATAACTTTTTAAGGTCCTGGAAATTTCAACTGAGCTACCATGACCTCTTCAAAATTCATCACATTACCTGCCAGTGAAGATATCATGTAGTCCTACCTCCATGGATACTAAGAAGAGGGAGGGCTTACAGGTTCCCTTCAAAAACAGAGGAAAAATAAAAGAAAAAGATTTAAAAAAAAAAAAAAAAGGAAAAGAGAAAAAGGAGTTCTGTCACACCTATATTCTGATCCTGATACTAGATCGGCAGCAAGACCAACAGATTAGAAATCTCGATAGTTTCAGGTCTCTTTCACATTGCAGGAACCTGGTAGTTAATTTGAACTCCTGAAAATCTTACCCTTGAGAGACCTTTGTTGCAGAGCATTTTCTTTCAGGATTGCAGCCTAGAGATTGGCAGATGCTGTCCTAAACTGTAATGTATATGTACAACAAATAGGCCTTTTTATAAAGCAGTAATACCTAATTTTTCAGTTTAGAATTACGAACATATGCATCATACCTGAGCATGTGCAGACACTGTGCTAATATGATGTGGAGTCTTTTCTAGATTAGGGGACTAGTATCTATCTTCTAAGCTTTAGCTTTTCTTTTAAAATTGGCATCAGTGGTCACGTGCAAAAGTGCAGTGGTTTACGTCCCTAAGAAAATATGTTGGAGAATCAGTTACACACACCTTGATGACCTTCATCAAATATAAATGCAGTAACTGTGGCACAAAAGTGTATTGTGAGACAAAAGACCTCAAGGGTTTTGTGAAAAGGAATCCTATACTATTTGAACCAATGTAGTAATCCAAAGATGTCTCATAATTCACCGAAGAAAGTTTTGGTTTTCCCCTTGTCAGTAGGAGCATTTGGTTTTCCCCCCTAGCAGTGCAAAGGACAGCGGATTTCAGTGTATCTCAAGAATATTTGTTGCAGTTAAAATTGAACTACTGATAAATACTTTTGGAAAAAAACATAGAAATACCATTATTCCAGTGGAGAAAATCATGTAAAGTGTTTAAAGACTTTATTGGTATATCATTGTGGAAAACATATTTTTGTTATTTTAGTTAAGAGTTTATAAAAATGTAATTGCTGCTTTCTAGAACAAAACAAAGCCAAATTATTTTGAATTTCCCAGTAGATCTCTCTCTTTTTTTTTTTTTTTTTTCCCCTTCAGTGTTGGGGTTTTTTTCAGCTGAAATTTTTCATTTTGAAAAACACCACAGTTCACAGAATCACAGAATATGCTGAGTTGGAAGGAACCCACAAGGATCAGATTCCAACTCTTAGCCCTGCACAGGACCAAATCTAATCTATTGTAAACTGTGAAAAGATAAAGATGTAACTCTACTAGCTTCATG
This sequence comes from Myiotriccus ornatus, assembly GCA_036023395.1. Taxonomy (NCBI): domain Eukaryota; kingdom Metazoa; phylum Chordata; class Aves; order Passeriformes; family Tyrannidae; genus Myiotriccus; species Myiotriccus ornatus. The sequence continues at coordinate 87,081,835 of JAYRBT010000114.1, forward strand.
CTTTGCCGCCCAAGAATTTGATCCTTCTCTCTCCCCTCTCCCCTCTTCCTCTCCCTCTTCCCCCTTCCTCTCCCTCTCCCT
>JAYRBT010000114.1:87082015-87096999 GCA_036023395.1 Myiotriccus ornatus
CTTCCCTCCCCTTCCCTTCTCTTCATGCTTTTTAAGTCAACAAGGTCCCTTACTCTGTGTGACACTGAACAGACTTTATAGATTCTTTTTTTCATCCCTGATACCATAAACTGAATTCTGTTAATAATTATTTAGGTTACTGAGATTCTGAAACATTAATAAGGCAAATATCCACATTTTATCTGTTACTGATGTACAGATTATATTCATGGTTCACTCTGATCCGTCATTGGTTCATGGATCCCAGTCCTGCAGGCAGTGTGACAAATCCACATAATTTCCCTGAGTGCTGGTTGTGCATTTGAGTATCTGATTAAGTTGAAAGATGTGTTAAAGAAACATAAAAATCCTCATGTATAAAAATCCTCAGACAGCTCCCTATGGCTACATATCTCAGAAATCTCTGAGGCATTTTGTTATTCAAAGCAAAATTGGCAGTAATTTACACTCAATAAATTGGTTCCAGATCTGCCTGTTTCAGATGACATCATAAGGACAAGATTTTATGTGTGATTCCTTTACCTTTTGTCAAACTATTCTTTTTAAGAGATTTGCCATCACAAATGAAGATGATAGACTCCCTTGCTCTCCAGAGCACGAAAGAATGTGGTAGATCTACAGTTCATATACAAGCTGTGTTCCAATCAAATCAAATCATCCTTTTTTACAACTTTTTTGAAAAAGAGGGTTCTGCATTAATAGAAAAATCATTATATATATCATTCATAATGCATTAACAAAGCCTCAGTTTGCTACAAACCACAAGGTCTCTGTAGAGAGTTACAATAATTTCTGATTTGTGACCAAAGAAAAGTGAAAATTAAGTCTTGTAGTAGTCAAGCCTTGACTGTATGGTTTAAAGTCCATTGCTCTTTAAAACATTTACCAAAACAATAGTTTGTTGAAAAGTGATTAATTTGGTTCAGCATATTTTTAAAGGCATCTATGAAGAAAGACTTATCTGTCTGAAAGTTATGAATTCATAGAAAAAAGCTGTTCAAAAAATAACAACAGGAATTACAAATTAATATGACAGTGTGAAATTAAGAAAATGAAAATTCAGACTGAGAAAAGAGAAGTAATTTCAAGTGGTGATATCAGTTAGACTTGAAACTTGGAAACAAAAAAAAAAAAAAAGAGGAAATATTGAAACAAAAAAAGAAAAAAAGTACATCCCAGCACTGGGAAAAGGATAGTTTAAATAATGTAATAGTTCTTTTATATTTTGAACTTACTAGCTCTGTAATTATGAATTACTGTAATTTTGGGAGAAAGAAGATAAAATGTGCTTTGTTCGGATGACAGTAGTACTTAGGTGGCTGCCTATGTATGTCTGAGAGAAAAATGCTGCTGAGAAGTTGCTCGTATATCTATACGTTCTATTATTTGAAAGAAAAATTACTTTCGGTGGAAATGCATCAAAGAGGTCCACAGACACCTATTGCTTGACTCCAGTTTTAGTGACAGTTGCAGGATGAGGTCAACAACATCTTGTAACACTGGTACAAGCATGCTCTATGACCTGAAATCAATGAAGTATTGGAAACGGCAAACACCTCTCCTGTCCTTATCTCTTTGTTTAAAGGTAGCTGGTTATTTCTGTTGGTTTTGTGCCAATTGAGGAAATTCTGATTTTTCTGCTGAAATGTAAGTTTAACTGACTGTAATACCTCCAATTTTGACTTTTTTTTTTTTTTTAATTTATTTTTTATTTTTGGTTTCAAGAAAGCTTGAGAATATGAAAGATCCAAATACATTTATGGATCCCAATATTTATATCCTCTATTTCCTTAATCTAGGGAAATATAAATGAACTTTGCACCATTTTCCTCGTTATTGGCAACAATAGGTTTGTAGAAAATTTTTTCTTTCACAACATGTTGATAAGACTTACTGTTAGAGTATAATATTCTTGCCCCTTTTTTTTGCCTGAGAAGTATATATTTGAATGTATTTGTCTTTTTATCCATATCACAGCATTGCAACTAGACCTTTAATTGTTGAAATGCTGCTTTATGGTGCTGCTTTATGGTGTTGCTCAGAAGTACATCAATTCTGCTAGACAGATCAGTGTGTAAGACCCCTTCATGTGAAATAAAATTGATTCTACTGCCTCTTTATATGCTTACATAGGCTATCCTTATCTGTCTGAAGATATCAGGTGGAGTAGCAGTCCAAATGTAAAACATTCTCCATTCTGTGTTCATGTAAAATATATGAATAATACCTATTTACATGTTACCAATTTAATTTTCACTTGAGATATCTTCCAAATATTATAAATTATCTTTTTCTTTGTAAAAAATGCATTGAAATGCAGGTCTTTTAAAATAAATAAATAATGTGCAAACCCAAGTTTTAAATCAAAACAATAAAATAGTAGTGAAGCATTTGTTCCCTGAAGGAAATTGTGATAGATTTGTGCCCTTCTTGTTCTGAAGTACAGACATTTTATATAGACTTAGAAGGAAATAAAACCAAATGCTGCAACTTTTGAATGGTGAAAAAGAAACTGCTCAAAAATATCATGCAAATATGGTCAGTTGATTGAAACTTCTGGTGCATCATGTTAGGTTATTCTGTTATACAGATAATTTATACAAATTATTTTTGACACAGTAAAAAGAACTACTGTTTTTTAATTTCAAATATTGAAGTTATTCTTTCCATGTAGAAAAGTCCAGTCTGTTTTTAGACAATGTAGTGCGTAGGCAAGGCTCTGGTAACGGGGCTTACAGGAGTGGTGCCTGTGAGAAGCTGCTAGGTGTTTCCTCCATGTCTAATAAAACCAATACCAACCAGATCCAAGATGAACCTGCTGCTGTCCAAGGCCAAGCCCATCTGAGGTGGTGATGGCACTTCTGGGATAATATATTTAAGATAGGGAAAAAAGTTATTGCATGGGAGCAATTGCAGCCAAAGAGAGGAGTGACAATATGTGAGCAAAGCAGCTCTGCAGACACCAAGGTCAGTGAAGAAGAAGGGCGAGAAGGTGTTCCAGGCACCAGAGCAGAGATTCCACAGCAGCCTATGGTGAAGACCATGGTGAGACAGGCTGTCCCCCTGCAGCCGGTGGAGGTCCATGGTGGAGTAAGATCCATCTGTGGCCTATGGAGGACCCCATGCCAGACCAGATGGATGCCTGACAGAGGATGGGACCCCATGGGAAGTCCATGCTGTAGGAGGCTCCTGAAAGGACTTGGGGAGAAAGGAGCCCATGCGGCAGCAGGTTTGCAGGTTTGCTGGGAGGACTTGTGACTCCACTGGGGACCCTTGCTAAAAGAGTCTGTTCCTGAAGGACTGCACTCCATGGAAAGGACCCACACTGAGCCAGCTTGTGAATAACTGCAGCCCACAAAAAGGACTCATGTTGGAGAAGTTCCTCACATAGGAGGAACCCCAACCTAAAGCAGGAGAAGAGTTAGAGAAGTACTCCCCCCTTAGGGGGAAGGAGAGGAAGAGATGATGTGTGATGAACTGACCCTAAACTCCATTCCCTGTTGCCCTGTGCTGTTCAGGGGGAGGATATTAAGAAGTCAGGAATGAAATTGAACTTGGGAAGAAGGCACAGGTGGGGAGAATGCGTTTTAAGATTTGGTTTTATTTTTCATTACCCTACTCTGATGTGACTGGTAATAAATTAACTTCCCCAAGTCAAATCTGTTTTGCCCATGACAGTAACTTCTGAGTGATGCCTTCCTGCCCTTATCTCGATCATGAGCCTCTTTTAATTTTTTTTCTCTCCTGTCCAGTTGAGGAGGAGGAATAATAGGAGTGGCTTGGTGGGCATATGTCATTCAGCCAGGATCTACCCACCACAGACACTTCTTTATGGGGTTTTGTGGTATGGCTTTGCAGTCAGCAGCATAGCAGCAGTTTAATTAAACATCATTGCATTATCATTAATACCAGGTGATTACACCTCCTTAGACTTTTTAGGAAATAATGTTGACTTCTGGTAATAACAATGTAACAAACTTTATCATGAAGACTTGTAGGAGGACAACATAGTTTTATTTTAAAAATTTTAAAATGTTTTATTTTAAAACAAAAAATACTTAATGCACTCTCATGTACACCTTCTCACAACAAGTAGAAGACGTGTTTGGGCAAGTAGTCTGTCTAATATTCAGGGATTAAAGGGCATGTGCTGAGATGGCCTGGCCAGGATGCTTCATGATGGAGGACAAGAAGCAATGTCTATTGAGTCATTATCATGTCTCTCAGATTCTTCCTAGGTTGGCAGCCATGATAGTTTTGGATATCCTTTTTATATCCCTTAGGAGCTGACCTCAATTTCAGTCCTGGTCAAACTTTATGCATCATTTGGATTGATTAACTTTCCTTTATCTCTGTACCTTTATGTCTTAAGATGCCCATCCAATTCAGGGAGCAGGCTGACCTTAATTTTCTTTTCCTTAATTTTGTTCTCCTTAGTACACTGCATGTACCAACACAGGGATCTTCTTGACCTTCTTATCTAGATGCCATAAACACTTTTTTTGTAAATCCCTCTTCTGCTATTTTCATATCCAGACAGTCCCATTGATTTTCCAGTCTCATTTCTGTTGCAATTCTTTGCAACCTTCGAGGACTAGATGACGTGAGGATCTGAGGTTCAATATGGCCAAGTGACGGGTCCTGCACTTCGGCCACAACAATCCCATTCAGCACTACAGGGTGGAACAAGAGTAGCTGGAAAGCAGCTCGTGAGAAAAGGACCTGGGGGTGCTGAATATGAGCCAGCAGTGGGCCCGAGTGTCCAAGAAGGCCAATGACATCCTGGCTTGTATGAAGAACAGCGTGGCCAGCAGGACCAGAGAAATGATTGTCAAGTGCTGTGTCCAGTTTTGGGTCCCTTAGTTCAGGAAGGACATTGATGTACTGGAGCATGTCCAGAGAAGGACAACAAAGCTGATGAAGTGTCTAGAGGCGAAGTACTATGAGGAGAGGCTGAGGGAGCTGGGGTTGTTTAGCCTGGAGAAAAGGAGGCTTAATGGAGACCTTATCACTCTCTACGACTACCTGAAAGGAGGTTGTAGCCAGGTGGGTGTTGGTCTCTTTTCCCAGGCAATAAGCAACAGGACAAGACAACGTAGCCTCAAGCTGCACCACTGGAGGTCTAGGTTGGACATTAGGAAGAATTTCTTCTTAGAAAGTGTGATTGGGCATTGGAATGGGCTGGCCAGGGATGGGGTGGAGTCTCTGTCCCTGGAAGTGTTTAGGAAAAGACTGGATGTGGCGCTTAGTGCCATGGTCTGGTTCGTAAGGTGGTGATTAGTCAAAAGGTGGTGGTTGTGAGTCAAAAACATTGGACTTGTTCTCAGAAGTCATTTCAACCTAAATCATTCTGTGAGTCTGTGCCATTTTGGGAGAAACTTTGAAGTTGCACTGTCTGTCTCAGCTGAGGTTTTAAAACTACTGTGGGCAATAGAGTCTACCACTTTTTTGATGAAGGCCAAAGTCTTGATCCTTTCATTAGAGGGACCAGAAGAAGAAGGAGGTGACCATTTAAGTGGTTTTAGTGCATTATTGCACAAAGCAGGAAAACTAATAATAGAAAAGCATCCAGGACGACAGCTGATTTTTTAAAATAAACAGGATTTGAAGGATCATTGGTTCCCTGAAAAGGGTTTTAGTGATTGGCAGTCTAAGATAAATGGGCACAGAAAGAACCTTTTTTTCTGACCCATTGATTTTTTTATGCTTTTACATGTAATGGAAATCAGGAGATTTATGAAAAGGACCTCACATTTGTTAACCTTGTGTTAAAGATATCCATATATCATAGCATCCAGAAGATTTTACTAAGTTGATGAAAAATATATGCTGTATTCTAAAAAGAAATGAAAATGAGTCAAATTAGTTAGATCTACATGCAATATGATCTCTTGTGACATACACTTTTGACCAAATACTATTAATAATGGTCTGCAGAATAATATGACATTAGTAATGATAATTTAAAAATCATCCCTTTGTTGGAAGATGAAAACAAAAAAAAAGTCTAAATAATAATAGTTTGCACAATGGTGTGTAATTTTTCTTTAGTCAAGTATTTAATAATTTTAAGATGTGAGTATAGTCACTGCAGTTCCATCCCCCACATCCATGAATCCACAGTTACAGTGAAAGAGAGAGTATATGAAGGATACAATTTAACAATCCTTTAATACTATTTTCAACAAGCTGCAAATACAATTGTAGAACTGTTCTATTTTTCAAATGACTTGGTAGGAGCTGCAGTGTGTGAGGGTATTACGACAGCATTGTCCTCTTTTACTGCTAATCTGCATAATTATAGTTAGAAGTTTGGCTTGATTAAGAAAAAACAATACTAAACATCTACTCAAATAAGAACCAAATGTTTGAAATTATCTTTTTAAAAGATTCATTGTTATAAAGGGTAGACAAATGGCATACAAAAATATTTTAAAAGCATTATATAGAACCAATAGAGTTATATATAGGTGTTCATATCTATTCTTTTGTGATATAATTTTTTCATAATTCTGCCAGTTTATTTTAATGTGTATAGTGATACAAATGGAGAGATGAATTAGCAATTGCTATTTGACTGGGAAACACTTAGCATATTTTTGGTACCTTAGAAACTGCCCACTAAAAACTACCTATCAAAAACTATCTATCAACATTAATAACTCTTGTAAATTACAGTTTCAACTGTCGTAATTTTCAGAACATTTCAGTCACAGAAGTACATTTTTCTTTTTTTTTTTTTAATTTAATATACAACTGACTGAAATTTCTGTAACATCAAAATCTACTGGAGTTGTTGAGCTACTATGTGCTAATCTGAGACAGACAGAAGTTTATATATGGTAGGGCAATTTCATAGTAGAGGAGGGTCAGAAAGGATTAATAGTGTAATCCCACAAATATGTAATTTTTTTAAGTGTAACAAGAATTTAATGTGATGAATTTTTTTAGATCAAATTCATTGCCTTTAAAATTGAGTGCAATTGTATGCAATTTTGGAGAAGCTCCCCCTTCATATTATTTAATTAACTGAGACCTGGAATGTAGATGTCCATTTTAAAGGCTCTAGGAGTTGAAAGATCATAGAATCAGAATGGTTTGGGTTGGAAAGGATCTTTAAGATCATCTGGTTCCAACCCACCTCTGCCAGAGGCAGGGTCCTTCCACCAGACCAGATTAATATTTACCATTTAATTCCTGTAATAAAAAATGTCTAATGGAAAATTTATTTATTTATGGTCTGCAAGACAAATCTAAAATGACAGTATAAATAAAATTGGAAGACAAACTGGCACAGTGCCTACTATTTTCTTTTTCTGCATTTTCTGTTTATCTTTGATTATGATTAAATGAACTTCAGTCTTTGTCTGAATTTTTACAAAACAAAGGCTGAGCAAAGTACCATATCTCTTTCAAAAACTGATTTGAGCACCTTTGGTCTTCTGTGTGATTTGTAGGTGCAGATGTATCAGTAGGCAATCCAAATTATCTTTGCATCTCCTCACAGTCTTGTTGCATATAAGGAGCAAAATTCTTCTTTTTTTTTTTTTTTTTCTTTCTCAGGCTCTCCATCTCCTTAAAATCTGTTTTTCAAATATATTCCTTCCTCTTTTAAAATAATTTATCCTAAATACTTTTCTCCTGTAATTCATACCTTGAATGGCAGACCCTCAAAGGCAAATATTTCATTGACTTCTATGATGAAAGATCATTCTCTACATTTTCTTGGCATTCTCTCTTTACATGTTTTAAAACAATCTGTTAAAGCTTCTCAGCATTGTTATTCTGAATTTGAGTTCTTTCCACCGAGATGCAATTGGAATAAATGTAACAGGGCTGAAAATATTATAGAGTTATTGTCATGAATAAGTTCATTTCAGTGACTAATAACATCAGCAAGAAACAAACACAAGACCTACTTAGATTTTGTACATACACAAAATAGTAAATTTTGGAGAAAGTTGGAGAGAGTAAGTGTTAAATTATAATAGTAAGGATGAACAGATTTGCCCTGGAGTTGTTGGAAAAGATGCCTTGCTATTTCTCATTTGCCAGATTGGTTCCTAAAATGTGCATAAATTAAAATATTTTGCTGAACTATCCTTTTATTGCTCTTCATTATCCTGTAAGAATGGAAAGGAATTAGAGTTAACAATTTAAAAACACCACACCATTCAGAATGAAATCTTTCAACTACATGTAAAAAAATAGATGCTTGTATATTATGCTTTCTTTTTGGCAGTCTCTTCCTATATAGAATATATATAAGCAAGATATTTACAGCCTCTCAGACCATTGCTAGCTAAATCCTTTTCACAATTAAACATATCTTTTATGCTAACTGGATAAACCAGATAAACAACCACAAATATTAAAGAATTTATACACATATTGCAAAGCCTCCTATCTAGTCAGTAAGTGGTATATTTGGAATCTTAAATTGTCTTTAACACTGAGAATCAGTAATGGAAAACAAAAATTCTACACTGGACAAGAGCTAGAGGCTTTCATTTTTTGAAGAGAGTTTTATTGTGTGACATGGGAAACAGGGATTCGGACTGACGTGAGAGCAAAACTACGCAGCATCTATCTTTCAAGCAAGACACAATCTCACAATACCTCTGGTAAGGGTTAAGTGTTTATTACATGTCCATCAAGGTCTTTACCAAAGACAAGGAAAAGTCTTTTTCCCCTAAGTCATTCCTGTATTGACTGAGAACTGAACCGGAATTACACATGAAATTAAAGAGTCTGGAGGATAGTGGGCTCAGTTTGAAACTTCTGAACTCATGAACGTCTTTGAATAGGCATACCTTATAGTCATTATGCTGTAATACAGGAACAAAATATTATATAGTTCTGTACTATATGGTTTTGTATTTAAATAGCTATGTATATCTACATGTATAATAGTATAGGATACCAGTAGGTCAAAGGTATCTTAATATGTCAAATTTTAAGACACTTTACTTGCCATATATTTTTTTTTGAATTTACTGATTTGGGCAAGGAAGTCTAATTGCTTTCACTTTAAATCTGAAAAATATGCAAACATGGAACTGATAATTCCTGTGGAAATTCTTGGTTTGGATAACATTTTTAGACCTTACCAAGTGTTGGCTGCAGAGAAAATAAAAAATCCTTCTTTTCTGTTTACAAAGAATATAAACAAATAAACAAACCAACAAACCTTCCCTCTTTTGTTCTGTTCTTTGCTTTCATTATCTAGCCTTTGACATACTGAAATAACTTGCCATATTATTTTTTTACTTCAGGGGCAAATTTACCCTTCAATTCCACTGGAAACCTAGAGCTGTAGTTTAAGTGTTATTAAGGTTATATGGCTCATCTTCTTGCCCCTTCCAAATCAGCTTCACAACTTCACAGAAAATCCCTTCACAGCTGGCCTTTGAAGGAGTATTAGAGGCAGAATCCACTTCTTAATGCTTCCCTCAAGCAGTTGTTGACACTATTGCAGCCTCTGAGTTTCAGTAACATTTGCAGTGCAAGTTAGACTAAGGATTATTTTGACCTAGGGACCATGAAGCATTTTTTTGTGCTAAACTTAGATATGCATGGACCTGATCTTATCTAATACTGTCTTTTTTTATTGCTTTTTTTTCATAATTTATTTTTCACTCTAGCAAGCTCTTCTAACAAAGTAATTTTGTATGTTCTTTCATAGGAAGAATCTTCTTGTTGCCTAGCTATCGTTATGTTTCCGAGAAACTAAATACAGAACTCAGTGATCATATGATACTGTCACATAAAACCAAATTAACCCCAAAACTCTTTGTGAGGCATCTTTGACAGGACATGTTCACATCAGGATTTTACTTAAAATCAGTGAAGCACTTTTGAGATCAATCTCCCAGTTAGTTCCCATTCTCTGACACTTTTGGTGTTGTAGAGGCACGTGTTGGTGTCATGGAGCAGGCACCTTGTGCACAAGTGAAATTTCTTTTAGATTAAACTGGTCTTTTTCTTTTAAATTAACCTGGTCATGTTAGGTAAGATCTGCCTACCTCAGGCACCCTGGCTATTTAGAAGCATTTGGTTCATGGAACCAAAGAGGTTTCAGAGTAATCATCTCTGAAATGTATAACATTGACGTCAGGTCCACAGTCCCAATTTTTAGCTCTACTAACCTGCTCCAACCATGTGCCACTGCTTGGTAGTTGTAAAAGCAGTGGATTGCCAGCCAGCAGTGGCTATTGTGACACCAGAGAAATATGCAAGTCCAATGAAGCTACCAGAATTGTTTCTGTGCAAGAGGAGGCATCAAATTTCTTGTTACTGCAGCCATAGCCTGGTTCTATGGATTGCCTCAAACTTGGGTCTATACTATAGGAATTTAGGAATCATAAGCAGTGGTTGAGAGTAACAGTTCTATAAATGTTTGAATGCTGATATCAATAATAAAGAAATTATTTTCTCACTGGAATAACGTAGATTAGATCTAGATATTTCATTTGTAAATACAGCCCTTGAAGTACTGTGAAAAACATTTCATAAGCACAAAAGACTAAGGAAATGAATATTTGCAGATTCCTGAGAGGCTGTTACTAAATATAGTGAGTAATGTGCATGTATTTGTTACAGCCATCTAGGTATGTACACTTCTCAGATGACTGTTACACAAATTAGAAAATCGAAACATCTACGGGTTGTTTAGGTAATGTTCTTCTCAGGGGATGATTCTATCTACAAAGTGTTGTCTAGGTATCTATATAGTCCAGTTTAAAATGGCTTAAGAAAAAGTCTTCCAGATTTCACACCAGGATACTGCTTTGTAATTGAATGTATATCATTCAGAGATTGTTTTACAAGTGATTGGCATTCTTTAGACTGTATTTATAACACAGCTCTGGTAAAACAAACAAGTATCATCAAATTAGATCCTGAGGAAGGTAATTTTCTTTCTCAGCATTGTAGTGCATTTGTAATTCTCCTTACTATTGACATAGTGTTGTCATGCTCAGGCATACATTCCATAAAACCTTATTGGCAGCTCTAACCTGTGTTTTATTTTTTTCTTCCTCTTAACCACCCTCATATAAAACCCTTATGTCCGATGTGTATGTGCTTTGACTCCAGACACAACTGCATGAGATATCGTCAGACTATTACAATTGGTGAAGATATGGAAAGAAGTATGATTTTGCTTTAAAGAAGACTTTTTTCCTGTCCAACTTGTAGTGAAAATGAAACCATCATTTGCATTGCTGAGATGAGCCAAGCAACTATTAGATGTTGCCTTGCCACACAGAAGAGGATTTTATTTACCTTTGCAAGTTCTTCAAACAGCACAGATTAAGCAGAAGCATTTGAAATCTTCAGGCATTAAAATATCTTGAGGATGTTGGTAGAGGTGGGTGTCAAATAAATGCCCCTCTAACATAAGTGACAACATGCAGTGATTATGAACACTGCCCATCTGTGCAGTGGTCATGCTTGAAGTGTTCCAGTTTGCATATGAGAAGTCATGACACGTTCTTATTAAAAGGATGAATGAATTGTTATTAATGATATGGAAGCAGAGATACTGTGTGTCTTTCTCAGAATTTTCCTATATCCTACTAAAATAGCTACTAAATTACATATAGGAAGAGAGCGCCTCAGCTGTGCTGAGCCTGCTGCTTGATGCAGGCTGGAACCAAAAAAAAGCAGTATGGAGAGCTCAAAGTGTCACAGGTGGACAGGCTGAAAGTATTGCTGCAGAAAATCTTAGGAAAGAAAAATATACTTTGTCAAAACATCTCACAAAGTGACTGGATTAGTTAAAGTAACAGAATTCCAAAGCAGCTTATCAGTCTATGCTGGTCTGCCTCCCGTGGATTGTCTTTGACAGGTTGTAATTGGGTTTGCTTGGCCACGTTTTGGTAGCAGGGGGAGGAGCTACAGGAGTGGCTTCTGTGAGAAGCTGCTACAAGCTTCCCCCATGTCTGGCAGAGCCTATGCCAGCTGGCTCCAGGATGGACTCACTGCTGGGCAAGGCTGAGCCAATCAGGAATGATAGCAACACCTCTGTGGGAACATATTCAGAAGGGAAAAAAGTTATTGCAGAGATGTAATTGTGGCCAGAGAAGAGCAAGTGAGAATATGTGAGAGGAAAACTCTGAAGATACCAAGGTCACTGGGGAAGGAGGGTGAGGAGGTGCTCCAGGCACCAGAGCTGAGATTCCCCTGCAGCCCACAGTGAAGAACATGGTGAAATATATTGTCCTCCTGCAGCCCCTGGAGGTTAGTGGGCGTGAAGAGATCCACCTGCAGTCCATGGAAGAGACCCATGCCAGAGCAGGTGGATGTTCAAAAGACACTGTGACCCCGTGTGAGGCCCATGCTGGACCAGGCTCCTGGCAGGGACCTGTGGACTCATGGAGAGTGGAGCCCTCACTGGAGCAGGTTTCCTGGTAGGATCTGTGATCCTGTAAGGGACCCACATTGGAGCAGTTTGTGGAGAACTGTCTCCTGTGTGAGGGACCCCACACTGGAGCAGGGGAAAGAGTCTTCTCCCTACTCAGCAGCAGGATCAAGGTGTGATTTAAACTGAGCATAACCCCCATTACCTGTCTCCCTGTGCCACTGAGGGGAGGAGGTAGAGCTGGAAGAGAGCTCATCTCAACTCATGAACCATTCATTACATTTTCTTTCCCCTGTCCACTTTGGAGGGGAGCGGTAGAGCGGCTTTGATGGGTGCTTGGCATCCTGCCTGGGTCAACCCACCACACAGGTGCCCACAAAACCGCTCTCTCACTCCCCCTTTTCAGCTGGACAGGGGAGAGAAAATAAGAAGGAAAACAACTTGTAGGTTGAGACAAGGCAGTTTACTAAAGCAAAAGGGAAAGGGTGAATGTGCACAAGCAAAGGAAAAAAACCCGAGACTTTATTCTCTACTTACCATCAGCAAGCCATATCCTGTCACTTCCCAGTAAGCAGGGCTTCAGTGCATGTAGCAGTTGCTTCGAAAAGCAAACACTGTAAGTAATGAATGTCCCCACTTCATCTCCCTTTTCTTAGTTTTTGTATCTGAACTTGATGTTGTATGGTCCCTTTGGTTAATTTGGGTCAGCTATTCTAGTTGTGTCCCCTCTCAACATCTTGCCCATCTCCAGCCTACTGATGAAACGGTGAAATGTTGGACAGTGCTGATACTGAGGGTGCATGGCTTAGCAGTAGCCAAAAAAGTGGTGTGTTACCACCTTTCTAGCTACGAATGCAGAGTACAGCAGTGTGAGGGCTGCTGTGGGGAAAATTCACTCTATCTCAACCACACCCAATATAGCATCTCTGTCTTGTGCTGCAGAAACAATTGACAAGGTGTGTGTCACCACTGCCTGAGTGCTGACTAACCAAAGCCTCTTTCTGCCAAACAGAGAACTGCTGGGAAAACCCTGTTCTACATTAGGACCTCAGAAATATTGGATCAAAAACTAAGTACGTTTCAGCCAGGCTTGATTCTGGAGCTGTACAGGGTGCAAGTGCCCCAGCACTGACAGTGTGAGTTTCTGTGAAGGGAAGCCTGGGCTTCCCCGGAGACAGCCGGTTCAAGCCAGGTCCAACCCACCCACTGCAGGGCACAGCTGAGCCAACTGCTGAGGTGGGGGCACCTTGGGGAAAGATGTTTAGGGAAGAGGAGAAAACACCACAGAGGGAGGAGGAAGGAACTAAAAAAGTGAGAAAGAGCAGAGTGAATGCCAAGGTGAGAGAAGGAGAAGGTGGGGGTGAGTGGAGGGTGGTTTAGTTTTTTATTTTGTTTCTCACTATTCTACTCTTTTTGTGATTGTCAAGAAATTAAATTCACTTTCCCCAAGGTGAGTCTGTTTTGCCTGTGATGGCAGTTAGTGACTGATCTCCTTGTCCTTATCTCAGCCTACGAGCTTTCCATCTGACTTTCTACCCCTTCTCCTGCTGAGGAGGTGAGTGTTTGACAGAGGCTGGTGGGAGTCTGTAGCCATCCAAGGTCCACTCATGATCCAGCACCCATCGCAGGTATTCACACATGATCCAGGTGCAGGTATCTAGGAGTTCAGGTCCAGGAATACTACCTTTGTGTGAGTGAGCATGAAGTGTTTCAGGAAAAATGAGTTGGCTTCCCTGGAAGCTAAACAAGCTAAGTGCTGTATGCAGTTAAGGTCACAGAGTAAGTGGAGTCTAGATGGGAACAGGGCAAATGTTTACTATGATATTATGTGTGTACATGTTATGAAGCTTCAGGATTCTTTTTAAATTCATTTAAACATAAAAAACTAAATCCTTTGAAGGCACAAAATAGAAATTTTTCATTGAAATGAAATCTCATGCTACCTGCTGTTATAGACTAATTGCTCACAATCAATGAACTCTTATCTTTTTAATTTCAAAATTATTAGCACTACTTTGGTTATTAGTGTAATTTGGTGTTATCCTTTTTTCTTTCCAAATTAAAATGCATCATGATATGCTCTAAAATGAATAAGGAGTTTAATTATTTTTCCAAGGCAAAACATTTAATTTAAGTTTATATTCAATACTCCTGTAGAATACATCAGTATTATCACAAAAAGGCAATTTTGTTGTGTGAGTAAAATAATTGAAAAGTGTGTGGAGTATGTATGGTTAAAATGCTGAGATGGCAATAAATTGATACAGAAAGAATTCATCAGTATCTCATAGTCTATATTCTTTGTTTTAAAGATCATTCTCCCCCGTAACTAAGCTTTCTTTTTGCTAAGCCATTCCCTGCTTCTGTCTGATCCCTCACACACTTCCTGAGAGACCTGGTCACTGAGTCTTTTTTAGTGAATCACCCATTTGAATATCAGACAGTGGTCACACACACAGTAGTTTGGCTACTTTTCCTTATCACAATAATCACAGATATCTAGTTATCAGTTAGCTTCATTCAAATTCCTTCTGAACAAACAATTTTAATCTTCACAGTTTTTCAGATGAGATTATCCCACTGCTAAACTATCCTCTTCAAGCAAGTTTATAGAAGCATT
>JAYRBT010000114.1:87103489-87122547 GCA_036023395.1 Myiotriccus ornatus
TCATTGGGTATCACAGAGAAGAGTCTGGTTCTCTCATCTTCACTCCCTCCCACCAGGTATTTACATTTACATTATAAGATCTCCCCTAAGCCTTCTCTTCTGAAAGCTGAACACTCTCAGCTCCCTTGAGTATCCCCTCATAACATCAGGTGTTCCAATCCTTAATCATCTTCATGGCTCGGCTTTATTATATCCATATCTCTGTTGTACTGGGAAGTCCCCAAATCTACCCAGTACTTCAGATGTGACTGACTTAAACTCCTCCTTTAACCTGCTGGCAATGTTCTTCCTAATGCGGTGCAGGATGATGTTGACATTTCTTCCTTCAGAGCACATTACTAACTTGTTCATTTCTTTTTACATTTGGATGCTTAGCTAAGAGTTTAATTTATTTAAATATGGCGTCTTATTAATTGGTGATAAAACTCCTGACCAACTTGTATTTTTTTTTCAAAATTTCAATGAGGACTCTGAGATGTATGCATTACTGTTTGCAATCAGCTGTATTTTGATTCATGATGTCTGTTTTAAAGTTTCTAAAGGATATAGCAGCATCAGGGGAATTATATAGCATACATGTTCTTAGTGAACCATGCATGGCATACAGGTCTTAATGTTTAATACAACGATCTGAAACATTTTTTATTGCTCCATCTGGCTTTTTATTGACACGTTCCTGGATAGGTACATTTAGCTGCAATAACTGTGAGGGTGGTCACATTGATTGTAATGCCACGTCTTCCATCCTGAAGGAAGGCATGTTGCAGATACATTTGAGAGGAGACATTTTGGACTGGAGAGAGTGATATAAATTTTAAATTGATAGCTTCACTCCTGCCACATAACACATCTTCCTTACACTAAAACATTTCTTTATCCTTCACATATCGCTCTTATTTCATCACTTGGGAATTTCCTACTGACCCATTCAAGACTGAAAACTGAAGTTACTCAGCTACACATACTAGTAAAATGTATTGAAAAAACCCCACACTAGAGTGCCATTATCTTTATTCTCTGCATATAAATAATATGGAATGTTGTCTATGTTTCATGAAATCTATGGATCAGAAATTTATTTTATTTTGCTTTTATTTTTTAAAGAGGATAGAAAAAAAGAAAACTCTGAACCAAATCTTGTCAGTATTTTACTGACAGCATGAAATTGTCGTGTCCCAGAGGTTAATAAGAAAAAAAAAATTCTTATCAGACATTAAAGAAAATGCAAAATTATCACAACAGCAAGCAATATTCTTTCATTCCCTAATAATAAACAGTGCACGTTGCTACAGGAAACAAATGTACCCAGCTGAATTGATAAATCCATAAATAAGAGCTGAGTTTTTGCTTTAGATAAGAAAAAAACTGAAAAATATTCTACATGTGGCTGAAGCCGAACTGTATTAGCAATAGTGAGATTTACTAGAAAACACACTGCTTTTAGTGGTCTTTTAGCACTACCCACTAATACACTGCAGAAACTTGTAATAGAAAGCAAACCCCTGGCTGAAGAACTCTTCATTTTTAGATAAGAGGAGCACAAAACACTGACAGACAGTATTTTCAAATTAACTTTATAGCTAGAAAGGAAGCAGAAATTATTAGGATCCAGTAAAATTGTTCATGCCCTTCAGCAGGCCTTAGAAAGAATATATGGCCTGAATCCAAAATGGTTTTGCTGAGAAACCACTCAGTTGCCAGTTAGCTCTGGAACTTCATACACATGCTTCTTATTTTTTTTATTTAAGCTTTCCTATACTAAAGAGTTGTACCTTTGCAACCTTTCTGCATGAGTACCGTAGCCACTATCCTGGTAGTGGGAAATGAAAAGTTTCTTCTGGATGTGTTTTGAAAGAAATGAGTGAGCCCTGATAGCACTCAAGGATCAAGGTTATAGTCGATATTTTCCGGGAAGACTCTAATGCTATGAACGTTGAGTACTTCGGGTGTCTTCATAAATTCGTTTGGTAGAGAGGCAAGGTGCTGGATGCACTCTGTTCTGTGTTTTCTTACAGTCCAGTATTGCATTTGGAGGGCAGCAAAATGCCTTCCCAGGGCCTGTTCAAAGGTGCCAAACATCTGCCTAGGACTTTCAATGCTTACCTTTAGGCTGGTGGCTGAATGCCAGTGTTGGGCAAAAGGTAGCTCAGAAAGAATCAGTCAAATATCTGTCCTCTGAATCCTAGGTCTTTGCTTTACCGTGAATCATCTTAATTCTCAATGCATACAGGCCTTAAAAAGATCTGTCTTGTTTTCTTGTCATGAAAAGTCTAATAAACCTTCTTTTTGATTCAAGGATTTTATTTGATTTCACATTTTTTACTTTGAAAAGACACTGTTAATTTCAGTAGCTTTTGGTTTGCCGACATCTTGCATCTCAGTTCCATTTAGCATCAAACAAAATACTAAGCAAGCTATCAGGAGTTATTCTGAATTTTCAATAATAATAGTAGAAAAAGTAATGTAATACCAGAAATAAGCAAGGACTTCACCTTTCTAATGTTAATACTTTTTTACCTTGAATGCAAATAAGTATCTGAGTTTTTTCCTATCACACTAAAAAATAAACAATTGTTTAAAGAAATGGGTGAGAGTTGTTCTCAGTGCTACAGTGCTGAGTCAGTCATGCAGAACTAATTTCCTGGCTGTCTCTGAATGCACATAAAGCTGCTCTGTAGCTGCTGCTGACAATGAACTAGTGACTGGAAAAAGGAATCTTAAACACAGTCACATCTCTTGACTGTTAAAATCCTTTACACAAAGCATGCTGATCTAATGTACTGTAGTAAGCAGTAAAGCAGTATCCTTTTTTTTTTGAATGTTAGTAAAAGAAGTTTTAACACCTGAAGCTGTTGCTAAGTAACCAACTGCTTCCAAAATAGATCTTATTGATAATAAAACTGGTTTCTGTTTCTGCTAATTAATATCACTACATTGGAATTTCAACACTGGTATTTCATAGTGGCAAAAATACCATAACAATAAAAGATTGTCATGCGTAACCGAGGATGTCTCATTCACGTGGGAAGCATATTACAAGTCACTTAATCTGAAAATATGTATTTGAATAAAACTGCCTAAAATTTTAGAAGAAAAATGAAAATGGAAGTAAACTGCCTATGTAAAAAGGAACTTCCTTGTTTCTTTAGCTACATCATAGGGTGCCAAAAAAAAAAAAAAAAAGAACAGATGCCTACCTTAATGTATGATATTTAAAACAGGCTCACAAATATTTTTGCTCTCATAAATAAAGTAAACCTCTTTGAATGGTGTTTCAATGCAAAGATGCTCAGAACCAAAAAAATCCCCCAAACCATCCATCGAAAGTAAAAGAAAAACAAATACATTCATGTACATAGATTAACTAAGACTGCAAGGAAACAGAAGATGTGGACAAGTAGCAATATTACTTCTAGCTTAATGTAGATCTAGCGTTACTCTTCAGATAAACTTTAATGGCTGCAAGAAGAAGCAGGTGGGAGGAAAGTGCACTCAGATCCAAGTTTGCAGTGTTACAGCCCACACAGGGATGTAAATGAAGATTTGGACACAGGATCTGCTCAGCGAAGCAGAAGGTTTTACTGCCCTCTAGTAAAATGCAGTTACAAAACTGTCTCTTAAAATGTATGCATGCTGAGTAAACCATTTCAGTTATTGTTACTGAAAATGTGATTAGTCTTGGATTCTCATATCATTGTTTTCACAGTCAAAGAATAAAACATTTATGTTCAATCTAGAATGGCTTATTTTTGAATTAAGCAAAATAGCAATAATGAAGCACAAAAGCAAGGTCTCTGTGGCTACATCTGCATTAACAAATCTCATGCCAAATTTTCAGCACTGTTATTAGCAAAAGCCTAAGTGGTAGCACTCCCTGAAAAAGAACAGAGTTTATATAGTGCACTTCAAAAATTCCTGAGTCCTAACTACAGGGGATCTAACTGTGTCCTTAGCACTGTATCAGCTCAAGAGTGAGCATGATTTGTGTCCTTTAATTTCTGCCAGCAGTAACTCTGAGAATTGAATGGCAGCTGAACTGTTTACATAGTGCTTAGATAGCACTGTAGAGAACTGGTAGATATTTGCAGGGAAGTTGTAGATATTTAAAGGAACAACACAAAGGAAAAAAAAGAGATGAAGTCATAGTTTTGTTGCTATGCACATAGCTGTTCCATGCAGTGCTGTACCTCTGGATTACTACTAACAAGGATGACATGAATGGATGTGTGAGGCTGTCATCTTAAAAAGTCTGACACTGATGGCAATTATTGTAACTGTGTACACTGTGACTTGTTATGCAGTGGAGTGTCTGCCTCTCAAACACCGGGAAAAGTGCTTGGGAAAGGCCATGGACTAACTGCAGCCTCACAAAGTGCCTGGTGCCTTTTGCCCTGCATCTTGCTTTTCATTATTTATTTATTTAGCCTTTTTTTTTCCCCTCAGCTGTAAAGCACAAAACTAGTGGGTTTTTCAGGAGCCATATGGACCCTCTGGGAAAATTATATTTGCAATTCTCAACATCAGTCACTGAAAAGTACAAATATTCTGTCAATCCTACCACTGTGTTTGTAGAAAGGAATGCTCAATCTCCACATATTCTTATTTATATAACTTCTTAAATATTTAAATACCTGGGGAAAATTGGACTGGAAATGGGGGAGTATTTCTAAAGTAAATATAAATTAAAATGAACATGAAGAAATAGAAAAAAATTTATATTCATTCATAGAAAAGATCCAAATACTTCTTGCATTCCTCTGCCAGGGGCACTGTCTTGTGCAAGGACCACCACAATGAAGGAACTTTCTGATCTATCACTCTACCTTTGTATACTCTCTCAAGGTCAACCCATAACTTAAATCTAGAAACTCCTCCTGTCCTATCTTGTACACTGGTGGTGGTCTGTGATCACAGAACCACAACTGGTTTCTTGACCTTTCCTCTGGAGACCTACTTGCATGCAGATGAGAAATCAGGCTCTCAAATGCTCCAATACCTTGTTCAGTGTAGGAACAGATGCAAAAGGAACATAATTGAAACAGTTTTAAGCACTTGTTCTGACATTAAGACTGTTAGGCAATTTTCCAATCCAGATTCATGGATTCCAAGAAAAAGAGGTCTGGAATGGGCTGTGGAAGACAACCTCATGCAAGCTTCATATAGAAAGCAGAATCATTTGTACCTCAATCATTGTTGACAGATGCTGACACTAACTGATCTGTCCTTGAAAGCCTCAAATAGCAGCTACTCCGGGTGCTCCAAGGTCTTTTCTGTCTTCATTAGGTAAGATCCCTAAAGAATCTTTTGTTTTTACTGCTCTCCTGTTTGCAAACTATTTACCTCTTTTTCTGCGACTCCTTGGCTGAGTCCTGCTCCCTTAAAAGCTGTTTTACAATTAACTGTCGTAATGACTTATGCACTAAGAGAATATGAGGAAAAAAGGATATTGTTTGAGCTTCCTGGAAATAATAAGCTTACCTCTTAAACATCACAGTTTTATTTAAGATATATTTCCTACCTTTCACTTAAACGTTCTTAAATCAGAGAGCACAATCTATTGGTTTTAATTTGAAAATTATTAATTTATTATGTACTTTTACACTGCATTGTGCATGAAATAAGTGTTGCATTACGATCATTTGACGTTCCATGGTACATTGGTAGCATTATTTATTATTATTTTGTAGATTTATTTTTATTATTATAGTAATAAGCATATTTGGGAGTTTGAGCTATGTGATCACTTGATCAGATTTATTTCTACTGAGTTTTGTACGAGTAGGGAGGAGGTGTGCTAGTGCTGTTTCTGTGAATGAAAGAAACTTACTCCTATATTAGACACTTCAATTAAAAATACCTTCCATGATTGTGAGTGCATGTTAGGGAGCTTCATAATCTTATATTTCAACAGAATTCTGAAAGGACCTAAATGCGCAGTGGTGAAAAACAAAGACTTCAGAGAGTTCTCTATGTAGGTAATACAGCCACAGCTGTCATTATGATCTCCTTTAGGATTCCTGTTGATAGCAGCAAAATGTTTTCTTCATACCTCCATTCCAAGATATGGCTCATATGTATACATGCATTGTGTTATAAAGAAAAGAAAGAAGATGGGGGTTTTCAGCAGAAGGAATGATAGGTGTAAGCATCTTTAGTGAAAAGGCTGAATTTGTTTGAATGTAAAGTCAGGACCTGGACACTGAATTGATAAAATGTTCTGACAAGGCTTGGATATCTTTATTTATAAGCATTGTTTTTGGAAGTCACCATCATTTTTGGATGCAGTTCCTAATCTGTATTTCTCTCCCGTTTCCCCCAAAACCAAATTCTCTAAGTGGAATAAATACATAATTAAAAAAAAAAATGAAAGTGAATTCAAAGACATTCCAGGAATATTTTAAATTACTTTGTGGCCACAGTGTAGCCCATGCATTTCTTGTCTTTGGAGATCTCAGATCTTCTAAGCCCTCACCAGATCAAATTGTGTGGCAAATCATAACTAATTCTGAATGACAAACAGAATTCTGTCAATGTCTGAAAAAGATATAAAGATTTTCCTTTAATGGATCTTACGAAATTACAGCCTTTGGGGATTTTTTAGGAAAATTAAAGTGCAAGGAGATTTTGCTCCTCTCCTGGTTGCTGCACAAGGCACAGTTTTCTCCCTGCCCTTTGAGTATTTGATTCATAATCTTTTCCTCACGAGCCATCTCCTGTGTGAACATTTGATGAGGACGGCCCTGCTGTGTAAATGAGGAAACACATATTCACATCTCTGCTATGCCTGATTTGGACCAGAATAGTGATTTTCAGCCTTTGTTCTGTAGACCCCTGTGGTTTGCAAAACAGCAAATAAAAAGCCAAGTTCATGTATGCTGTAGAACTCTATAGACATGTGACATTTCTGAAGGGATCCGTATCTCCTTTGGGAAATGCAGGTAAACAAATGGAAAGAGACTGAAAAACTGGACTAGAAATTTGGAATTGTTACTGTCAATGGTGTCTTAGTTCTCATGCTGTTTGGAAGCTCATGTGTTTTCTTGATGAAATTGTTTCACTTCATAGGAAGGATTATGTATTCACTGAAGGGGTGAGGCAAGGGCTGATAATGCCCTTCTCTGTGAAGTCTCTGCAAAATATAGGTATGGAACTATTGAGACAAAGTTGAACAGCTTGAACAGATGCTTATCTAGAGGTTAGAGGCTGTTGTATTCTTTTTATTCCTTTTTCTTTTTTATTTTTTAACTCAACGCTCTATAATAATAAAAGGAAATCTTAGACAAGAGAATGATGAAAATTAAATCGCTTTCAGGAAAATGGTGAGAATAAACTCTCTGTATATATATGGATCCGGAAAGAATGCTTGGGCGAAATCAGCATCACCAATTCACTCTCCTTGTTCTCCCCATACTGTGAAGTCTTTCCGAATCAGTAGCAAAAATAGGAATGATTGAATCAGTGAAGCTGTGAACATTACAAGATGCACACTCCAACAAACATAAAATGCGTGAGTGCCTGGTGAGCATTAGGAAATCTGTCACTATGAACAATTGAAAATGACAAGTTTAAATAGACCGAGGAATTCCAGTGCTAACTTACCTACAAACAAAATATTTTCAAAATTCTCATGATTACTCTCTCTCTCTTTTTTTTTTTTTTTACTGAAAATTAGCTGTGTGAAAAATAAGTTAATTTAAATTCTTTTCAGGTAAGTGAAAAAAAATAAAAGATTCTGAGAAAGTTATTAAAAATGTAAACAAGATCATTCATGTACTGATCACTTCCTTTTTTTTGCTAGAACTTTCAAGAACACCGTTCTGTACTATGAGTAACCCCACGTTACAGGCTCTCATGGGGTTCTGAAGGTCCCACAGCTTAAGAGTCCTCAGTTCTTCTTGGAAGAAAGAGAAAGCTTTCTGTTTGAAAAGTCTGCCATTTTTATCAATAAGTTGTGAGAGTCCTATGTGGGACTGATTCCATACTGAAAGAGTTCAAGCCCTGCAGAGATTCGATCAGGCTGCTCCAGGAGCACCTCTCATATTGGCTGTCACAGAAGAGTGGCAAGCATGGGGGAGTGACCCTTAAAAGCATTAGAAACAGTTGGCCTCCACGGTGTTTTGTTCTGTGAGTTATTTTCGCTTGTTTAATTCAACAGAGAAGAAGATGGGAAATAATAATGAGGGCTAAGGAGAATGGGACTGTCTTGAGATACCTAATACCCCTCTCAGTAGGCAGATGGATTATCTGAAAGGAGGAATAAAGATTGCATTTTTTGAAAGCAACTCTAAGCTTCAGGGGACCAGGGAAATTGTTTTCTGTTATATTTGTGGGCACAGTCTCATCTGAAAGATATTTAAATACCTAGTACCCCTGAAGCACATAACTTCTGCTCATTTAGCTATCAAAATGGTTTTGTTGATTTTAGTATTTAACCTTTAGCCCAAATGGTAAAAATAGAATGCCTAGAAAATCTTCATAATGTCTGTGAACATAATAAGGGTAAAGTGTCAGAAAGTAGGTTTCCGTCTTTCCTACCACTCCATTCCTCTGCAGTATAAACACTTTGTAAATGACCTGTGCACTTTCATATTTCAACTTTCTTACTTACGCTGCATGTTAGATGGAAGTGCTAACTTTAAAATTAGTCATCCTAATGGGCAAAGCACTGTAAAAAAGATGGGTGTTTTGAACATAACAGGCTTTACATTAAATTCTGAGCACAGATTAGATGAATTGTGGAATTATGGCTAATACTCTTAAAGGGTTTTAGTGATCAAACATGGGGTAGATCCATGCTGACATTAGGTCTAATACATCTAAGATATACATAATAGAGATCCAGGGTCCTACAGACCTGCAGTCCTACTGGTTTATATCCAAACTTCTACAATGTAAAAATGTTGACTGAAAATGAACATGTTTTTCTGTAGTCAACAGTATCTCCAGTGGTGTTTCTGGACAGTCCTGACCCTGTGTAGCTTACAGACTATGTGCTGTATGAATCCGCTGCAGTACTGTGTAGCCCTCTTACACTGTAAGTAGACTGCTACTGGAAAGTTATAGCATATTGCTGATGTGCTACAAATATTTCCACCTTCACCATAGGGCATTAACATGAAATCTGTTATGATAACGTATGAAATTATATACATTTGTAATATTACATTTCTTGAGATATTTAAATGAATGTATTTTATGAACCACTGATATGCTAGTGTTCACTTACCAGTGAGGAATCGTTTTCCCCATCCACAGTATGGATTTAATCTTAGTCTTTTGATTCTCCTAGACTATTTCATAAGATAAGGAGAGCTATCTAAAGCCCATGACATCTCAGACAGATAAACTCCTGCCTGAAATCTTCTCTCTGTCCAGGACTAGACTAGTCAGCTAAAGTTAAGTGAGATAAATCTCATCCACAGTACAGAGGGCAGCTACAGAAGAGCTTCAGATCCCTCAAGGTGGGAAGTGCTCCTCTTGCCTGCAGAGGAATCTGACAGCTTTGGCTGTTGTCAGAAGTAACTGTGAATAGTTCAATATGGTTAAGTACAGTGAAGAATGAAAAAGCTGTTAAGTTTGAGTTGCGAACAGATTAACTATAAGTAATGAACTGGTTGTGAGTTTTCACAGCAAAGGATGAAACTAAATGACCATTTTTACTAGCAGTCAGACTGCACGAAAAAATAGCACTATCTGCTATTACTGTCTATGAATATCTGCATTTATAAATGTTTTTATTTCATTCTACAGCCTCATTACTTAAGGAGAAACAAACTGAAGAAACAAATTCGGTTTGCTTGGCAAAGTTTTGGTAGCTGGGGGCTGCACAAGTGGTCTTTGTTAGAAGACATCAGGAGCTGCCCCCATGTCAAACAGAGCCAGCTGGCTCCAAGATAAACTCATCACTGGGCAAAACTGAGCCCATCAGAAACAGTGGGTGCACCACTCTGATAGCATATTTAAGAAAGGGAAAAAAATGCTGCACAACAGAAGCTGGGATAGAGGAGTGAGAATATGTAAGAGAAACAGCTCTGCAGGCATCGAGGTCAGTGCAGAGAGAGAGGGAGAAAGTGCTCCGGGCACCGAAGCAGAGATTCTCCTACAGCCTGCAGAGAGGGCTGCAGTGGCACACATTGTTCCTTACATCATATGGAGATCCACCGTGGTGCAGATATCCAGCTGCAGCCCATGGATAACCCCACATCAGAGCAGGTGAATGTCCCTTAAATGAAGCGGTGACTCAGAGAAGGCCCATGCTGGAACTCCTGGCAGGAACTGCAGACCATGCAGAGAACACAACACAGGAGCAGGTTTGTTGACAGACCTCTGACCCCATGAGGAATCCATGAAGGAGCAGTCTGTTCCTGAAGGATAACACCATGTCAAAAGGACCCACAGTGGAGCAGTCAACCCATGGGAAGGATTTATGTTGGAGAAGCTCATGAAGGGCTGCCTCTAGTGGGTAACCCCTCATGATGGAGCAAGTGAAGAGTGTGAGGAGGAGCAGCAGAGATGAAGCATTATGAGCTGACTATAACTGACCCTATTCCACTGCACTGCTTAAGGCTGAGGAGGTTGAAGATTTAGGAGTGAAATTGACCCTGGAAAGAAAGAAGGGTGGGGGAAATGTTTTTGGTTTTTTTTTTGGTTTGGGTTGGGTTTTTTTTGTGTTTGGTTTTTTGTTTGTTTGTTTGTTTGTTTGTTTTTTCCATTTTATTCTTCTTTCTTATTTATGTACTCTTCTTAAATGGCAATAAATTAAATTATTTTTTCCCAAGTCTGTTTTCCCCATAACAGTAATTGGTAAGTGATCTCCATTATCTCAGCCCATGAGTTCTTCATTGTATTTTCTCTGTAGGTCTTCATAAGGAGGGAGGGTGATGGAGTAGCTAGGTGGGCATCTGGCAACTAGCCAAGGTCAACCTACCACAAAATAATAAAATTTGGTTTTTTCCTGAACCTGAAACTCTGTAAAATAGAGGTCAGGCAGGAGACAGAAAAGTAACTTACGGGGATGAGAATAAAGTCCCCAAAACTCTAAGGCTTCATCTATACACAAGACTAAAGCAATGTAATTAGATATATGATTAATCATGGCTCAGTTAACAATCTGAATCTTTCCTGATGAAACCAGATTTAAAAATGCATAAGATTGGCTAGTTGAACTAAGACAAAAAAATGAGACAGTCCAGTACAACTTCATGGAACAGATGATGAATTTCAGACTGATATAAAACCAGCCCCTAACCAGATATAGAAGGGTTTTTTTAATATGTAAATTTCATAATAAGTTCAGTCAAAAAATAATTGTGTTTATTTCTATATTTTTTCACATTTTAAGACTTCTTATTCTTTATTGCTTCTATATTCACCTGGAGTACTCCATGACTCCTAATCATACAGTCTGTGTGAGCTGTGCTAGACGTGACTGTAGCATTTGAATAAAGAAATTGAAACATCTGAATTAGACTTCCCCTTGCAGAAACACTTGTCAGTTACTGAACTGATCTGTTTCCCCTGTGAATTGATGCAAGAAGGGCTTTTAAATGTGTGCCATTGAAATGCATTTTAAAGGCTGTTTTTTTCCAAAACTTTTCTTACTGCCTTAAAGTATATTTATCTTTTTCTTAACGCTGCTTTTTTGGGCACTTGGCGAAATAAATTTTTAATTCAAATCTATTATCTGGTTTGCAAGTTTGGAATTTTTTTCTGTGTCTACATTCTAAGTATTGAAAAAACTCAGGACTTTCTAGGAAAAAAAGTTAAATTCTAAAGGCAATTTCCTGGCTTTGATCTTTGTGCACCAATGACAATAACAGAGAGAACAACCACAATGAGGAATGGGGGTATGCTCCAACTCCACCTTCCTACTTCGAAAAAATTGAGGAAAAGGATTTAGGCAAAGTGAAGTAAAGTTGATCTACAGAATGTATAATACTGAACACAATGTCTTATACTACAGGTAAAGTATCACCTGCATTTTTTTTGCCTGTTCCAGGGATGATTCACTTGCAGACCACACCAGTCTGCGTCACCCACGAACAGGAAGTGTATGATTTCCTTTGGAGACAGACGAGGAGCTCTTCACAATGACATCATGGATGTAGATGCTTTAGGAATACTTCAGAAAGAGCGATGAGTTGGATTTTATCCTTTTTCAGAAAAATTTTCTGATCTTTTTTGAGTAGCCTTGCTAATATGCATGTCAGAAAAGAGACTGCTATTTCTGATCTCCATAAAAGAAATGTATGAGTAAAATATGGCAGCTATTACTATTTCTAGACGGGGTTTTGATCTCAGTAGCATATTGCACTGGCTGTTTTGTAATTAGGTGCCATTAAAAGAGGATGTCTATCAAAATGTTAACAAGGATGGTGGTCAATCTCTGTCAGATTTATTGAAAGCAAATACATTTACAAGTTCCATCATAAATCTTGGTCAAGTAATGAGATTCTCAACTTATTTTCCACAAAGTGGTTATTACATTATGCAGGCAAAATGGCATGGTACACAACAGTTCAATTTCATCAGCTCTTCACACAGCAATGAAATTACAAACCAGTACTGTTCAAATTTTGATTTATTTCATTGTTGTATATTAACCTAGAATATATGCATGCATGGAATATTTTGGCTGAATACATGTTTAAAACTCTCAAGAATTCTCTCATTTCTATTGGAATTCTAACAAAATGTCAAACTCTTACTTAATAACAAAATCAAGTATGCGTATTTTTAATATTTCGTTTTGAAATGTTTAATATTTTGAAATTATTACTCCAGTCAGCCCTCACACTGATATTGATACACACAAATAATGTGTAGAGCCAAATTATACAGAACTGCTTCTTGAATCTCCTAACTATCAGTGAGAAGTTCTAAACAAGAACTTGTTTCCCCTGTATAATTGAAATAATAAACTATATAATGCTACGCTGAGCTCAAGGTGAACTTTCTAAATTCTGGGCTATAGGTTATTATTTGTCATCTATCTCAAAAATGTTTCGGCATTTTTTAAAGACCAACTTTGATGCTGGAGGAAGCCAGTAAATGGTAAATAGTTTTTTTGTTAGCACATTCAACATGGAGGTAGGAACTTGTGGTTCATCTTCCTGCACTGATCAATGACTGAGCAATCAGTTAGTGTTTAGGGAATTCATATAACTAGTATGAGATGTGGTTTCAGACTCCCTCATTTGCAAAAGGGAACTGAAATTCTTTGATACTCTTCAAGGTGTGCTCTGCTCGCAGAATAAACAAAGAACATAGTGTCCTCCAGAATTTTATAGCTTCTCGTTTCCTCCACCTAAAATTATGGGGGAAATTTAGATTAAATTGAGAAGTAGTCTGGGAAGAAAAGAGTAGGCTGTTTAAATGATTGTGCTGCTGAAGAAGAAATTCTTCCCCAATATAAGGCAATATTTATGTGGGTTTATTTACAACTATATTGAATGTTAGGTTTAATTATAAATTTATTTTTAAGTCTGTAACTGCTGATCTTGTGTAAAAAATACCTTAGATCAATCCTCAGCAGCTGGCCATACTTCAAATTCAGCAGTATGTGGAATGTCCAAATGGAACATAGTGATGTCTATGGACGCTTCCTGCTGTGTATGGAATTTATCCATATACTGAAAGTTGTAACTGCAGTAAATCCAGCAATGATGATTCTGAAATTTCTTGGTCTGTCATTTCTAGCCTTCTACAAGCTTCTATTTCCTTTTCCTTTGCTTGTGATTAGATCAAGTAGGGAAAGAAAGGTCTGATTGTGAAATGACTGTGAAGAGCATATTGTGGACCACTGTAGGGTGGGTCCAAAGTAATGGATGTGAAAACGGGGATTTTGTGTCTTAAATCATGTGAAGATGACCTTCAAATTAGACCCTGGGGATAACTATGTGCTGTATTACTCGATGGATGTTGTTCCTGAAAGGTGTTACTGACTGCTTTATTCTGCTTAGGTGAGCAAAACAGTCAGATTGGAATTGATGTTTATGCACTATGCATTCATTTTTGGCATAAATTCAGTTTAATGTTTCCCTTGTATATATCTTTTCTGCTCTTTTTGCATTCTGTATAAAGACTGCACAGAGACAATACTGAGAAATTGAGGAAGAGTAGTACATCAGTTTGTTGATTTTGTTATAGTTTCTATCCAGAAAATTTCTAGACCCTTGAATTAAGCATCTAAATATAACTTGCATTTGTCCTGTGTTTGAAATGCTGGAAGCAAGCCACAATTTTCTGGATTCACAGTGTAGCACTGAAGATCAATATTACCCACTCTGAATATATGTTGTATCTTGGCTGACTATACAACATAGTTTGGAAGCTCTCCCACAGCTAAATTCAAGCACAGATCCCCATTTATCATGTAAGTAAATATATCATTTGGGTTTAAATGATCATACCTTTTTTTTTTTCTTTTTTTTTTTTTTTTTTTTCCCCTGCCCAAGGAAAGAGGAATTTGATGACTTGCTGAAGCCCCAGAGAATCCCCAGAGGAATGATTGCTGTGTTTCATGATCAGTTAGGACACAGAGGATTTATGTACTATAATAAAAATGATCTGGCTACCTATATACACTGCTGTTTGCAATTTTAATGTCTAAAGGACAGCAGCAACTACAGGGCTCACAAAGTATATGATGGCATATTCTCAACCATATGGTGTCCTTTCTGGATGCTTCTCTTGAGTTTTGTTGTGAGGAGGATTAAAGGAGAAGAAAATGTATTTCCTTGGCTAAAATTCTGCTCACTCATGGGGGAAAATGTCCAGAATTATATCCTTTCCCTGCTGACAGAGTATTGTAACCCTACAGTGAGCAACTTGTGCCAAACATTGTTTCTATGACTAGTAGACTGCAAATTGATATTGGGCACCAGACACACAATAGTTGGTGGCAACTCTGGATAGCAGTGTTACAAATTTAGAGAATTTTTGAAGGAAGCTAGTAGTTATAGTTGTTCTTTCAGAACTCCATTGTGGAGGAGAAAAACAGGAAGTGAAATCAGAAGGATCAGGGAAGTAATCAGGAATGAGGCATGAGTGGAATAAAATAGTGTCCAAAAAGAGTCGCATATGATATCATGGCACACTGTAACCCTCTCTCTGCAGCCCCTGCTGTAAGTTCACAGCCCACTGCCGGGCATTAAGCTGCTTGTGTAAGGGGTGCAGCTTTGACACACTCCAGCTGTGTCACCTTGACTCAGACTGCTGAGACAAAGCTGTGAGACTGTCTGTACAGGGATAAGAAAGATAAAAATTACAGAGATCAGTAAGAATGCTGATCTGTGATTGCTAGGAGATCAAGGATTCATGAGAAAAAACATCCACATGAAATGCTAAGATCTTAAAGAAAAGAGACTAAGATAGCGGGAGGCTGGTCTAGTCAGGGGCAGCTGGGAGCTGCCAGGCTGGGATTGATCCATCAGGACTGTCAGCCCTGATGGACTGGGAGGAAGGCAGCAGCTCTGCACCCCTGATGATGACTCTTGGGAGCCATGGCCACCAACGCTTTGCTCCTCACCACCATCTACCTGTCTGGTAAACACTCTCCAGGTGCTGTACTGGAGTGTGAGCACACCCCTGCTTAACCTCACAGCCCACTAAATACTAGCTCTGTTTTACATGCACTAGCCAATAAATAATTGCTCTGAACCCGGAGTTACCCGTATTCTGCTTGCAGAGTATTTTTTTCCGTGCTAATGGTGCCCAAACAAACTGACTATAAAAATACTTTGTAGAGGTTAAGGGATGATTTTATTATTATGCTGGGAAACCAGCTTTGAGTAAGTAGCAGCTTAAGAGAAAAAGGATATGATCTTGAAAGAAGTGATTTACATTTGTAGAATTAAAAAAAAAATTTAAAAAATTAATATAGCAGAAGCTACAGTGTTCCTGGAATAGATGAAGAATAATTTGCTGCAGCCATCCATCTAGGAGAGATCTGATGCTCAGAGCTATCTGACATTAAATCATGTCAAGCAGGAGAAAACAGCAATTGAAAAGAAATCATTAATGTTTTTAATTAGTTTGTCTTGAAGTCTCATCTGCATTCTAAAAGCAAAGGGCTTTTCAGTAAAAATCATGGCCAACTTCTGTAACAAGGAAACTGGCTGTACTCAGACTGAATTGGGCCCTAAATTTGTTGCTTGGCAAGAGCAGCAAAATGTTTTGCTCTGGTGTCTGACTCCATTGGCAGTGGTGCTTGTTAATCACACAACCCATTACAATGCACTGTACAAGGAGGAATCTCAAAAACATCTTATTGCTGAACTAAAGGCTATAAAGTGCAGTCTTTTCTGCTAACCAGATTTGTGTTCTGTTGTGTTTAACGGTAGTTGTGCCAGTCCATGATTACTCACAAATGGTGACTAGAGACTGTGGCTGAGAACCCTCAGTGTGAGTGCAATGAGGGGAGGACCTCAGAGCTCATGTTTTGAAGCAATATTTAGGCTAGCTTAACACTGAGCAATAAAATGGAGACAATAACATGGAAAAGGAAGGCTAAAAATGTTTAATTACTTTACCCTGATGACCCTGCTCCTTTCCAAATTGGCAAGTAGGAATTGGAACTTGCCAAGCATGTTTTATTTTTAAATCTTTTATCCACTGGCCAATATGCATATTGCATCAGACTTCATACATGTTCTTTACAGTTCTGTATGGTTTTCCAGCCTATAGATACCTGTGTGTTCATGCACACACATTTAGAGGACTGACACATGCAGGGGCAACTCTGTCTGTGGGGTGTGAGTGGGTGCAACCCCCACTGAATTTTGTAACTAGGTAAAATCTCTCTGAGTCATTCTTCCCCCTTTACTCAGAGTAGCAGCAGCAGCAGCAAGGCAAGCACCAAGCTGAGCTCTGCTGCCCACTGAAGGAAGTACTCTGCATCCATGCAGTAACCCTTCGAAGGAAGGAGTCCCCCTGTCTCCAGTAACTTCCATCCTTTCAGCTCAGGAAAGCTCCCACATACAGAGTACTTTAGTATGTTGAATGCTCCTTTTCATCTGGGAGATGGACAACACTGCAGCTGCGTACACTTTCATTTACACTGCATAATTCTTGTCCTCCTAGTGCAGAAACAACCCAACTAGCAAAAAAATAATACTTTTTGCTTATCATCATTCTAATGAGTGTGACTGATTCAAACTGAGGTGTTGGTTAGTAAGCAACGTTTGGCGGTACCTGATGGCCAGTAGCTCAGTGGAGTGTAACCTTGTTCACCCAGTCAAATTACTTTCAGTTATTTTTTCATTTTTCTATTCAATGAGAAATAAATAGCAACAGCAGCTGTTTTTCTGGGAATGAGGTATTTGAATCCCTTTTTTTTGGGATGCCACAGGTGAATGTCACTTCATAACTGAAGAGTTTGAGCTAACTTCCTAGAAGGATTTGTGTGCACATTCTGGCAGTTGCATGCATCCCTGGATGTGCACTTCCACACAGTGTTGCACTCTTCAAAGGCTCAATAATTTCTTGCATTACTGTTGTGACTATGCCCTAGCTGATCAGCAGAGAAAGTAAGAAGTGTGACAGGTTGAAAAAAAGACCATAACTTAAAAATAACAACTATGCTCTTACGAAGGTGGGTTCATGTATTGAATGTATTTTTAATTTTTACAAAAGCTAATTATTTATTAGCAATGTCTGGCTGAAAATAATCCTACAAAATTAATCATTGTCAATTTTAAATATTTGACAAATACAAGGTAAAATTAATAAATGGACCTTAGCAATGAAAAGCACAGGCTTGTTTTGGAAGTACATGCTTTTCCTCTCAGATGAGAAGGGAAATCAGACATGTAGCTATGAATTTGTTTTGTTTTTTTTTTTTAAAATACTTATATATGAGTATATATGTGTATATATATGACTCTGTGTGGATTACTGAAGGGAAACGTTGTACCCATCCTTAAAAAGGGTAGAAAGGACTCTGGGAATTACCAGCCTGGCTGCCTCACCTCTGTGTCTGGAAAGATCATGGAACAGATCCTCCTAAAAGATGTGATAAGACAAATGGACGACAGGAAGGTGATTTGGGATGGACAGCACAGCTTCAGCAAGGGCCACACCAACCTAGTGGCCTTCTATGATGGAGTGATTACATCTGTGGACAAGGGAAGGGCTACATATGTCGTTTACCTAAACTTCTCTAAAGCTTTCGACATGGTCCCAGGCAACATCCTTCTTCTTAAACTGGAGAGAGAGATGGATTTGATGGGTGGACTGTTAGATGGATGAGGAATTGGTTGGATGGTCGCATTCAGAGGGTTGTGGTCAATGGCTCCCAATGGACACTGATGACAAGTAGTGTCCCTCAGGGGTCCATATTGGGACCAGCATTATTTAATGTTTTCATTAATGACATGTTCAGTAGGATCAAGTGCACCCTCATAAGGTTTGCAGAAGACGCAAAGCTGAGTGATGTGGTTGACACACTTGAAGGATGAGATGCCATCCAGAGGCATCAAGACAAGCTCTAGAAGTGGGCCTGTGGGAACCTCAGGAGGTTTAACAAGACCAAGTACAAGGTGCTGCACTGGGGTCAGGGCAACTCCCAGTATCAATATAGGCTGGGGGATGAACAGATCTAGAGCAGCTCTGAGGAGAAGGATTTGGGGGGGGGTGGTGAATGAGAGGTTGGACCTGAACCTTCAGTGTGCAATTGCAACCCAGAAAGCCAATTTTATCCTGGGCTGCATCAAAAGCAGTGTGGCCAGCAGGCCGGGGGAGGTGATTCTGCCCCTCCACTCTGCTCTGGTGAGACCTCACCTGCAGCACTGTATCCAGCTCTGGGGTCCTCCACACAGGAAGGGCATGGACCTGTTGGAACGAGTCCAGAGGAGGACCATGAAGACGATTATAGGGATGGAACATGTCCCCTATGAGGAATGGTTAAAAGAATTGGGGTTGTTCAGCATAGAGAAGAGAAGACTCTGTAGAGACCTTATTATAGCTTTTCAGTACTTACAGGAGACTTATAAGAAAGACGGGGATAAGCTTTTTATCAGGGCCTGTTGCAACAGGACAGGGGGTAATGATTTTAAACT
>JAYRBT010000114.1:87122647-87143693 GCA_036023395.1 Myiotriccus ornatus
GAGACTTATAAGAAAGACGGGGATAAGCTTTTTATCAGGGCCTGTTGCAACAGGACAGGGGGTAATGATTTTAAACTGAGAGAGGATAAATTTAGATTAGATATAAGGAAGAAGGTTTTTTTCACTGAGGATGGTAAAACACTGGAACAAGTTGCCCAGAGAAGTTGTGGATGCCCCATCCTTGAACACATTAAAGGCAAGGTTGGACAGGGCTCTGAGCAACCTGGTCTAACTGAAGATGTTCCTGCTTATTGTAAGGGGTCGGACTAGATTACCTTTAAATGGTCCCTTCCAACTCAAACTATTCCATGATTCTACCTATATAAAATCTGTCTCTAATTTTGACAGTATTTCTGGTTTTGTTTTAGATTTTAATACAGTTCCTTCATATATTCCAACAAATGACCAAAGTATATTGCAATCATGTCAATTCTGTATCCAATTTGTTTTTCAAATATTCAGTATGCTGAATCACAGTTATCTTAAAGACCACCTTTCTCTTCATTACCTGTCAGACTGGCTGTACTCTATAGCAACAGTGTAACCAACAACGTCCAGGAAGAATGCATTCCCATGCATTCCCTGGCTTATTAACTTAAGACTATATCTTCTTAGCTAATAATAACTCATATGTTTCAGTCATATTCTATGCCTCTTCCTTTTCTGGTAATTTTCTTCAGTGAAGAGAATAACAATATTATCATTAACAAATTAAACTGAATAGTAGAATGAGTGACCAACAATATGTGATGAAACACTCATAAAACATTATTTTGTTTACCTTGTACAAGATTAGACTTCCTCTCTCTAAAAGATAGTAAATTGATGTGTATAGATTAACAACATCCTTTCCATTTTTGTGAATTTTGAAATACATGAATTTGGATGTAAGGAAACAGAAAACCTTGTCTTGCCATGATTTCCAATGTATAACAACATAGGGAACACTTGTAATCTATCAAAAAACTCAGATATCAATAAATTCTTATTCTAAAGTAAATAGATCAAAAAGGGAAATTTGAAACTGCACATGGTATGAAAGAAGAAATAATTTTTTACAGAATCTTCAGTTCTTCCAGGCTTACATCTTATTGATACAAAATAAAGTAAATTTAATATTTTAAACAATGCAACATAACAAACATGCAGTTTTCATTTCTCCTTTTACCAACATTTATACTATTTTTGATGTGGTAGTTTGGAGACAGTTTCATCTGAGGTGGCTTAGGGTGGTTCAAGATTATGTTTAAGATTTCTTCGCAAAAGATTTCTTTTGAGCTTTTCAGCTACTGGCCCAAAAATTTGAGTTGGTCTCCTATAGGGCCTGTGCATGCCTGACAGACCGATGCAGATATCTTGGAGACCCTAGGATATTGCAAGTGGCATTAGGAGCTGTGTTTAGTCAACTGTATTGTCTTTTTCAGATCGATTTCATAACACTTAACTTCAGCCATCAGAAAGATAAGGGAAGGATTCAATTCAATGTTGATGCCTAAATTAGGTCTCTACCTGTGTCATGTGGCATATATATATCATTCCTGTGCAGATATCTCAGACAATTTAGGAAATCTCCAAATGGCCCTAGGTGTCATTTTGGCAACTGCATTCATCGATTCAGTTGCCAGGATCCTTACTGAAGCCTAGCTGATAAGAGACTTAGGTGCATTTCTGCACGTGTCAATGCTCATTTAACTATTGGGTTAATTATGCCCAATTTTTTTTATCTGCTTTAGGGTGTAATTAATTCTTTCTGGAGTCAACAAGCTATGGAGAAAGCCTATAAAATTAAGACCTCTCCCAATCTTAAAAATTTAAGATAAGTTTGAGGGTTTAAAGCAAAATATTCAAGTTTTGGATAGTTTAGGGCAGATAAGATAAAAAGATAAAATACATCACAGGTGCTAAAGTGTTTAGTCTCTTTTCACACATTAAAATAAGAGGGATCAAAAATCAAGAGAAAGCATTATTTTTATTCTGAGCAATTCATTCTTCATTATACTAAAGTCAACTGTTAACCTTTGCTACACATAGAAAATTATAATTCCTGAGAGCTCTGACATGTTTTGCCATTTCCCACTGCTGCAGTGTATGAGGTTATTGCCCTAACTCTCTGTCCCAAGCAGGCAGTTTATCTCACTGCTACAGTTAATAACCTGGTATATGAACTCAAACAATCGCTGATTGCAATTACCATCCTCGTCTGAGAACTGCAACGCTACATAATAGACATGTTGCCTGCTCTGTGTCCCTGCAGTAGAGTAACAAACAGTTGACTATTGTAAACTCTTCATAAATCACAGCATAAATATAAAGATAACAGGTAGACATCTCATTTAGGGGGAAAAAAAAAACCAACCAAAGAAATCCAAGCCATAGCAAAACAATAAAGGGCATGCAATTTTTTTCATCAGAAGGATCACATATTGCAAAAGAACAAAGCAGATGGTAATAAATGCCAGATTGTCATTAGATATCTGGTGAGAAAGACCATTCCCTAGTTCAAAAAATTTAAATCTGTAGCTTACACAACTTTATCATCCTAATAACTTTATGAAATAAGGAGTTTATATTTCATTAATAACTTGGTACATTCACAGGAACAGGACTTGTTTTTTCAAAAGAGGATACTTTAAAATTTTGATTTGCTGAATGTTTGGAAACATTTACTCTTCAATCCCATGCAGACTAAGGGAAATTTCAAGAAGATTTGAATTTTCTGTGAAACAGAAAATTCAATTTTGGACTGACTTGTTGAAACATACATTTTAAATGGACAGTCAGTACATTTAAATTTCTCACAATTATGCTTAAAATCAAGACCTGTTTTCAGTTATTACAGTGGTGGAAATCACATAAGCTCTTAAAAGTCTGTGCCCACAGGTCTTCTACTCTATCCATACCAGAACTTACAATTTATCTACAACAGCACCATTTTCATATATAATATCACTAAATTAAAGCTGGACTACCTTTCCATGTTCTTGGATTTTATGCAATAAAATCACTTTCATTGAAGCCAAATGGAATAAAAAGGTGACCTTATGAAAGACAGATGTCAGAAGACAGACATGGGAAGCCCGGTAAGATGATGAGGACTTAACAAATATGAAACCTCTATCCTCTATTTAATTATAGTTATTGTCTATTTTAAAATAACTTCAGTTGAGTAAAAGGACAAAACTACATTATTCACCCTTCTGTTTTAGAAGGGTCTGTTGTGCTCATTATTAATTATGGTTAGTATAATAAACATGCCTGGAAGAA
Organism: Myiotriccus ornatus; assembly: GCA_036023395.1. Lineage (NCBI taxonomy): Eukaryota > Metazoa > Chordata > Aves > Passeriformes > Tyrannidae > Myiotriccus > Myiotriccus ornatus. Next base: position 87,125,912 of record JAYRBT010000114.1, read on the forward strand.
ACACCTCAAATAAATGATCAGACACATGGAAAAAAGAATTGACCTGTTTAAATGTCAAGAAATTGCACATTTAATTAGTAAGCTTGTTATTTCTCACAAGGAAGATTATCAGATGACAGCATTCATATTTTAATTAGCAGAGAATACCTTTGCACTCCTCCTCAGGCAGAGTAGGAAATTTGTCATGCAAAATGATTTTCTTTGGGAACTGTTCTGCTCTGACTGCAGGCCCAGAGTCTCCAAGGCAAAACTGCACTGAGGTAGATAGCATAGATACCTGAACAACCTGGAGAATCTTGGACACTTTCTTTGACATGAAAATGTATAGAAGACTATCCAACAGTCTCTTCTAGTTAAGGGGAGTTTTCCTGGTGTCTTAACAGAGCCATAATTATGCCCACAGACCTAATTTGACCTCAGGTCTGTATAGTTTCCATATATTCCTCTGATCTTCTCTTTTGATCATTTCAACTAGCTAGCCATTCCCAATAAGAAGACTAATTCAGCACCCATTTATGGTCACTTTTGGTCCTTATGGTTTTAATCGTATTCAATTCCAGCAGAATGAAATAACTAAACACTTCCCTTACCTCAACAGCAACATCTGTTCGCTCTTTAGTCTCTCTGGCTAGTGCTCTCAGCTCACTTCTGAGCTATGAGTCTGTGATCTTCTATTCAAGCAGCTAACAGGCCGTTGTGGCTGTTCATTTCTTCTGACAGTCTTTGATGGGCTTCACTTTGAAGGCTAACTTCATTTTGGCTTTTCATCATGAAATTGAGTGTTCCATTCAATCTTTAATATACCAGGTAGCTTATATTATAATGGTGCTTATAATCTATGGTGTTCATCTATCAAGATTTCTTGTTAATTATATGTATATCTATCTATCTATCTATCTATCTGTATATATCTAAAAATCCCACCACATTATCCTGATGATTGTAGCTATAGTATCCTAGCAACAGCCTCTTTTTACGATTAGTTGTTTTTCAAAGGGGTAGTGTCCAGAATGCTTCAAACAGACTTAATTATGCATAGAGTTTCTCTAGATTTTTCTCTTTTTTAGTGCAAAAACTTCTTGATAAGGCTATTGTAACAAAAAAAATGCCGCATAACCTACATTTTTTTAGGTTTTGTTGTCTTTTTTTAAAGGCTACCTTTTTATAGTACTGTCATAACAAGGAGAAATAGAAATTCTTCTCTTAGAAAATCCCCCATAGTAAATTGATGAAGGTTTTCTACATAAATGATTTTCAGAAGATGTGTGTTTTCTCTGGATTTTTTTCAGAAAATACATTGGTTCTGTTTTTGAAAAAATATGAAAACCTTTTGGTGCTTCACAAAGAGAGTAGGATGACGACTCTGTGCACTCTGTCTCTGCTCCAGGCACCTTCAACTTTGCCCAAGGGCAGAGCTTCCAACAGGACGTGCATCCTATAAGAGTCTGGGTGTCTAATTCTTGAGTTCAGATGCCATTCCACCATAGATGGTATTCTTGCACCTAATTGGCAAATGTTTTAGCCAGTAATTAGATCTAACCCTCTGGGAATCTAAGGAGACAACCAGAGCAGCAGCGTGGAGGAATAGCATTGTCAATAAGGAAACAGTGAAGTGGAATAGATAGGTGGAAAGCAATCAGGAAAGACATCTGTGGTTATTATTCTCTAGACAAATGGAAAGGGGTAATAAAAGTTATATTCATACTGTATTAGGATCCTTATTTTAATTCTACATTCACTATAGCACATAGATTCTCTTCTACCTTATGGTTCTGTAAAATATTGTGGAAAACTTGCACCTTTAATAAGACTTCAAATAACTGTTATGGTTATCATGAGATGGTACTTCAATTTTTTGTTAGTTGGGAGTTTTAAATCTTTAGTCAGTCCATTTTAGTCTCACAGAATGGCAGAAATCTAATCAGACTAGACTTTGAGCCTTATTTGAATGTTTCATAGGCAAAAGAAGAAAATATATAAGACATAATAGCGATTATACAACTATATCTTTGCCATTTTGCCTGTGTTGTCAACTTTTTGAGGTCTTTTCTGTAAGAAAATTAATTGGGTTGGATTTTTTTTATTCACTTATTATGTGTCTATGTGTTGATTAGCACTGTTGCTCCTGTAATGCTGATCTTGCCAGTATTATTTAGAAATTTGTTATTTACCTGTGGAATATGTCAGCTATCTTGTATAGATAACTTCACAGGAAAACAATGAGAGAAACCCACTGCATATATCACTGAGGAGGTAGGAAGGCAAAGACCTCCCGGTGATATCTCCATGGCTCGCTGTGGCAGGTCACAGAAATACAGCTTTTCAACAGAGTAAAAGATAGAAATTACAGGAATGCTAGTGCAGTGGAATCTTTTAAATATTTTATACTTCTTAAATAATTTTCACACTCTTCATATGGTTTCTAACATTTTCCTCTGATTTTGTCCTTCTTCGATGATTAGACTATGATGTTTCTCAGGGAGTTCATAACACTATAAGCACTCCCAATGTTGTGAAGAAATGTTAGGAAAAGGAAGAAGAGAGCTGCTGGGAAATGTTAAGAAAGAGTTGAAAACCTCACCGTTTTTATGGTCAAAAAAGACTAGTGTGATTGTTTACTCTGACCACTACATAAAATAGTACTGGAAATACTGGAAACCTGTTTTTCATCTTGCTTAAAGCCCTTATGAGAGGACACTGCAAGTACCAGCCATCTGCAGCAACTAACCCTGAGTCAAGAGAACTGGACATATCTTAGTGATATTCAGCAAGAAGACATAGGCATGACTGAGAATGGTCTCCTGTGGCAGTACTATGGAAAATGCACCATTTATATTCCAGTTACCTCCATAAGCGTTACCTCGCTAATGTGTATAAATATGTAAAGGAAGAGTGCTGTGAGGATGGATCCAGACTCTTCTCGGTGATGACAACAAATGGAACAAGAGGCAACAGGCAGAAACTGATGCACAGGATATTCTTCTTTACTATGCGTGTGACCGTGCACTGGAACAGATTGTTCAGAGAGATTGTGGAGTCTCCATCACTGGAGATGTTCAATAACACTCCTGTGCTATGTGCTCTAGGTTGACCCTTCTTGAGCAGGGAGCTTCTTGCAACCTGACAGATTGAGTGATTCTGTGATTTCCTTCAGACTTTATTCCCTTGGTTTCAGAGGCTTAAATTTCAACGTTCTCTTCACCCAGGAAAGAAAGGAGAAGATACTAGACAATTTCATCTATGCAGACATACATGTCTCTGCTGCACTGGGCAATAACAGAAGTTTACACCAGGATATCTTATTCAAAACATTTCGTATTATATTTCTGTCTGGATACAATAGGATTTTTACATAAACAAAGGACAAAATAACAACCCTAAACAAAAACACAGATCCTCTCTTAACTGTGTTGGGAAGAGAGTTTAAAAAGAAATGAAAGTTCATCTTGCTAAAGTATTGTGAATCTCTTTCTATGGTGCTTAAGGGATAATGGTTCTGGTTTCTAACAGTGGCCTGTATCTCACAATCCCTTACCTAAAGACCTCATATGCTGAATTTATACAAATAATGAATAATCAGTGGCAGGGTTAAATGACTCAGTGCAAATTCACCAGGTTCCCTTTGGTGGAATTCTACTGTGATTGGCAACATCAGTGAAACCAAGAATGTGTCTGCTGGCATACATGACTGCAACACCTTCTTTCTCAGAATATGTCCCTAAATGTGTAGGCTGTACTGTTTGTATGAGAGTCAGAAAGATAACAGCACTTTACCCACACAGCTGTGGGAACAATGAAAATGTAACAGGTTTCTCCCACCAAATCAGAGTTAATCCCAGGTCAAATTAAAAAAAAAAAAGAAAAAAAGTTTTCTATTCTTGAGTTCTACGGATGAGTGCAAGAGCTCTGCAAGTCTGGAAAGATAGTTTAGCTGTGAAATGACTGTTAAATTAAGAGTTTAAAGATCACTGTTTCCTAAGTACAGGAACCATGTTCCCTGACATGTTTTCTGTGATAACAATACCCTTGGAATCAAGAAAGAGCAATAGTCTCCTGAGGTCATAAGTGATAAGTCACAAATGCCTGGAAACAAAGGAGTAGATAATAGAGGGAGAGAGATAATTAAAACTACCATGGAGGTATAAAATGTGCGCTTTTTTCTAAGGCAAAAAAACACCAAAGAACAAACTAGTTAGCATTTATGTAAAATTCTCAGAAAAAGTAAATTAAAGAAAGTATTATTTCTGCATAAAAATATCTTTCCCTTTGCAGATGGTTACCTTCCTATTCCCTGCCTTTCACCCATGTGGGAATAGATTAAATGGAAAGTGGTGAAAAGCAATATAATGAAAAGCTAAAAAAACTTGCCACAATGTATTACTCTAGTTCACAGTGTGTTGTTTTTATAGTCAGAAAACTCTCAGATTTTTAATGTGAATAAAAATGACACATTTAATTTATTATTGTGCCACAGTAGTGAGAAGTTAGAAACTACACAGAACTGAGTCACTCACGATCTGATTTGAAAATCACCAGGGAAAAAAAAAAAAAGTGTGATTTACTTACTTCTATAATCTTTACTGCTTTACAGAGCAGTCAATTCCTCCTACTGTAGCTGATGTGAAACCTAGATGCTTCTAGGGGTGAGACACTGTAGAAAGTAAAACACTGCTAACTCAGACATGCACAATGTGAACGAGTCACTTTGTGTTATAGTTGCCTAGAAAGCAAAAAAAAGTAAAGTCTCAGAAAATCTTGTTCAAACTTAAGGCTTCAACTAGGCTTCAGTAGAAAAAAGGGTGAGACTGTCTCTCTATCTATTCAGGTATGCCAATAAACTTGGATTTTGCTAAAGGCCTCTAAATATTCTGTCTCTGGTTAGTTTAATCCTAAAAACTCTTGGCTCAAGCATCAGTAATGACTGGTAAAAATAAAGCCTCCTATACTAAAGGTCATGTTGGAAGACAAAGAACATAGCTTCCTAATATCTAGGAATAAAATAAATTCCTCAAGAATAATAACTATTTGAATACCCACAGTGATACACTGTTACTATGGGACAAGTATGGAATGGTTCTTCACACAGCACACAATAGAAGTATTAAATATGGTAGTTTCTTGTAGTGGGCAAATGGCCCTCAAAAACTAAGCTATAGCTGTGGCTAACTTATTTGCTTCCAAAAATTGAACACACTGTTGCTTTCATGCTTAATGGAACATGTTTCACAACAGGACACTCCTGACAACAACTTTCATGTAACATTAATGTTCTGCAAAAGTAGCATATTAGGACATAAATACATTGCTAATAAACAGCAAAGTAGTAAATGTTTCGCATGCACACAGAAAGAACAAAGTTACACATAAAGAAGAAAATAAATCTACCATGAGTGTTTTCAAATTTAATCAGGTCAAGAGTCTGAGTGTATGAGTTTGGGTGCAACAAAATGAAAGAGTGAGTTTAGTCCCTAGAATACAGAACTGAGAATCAATATTTCTAGATTTTATTCTCTGGTGTTTACTTATCGTGTGACTTTGGGCAAATCATTTCAGAGCTTTTTACCTAAGGTTGTTCACCTTTCAAATGAGATATTTACATGATTTATGAGGATGTCGTAAGGCTCAACTCCCAGAATATTTGCAAAGGTACATACTAAGAAGTACTAGAAAAGGTAGATGTAAAAACGGTAGTACATTGCCATTGCTGCTTTAAACATTTTTTTACCTTAATGATAGAACCGAGTTGTGACTGTCAAGTATATCTTTATACTTCCACAGCTGTAAAACCAACTCATGGGTTCTTCCCAGTACAAAACTGGCTTCCTATGTTGTAGTATAAAGTAGGAATTCTTTATAATCTCTGGTGCCCTGTGGGACTGCACGTTACCTTTTTGCTATATTGTTTTCATAAGTCCTGCAGGATGAAACAGCACCCAGGAGGAGTACCAAGGAAGTGAAAAGAAAGAAAAAATAAAAAATCCGTGTTGCAAGTCATTATAGCAAAAATCCCTCTGCTTTAGGAAAAAAAAAAAAAAAGAAAACAGGTCCCTTAATTGGGATAATTTATGGTGAAACTATAATTTGAGTAAATGAGAGATGTTTTGCTAGAGAAGAAATGGCTGTTCCCCCATTAAGAGCAATCTTATTTTCTTATTGATAGATTAAAGACAAACTGGCTGGAGAAGCTCAGGTGAGCCACTGGATGATCATGTACCTGGTGGGTAGACATAAATTTGACCTGCCAAGAGCATCTTTATATACAAAAGTGTTAACCTTGTTAAGACTTGGTGAGGTATTTCAGAAGGAAGAGTATGTGCTGCTTTAACTTACCAAATGACAGATGTCCAGTGAATTAGTTTTTTTCTGTGGAAAAGCATCTTCTAAGAGTTATTTGAAAAGCCACCAGGGATTCTATCAGCTGGCATGCTCCAAATTCACAGCTCAGGTATGTGAGGTATGACAGCAGACAGTAAGACAGTAGTCTTACCTAAATAGGTAGAATGAGTGAGGAAAATTTATCACAAAATGATTCATAGATTATGCCATTATATTTACTTAGTAGAATTTTGTCTTGTTTGAACTGGCAGGAAAGTACCTATGGCCTAGAGAATAATTTTCAAATATCAGAATACTTAATTTAAAAGCATTCATGAACTTTACTTAAGTAATTCAGATTTCTCTAGGAATATCTTTAACAGATTTGTTCATGAAAACTGCCTGTGTTTCGTCTTCTGAAAATTTATTATATAGATGGATTGTTGTGTAATCAGAAGCAGCAAAGAGTAACTGGTTGTTGATAAGTTTATTTTAATTGGTGGTTACTGGGAATGTGAAAAGCTGATTAGTTAATTTTGTTAGTGAACATTTAAACCATTAATTTTTTTTGGCTGGCCAAAATATATTACTAAAATTCCTTCAGCACTATGTAGTCTTTTAAAAAATATATGTTTAAAGCCTTTAAACTGCCTTTAAGACAGAAAGTGAAAGACCTGCCAAAGCTCCAATGATCTGGATGCCACAAATTATAGAACAAATTACTGCCTCTATTTTGCCACTTTCATCTCCATACTACAACGTAAAGAGATAGAAATGAGGTGATGTAGGCTGACTTTACAAATTCTTCTATATTTCTGAAAAGCAGTCAGCACCAGGCTGCAGAGGGAGCACCAGAGAACACAGTGGAGATCCTGTATATACCACAGAAATTCCTCTGAAGGATATTTATGGAGACTTGGTTTTGACACAGGGTAACTTTCAAAATTGAAGGCAGACAAATTGTCAAGTGTCTCAAGAGAATGAACAGAAAACAAGCATAGTACCAAAATACCAAGAAGGTACATATGGTGTCCCCGCACAGAAAAACATTAAAAAAGAGAAGACATCAGTACAGAAGGAAAATAATTTTGAACTGTGGAGGAAATTATATTAGAAGGAAGCCCATGTTAAATGAATAATTTTAAAAGCTGTGTTAAAAAAATAAAGAAAGGATGACTGATATTCTGATGCAACTGAATGCAAAAATGAAACCTACATGTTACACTGTTTGAAGAAAAATGAATATGATTTGAAGATGCATGTCAGAAGCTGAAAGGGCTAGTGTAGGTACAACAAGACCTTAGCCTTCTGGTTTGACAAAAACTTCCTTTTACACAGATAACTTTTCCTTTAGAATACATAAGCCCTGTTGCTTCACCTCATTCTTGCCTCTGGCTTTGGGTTAAATGTGCTACAGGATACTGAAAATACTGTTGATCAATAACAATTTTAAGGCAAAAATAAAAAACAAGCTTTCAATGCAAGTTGCAGATGGAATAATCCTCTAAGTGGTGTAAAATCTTTATGGCTAAGGTCCTTTTCATTAAAATAATTGAGAATCTTTTCTGCAAAGTGAAGATCTTTGAGATTGTGTTTAAAGTTTTAGTGTTCCTCATAGAAAACCTCCAGGAGAAATGATTAGTTGCCTTCAATGCTCTACAATCACTGTACTAACAGATTCCTAAATGTCAGATAAAATGTTTTCATAAATAATATATACAACTACATATTTGCCTTAGATATTGCCTTTTAAAATTCTAGTAGTTATTCACCACTTACTGGAGAAAATCATATCTCTTTAAGTAGACATTTGAAGCTGGCAGGCAGGGGGTTTCACTGGTTTCATTTAAACATAAAGAATGCTCAAAATATGCTTTCATATGCATTCTTTTTCTTAATTTTTTGTGTATGTTACCATAGAATAATTTTAAAGCTTAAATATAAGAGAAAGTTTTTTTCGTCATTATCACTCATTACATTATATTGTTTTGTTGCCTCAAGGAAAATAATAGAACAATCGTATATTATTTTTGCCTTTCCCTAATTCTTCCTATATTCATGGAGGTATACAATCTTATTAAAAATTATTACTGACCGCTCATGGAAGTAAAATAAACACTTTTCAAAATTTAGACCCACTTTCATATATGAATCTCACCTAATAATAAACCCCACTGCTTTGCCAAGCTTTTGAAAGACATTTTGATTAAATATTTTTAACTGTTTAAATAAACAGAAGCTACCATTAGATGTAAAATGTGGATTTTTAAGCTGGAAATTAAGCTTAGCCAAGTAAATGGCTCTGCCTCTTTCATGAGGTAAGGCTTTTTTTCTTAATTTTATTGCATGAGCATTTGCAATCTCAGAACTTCTTTTGTCCTTACATTAAATAATTAAATACAATGGAGGCCAATATATGTGATTAGGATCATGAATATGGTCAACTGTCTCAGTCATTAGGCAATAGCTTGTTAAGCCATGGAAATACAAGTGCATTTAATTGTATGATCATACCCATATTTACCAAAAGTATGCAGCAAAGCTTCTATAGTAAGTAGAGAAAACTTCACTGAATAAACACTACACTTGTAGGGTTACTTAATTTAACACTTTAAAAATCACAGTTGAATAATTATTAACAGATTTTTTAAAAGATGTTTTGTCCTTCTGGCAAGTAAAAAATCCATATAACATTGCTTATTACGCCTTCACCATCACAGAGAAGCATTTGAATTTCACTTTAATAAAACTGAACTGTTTCCTCGCCACTTTAAGCTTGCTACAGATGAAAGTCCTTTCGTTAAAAGTCTGTGTGATCAAATCTGCTTAAGTCTCTTTCTCTGATTCTCTCACCATTTTGCTTGAAAGTTGATGACAGATGAGTGACTAACAGTGAAAAGCATAGTACACATTTTATTCATGTTTGCCATTCAGAGTGAAATTTTCTCATTACAATGTCAGCAAAGATCCTCATGGGAGCTTACTTGTGTGGCATAAATTTGACCCCTGTTTAACCTGGGGGTGCTATAGCATAAATAAACATTGCCCACGGCTTGCAGAGTGCATTTTTTGTTAAGCAAAGAACAAATAAATGTTGAGCTTTCGAATGAAGAAACTTCCCCGCGAAAGTTTCTTCCATCTAAAGCTGTCACTGAGAGCCACCTGAAACAAAAGATGAAACTCTCGAAGTATTTCCTAGCACTATTGGACTCCTGATTAATGGGAAGAGGACAAAGGAATTCAAAGCAAGTTCCTAAGTGATAGCATATGGAAAGGTTTCTGAATTTCAGAAATCACAAGAAAACAAAGTATACCTTGGCACCAGCAGTTCCAGATGATTGAATTCAGCATAACTTACATCAACAGGTGCAAAACAATTGAAGAATGACAGGTACAGTGCACACAGATTAAATTACAGCATTCTTCCAGTTTCAGATTTTATGAAAAGAGTTTTAGTATGGGAAATGTACTTTTGAAATGGTGCCTGCATACCCCCCACTCGCAGGTATGTTCCATTTGGGTGGCAGATGCTACATAGCCGATTTTGATAGAGATAGGTTGTTACAGAGATCATCTAGAGATAGATGGTAGATGTCTACAGTGACAATTGCCTTCACCAGGGAGCAAACTCGGGCACTGAACCCTCATCTGTCCAGACTGCTTAATTGTCAGTTTGCTTCCCAGCTGTCATCCAGATCACTACCATTAGCTTTCTGCCAGACAAGCACTAATAAGGTTTCTGTTCTTTTTTTTCTTTAAGAAAGAAGAAGAAACAGGAAAAAAAAAAAGGAAAATCTAGCACAGAAAAGTCTGCACTACTTTTGGTTGTTCCTTCTTTCCATAGTGCTGCTATACTACCCCTGTAACATATGCTGGAGCACCCAGCATGTGCATTGCATTGTGCTTCAAAAGCATAGCTCTGGAGGCCTGCAACACACTGTGAGAGCCCAGATTCGTATCTCACTAGACTTCTCAATTGTTGTGTCAGATCAACCATCTTGTCTGTGTGTGTGTCTGGCGAGGGCCCATGGTCCCACTACAGCCTCCTGTCAGGATTGGAAGGCACATGGTCTGCAGCCAACACGACAGCTCAGAGCACATGTGGCAGCATCGGGAACCCTGTGGCTGGGCTGTCAATCAGATAAGGCCTGCCTGGTAGCCCACTCACACCATGCTCCCCGGAGCCCCTGACTAGCTATGGCACCCCTCACTTCGGCTAGGGAGGCACTGCGTGATCAGTGAACCAGATGTCCTGCATGGGAAGGGTGGCCACAGTAGCCAAACCATATAAACAGAGGTGCAGAAGGGCCCATCTTGTCCTGCCTTCTCTCCTGGAAGCTGCTATCATATGATTCCCAATGGTAACTATTTTCCTCTTCTCTCTTCCTCTCTTTCTTTACTTCTTCCTCTTTTAATCTCTCTTTTCGTCCCTTACTCTCTTCTTTCTCTTTTGGGTAACTTAAAACCCATGGGTTGGGTTTCACTAATTTGTGGGTTGTCGTGTGCTGGGTGCTTTGTGGACTGCTTCTCCTTGGTTGTTTGTTACTCCCTTAAAACCCTTTTGCCAAAACATTAATTTTTTCAGTAAATTAAAAGAAATTCCCTTGGGCAGCACTTTTAGCGTGCTCTCTTTACGCAATTCAAGGTATCAAAGAACCAAAGGCTCTGCAAGAGTTTGATTGAACAAAGACTCTCGGAGTCTTAAATAAAAGTAAAACTCCCAGTAAAGCTTGAAGCTTAGGGACAGGTGTTTTAGGTACTCTTTTCATGTTGCTTCAAGCACTTTGAACTGAAAAAGCACAGGAAAAAAAATACACTGTAAGAGTCACCACAAGCCATGTGCCCAGGTGGCCAAGAAGGCCAATGAAAGCCTGGCTTGTGTCAGAAATAGTGTGGACAGCAGGATCAGGGCATTGATTGTCCCCCTGTACTCGGCACTGATGAGGCTGCACCTTGAATCCTGCGTTCACTTTTGGGCCCCACACTTCCAGAAAAACATGAAGGTGCTGGAGCAAATCCAGAGAAGAGTAACAAAGCTGGGGAAAGGTTCAGAGCATGAGTCTTATGAAGAGCAGCTGAGGGAGCTGGAGTTGTTTAGCCTGGAGAAAAGGAGGCTCAGGGGAGCCCTTATCACTCTGTGAAATTACCTGAAAAGAGTTTGTAGGCAAGTGGAGGTTGGCTTCTTCTCCCAATTAACAAGTGATAGGAGAAGCAAAATTGGCCTCAAGTTGCACCAGGGGAGGTTTAGAATTGATTCCAGAAAAAATTTCTTCACAGAACAGCTTGTCAAGCAGTGGAAGAGGCTGTCCAGGGAAGTACTTGAGTCACCATTCCTGGAGGTATTTTAAAGATGTATAGATCTGGCACCATGTGGACATGGTTTACTAGTGGATTTGACAGTGCTAAGTCAATAGTTGGATTCAATAATCTTTGAGTTTTTTTCAAACCAAAATGATTCTGTGATAAGGTGCCAGAAGAGGCCAATTGCTGTGCTGTAGCCCAGTTTGCACACTAATCCTAAACATCATGAATGGTATCTAACATAAGCCATTTGGCCTATGATCCAGGAACTTATCCTTGAAGCCTTGCCTTCAACAGTCTGGAAATTACTGTGATGGACTTATGAGACCATTCACTCCACTTCTTCTACACAATCAGAGCAGAGTCATGGTGAGTTTCTCTGAAAGAGACAATGCAGATAAACGGTACTTTTTTTCTTCAGAAACTTTCTGGACTTTTCTCAGAAATTAAATAAAGGAGGTGTATTTTTCACTTCCAGAAAAGAGCAGATTTCTTCTAGATTTCTCCCTTAAGATGGCTTTTCCCTCACCCACTGGCACCAGGGCATATAGAAGTAAATCCATCACAGACATATTCTGAAACTGTTTTATTTACCCTATTTTCACTCTCTGTAAAACACTAGTCAAAGCCCTTGATAGATAAATCAAAAGTACTGGTTTTGCCTGAACCCCATGCTATCTTCTTGAGATCGTGTTGTGGGTTAACTTCAGTAGGCAACTAAGACCCACACAGCTGCTCACTCACTCCCTCACAGTGAGACAAAAAAGTGAGAAAACTCATGAATCAAGATGAAGACAATTTAATAAGGAAAGCAAAATCTGTGTCCTTAGGCATATCAAAATAAGAAATTATTTTACTGCTTCCCATCAGCAGGCAGGTGTTCAGCCATTATTAAGGAAAGCAGGATTTAATCACACATTAACAGCTACTTGGTAAGATGAATGCCATCACTCTGAATGTCCCCTTCTTCCTTTCCTTCCCACATCTTTATAGGCTGAGCATAATGCCATATGGTATGGGAAATTCTTCTCTTCAGTTGATTTGAGCTGTCCCAGTAGTGTCCCCTCACAAAATCTTGTGCACCCCTAGCTTCTTCACTGGTGGGGTGGTGTGAGAAGCAGAAAAGGCCTTGATGCTGTGTGAACGCTGCTCAGCAGTAGGTAAAACATTCCTGTGTTATCAACACTGTTTTTATCACAAATTCAAAACATAACACCTTACAAGCTGATATGAAGAAAATTAGCTCCATCCCAGCAAAACGCAGCATAGAACACATTTTGTGGTTTATTTGTTTGTTTATTTGTTTTTCTTTAGAACTACATCTCCCATTCCTCATACATATTTTTTGGTCCTAAAAAAAAATTGCACAAACTCAAGATAATTCTTGTAGCTGTAGAAAGACAGCATATTGGATGCATTAAAGAATGGCAGTAAAGACATTTTATTGGACAATATATGTATAGTTACTGAGGTAGCATTATGGAAACAACAATTCAGTTAAAATACAGCAAAAATGAAAAATTGTTTGATAGAAATTAGGTAAATGCCACAAGCTGCTTAGGTTATCTGTGTGAGAACTTGTTTGAGCACTTTGAACTAAATGAAAATGCACTATAAGGGTGACAGAAGAAGAAAACAAAATAAGAGAAAGAATAGCTGTGTTAAAGCATATCAAAAGTCTTTTGAGAAAACAAAGGTGAAATGACTAATGGAGGGAAATATCCCAGCATAATCCCAGCTGACCTGGTTAGGTACACTGTTCTCTAACTAAAATCTGAGGTCAGAGAGAATATTATAGCCTTGGTGATGCATGCCTGAAGGAGAAGGTTAAAATAGATTTCATCAGAATGAGGCTGTGACACAGGCTATACAAGACAAATAACAATGTTAAAACATGCTGAGAGCAGGAAGCAAAAATTCTCCATGCAAGGTGCAGGGGCTAGTGTGGCTAAGGAATACTTATATTTTCCAGACTTTGTCTGGCTCCTTGAGCTGTTATGAAAGGTCTGCTCAGTTGCTTATAGACTTTTGCATCCATTCCAGTCTAAGGCAGACAATAGGATCAAACTTATTCTAAAAAGATAAGATATAAGAATATAGGAAAAGAACAATAACACAGAGCTTGTAAAATCAGACTTATTTGCAGCAGTTGTACATTATCTGATAACACAAGCTGAGAAACCATCATCTAAGACGCTAAGATAAGAAGAGACAAAACACTAGAGGAAACATTTGGATGTATAAATACTGACTGTACCCTGACTGACCCCCAGCTGCCACCCCAGAAGAGCAGGGGTCTTCCTGTAGAACTTGTGTCACACCTTCCAGCCCCTTCAGGAATAAAACACATGAATGTTTCATATGCCTCAGTGCCTGCTAAGTACTTGTTAGTAGGTATTTACACAGCTGAATCTCTACCTGGGAGACATAATTTAGAGAGTAAGACTGTGTTACCAGTAAAATAAGCAACTGAAAGTGACTTTCTCACTTGTGATTCATGGACCTGATGTTTTATTTACTTTTTGTTTTAAAAAAAAGTGATCTTCAGGTTGTCTATATCCATATAAGTTGAGACTCCATTCATTATGGTATAGAAAATCTTATTTGCTTTAAGTATTATTGTATCTTTGGTATGATATTTTCTATTGTCATCTGTCAATTTAGACTGTACTGACTTCAATTAATTCTTCAACGTACATAGACATATATATAGAGAGAGGGAAATTAATGGTTATTTGTTATCATTCTTATTCTCAATAATTTCTCAGAATTTAACGCCTGAAAAGTCTGATTAAGTTGTCTGCACTCAAGTGTTTTATGTCATAAAACACAGTCTAGAATATCTTAGACTTCAGTTGCAAAAGGTAGCAAGCATTTTGTCATTATGGATGAATATTTTGAATATCTTAGTTCCTGTTTTTCTGATGGTTACTAGCTCTGAGGTTTTTGGGAGGTGTGAGACACTGGATTGTTAGATTAACTATTGGGTCAGAACAACTTGAGTGTATGGGGGGGTTGCAAGGGGGAGAGGGGAAGGGAAGGAATAGGTTGAATTTCATGGAAGTAAGGTAATGCCCTATCCTGCACCCCAGCCCCTGTGAGCCTCCTGCGACAGCCCTGGAAAAGTTCAGTCACTGGACACTGGGAGCATGCTTATGTCCCAGCCCCTTGGAGTGTGCCTGAGCAACCCCAGGGCAGCTGTCAGTCAAAAGCAGTCAGGGATATACCTTCAAAACACACTCCCTGGAGCCCCTAACCCAGCCTCAGATTGGCAGGCACAGTGGCAAAACCACTCCTCACCCTGGTCTGGAGCACCAGAGTAGCCAGTGGGCCTGAAGTCCTGCCTGGGAAGGGTGGCCACAGGGGGCCAAATCATATAAAAACAGCAGCACTTGGACTCTATCTTTGGTTGAGACCTAACACCTGGACATGTGGAAGCTGAACTCTCACAGACTCTGGTGGTAGCTATGATCTTCTCTTAATCTCTTTTCTCTCTCTTTTTCTTGTCTTAATCTCTTTTCTTAATATTTTGTGTGACTCGGGACTGAATGGGTTGGATTTTGCTAAGTTGTATGTGTTAGCATGTGCTAAGTCATAGCTTTGTGTAGTGCTTTGTTTTGATTGTATGTTACCCTTTAAACTTTTGCCAGGATCTCTTATTTTCTCCCTTATTTTCTAAAGTTTATCAGTAAAGGTACTTCCTGAAAAAACCTGTAAAGTGTCTTCTCCTTATGCTGCTTCAAGGTATTGGAGAACTGAAGGCCTGTTTATAAATTTGAAGGGTGACTTTTTTGGTGCCTTGTATATTTTTAAAGTAAAACTCCCAGTTGAACTTGTAGCACTGATGCTGGGGTCTTACAGGAGGAGACAGCCAAGAAATTTTTCACTTACATGCATCTGAAGAAAATATCTGGGACAAGTGGATATATGTTCATTTCAAAAACAAATTTTGGGAGCAAAGTAAACACTGCTTGCATCATAAAAGAAATAATGCAGAGATCATGTTTCAATGACTGGCTTATGTTTTACTAGTCTAGCAAGTTTGGTCAATTTTATAGTCAAAAAAGCTTTCAAAATTAGGCTTAATGATAAGTTCTCATAACAACACCGTTGTGTTTCATTTCTAAATTACTAATCAACTTTTCTCATCCAAACCTGACAGCTGGTAGGTAACCCCAGTGAAGGCTGTTGTTTGCAAGTCAACAAGTTGTATATTTTGCAAGCAGTATTTTAAGAAAAAAAAATAAAATATTGATTTTTTTTTCCCAACAAAAATTGGAACTGCAGGATATCCTTGAATGTAAATAGCTCTCAAGAATTAAATTAGCAATTCACAAAACCCAAGAAAAATTATCTCTGACCTCATTACAATAACAAAGCTATCTAATTTTTCTACAAGTCTATGTGCCAGAATCTAATTTGGCTGTCTTTAATCTTCCAAGATAAAAAGGTTTAATATTTTAGTAAACAGCTTATAAATTATATCAGACAAAGAATCTGCAAGGAATTTTACAATATACTCTCCGTTAATCTGTCTTCCATGCTATCTCTCTCAGGATACATCACTTACAATGCTTGCCACAATGTTTTCTCACTTCAAAAAATGTTATTTACCTGCATTTTGCTCTGCCAAGTTTTTGAAATATTGGAGAAAAAATATGATTTCTTTCGAAGAAGATTGTGCTATCAACATTCTTTTCTTTTTCTTTCTTTTTTTTTAAATAGTTACAATTAACTTAAGGTGTTATGTCAGAAGTAAGAGATTATCTGACTATATTAACTGTACGCAATCATTTTTGTGCTCATGCTAGATAGACAAGCAGGAGATATTTACCTCAGAGGTAACAGTTGAAAACTGTAACTTCTTAGAACACACCAGCATCCTTTTGGAATATATTTGGAACATTCTTTTATATAGTGTTTCATATTCCTTTGAATAGATGTGTTAGAAATGAACTAATGATATTCAGTTATTTACCTGAGTGGCTATGTGAACACTATCACAAAAGGCATTTAAAAGTTTAGGGACATAGATGTCTACAAATCACATTACAAAAACCTCTCCTTTGAAACAGAGTTCTATTTGTCTGTTTGGTCTGTAATAATTTATTACTTATACTGTGGTGAAATTTGTGTTCTCTAGTTAAGCTTTAAGTTAGGCACTCACCGAATAAAATTTATTTCCAGTAAAAAAATTGTTTGCAATAAAACTTAAAAATACAGCAGCAGTGATAACATTAAAGCTGAAAAGGGATCACAGAAAGCAATTATGTATTATTGGTTTGTTTGCTCGTAATATCTAAAACATAATGATTCCCTTCCAAGACAATTAGTAACTTGGGAAAAAGCATTACAGTTATACATTGACAGGTCCTGGTACTTTACACAAACATCTGTTTGTCAAGATCAGTTTTTAATACATCTTGAAAAATGCATCTACAATACTGGAAAGCTCCTAATCTTTCATAAGATAACCAAGAAGTAACTTTGATAAGTACCAAGAAAGAACAAGCCAGATGGTCAGCTGAAACACAGCCCAGTATTCTAGATAGCAGTTTAGAACAAACAAATAAACAACAACAAAACTAAAAATATATGCTAAATGTGGGACTGGGTTGATGAGGAGCCAGGCAACAGGCATTGTGTTAAACTGAGTCAATAGGCCTTTGCAGAAAAAATTTTGTCAAGCAAATCTTATGAAATGATAAAATTGATCAGATACTAGCAATATGTTTAGGAATTCTGTTAATGATAAGCAAGACAATTGCAGATGTGGTTTTGTTGCTATATTTGTCCCTTGATGGGGCTTATTTTGGAGTATTGCATATATTCCTGGTATGGATTCTTGCTGTCTATCCAAAACAAAGTTAATTGCAATGATCAGTATCTTCACATCTTCACAAGGATAAAAGTAGATGTAGGTGCAAAAGGACTCATTAATTTCCTTTTTTTTTTTTCTTGGAGAATGACATAGAATATTCTAGAATGGGAAGCTCCCTGAAACAAAATAAGAATGTAGGTACATTTTTAACAAAGATGGAAAGCACACCGAAGTTTTCAAAGTGGTGGGTTGTCTCTCTATGAAAATGGAGTTTTCGAAGACATATACTTTAACTAAACAGATTTGCAAAAGAAAATCTGAAGCAATTGTATAATCTATAATATA
>JAYRBT010000114.1:87145246-87156021 GCA_036023395.1 Myiotriccus ornatus
CAGTTCTGGGCCCCTCAGTTCAGGAAGGATATTGAGGTGCTGGAGCAGGTCCAGAGAAGAGCAACGAGGCTGGTGAAAAGACTTGAGCGCAAGTCCTATGTGAGGAGAGGCTGAGGGAGCTGAGGTTGTTTAGCCTGGAGAAGAGGAGGCTCAGTGGTGACCTCATCACTCTCTACAACTCCCTGAAATGAGGTTGTAGCCAGGTGGGGTCAGCCAGGTCTCTTCTCCCAGGCAACCAGCAGTAGGACAAGAGGGTACGGTCTTAAGATGTGCCCGGGTAGGTTTAGATTGGATATTAGGATGAAATTTTTTACAGAGGGAGTAATCAGGTATTGGAATGGGCTGCCCAAGGAGGTGGTGGATTCACTGTCCCTGCAGATTTTTCAAATGAGACTGGATGTGGCACTCACTGCTGTGGTCTAGTAACCATGGCAGCGTTGGATCAAGGGTTGGACTTGATGATCTCGGAGGTCTTTTCCAACCTGGTTGATTCTATGATTCCTTGATTCTATAATGTGAAAAACAGCTGTGTAAATGGATTCTGTACATTTCGTACTTGGAGACACAGACAAAAAGAATTTCTCAATGTCCATTTTTTTTCCCCTTTCATATTATTCTCTAAAACAAGCAGGAGGAAAAGTAGGACAGTCTTTTGTGAAATGCTTATGCCAAATTAAACAGGCTCTAGGCCACTTTGATGACAATTTCTATTATTTCACGGAATGAATGGATGAGAGCAGAAAGCCAAAATCTACTGTCTAATGTTCTGGAAACCCACTGGTTTCAGCATCTCCGTTCTGTTGCTCTTTCCACTTCTTGTAATTAGGAAGAGATCTACCACCCCTACCCTCACACACACTGCCCAACTTCTCTATAGTGCTTCCATCCTGCAGCTTGCTTCACTGCGGGAACTAGAGATGTTCAATAGAAAAAAATGAAACCACTTTTCTTCAACTCAGACATAATGGAGGTGATGGGAGAACCTTACCTTTAAGACATAATACTAACATTAAGGATGTTGCTTCTTAGATAAAAATCCCTGAAGTGACTTTCAGAAATTACCAAGATATAGCATGAACCTCCATGAAACTGCTCTCACAACAAAAAAAAAGGCCAGTGCAAGTGGGGCAAGTGAGAGCCTGGCGCAACAGTACTGGGAAGAAAATAAAGAAAAGGGAAAAAAAAGCCAGCTATGAAAACAGGTGAATATTAGTTGTTTGATCTAAACTGAAATCTGAGTAGAAGCAGAGATCCAGCTTAAAAATCTGTATTCGTCATTGCAAGAGAAAATTAATGCACCTTCTATATTTCTAATATCAGCCTTTTTCATTGCTTTTCAAAAGAAAACAGCCATATTGGCAGTTTAGGATAACAAAGAGTACATCTCCAGGACACAATATGTGTTCTTCTCAATGTAATTCTACGGCATAATTTTCTCAATGAAAAGATGGAGGACACTGTGAGCTCAAGTTGTAAGAAATTGAGAATAAGAGCAAAACATAACAGAAAACCCCCATTCCTTCAGAAGAATATTTCCTACTATGGAGACATTCTTGGACCATGCTTTTGCTTCTGCTATTGTGGCAGTTACAAGTCTGGACTATTGCAAGTAATGAACATGCACACCAATGGACAAATTTACACGTGTATGTATGAATGCGACGCTTGCAATTCCAGACCTACACTGGTTGCCAGCAATACAGCCAGTGGTCAGAAAATAATGGGAAGAGAATCAAGACGAAGGAAGACCAGGTTAGCAGAAGAGTAGACCTGGTTATATTGTGAAGAGCAAAATTCAAATGTTCAGTACAGGGGAAACAGTAACAACCCCAGACGTCCACCTAGTTATATCCAGCAGAGGTAGCAATTTCTCTAATTCATCCAGAGCCATAAGCATCATTTTCTGCAACATATTCCTTTACACACTGAAGTGTTATTCAAGTGCTGCTCAGTTAAAAGTTATTTTGCTAGTTGATTAAAATGTTGAATATTAAAACTGGCATTGGTTCAACCATCATAGTTCATTAAATTACTCAGGAGATGTGGACTGCAGTAGGAAGGCCCATGTGGTAAAATGAAATTTTCTATTTATCAAATCATGCCCTGCTGTGCTATTCATTTGGTAATAAAAACTTTATTTTCTCTACTCATGTCCTCTCTCATTAATAAGATAAAAAGCATAGCCATTTTCTTGGCTTGTATAAATACCTGAACAATCAATCAAAAGCCACGAAAACCTAAGTAAAGTTTCTTTGGAACAAAAAATAAAAGGTAATTTTTTGAGAAGTAAGTATGTTCCTTTTTATAATTACATGGGATTTTTTTTGGAGTAATCAGGTGTCACATATACCAGAGTGATAAACAACCACTGTCTGACAAAAATTATTCTAATGATATAAGGAGAATTGTTTTAGTTGTGCAGCATATCTTTTTTTGCTACTTTTCATGTAATTTTGCCTTGGTGAGAACAGTATCATCTGTTTTCCTACAGTGTAACCCACTGTCCCAGGTAACTGAGGTTTTTGTTAATAGATCCCTTTGGGCAAAGTAGAGTGAAACAACACCGAATGACCAGTGTTTATATATACGTCTGGGCAGCATGTTTATTTAACTTGGGGTAATCTTTGTTTGACTGGTGACGTGCACACAAGCAGTTTCTTCTTTACACTGTTTGCCACACTGGGAATTTTTGTCTGCGTGTTATCCAGGCTGTGCGGACCAAATCTCTCCTCCTCCGGGCCTTGAGTTAGTGCCATCTTGTTCCTCCATTCTGTGCTTATCTCATGGCAAAGTCTTTCTGTGGCCTTAACAGTGTATGAGACAGGCAACTGTGCTCTTTAAGTCCTTACAGAGAAACACCTTGCGTTCAGTTTGGACAATGAGAAGCTTATCACCATTTGGGCCATAGGTCCTGATCATGAGGCAGTATATATGCTTCTTGAGTTTAGACTAGTGTCTCTGAGAATCTGTTCTTTTCACACACAGATTAGCACCTGGAACATATTTAATCAATGAAATTTCCTGTCTGGGCAAGAAATTGCCTGTTGGGGCAAAGCAGCTAAAACCAGAACCAGTTATGTCTATTCCATAATCACGGGTGAGAATGGCTCAGTTGAGGGGAGGGGATGAGTATAGACTGCAAATGTCTTGTAATTGCTTATTTAGTAAATAAAGAACTAGGCTATGTAATATGAAAGCCTCAATGAATTTAAATAACTTCAGAATCATAGAAAATTTTGTTTTCTGTTCAAAGTTCTGTCATGATATCTCTCTGGAGTGTAGTCCTGCAGACACATAAATTTATATTGCCATTGCTAGTAACTTGCATAGGGCTTTCATGACACATTTTTGATAGTGAGGGAGCTATAAGGGTGGCTCCTGTGGGAAGCAGGAAGAAGCTTCCCCCATGTCCAGCAGAGCCAATGCCAGCCAGCTCCAAGATGAACATGCTGCTGGCTGATGTCAAGCCCATCAGTGACAGTGGTAACACCTCTGGGATAACACAGTTAAGAAGGGGGGAAAAAACCCTGTTGCAACACCTGCAGAAGTCAGAGGAGAGGAATGAGAGTATGTGAGAGAAACAACTCTGCAGACCTCTAGATCAGTGAAGAAGGGGGGGGCAAAGGTGCTTCAGGTCCCAGAGCAGAGATTCCCCTTCAGCCCATGATGCAGACCATGGTAGAGCGCGCTGTCCCCTCTGCAGCCCATGGAAGTCCACAGTGAAGCAGAGATCCACCTGTAGCCCCTGTAGGACTCCATGCCAGAGCAGGTGGATACCTGAAGGAGGTTGTGACCTCATGTGAAGCCCACGCTAGAGCAGGTTTGCTGGCAGGACTTGCTACCCCACCAGGGATTCACACTGGAGCAGTCTGTTCCTGAAGTACTACACCCCATGGAAGGGGTCCATGCTGGAGCAGTCTGTGAAGAGCTGCAGCCTACGGGAAGGACTTACGATGGAGAAGTTTGTGGAGGACTGCATCCTGTGGGAGGGACCCCACACTGGGAGAAGCAGGGGAAAAGTGTGAGAAGTCCTCCCCCTGTGCAGGAAGGAGAGGCAGAGTCAACATGTGAAGAACTGATGCAGCTCCCATTTCCCATCCCCTGTGCTGCTGCGGCTGAGAAGGTAAAGTTTGGGAGTGAAGTTAAACCATGTTTTGTACTGACTTTGAAGATTTTATGAATGAGGCTTCTCAGTCTCACTCTGGACTTGTCTTGATGTGTCTGGAGTTTTTATTTTACTTGGTTTGGCTGTAACAACAACTTCTTTTGTGATCAGAAGTCTGTGTCTAAGTGGTTTAACATCTGCCTATCTTTGTGTGGTAGTATCACAGTTTTTTATACAGAAGCCATTATTCTGTGTAAATTTAAAAATTTATAACTGTAATTTAATAATGTATTGTGGAGAAATATATGTCTCTTGCAACAGCAAAGGCTTGGAGAAGTGAGAATACAGGATGCAGCATAAGGGAGTTCAAGTGTGGGATGGTAATATATGGGGCACAGGCTTGGTACTGGTCATAACCCCATCCTTATAAACAATTCTCCAGTGATCAATTAAAGAAGTTCAGACCTGGAACTGGACAAAAGCAGTTTGAGTGGTAACAAGGAGGAAAAAAAGGAAATAGTTAATCTATGTAAAATGCACCGTATCTAGCAAATTTGGGTATAATGTGAACTTGCTGACCAGCAAAAAAAAGACCAACATGTAAAAGCATGTTAGTAAATGTTAAAATGAACTAGATCCTGGAAAGGAAAAGAAAAAAACACCAGCATCATAGTCATCCTTGGTGAAGGACAAAGGACACTGATGACTCACTGGCCCCTACCCCAACAGATGAAAGACATCAATGTTATGACTCCAGAGAGAAGTGAAGGGTAATTTAAAAAATGCAAAACAACAGCAAAGGTAAAACCCAGGAAATGTGTGCAAAAACAAGGTTAAATATGTTGCTATTGATATTTATAACTTTTCTGTAAAACACAATTATTTTTTAATGTTATTTTTCTTTCTTGTGGGTAAAAATTTAACTGGATTAATTTCACTGGATGTCAGATCCCCACCCAGCCACTCTCTCACATATCCTCCTCAACAGCACAGATGAAGAAAATAAGGAATAGGACGAAATAGATTATGACTTGAGATAAAGAGAGGGACATCACTTATCAAGTATCATCATGGGCCGAAAGAGACTCAACTTGAGAAAACTGATCTAATTTATTGTCAATTAAAATAGAGTTGGATGGTGAGAAATAAAGACAAAATCTAAAGCACTCTCCCCCCAGCACCCCTTTTCCCTGGCTCAGCTTCACTCCTTCATTAATGACTCTTCTATGTTCTCCCACCCCAAGCACTGTAGGGGAGGAGGAACAGGGCATTGTCAGGTCATCTCTGATACTGCTTCTTTTCATACTTTTCCCCTTCTCCAGCATGGGCTCTCCACGGGCCACAGTTCTTTCAGCAGATACCTCACACAGCCGGTTTCCAGCCAGTTCCAACCACCCACTGCAGGGCACAGCTGAGCCCTGCCATCAAGATTGGGAAGCCTTGGGAAAAGCGAATTGAAGAAAGGGGAGAAAATACCACTGAGGGATAAGGAGGGAACAAAAAGAAGGAGAAACAGTAGAGGGCATCCCAAGGTGAGAGAAGAAGGAGGGGAGTAGGTGCTCCAGGTGCTGGAGAAGAGACTGCCCTGCAGCCCCTGGAGAGCCCACGGTGAGCTGATATCCACACTGCAGCCCGTGGAGGACCCCACATTGCAGCATGTGGCTATCCACTGAGGGAACTGTGTCCCATGGAGAGCCCAGCTGGGGAAGGGGAAAAGCGTGAACAACAAAAGCTGAACAACTGCAGAAAAGTTGTTATGGATTGACCACAGGCCCTGTGTCCCCGCTCATTCTTTCGTAAGGGGTACTTAGGTAAAGCTGAAGCAGTATTTGTTCTAGAGATTTCATACATTTGTAGGAAATACAGAAAGTACAGGTATAGGGTGTATGGAAGAAAAGCATTGTCTACAATTAGAGATAACTATAGCTACAAATAACTAGTTTATCATTTTATATATAAACAGCAGTGACAGAAAAATCACTGAATAGCTTACTGGAAATCACACAAATATTAAACTAAACAATTAAACTGAGCACTTCAGACTTCTAGCCCAATAGCATAAACAAAAACATACTCTGCCACTTTACTAGTGTACCCGTACAATATCTGCTAGAGATGCATTGCCTCACTAGGATTACACACCACTCAGGAAAAAAAGGCTATCCATCTTTCAGTAGGAACTAGGTTACTTAGCCTGGAGCTTTAGCTTAGGTACTGTCTGTGTGACACTGAATCATGTTATGCAGAATTACATCCTATGTTTTTGTGTACTGAGGTGTTCTAGGATCAGGTAGACATTGAGTGATTGTAAGAAGCAAACCTTCCCTGTGTTTTCAAACAATCTGGCACTTTGTAGCATTATGGGCAGCATAGCTATACATATTTTACATGTAAGAAGACTGGAATGTCAACAAATCACTATTATCTAGTACTGGTTTTATAAATGGTAAATTTAAGCTTTCATTTCTTTGCTGAATATTGTTAATTGTTTTGCCACCTACTTCTCCTCTTTCCTACAGAATTTATTTTATCTACTTGTAAAGCTCTGTCTGGCAACAAACTGAGTAATAATAAGTTAAAGCCTCTTCTAAGATTTACTTACTACTGCAAACACGAACAATTCTCAAGGGGGAAGGAGAGGAGTGCAGTGTCACAGAGGATATCCTGAGGGAAGTAGGTAAGAATTTATATATGCCTGGCTGAGGTTAGTTGATGTGCAGGTAGAAACATTTTGGAAAGCAGGAGATTTAGTGGCTTAAATATAGACTTTTAGAAGCTTTTTTTTTTTCTTATAAAATTCCCCCTAGCCTCCCATTGTTCAAATATGTGTCCTGCAGGTCACACTTCATATGATGAAGTCCTTTGCAGATACCTCAGACACTGTAGGGTTTTTGAAGGTGCCCTAGAGATTGAAGCTTGTATTTGGGTGCCTGAATAGTACCTCAGTTGCTTTCAGGTTCCTTTCAGTTTCTGTCACCTGACTGTATGTTGCAGTAAGGTATCAGGACTATTCAGAGAGCAGGGGTTAGTGTTTGCCCTGAGGTGTTTTGGGAGAGAATCTGGTGAGTAAACTGCACAAAGTGAAGAGAGTGATGATTCTCACTGGCGGAAGTGTAGGCAGGAGGAAAATCATGGTTGTTGGTGTTTTAGTGTGTGAGAGAGCTGGTGATGGTGCAGAAAGGCTAAGGGAGGGAAGTTCAATGTGGGAGGGATGAGAAGAGAATGCTGAGGCCTTGTCTTCGCAAAGGACAACAGGGAGATATAATTTTGTTGGTTTAGGTGTACAAATTTATGTTTCTCCTTGTCAGGAAACAATAGTTTTCCCCAAAGGATCATTTTTACATCTTGGCTCCATCAACCAGTCAAACATATTCAAACTAAGCTTAAACATTTATTTATAAGAATTTAAATATTCCTAAATATGCTTTAAAGTATCCATAATCACTATCAAATGTCCTAGATTCAAGCAAGAGTGGCACCAAAACTTAAAATAAGTATTCATGAGATATATTTGGGAGGCATTCTTGCTATGAAGATGAATTTTAAATCTTCCAAATTAATTTAAAATGGGGGAGTTACAAATTTAGCCAGAGACTAATTTAAATTACATTCATATGGATTCCTATTAATAATAGGAGTATTATTATAGGAGCTAGCAAATTAAAGTGGGTTCATTTGGATAAGGCTCACTAATTTACAGATTTCCAGGATTATTCATCAAAATTTCAATGTTATCTAGCTGTCATGCAGTGTGAGATTAGAGATTTCTCTTATACAAATGGATTACTGGAACATTCTTGCTGTAGATGATGAAACAACAAAAACGATAAAAAGTCAGTGAAGATGCATTGTGCCCAAATGAAGAAGTGGTATGAGATACTCAGAAAAAAAGCCCCATACAAGCAGTGAAAGGTTAACACTCTTCTGAAACAACATTGGAAGAAGAAATGTCAGAAAGGATATGTAGCACATGACTTGATGAAGGATATCTTAACTGAATATCATCTCATATTATGCAAACCATTCTGAGCACAAAACCTCAAAAGGCAAAAATGCCATACTGGCTGATAAGCCAACAGAGATTTTTCAGTGGCAAGAATGAGAAATAAAAGTGTTTAGATTTTATGAGCAATCAGACAACAAGCCTTGCAAAAGAACTAATGATTTATGTTTCCTGGCTAATTACTAAATATAAACACGCACATGCACTCAGATAAATGAATGCTCATTCTTCCCAGTGCGTCAAGAAGATGTTTTGTTATGTATGTTTTGTAACTGCTATAATGCATTCTATTGTCCAGTGCTAAAGTTGTTTGTGTTCATTGATGTTTGATGCATTGCTATGAACTGCCAATAATAGAACCTCTTAAAATGGTACCAAAAATACTTGTAATTCATTGAGTCTCGAAATACATTTAATTCAGCTTGACCACTTCTCATTGAGAGATACTTTCTTGATGGGAAGCTGGAGGATGCTCTGTTATTTAGTGGTTCATTTTAAGAGAAGATAATAGGAAAACATTGTATATAAAAAAGGGCATAGTCAACAGATCAATGCAGCGTAAGAGCTAAGAGGTCTTGGAAAGCAATAGAGTTTAAAAAATATCTGGAAGAGAAACCTTATGGTTTCTCAAGTTAAACTTATACCTGGCCTAAAGTGTTCTAAAAGTGATGTAGAAAGAATAAATTTAATAGCTTGTCTCTTGAATTTGAAACTTTAGAGAAATGGGAGTAAGCTGTCTTGTGAAAAAATCCTAATGTTCTTTTTGACCCTAAAATTACACTTATTTCATACACTTGCTTGAGCTGTTCTTTATCCAAGTTACAGCCAGTAGGGGATCAGTTCAGTTGCCTAAATATTGCCACTTTAGATGACCAAAAGGATCCCAGTAACTGTGCATGTTGGCAGTTCAGAAAACATGCCTATGAAAGGTTATGGATAAAAGACCTTACTGATATAATAGATGAATGCCAGGCAGCATACCCTATAGTGTCTATAACTACAGTAGAGACCTACCTGTAGAGAATAAATTAAGCTCTGTATCTCAGTTGGCTATAGTGAGAGCTTGGGTACCATGTGCATGTAGATACCTCTGCAACTGGGGTATTTAGGTTTATTTATTGAACTCATATTGAACCACACCTTGACTGATGATTTTGGATTAGCTTCCTAGAAGAGGAAGTTATGACTGGAAGCAAACATGTAAAGATAATTCACTTTGTGATAGATTTTAGGCAAATAAAGTAGGATTGAACTTGTGCCCCTTAGGCACTCTAAAAATGTTTTGGTGACATAGCTGTTGATCGGTGTGACAAGATACCACAACCCTTTGTATCTATCTTTTCACTGAGGCAGAGGAAGCCCTCTTTGAGTTGTCATGAGACCAATCATTCAAGACAATATTTGTTTCCTGTTTACTGAAGGAGTTCTGGCCTTCAGTCATTGCAGAGTATTATTTGTTAGAAGAGTTTGTAATTAATTTCTTAACTCATATCTACATTTTGAACATTGCTTCCCTTTGCCCGGGGAAATGTTGGAGTCACCATTCCTGGAAGTGTTAAAAAATGTGAATGAATGAAGTGAATGAGAAGTATTTAATAATATAATAAACTGTTAACACTGCTTCAAATTCCTTGTTTTAGTTTGACCTAGTTTGTAGGAAAGAAATGGTTTTAAAAAGGCATGGTTTAACAAATCTGTGAAAGAAACTGTTAGATAGAATTTTCTTGATAAATGAATTTTTAAGGGTAAAAAGTTAAGGAATATCAAAATGCACAAGCACTAATTGTTCCCAAATGGAGAAAGCAAGGAAGCACAGGTAAGAGAACAATGCGATTAAGTCATGATTTCTTCGTTAAACTCATAAGAAATCTTACAGGAAGTAGAAATTGGTTGCAAGTATCCATGAGGTTTATAAAAATGTAGCAGAAACACGTAGGGATTTCGGTTAGAGAGTCTAAGACAGAAAACAATATGCAAGCAGTATGTGACATCAAAAATGGTAGTCATAACTTTGTAAGTAGATTAGAAGGAAATTGTGGGTCTGCTGTTTACTGGGGAGAGGGAAATATAAATAGATGATGCCAAGGAGGATGAAATGTTTAATGCATATTTTTCGTTTTCCCAAAAAGTTTAGCTTGAGCTACTGACTAGAGTAGACAATGCCAGTGAAGGCAGAATAAGAGAATCAGTTCCACTACCCAAATACAGAATACAATGGTTTTTTGATGAGCGTTAGGATATCCGCAATATCTTCATGAACCTAGTAGTTATGACACAAGTCCTCTTGCAGAAACAACTGGAGGTCAGTCTGCACACCTAGAAGTATCTTAGCAGCAGTAGATACTTCGTGCTTAGTCTGAGCAAAGACTATGTGTTTGAACTGAATCTAGGCCAAGGCATGGGCCTACAGAAGGAAATTTAGACTGGTGATGGTTTACATAACTCAAAGGTTTTGAAAACATCTCAGGGCAATTTATTGTCATATCAAGGACATATCAAGGCATATCTATGACTACGTGTGGGAGAACATGATGTATGTGTGAGCAATTTATATTGTGTGTGGTACTTTTATAAACTTTTATATAGTTTGGTAGGTACTATAGGTTATAAGTGCCAAGATGGCTACGGGTGTCTTTGCTAGAACAAAAGGAAATCAGTGCCAAGAAG
>JAYRBT010000114.1:87161447-87173579 GCA_036023395.1 Myiotriccus ornatus
AGAGGAAAATTACTTTTTATTGTCTTTCTGAAATCTGTTCCAATGGTTTGAGATTTGTACTGATCCACTTAAAAGAACATAACAAGTACCAACATAGTTGAGGATTTTTATGTGTGTAGTCTTGAAAATGGCTATGAATTTCATAAAGGTTGTTATAATCAGCAAGACATCTCTCATCCGTGCTAGTGTTCTTAACAGAGACCGTCACTGAATGTTCTCCCTGGAAATTTTAACAGACTGTAGAGAACCAATTAACAAAGTTTCAGTTCAACTTCGTAGACATTATCATTTAATGCTTTGTTATAATCTAAACTACAAGTACTTTAAGGTTTCAGATTATGCAATAAAATGTCAACTCTTACTGTCACTCTTTTCTCCAGGAAAATCATTTGGCATCAAGTTATAGAAGGGACACGATGTTTTATATAATAGTAAATAGTAAATCAGTCTATAAAAGTTCAGGACAAATGCATATTTTTGAGATACAATGCTTGAGTAATTATTGAATTTTAAAATACTGAAGTAATGTTAACTAAATACCTTTTTGTTTTATGCATAAAAATACTCTGTGGTCAGGTAGGTTGATTTCTTTTTGTACAAAGAGTGGTCAAAAATCTACATGCTTCAAAGGCATCACATACCATAATGCACCTAAGTACTTGAAAAAATATGCCAAAATACAATGCTTTGTTGTTCATAATAAACCATGATATGTAAAACTGGAAAAAAAAATAAAAAGGAAGAGACAAGGAGATAAAGAAATGAATAGCTTTGCCTTGTTTAGTATTTACTGCGTGAGTTCATGGTAATATTACCTATTATTAACAAAAAATTATTAAGGACAAAACAGGCAAGAAATTTTACATAAATCAGGACTCTTTGGTTGTTTATTTAAATTAAGCATCTTGCTAAAAAATTTCAAAGAATGTGCAAGAGTCAATGCAAGACACAAAGAAAAAATGATCTCTCATTTTTTGTGGCAACATAATAATTTTAGTAATTTCAAAAGGTCGTTAGCTGATTCTTTTTTTGATCATTCTGCCAAAAACCTGAAAGTTAATAAATTCTCTGAGTCTACTGCAGAAAAAAAGAAAAAAACAAACGCAAAAAAAAGGAAAGCCATGAGCTAAAATGTCAGCCGATCCTGACTTGGGGCAGAATTGTTTGGCTAAATAAGCCCATGAGGTTCCTCTGAGTCATATTTTATATAATTAAAAATTGGCAAATATTTTTTTAAAAGGCTTAGCTGAAGTAAAAAAAGCAGTGACACATCTTCCACACATTATGTGTCTCTGGAATTGTATGCAAGGGAACACAGCATGGTTCATCAGAAGTTAGCTCCTCAAAGCCCATATGGTTCTTGGTACCACTATTTCCACTTTGCTGATCCACTTTTGCCAGGCTACACAACCTGATGGTGTAGGTGTAGCCTCGGTGGAACAAAGTCCCTGATTCAACTTTATGTTTCACAATGAGTATCTCTAGAGAAACATTTCCATAGAAGGCCTATTTAAAAGTATGTCCAAGCCATATTTGAGATAACTTGAATTTTAATTCCTAATTTTTGTGCTCAAATTGAAAAAAAAGAAATCAACTCCTAAATAACATTAAATTTACATTATTTGGGAGGCATGGGTGACTTTTCGTCTTTGGATAGATGCTGAGCTGTTTACCCACTCATATAAGCATTTGGGAAACCAATAAGATTACAAAACCAACAGGAGAGTTTCCTAAAAAATACATTTTTTGAAGTTTGAATAACCAAAATGACAGCCTAAAGGCCTTACCAACATCCTTGATTGGTGTATAGTGGCAGAGTTTAATTTTATTTGAATATATAATAAAAAAGGTTTCACAGACTATTTTGCTTTGTACATGAAAGAGAAAGTGTAAGCTAATACAAATAGGAAGTGGACCTTCATTTCAGACAAGGAAAAATGCCAGTCAGGTAGGTAGACTTTGGTCAACAATAACCACAAATCTGTAATAAACAATCTGTGGGATCTGACAGATGGTTCAAAATGTTTTATATGCCCTGACATGAACTACTTTTTTTCCTTCTTGAATAATTGTAATGCCTTTGTTTCTGTGGGGGAAACCAGATCATAACACAAAATATCCATAAAATATCAAATTCTTAGAATACTCACTTTGAATATAGAAGATTCAAATTCATGTTGCTTGTCCACACCAAGGGGAAAAAAAAAAAAAAGGATTTAGCTGTTCCTTTCTATTTTTTTTCCCTATTCTCCCTCAGACTACTGTTGAATCTTCAGTACTCTGTCAGACTACTGGCTATTTTAACCCTCCTAATCTAGTTTTGTTCAGAAATTCTGCCTGCAACTCTAGAATGTAACTTTACCTAATTCTATTTCTGTTGAAATTATTACCTTGTGTAGTAATGTCCAAAACTATAATCATACCTCCATAAATAAACTTCTAATTTCAAATTTGATTGGCCCACATTATATATTTATCTAAATATACTTATTTTAACATACTTCTTTCCTGCTCACATACAGTTTTTTAGTCACACATTCAGTATTCTAGTCACACAGAAAAGAATTAACAAATATTACAAGCATTATAGAAGAAGGAATAATATGAAATTAGACTTAAAACTCTTTTGAGCTGAAACCAGAAATAGTGGCTTTGAAACACTGTGTCAAAAAATCTTTAGAAATTTAACAGGACAATCAGGTGGGGAACCCGTGTTAAGAGGAGTCTTGACAATGGCTGTTGTGATACAAATAACATCAGAAAATTACAGGCCATTTATATGCATGTTTGCTTTTATATGTGTGCTTGTATGGATATTATGCTATGGAGACAAGACCAGTTAAATTAAAGAAATATTGAATTAAACAATGACCAGTCCTTCAATTAATTTTTAAAGCAAAATAGCATCAAGTGGCAAACAACACAGTTTGAAGGTCATAACTGTAGAGACATCTCTATGTCTCTGTTGCACTTATTTTTCCCTTCTAATAGTGTTTCTAACAGCCAACGCTGTTGCAAAGTAATATACATGGTGTCAAACTCTGTCTCCTCTATTCCTTCATTCATTATTGCTGCTCAGTGTCATTATTTTCTTTTATTCACCAGCAACACTAACCTTGTCTCTGTCTGTAAAAACACAGACTACTTTAGCTTGTAGATGATGATGAGTAGTTTCAGTGCAACCTTGAAGTTAGGTCATTATCTAGTACATATTTCCCACCCTTCTGCCTTCATTTTTAAGATATTTGTGTACATATTTCTCTAACATTTAATTTCCAATGTAGTAGCATCCTTCACTACAGTCCTTCTTCCTGAACGTATCAATGTAACTTTTTCTGAAACACACTTTTAAAGAAATTTCAGCAAATCTAGGTTTCTGACTGTTACAACTCACCCCAGAAGGTGAGAGCAACCCAGGTTCTTGTTAATAGATCCCTTAAAGTGGATTAGAGTGAAATGACACTGAATGATTGGTGTTTGTAAATATGTATCTGTAGGGTTTATTTTAAAACAATTTGGTTTCAAAGAAAGACAGGTTTGTAGCCATTTTTGGTTGTTATTATCTATAGCAATATAGCAATATAAAAGCGTAAAAATAAAATGGAAGAAAACGTCTAAGGAAAAGAAAGAGAAAGAAAGCATAAAAGTAGAAAGATAAATAGTCGCCACCTGTTGGATCCAGTGGTGGGATTTAGTAGTTGCAATTTCAGTGTCTGGTAGCCTGACACACCTCCAGAGCCTCTGGTTGGCTGTGATGCCCCTCGCTTTGGTGAGAGGGACAGTGAGTGGCAGTGAGCCAAAGGTCCTGCCTAGAGGGAGTGGCCACAATAGCCAGATCCTATAGACAGACTCTCCACTGTGCCTTGGTCTTTGCTCCGCTGAACTGTCAACATGTAATCTTCAGAGTGGTAACTATGTTTCTCTCTTTATTCTTTCTTCTAATCTCTCTTTCCTTCCTCTTTGGGCAACTTTAACACCTACTGTCCGTATTTCACATAAGTTTGGGTTGGTGTTTGCCTAGTCACTTGTTATTAAGTGCAACACTTCTGTAAACTGAGTTCTTTGTACTGGGTGTAGTAGTAAAATGCTTTTCCTTGGTTTTCCAGCAATTTCTGTAAAACCCTTTCTGCCAAAACGCCTGTTTTCTCACCAAATTAAAATAAATCATTTAGAGAAAAGGTCTATAGTCTTTTGTCTGGATGTGAACTCAAGGTATCAAAGAATCAAAAAACTTTGCAGGAGTTTATGTAGGCAAAATCTCTTGAAGCTTGAAATTAAAGTGTAACACCCGGTAAAAGCATGGAGCTTCTGGACTGGGTTGTAACAGTCATGGATCTTTGACACCTTCTAAGACTCGGTTGTAACAGTCATGGATCTTTGACACCTTCTAAGACACCAGATATGCCAATTATGTCTGCAGATGAGTCCATTATGGCACATTGTGGCCCATCATGGCCCATCAGCAGAGATTAACACCTTCAGCCTATTTGTGGAAGTCTTGGTGCTTCCCCAGAGGGGAGTTATCACAGCTGAGTCATTTGTGTAAGGAAAAAGGGATGCTACCTTGCCTCCTAGAATTTGCCTCTTTTCTTGTTTAACACCCTGAGGTGTGGGGTATGCACACCCTCAGCACCTGAGCGGCATGTTGTTAGCAAAGCACCCGGCTGTTTGTTTGAGCCATCAGCACTAACAGTTTCACAGGAAGGGCAGAGTATGTGAATGAGTCTGTGGGCTATTTCCTCCTCTCAGCCTTGTTTACTTCTCCTTAAACCTAAGATGATTAGACAATAGTACCACTTTTATCTTACCTCAGGTTCCCATCAAAAGGCTTAATACACAGTCCAATTCCCTGACATCCAGGAGGCATATTTGCATGGAGAGTGGGCTTTGGTGATCTTAAAAATGTTTAAAACATAAAATGTGTCAGTCTCTTACACCAAGTCCAAACTGATTGATCACTTAAAGCTGAAACTGCTGTTTTCTGCCCATTTGTTTCAAGGTTCTTATGCTTTCTAACCTCTCAAGAAAGAGTATATTATTTCTTTCCACAATTGCTTATTTTTCTGATCTTACATAATAAACTTTGTCCTACTTACCTTGTTTATGCACTGTTGGCATCTCACTCATCAGTATCACCTTTTCAGTTCTACTGTCCCATTTCTCTGAAATTCTTCCTTTTCTATCACAAGACATTGAATAATTTTCTACTTTTTATACCTTATCTTCAACCTTGCCTCCTCTGAGATTTCATTGTGCTTTATCTGTAGAAATGTGTCATAAAAATAGCTGGTTTTTTTTTCTTTCCCCTTTTCTTCTTCTTCACTGTGACTAAGCATCTAACACAACTCACACATAGCTATATCTACATATATGTTGAATGGAGACTAAATCTCCCCCAATTTGTTCAGTATTCTGAGACATATTCTTTCCTGTCAAAACAAATTTGTGCATTTCTTCTCAGTGATCCTTCAATATACCTGAATTCATTTTCTGCAGTTTCAACTATTCAGCTGTCAGTATGAATATTTTTCATCAGGTGTGTACATTTCACTTTAAAAAGCATGTCAAAGCTTGTGAAATTTATTTTTGGATCATGAGCTTTGTCTTTCGGTATGGCTAAAGCTTATTTAGTGATGTCAACAGAAAACCAAACAAATCAAATGAGAAAAAAATCCAGTAACGTTCAATTCACTGTAAGTGATAGTTAGTTCAGGCCCTGTTCATTTTTGCTTTGAATTTAATTTCTGTGGATAGTTACAGCTAAGAATCATGACTTAAATTTCACGTTTGATATTCAACAGCAAGAAACAGACTATACTCACAAACTTATCAAATTAAAAATAATGAATAAATACTGACTGACAACACCTCTCAGTCTTGGGTCATGTAAAGGCTAGCAGTAGCCTGGAGCCAGGGATGCAGATAGATGTCAAAAAGAAGCAGTTGTAGTATAATGTCACCATCTTTTCTGGGTAACCACGACTACACGTGAAAACATGTAAAATGTTACTCTAATTGAAGATTACATGTGTTTGTCACCTTCTTGGGGTTATGCTTATAAAAGGTAAACCAATTTACCTTTTATTATATGCAGAGATCTGACCATGCAGAGACTGACCTTGCTTACTATCCCTCTTTATCTCAACCTATTTTTTCAATAAAAATGTATGCCTTTCTTTAAGAAAACTTACTCAGTGTAACTATTGTCAATGAAGTTTGCTTCTGTGATTTTTTTTTCTCCCACTAGCTACTCTTTTTTTTAAAGAAAAAATTCAACATTTAAAAAAATCTATGTTCTTTGGTATCTTCATGCTCCCTGAACTTTATTTCCTTAGTGTTATCCAATTTAAAAGTAGATACTTTACTTCTGAGCTTATGATGTGCCTACTGAGATAAAAATAATCCCACACTAGTTCTATGAATAAACATTTAGCCGATTTCTTGTACTTATCTTTTGCAATCTGTAAGTAACATCATAGAAAAAAACTAAATGGCGGGTCTGAGAAGAAAATCATTGTTAAAAATGGTCTCCTTGAAGGTTTATTGAAACGTTTTGTTTGCAGGGTGCTGAACTCTTATTCAAACCTCACACAGATGAGGTATACACAGAGCACCAGCGTCTTCAACTGTGAAAGAAAGCCCCAAAGCATTGCTAGTGCAGATTCATCAAAGTGGTAATAGCAGAGATTCAGTGTGGCTGAAAGTGTCCCTGGAGGTTGAAACTTTGGAGAAATGTTTCTGTACACTAGTTTGCTTTATGTTTCCATTAGAAATCTTAGAATTCTAATACTTGGGAAACATATTGTCCACCTGTTCAGAGCACTCAACTTCTTGGCCAGACAGCAGAGTTTTCTTTTTCGCATCTTTGAATGATTTCTCTAGGGTCCAGATGGGATATCCAGGGGGACACAACAAAGCTCTGCTCTGTTCTGTGATTTGCAGTGTGGAAGACTCCTTAAAAATTGGACTAGTGGCTGCCATTTAATAATACGGTTGTATAATTTAAAGTCTTCCAATCACCTCTTAAAAATAATTTTATATTACCTTCAGTACGTTACCTCCATGTAAGAAATGTGCCATGAGTTATTTCCTCTATTTCAGTTGCACATGTTGCTCCATTACTTTGTAATGGAGTTTTATTCTCATTATAATGTGAGTTTTATTCTCACAAATCCCACCTTTTGGATGCATAGGAGAGAAAAGTATATCCCATTTCCATGGGTATATCCTTTCTCCACCTACTCCAAGTCTAATAGACCAAATGTTTTTCCAGCAAGGTTCAAGTTTCTAATACAATTTTTTTCTAGTGGTCTATAGAGTTACCTCCAAATTTTTATTTTTTTTTAAGTTTCTTCAATACTGCATATAAGGAGTTTAGTATTTGAATTTTTAAGCCTATTTTCCATATATAATTTTCTCTTAATAGTCATTTCTGTGTGATTTCTTTTTCTTTTTGTTCATCCAGACCTTTATATTGTTTTTCATTCTCTTCTCTCTCTTGCATTGGAATACTTAGTACTTTCATGTTATGTCTTCCTAATGTTAAAGGGAACGACCTTTCAGGAGGGCTTAAGTATAATTACCTTGGTTTTCTATATAAGGAAGACATTGCTTAAAAAGTGGAAAAATAAAGCTGCTCAGTGAATACTGTGAGAAGGAGGGAGTCTGTGGTGTGCTCCACAAGTGTGATGGTTTTATTGTTCACCCTTGGGGACCTATGAGAGTAAACAGAAGTTCTTTTCTTAGGATTATTTCACAGGATTATTATTTCTTTCTCCATTTTTTCCTCAGGATTATTTCAAGGGAAAGCAGGTTCTATCACTAGGTCTTACATTGCCCAGTATGGAGCATGGCTAGCTTATATATGTGATGTTAAGATCAAAATAGAAGGTTCAGATGTGGAGTGCTCTGCCTGACACAAAGGAACTTCGGAAATGAGAAGTGAACAAAATTTTCTGGTACTCACTCGAATCACAGTGTCTCATATTCTGTTTCTCTTGCCACCTTTCACCAGTGGAAGCCATTCCTCTATTAGTAAATGCTGGACAAGTTTTCTACTTGTAAATTGTTATCTCGTTTGTTAACTGCTTGAACAGCCTCCTTAGAGAGGCCACATAATGCTTTCAAGGCATAGTTCAGCTTTTCATGCTGTCACTTTAGTGACTCATCCAGCTTTCTAATATAAAACCAATTCTGGCTTTGGTTTGAGGGCAAATGGCTTTGGTTTGAGATGAGGGCAAATTCGGGAGCTTGTAACTAAATGAAAGTATTGTCTCAAAGTTAGTATTACTGCTGCCCAATCTTGTGCCACTTAATAATTAGTAAGACAAATGCATGATTATTCTTTGTGTCCTGTTACCAAACTATATTGCACCAAGAAGACATAAGAGGTGACTTTTTAATTGTCTGTTTACTGGTATTTACTCTATAGCATAAATCTGTTCAGTCTGTGAACCCTGTTTTTCCCTGATGTTGCTGTGGTTAGGCAGAAAAGCACCACAGCTGCTTCATCACACCTCCCTCATTCAGTATGGGAGAGAATGAGAACTAGTACAAAGATCCATTAAAAACAAGTTTCACAGCTGAAGGCAGACAATTACCTTTTCCTCTTTCTCTCTTTCATCCCAAGTTCTTAGTGATTCCCATTCTTGATTAAATAAATGAATGTTTTAATGAAATGAACCCTTATTTCCTTTCATCATTGTCTCTGTAGGTCAGCTCAAGAGAAGTGTTCTGTTTACGTTCTTAGAGAAATCAATAGTTAAGATTTCCTTAATTTTTTTAAAAATTTGAAGTTTCAGGAAAATTCAATTGAATTTTTCAGAAACTAATTCTAGCAGCTAGGTCAAAACTTTTAGTATGTGATGAATCAAAAAGAGAGACACCTGTTACTATAACTAAAGCCAGCTAGAGAAAAGGTATCGAAAATGAATGAATAATTTTATAATCATAGGTAGAAAATAATTTATTGTTCTCATAGAATTTCTTTTACAAATTCTTTTCTTCCGCAGGTCCTCAGCAGATATCATAAAGCTTAGGGATCTTAGATCCTTCATGGACTGTTTGTGTTTTATTCAACACAAACGGGTCAGTGAGGGAGTAAGGATTTCCACTAAGCCTTCCAAGTCTGGGGCTGCTGCCCTCTAGACTTTCTTTCTGCTTAAAAATTGACAGAAAAGGCAAGAGGCCAGATTTACTGAAACTTTATTCAGAGCAGATGGAAGCAGATGAAACTATAAACAGCAAAGTAGCTGAGTATAGAAGTTAACTAAAACACTAAGTGAAGCTGTTAAATCTGACACAAGGACTAAAGATACACTTCAGAAAACACTGTTGCTGAATTAAGCACTGCCAGAAACCAGAAGCTGACTTCACAGGACAATGCAAACTGAAAAACATCCTAAAGTTAAAAAAAGGTATTAAGAAATAATCAGTGTTAAATTAATTTAGAAAAGCATCACATTAGTTGGTCTAATGAGCCTTAGAAACTGCCAGTATGTGTTCTTGATTTCTATCATAAAAAAAAAAGTGTAAATTTTGCCTTTGGTGAGTAAACTGCCTTTGAACATAAAGTGACTGTTTTCTTTTAGGGCCCATAAACCTGGCACTAATTCTATCTGCGTAAAACTGTAAATCATAAAAAGATCAATTTGGTGGGGATAGTTTTGGAAGTGTTTTCAATAATTATGGAACCATAGAATAGCTTGAGTTAGAAGGAACCTTAGATGATTGTCTTGGTTTAAAGACAAATATTTGGGTGGGAACTTCAATAAAATGATCTCCCTCCCCTTTTATTTACCACCAATACAAAGTAACAAAATGTGAGGGGGTGTAAGTGAAAAGAAAAATTACAGTTTACTTACAAGAAATATAACAGTAAAAACAACAATACCAGCAGAATGGTTCAAACCAACAACAGAGAGAGAAATCACTTCTGGTCTCTCCCCTCCCATCCACTCGAACTCCCTTTTGTATACAGACAGAAACAATGATCAACACATGCTTCCCTTCCCCCCTTTTCCCCTGGGAAAACAAAAAACGAAAACCAAAACCACAGGAAAGAGGAAGCAAAGCAGAATCTGGAAAAATATCTTGTCCTGAAAAGGTTATTCTGCCAAAGAAAGCACTGACTTTAGGGTGAGTCTGCACGACGATCCGGCCGTGGCAGCAGCAGAGTTCTGGGAGGTGAATGAGCTGTGGGGAGGGCTCCAGTGAATGACAGTGGTAGGAATAGGGGTTTGAAAAGAGCTGTTAGAATTTTCCCAATACCAATTACTGGGTAGTGGTCACTGACAATGAAAGGGCAATTCCCCCATCTCCCCCCCCACACACACATTTTCCCACACTGGAGGAGGCAGCGAAGACGAGGGTAGTGTGCAGAGGGGCATGAGAGTGGGGAGGGGTTTTTAAAAAAATGGCTGGTACGACACATTGGGACATTTGTTTGTTTGTCTTCCTGCCCATCGCCGACAGAACCGGCAGCCACCACTTTGTTCTCTTGTTCAACCCCCGAGAAGGATCTTTCCCTTCCTGGCACCACTGTGGGGGGTCAGCCCCAGTCCCTTGGCAGCTGTTCCTTGAGCTGCTGGGCGGGCTGTGGGGGCCAGGCAGCTGCCGGAGGGAGGTGCTGTGATACACAGCACCGGCGCTGGGACAGGTACTTTGCTCCAAAACTGTCAGAGGTGGGGGCTCTCTTTGAGGTGTTCCAGCCCTCTGATCGTCTTTGTGGCCCTCCTCCAGACTCAGTCCAACAGGTCAATGTCCTTATGTTGGTGGGCCCCAGAACTGGATGCAGTACTCCAGATGTGTACTCACGAGAGCAGAGTAGAGGGGCAGAATCACTTCTGTTGATCTGCCTGTCACACTTTTTTGGATGCAGCCCAGGATATGGTTGGCTGTCTGGGCCACAAGCTCATATTGCCAGCTTATGTTGAGCTTCTCATCAAGCAACACCCCCAAGTCCATCTCCTCAGGACTGCTCTCAATCCATTCTGTGTTCAGCCCATATTTGTCCTTGGGATTGCCCTGACCCATGTGCAGGTCCTTGCACTTTCTTGAACTTCCTGAAGTTTACACAGTTTTCAAGTTTGTCAGGGTCCCTTTGGATGACATCCCATCCCTCCAGCATGACTGCACCACTCAGTTTGGTGTCATGGTCAAACTTTCTGAAAGTGCACTCAATCCCACTGTCCATCACTAACAAACATATTAAACCACACCAGTCCCAATACTGACCCCTGTGGAACATCATTCATCATTGCTTTCCACTTGGACACTGAGCCGTTGACCAAAACTCTCTGAGTGCAACCATCCAGTCAATTCCTTATCCAGCAAGTGGTCCAACTGTCAAGTCCACGTCTTTCCAGTTAAGAGACAATCATGTCATGTGGGACAGTGTCAAATGCTTTGCACAAGTCCAGGTAGATGGTGTCGCTCTTCCCTTGTCCACCAATGCTATAACCAGTTGTAGAAGGCCACTGGATTTGTCAGATACAACTTACTCCTATTGAAATCTTGTTGGCTGTCACCAACCATCTCCTTATTTTCCAAATCCTTTAACACAGTTTCCAAGAGGATTTGCTCCATGATCGTGCCTGACATCAAGGTCAGACTGATTGACTTTTAGTTGCTCCAGACTTCCTTTTTCCCCCCTTTTAAAAATGGGGGTTATGCTTCCCCTTTTTCAATCACTAGGAACTCCACCAGTCTGCCATGATCTCTCAAAAATGATGAGTAGAGGTTAAGTCACTTTATCCATACTTGGCACCCACAGATAAATCTCATCAGGTCCCACGGACTTTTGTACCTTCAGGTTCCTTATATGTTCTTGAAACTGATCTTCTGTTACAGTGGGCAGTTTTTCATTCTTCCAGTCCCTTCCTTTGTCTCCTGTGACCTGGGCGGTATGGTTGGAGTAAGTACCAGTAAAGACCAAGGCCACAAATTTGTTGAGTACTTCAGACTTCCCCATATCCCAGCTAAACAGGTTTCCTATTTCCTTCCAGAGAGGGCCCCTATTTTCCCTAGTCTTCCTCCTATCATCAATATGCCTATATGCCGCAGCCCGGTAGTGGAAAGGAGCGAACAGCACAGGGGTTCGTTGCTCTGTAACAGGTGGTTTATTAAACAGGG
>JAYRBT010000114.1:87176419-87186710 GCA_036023395.1 Myiotriccus ornatus
CCAGTCTCTTTTGTCTGCATAAACCTTCTCTCTACTAATAGTAATTGTGTGGGGGGTGTAAAAGCAAATTGACCCAAAGCAAAACCACGACACACTGTGATGTCATGTGAAGCCCATGCTAGAGTGAGTTCCTTGCAGAACTTCTGGAGAGAGGAGCTCACACTGGTGAAAAGTTGTGGCCCTGTGAAGGACCCATGCTGGAGTAGTCTGTTCCAGAAGGCATATAGCCCATGGGAAGAACCCATGCTGGAGCACCTCGCGAAGAACTGTAGCCTGTGAGAAGGACTCATGTTGGGAAGTTTGTGGAAGACAGTCTCCCGTGACTGCTTCCTGTGACTTGCACTGGAATGGGAGAAGAGTGGGCAGAGTCCTCCCCCTGAGATGATGGAGCAACAGAGACAATTTGTGATGAATCGACCACAATCTCCCTTCACTGTCCCCCTGTGCCTCTGAGGAAAGGAAGCCGTGAATTCAGGAGGGAAGTTGAACCTGGGAAGAAGAGAGGAGTACGGGGAAGGTGTTTTAAGATTTGCTTTTTGTTTTCAATTACCCTAGTCTGATTAGATTTGCAAGAAATTGAACTAATTTCCCTAAGTTGAGCCTGTTTTGGTGGTGATGGTAGCTGGTGAGTGATCTCTCCCTGTCCTTATCTTGACCCATGAGCCTTCTATGGGTTATATTTTCTCTCCCCTTTCCAACTGATGAGGGGAGTGATAGAGTTGCTTTGGTGGGCACATGGCATCCACCCAGGGTCTATCCAATGCATCATATAACTTTGACTAAAAAAAACCCAACAAAACATGATAAAGCCGGATAGATGTAAATTTTATGAGAACAAGAAGGACATTCTAAATTTCAATTGTTCTTTTTGAAATATTCTAAATTTCAAAGAGTATATTTACACACACGCATATATAAATATATTTACACAAACATGAGATCATTTAGAAATTAAGCTTCTTGGTTTTGGACTAGGCATACAGAAGAGGAAGAAGTTAATTTGATGTATCCTTGCGGTTTCTGTTAGGAAAAAATGAGTGTGATGGGGTGAGAGTAATTGACTTTATCATGTGAAGAAGTGACGCCATCCATGTTCTCTTTTAGGGAGTATAAAAATGGATTGTTGATTATAAAGCTGAGAGGCAGATCAGAGTATGAAGGGAATGGCACTTCTGGTAGAGAAATTTTAAATCCCAGAGATCTCAAAAATAAAAGCCAGATGAATAGCAACTGCAGATTGTTTAGTCACAGGAACATATGGCATCATGCAAAATACTGAAACTGAATGATTAAACAGACAGACTGAACATTTATATGCAAGGTACAGAGCTTGTAGTATATTTAAAGTCAAAGACGAGTCCTAATTCTAAAAGCTAATGAAATCAGAAGATTATTTCTGGAAGCAAGAGGCACATTCTTGTGATGTTGAGTACCTTGATTACCTCAATTAGTTGCTTAACATGGATTCACCAGCATCTGCTTGCAAGATTCATTTTTGGCTAGCAAAATGTGCCAAGGTATTTGTGTGTGTCTGTATGTGCATATGTGCTTTAAATTATGCCCAACGGCATATAAATATATATATATACATATATAAAAGAAAAAAAATTCATTTTGTTCATTCTTGAAGACCAGTGTCTGCAATGCTGGTGTTTCAACTGATTCCAGGAGAGTGACTATGTACTCTATATAAAAATTGGAATTAATTTAGCCCTGCAGTATCTGAATAAATTGTATGAAGACCAATATTTTCTACAATAAATAAGTCATTGAAACATAGTGCATGGGACTCATCTCTTTAGTACAGACCTGTCAGAAAACTTTGAATATTTTCTAGTTCTTACTGGACAGTAGAGTAACTCAGCCTGACTTTAACACAGTCATACTCTGTGTCTTACTTCCCAGGTGATGGGATTACTTTTTTTTCCTTAATTTCCTCTAATTTTGGTCTCTCACTAGGCATGTGAAGTCAAGAAAAACAATGAGTCTGTCTGCTGCAGTGTGTGTGAAATGTGTAACAATTATTATTATTAATAGAAATATAACCAACTTATTTGCTCTTACAT
Organism: Myiotriccus ornatus; assembly: GCA_036023395.1. NCBI lineage: Eukaryota > Metazoa > Chordata > Aves > Passeriformes > Tyrannidae > Myiotriccus > Myiotriccus ornatus. Next base: position 87,178,486 of record JAYRBT010000114.1, read on the forward strand.
GAAGCTCTGGCTCTTCTGAAGCAAAAAAATTGATTTTATCCTTGTGAGTTTTTTTGAGGTGATATGTTTGCCTAGAATTTTTGAAGAAAAATATTAGTTGTGCTGTTATTTGGATAGTTCTAAACATTTATAGGTATATAGACTTAACTGTAGGGTGTTTATTGCAGTGACTGCTTGCATATATAGGACTTACTCTTTATAAGAGATAGTCCTATAATATTATGGGGTTTTTCTTGTGTTTTCTTTTTGATTTTCTATTCTTGATTTAGTTTGATTACAATTTTAGCTTGTACAGTTATGACTACAACAGAATGTTTTTTACATCAGCACAAGCAAGATAACTTTTTGAGAGGCTGCTAGATAAACGGAAATAATAAAGTAAAATTAATTTTAAGATCTATTTGCTGTAGTCAACATTTTGATATCTTCCCTTTTTAGCATTAACTGTAGGATTATCTCCTACTAAGTTATTTACCCAACTGTAAATTTTATCTAACACTGCTTTTCAATTTTTGTGGCTTAGATTCTCATAAGTTTTTCAGTTAAAGCATACACAGAAGAATATTCATGGTGCACAGAGTGGGAGGTACAGATTACTCTCTAGTCAATTTATTATTTTTACCACTGCCTGTTAACATACTTAATTGTTGTTTTCAAACTGTAGTTACCTTAGATCCAGATGTTTTAATCAAAAATTTTGCATAAACCTACGAGGATATCTATCAATGAGCAAGATTTTTCAAGAAAGAGTTGAAAATATTAAGGAAAAAAGAAAAAGGAGCAATAATGAATGAGACAGATCCTATCTATCCATGTAAATGTGCTGAAAATAACAGCAGTACTAAAAATGTCCTGTTTGCATTTCTTTATTCCAATGTCACTCCATTTTCCTTAAGGGTAAGTAGGATGAATGCATTGTACCTCTAACATTGTGATATGGATCTGGTAGATATAGCACTCAAAGGGTTTCTCCACTAGCTGGGAATCTGTTTAAACTCCAGACTTTCCACCTGGGCAGATAAGAAGGAACATAACAATGGGTTGGTTTAGTGCAGTTGACCTATTTTTCATCTTCTTCCATTTATCCTGTTGCCCACCTCTGCAGTATAATTAGCTGAGCTGAAAACTGAGACTTGTGCAAGTGCTGCTGAAAAGATGATGTGTTAAGCTGCTTTAGTTATGATCACTGTTTTCTTTGAGCACTGCTCCAAGTGCAATGTATACAAATATTCATTAATGAACCCATAATATATCTATTCAATAGATCACAATGATCAGATGATAACAAAATGTTGGCCTACAGTGGTGGTTATTTTTTGAGGAAGTTAATTTTATGAGACCTCAATTTGTCAGAATCACAATATGCTGACCAGAACTTACCTCATTTGCCTACTTCTGCGATTTTAGGTCAAAATGTTAGACGAAAAGCTGTAGTAATTTCCATAATATTGATTCTTTCTCTCAGTCTGAACCCTTCTGACTTGGTTTCAAATACCAATCAAACCAGCAATCTCAGCTTCTACTCAAATACTTCCATCATTGTATATTGTGATCAATATTTTCTGTGAACAGTAAAAATTTCTTAGTATCACTTTCACTGCCAACATTTAGTGGTAACACTAGAAATACAGTTCATGTGGCTAATAACTGTAAATCCATTTACTGTTCCTATTGTTCCTATACTACTCCCAAACCCCCTTTTCTTTTCAGTCAGCAACTAAGCTGTTATATACTACATGAATGACAATAGAGAAATTAATATTCTTTGCTCAAAATGTATGATTCAATCTTCTAAGTACCTACGTAGTGCCATGTGAAATTCAGCAGGGAATTGCTGTGTCAAGTGATGAATTATATCCCACTCTGAAAGGATTTTTTTCTGCCATTTAGCTTCTTGAATGTGTAGCAGTCTACTTGAAACACTGGGAAATTTACGTTTGTTTTTCATCCCACCTAGTGAAGTTAATTAAAAAAATTTGTCACTGAATCCAGGTGGTAACTGGATGGAGCAAATGACAGCTGGGACTGAAACTCTAGTAACAGCAACTGGAAATTTATAAGTAAACAGTTATTCTCCATGTTCTTATTTCTTTATTCAACTTTCAATCCTTATGGACAAATTTATGTCAAATTAAGCAGCAGTCATGTTGTCCCAATAATTAATAGAAAAAAGGTAGGTTCCTCCAAAGGCACTGGGCACTGATGATCTTAGCAGGGGTGAGTTATTCTTGAGAGATGTTGTTGATCTCTACTTAGTCTTGAAGTTCTTTTAGACGTGGATATCAAAAGGGAAGACACAAACTTGAGAACAAAAGAATTTTGGAAGGAGATTAAAATGACTGAAGTTATTAATAATCAAAATTATTAATACCCTGCATCACTTTCAGTAATACCAAACTATATTCATGAGCAGAGATAAGGAGGGCTAATGACAATGACAGCACAGAAATGGAAATTACCACATCTGAGGAGGAAACAGAACTCAGAGTTTAATGTGCTCAGATCAAGACAGTTAATGATTGTCATTGCAGAATAATGAAAACTGGCACACTTTTAAATTTCGTTGAGTAGCTGATTTGTCAAATTTGGAATATACCTGTAAAATAATAAATATTGTACTGGAATCAATAGAAAGAAAAACATAACCCAGCGAAAGAGAAACCTCTGTCTTAATTTCAATAGAGTAGAAAACCTTGGAATACTTTGGGAAGAAATTTGTTATGGCAATAGAAATGAATGGAAAATCAAAACCATAACTTTTTTTTTTTTTTTAAATAGATAACTTGGTATCTTTATTTGAGGGAATAATGGATTTTCTGGATATGAGAGAAGAGGAAGATTTATCCTTCTATGAAATATTGGAAATGGTTAAGTATAGGAAAATATTAGAGTGTCAGCAATATAGAATCAGTCAAACAATTTTGATGTTGATAAGAAGCTAACTAAGGGGAAGAGGTCTTATGTCTGGTATCATTTATATGTTGTATATTATTTTTATATTTTATGACTGTGCTAAATTCTTTACTTATAAACATAAACAATTTCTGATCTGAAGGTCTTTGGTATAATTTGTTTCAGGAAAATATTAGGAGAGTCAGGAGGAACTACTTCTTAGGTATACTCAGTTACAAATGATAATCATAAAACTTCAGATAAAATGCACTAGAAGTTGTAGTGCAAAAGATAAGCATCTTAACTTTATTATACCATTTACATTTATGGGCAAATCTTTTTTTTTTTTCATCAAACTCCTTGCCAAATTCTTGGTCTAGGCTTAGTCCTATAATTATTAGACCTTATCCATAAACATGGTAAACAGGCATAGCTGCTCTGAAATCAGTGAACAAGCACAGATTTATGGTAGCTGAAGTCTGTCCAATAAGGATTCTGTTCCTTCATGATAGATACAGTTCATATGCACAGTACCCTTCAAATATTAACAAGCTCATGGCTTCTTAGAAGAGACCCACTTAGAAAAACTTTGAAAAAAGAGTCTTGCTCTACAGAAGAGTTGCACAACTGATTTCTCGACTAATCCAAGTGCTACTGAAATTAAAGACAACCATAAGGATTACAAGAACTGTTCTTTCACATACAGCAAATTAGAGTTTTTCTTAGAGCTCACTCACTTGTTGCTGTCTAGGAACACAACGCGGATCAGCTTTCCTTCATTTCCATGTCAATACCTCTTACTTTTGGGGATGAAACCATTTGTTGTCCCTGAGTATGTGTGCATGCATATACACACATAAATACATGTGCTGTAAACAAAAAATTAAGAGTTAGAAATCGAGTTTCACTATAAATAGGCATGTTTAAAAAAATTATATGCCTGTAATGGTAAAACAAAGCTTTTCCCGACTGGTACTAATTAACAACACATTTCATGCAAATGGTTGGTTCTCATTATCAACCATTATCATTACATACTGAAAGCCATCACCTACTTAGCAATCATACTCAACATTAGCTGTGAGTACTCAACCACACAGAGTTCACCTGTGTAATTAGCAGTGATGGCAACAGTCTTTCATGTCTTGCAGATGACCAGGTCCAAGAGCTCTTCAACAAAAAGACCCAGAGTTGAAGTAAACATCTCCTCACTCTTACCCATCCCCATCCCCAAGTTCAGAATGAAAGTTCCTTTTATGAGGCAGTTCATTTTCAAGGCATTTCCCACCCCTTGGCTCCCATCCTGAGCTAATTTTTCCCTGCCCTAACCTGGGGAAAAATTATTTTCCAGTCTGCAGCAAATGCCTCATCCTGTTTCTTGGCTGTTGCTCCCTTTCCTAAAGCAGAAGCAGTCTTCACAGGAGCTTTTTTCTATGAAGAGTAATGGTCCATCGCTGGATTGGTAGCTAAGCTGTTTGGTGCACAAATGCTTTTACAGGTGTGCTGTTTTACTGTGCTGCATCTTTTATGGGCGTGATATCCTATTTCGTACAGGTTCATGCTACTTGTTCCTTCCTTCAATACTTGACTTGTCTGTCAGGATTGTTGCCTAAATGGCTGTGGGGAAAAAAGACTCCAAGCCAAATTAGGTAGGAGATAAGATAAGGATACAAAGGTTTTAATGAGCCCCCAGGCTTTCCGGAATACCCACAACACGCTCCCAAATACAGATGTCCACAGTTTTTATAATGATTTTCATCCAATCTCCATCCAGCCACCACCCAGGTTCTGCCCCCGCCACGCCTCTTGGAAATTGGGTCTGGGGGCGTTTTGGGACCCCCTCTTCCTCCTCTTCATCTTCCTCAGAGCACGTAATGTCCTTGGAGGCCTTCCAGAATTCTAGGCCTGAAGGTTGTTGAGTCTATGGCTGTATCTTCTTCCATAGGGTTAGGATGTTCTCTACAGTTCTACCTTGAAAAAGAGACTAAACAGGCCAGTGGAATTTAGGGGATTGATATGGAAATGGTTAACAGGGGTTTGAGCTGGTGTGTTAAAGGGTAATATGCTGCTACTCTAAAATCTACCTTTACTACATAACTACTTCTAAGATCTACAAAAATTAAAAAATCAAAACTCCAAGGTATCAGGATAATGAACAAAGCTCTATAAAGTGTCTTAAAATAGGATCTTTAAAACATCACGAGGCTGAAAGCTTTTTATTACATAAATTATATCTGGATTTTTTTTTGTTTTTTACCACAACCTTCTTAAAGTCTTAATGTAGGGATTTCGTAACTTTTAAAATATCCATGTAGACTCCCTGGTGCAGTGGGGATGGAATTTGTTTATCCAGTTCTAAATCAAATACAGTAAAATTGCTTCCTGGAACAGGAAATTGACTCTGAATGTGCCTTTACACAAATTTTTTTTTGTTCCATTTTCCTTATCATGGGCCATGCTTTATGAATGTTGCTTTGTGATACGTATATATGAAGGGATAGGTTCTCTGATCTATCGAAAGAATTCTTCCATAAAGTGTATATTTCTTAATTCTGGCCTTTGGATAAATAAGAGCTGCCAAAAAACTGGACTTTTTTCGCTCTACCCACAAAGAAATTGAGTAGTGATTAAGTCTTTGTCTTCTTTCATTTTATTCATAGCTTCTAGTTATGGAGCTATTTCACTCAACCCTGATAGACTTCAAACATTCACTTACAGCTGATTTAGCCATACACATATTTAATTGTATCTAAAGGTTTTGAGGTCCCAGTTGTTTTAAGTCTTCCACTGGAATGTGTGACTGTAATATTGTGGAGAAATGTCAATTTTTCACAAGTTAATATATTTTATGGACGAATAACAGATTGTCATTCAAATTGATTGTTTCACTTAAAATGCTAAACTGCTGAGGTGGACTGCTTTTGTACACCATTATTCAAAGCAGAGAATATACTATTTAGAAAGGTTTTAAAATGGAGTAATTAAATTATATGGAAGTACAGTCACTGCCTTACATAAAAGGAAGGCCAAAGCCTTCCTGATGATCATTTTTGAAAGTTAAGTTTGGGTTTTTTTTTTTAATATTAATACAAATCAGTGTAATACAAATGTTTTCCTTCCCACAAGGTACAGCAGGTAAATGAAATTTTTGGTAGGATTTTATTTTAAATTTTGTATTACTATTAGAGGTATATAGAATTAATAGTATTATGAATTAAAAATATTTGTTACTTTTAAGTAAAGAGAAAGATCACCTTACCAAAAGCTTACATAAAACCTGAATATTTTTAAGAATAGCTATATTCATAGCTACTCTTCTTTGCAGCTAACAGTTGCAAATTAAAAACTATATTTGATTTAGCTTTTATGTCTGCTCAGAACCTGGAGGCAAAGCAGTGAGGCATTCTGTTGCCCCATCTTCTAGAGATGTATGTTTAGGGACTGAAGAAAAACAAAATAGAGAATGGAGCAGATGATAAGTCAAAATTAACAATACTGGTAGTGATATTTATTGAGAGTTAAGGCTTGAAATACAGGCACAGAAAAATCCACGAACAAAAATTGCAGTAGGACTAAAGGTGATGAACTGATGATGATGGAGTTATTTAATTTACACAATAATCTTGTTTTGTTCTGTTTTGTTCTGTTCATTTATCTACGGGATCAAGGTAAAGGATTAAGCTCTGTGGAGAGTAGTTTCAGGGCCAAGCTCAAGAATGACAAAAAACTATGAAACACCAAAAACATCCTGGGTCAAAAAGAGTAAAATACAGCCTAAGATGTTCTGCTCAAAGCAACTGTGATGGGGATGAGAAAGAGACAGAGGTTTTTTAAAGGCAGTGTCACGTTATAAGGGGCAGAAAAGAATTTTCTCTCCAAAATGTATTAATTTATTTTTTGTCTATAAGTGTCCCCACGGAAGATCGAAGCTTTTCAATGTCCAAAACAGTCTGGTAGCATCTCATTAGGCGAGACCCTCTGCTTAAGAGGTTTGCTGAGACGAACAGGACATTTGATATCATTTATATAGGGACTGCACTTCATAGCGATAGGAAAACTGCTTAGCAAGTTTCTTCTACGAGTTATTTCACCACTGATGAAACTGTCAGCACCTAGAAACGGACTCTCTAACAGTTCATGAAATAGCATGTTTACTATTACAAATTTGTGACAATTTATGGGGTTCATGTCATCTGGAATAGGGCCTGACTGCAAAAACACATTTAAACCATGTAATAATAATAATTTTAAAAAAAATAAGCAAAAACTTTAAAGCGAAGCAACTTACTAAGAATACTATGAGGCAAAAGTAAACTCTAGTTATTTAGAAACAAATTTAACTAGCATGCATAAGATACATCTCACCTTCCAGGCATTCCCAGAAGTGGAGGAAGAAAGACCAACTCCTTAGCTGTCTCTCCTGATGTTGATAGAACTTCTCCCCTGTTTTTGCTTATGTCCAATCTCTTTTTATACTTTTTCCTTAGGCAGTTTGAGAGGCTGTAGTCAATACATAATTTGGGGTGATAGTCAAATAACATAGGCCCAAGGGTCGTTTTCCTGACTAACAGGATGTTCAGCAGGATATTTGCAAAAAAGGCCGTGTTATCTCCATATCACTCCTTTCTTCATTTAGTCCTCTTATTAGTTTCTGGCAATGTCTCCCCAGAAACTCAAGTCTTCCAGGAAACCAGCAGGAGTTTTTTTCTCCTTTTGTGTAGTCTTATCTATCACCTAAAAGATAGATAATTTCTTTTAGTTCTCTTCCTCAAGACTTGATTTGCAAAGTGTCAATTTTCTTTTTCTCTTTTTTCTTTTGTTTTTTCTTATTCTTTTTTCTTTTTCTTTTTTCTTTTTTTCTTTTCCTTTTTTTCTGTTTTCTTTTTTCTTTTTTTCTTTTTTCTTTTTTTTTCTGTTTTCTTTTTTGTTTTCTTTTTTCTTTTTTCTTTTTTCTTTTTCTATTTCTTTTTCTTTTTTCTTTTTCCTTTTTCTTATTTCTTTTTCTTTTATCTTTTTCTTTTTTCTTTTCATTTTTTCTTTTTCCTTTTTTCTTCTTCTTTTTCTTTTTTCTTTTTTTTCTTTTCCCTTTTTTTTTCTGTTTTCTGTTTTCTTTTCTTTTCCTTTTTTCTTTTCTTTTTTATTTTTTTCTTTTTCTTTTTTCTTTTTCTTTTTTCTTTTCCTTTTCTTTTCCTTTTCTTTTTCTTTTTTTTCTTTTTCTTTTTTCTTTTCCTATTTTTCTTTTCCTTTTTTTTTCTTTTTTCCTTTTTTTCTTTTCCTTTTTTTCTTTTCCTTTTTTTCTTTTCCTTTTTTTCTTTTCCTTTTTTTCTTTTCCT
>JAYRBT010000114.1:87186810-87198935 GCA_036023395.1 Myiotriccus ornatus
CTTTTTTTCTTTTCCTTTTTTTCTTTTCCTTTTTTTCTTTTCCTTTTTTTCTTTTCCTTTTTTTCTTTTCCTTTTTTCTCTTTCTTTTTTTGCCTTCATTGGTTATTTCTGACTGTGCTGCTAACAGGTTTCTAATGACTTTAACAGTTCTGTCTCTTCAGCTATGAATCTGGAATAGTACTTTTTATATATATATAGAGAGAGAGACTCATTCTGCTTCCAGAATGGAAAATCTGAGGTTATCTTTCCTCACCCTAACATTAAGTGAAGTCAGGTTTCTGAAAAAATGTAGATTACTTTCTTTCTTTCTTTGTTCTCTGTGATGACTTTTTGTGTTGAACCTTTTAATTAGATCCAGAAGATTGCTCTGGGATGGCATGTTGTGTTCTGCTCTAAAGGGGCAAACACTGGCAGTGCTGGAGAGACTTGATTTTCTGGATATCCTTGATCATAGATTTGGATCCAATTTCATGAGCTAACACAAGCATTTTGGTTGTTGGCTTCTGTTCTTAGAAGAGTTCATCATCCTCTTTAACTGCAGAAGATTCTTTATTGTAACCTTGATTTTAGGGACCAAGGCAGTTCTAACTGTGTTCTTTGACCAACCATTACTTTTATAAATGAGTCTTAAATAGGGACAAGGGATTACATGTGATATGATGGAAGACAGTGAGAAAGAAGGAGAACTGAGATGAAGTACATCTCAGGTCTCTAGATCTATGAAGTTTTCCTGAAAAGTGAATCTGTTATTTTATGTAGCACTTGGGCCTCTCCTAGCTGACATTGCTGTTTTCCTCAGATGCTTATGTCTAGTAGGCACTGTGACCCCTATGTTGGCAACACTGAATGCACACACTGAAGAATAAAAGTAAACCTGAATATCATCACTTTCACTTACATAGGGCGTGACAGTGGCCAAGACAGTGCCTTTCCTGGCATATTGAGAAGAATTGCTAGACATACTGTGTAAGCAAGCTCACGCCTGGCTCTAGAATACAGATTTTGGTAAAGAGCTGTAATTCTTGGTTTGTCTTAAGGTAGCAGTTAATAAATTTACCTGGCTGGCATATATTTATTTTTATAACAAATGGTATATGGTAATGAGGTGATTAAAAGAAAAAAAAAGATCTTTTGCAGTGACACAGCTCAACTTTAGAAAGTAATTTAAACACTACATATCTAACTATGCCTGTTTTTTTTTCCTTATATAAGAAAAGCAAGAAAATTAACCCCCTTTACAGTCTACTGCTTTTCTAATGAAACATTAGTCAATTATAGAAGATTTCCTCCCTTTTGCTAATTTTTCCCTACTTGGTACATTTCTGCCCATGGACAGCACTTGAAACATTTTTTAAGATTCTGGTTTTCTCAAAAATCTAAAATGTTTACCTTGTGTTGAAACACCTAGACAGCTGCATGCTGCTACAAACTAATATGTATAAGTCACATTTGAAAGCAGACCTTTGGTACTTCTGAAAATGTTAAACAAACGTGCAAAAACAAGGTCTCTTGAAATGAGGCAAGTTTGAAGGGTTTACTTTTAGAACGATAAAGAACCATGTATTCAAGTATTTTGTCTGTGATAAGTCAGGAAGAGTATGACTGGGACAGACCTTCAAAGATACTTTTCTGGTGTATTCTGCAAGGTTTCAGCAATCTGTATCTCATGAAATAATAAGTAAAAAGACGACACTTTTAACTGTACTGGAACAATTCGAGTCACGTAGAAAAATTCATCTTCTCAGAATCAGAGCTCTGGGGGAACAGCACAAGGTGCATTTCATAGCAACAAAGTGCTGGGAAAGGGAGAAGACTGGACAATTCCAATTGTCCAATTGGAAGGAGAAGGGATTATGTCAGTGATTTAAAGAAATTATAAATGTTATATCACTCCAGCACTTCACAATGGGGCAGTAATCCAATTACATTTGCCTTATTAAGAATAATTACAAAATTATTTATTTAGTTTATACTTGCTGTAGATGACTCAGGTCCATTTCAGGATAAAATTTCTTAAATATCTCTTCTGAATATCAAAATATTAAACATAGATACATTTGTGGAAACATTATTTGTGTTCTCTAAGAACCATATAAAACAACCCAGTAGGTATATTGAACTATTATTACAATTTTAGCTCAGTTGCATTCTGTAATATTATGTAAAATTATGTAATAAACAGTTACAAAAAGACAGAGGTTTTGAATTTAGAAATATCCTTGTTGCTTTTATACCTTTTATTATATCAATTCACTTGTGTGCTATTAAAAAAAATGTCACATTGTTAATAAGTCATTGATAAGGAACTAAGGCAAAATGTAAGCTAGTTAAAGTTACAAAGACAGATTGAACAGAAGCAACAACACCAAGCATCAAGACTATCTGGTGACATAACTGTCCAAAGGATGACTATCATACCTGCAGGTTTCTATTCTGATAACCCAAAACTCATTTCAAGTTAAACACTGGTTCCCATTTATGGCTTCAACAGTCTCACGAATATATTTATCAGAAGGTTCAGTGGAGTTTATGTACAGATTTATAATGACTGATTGAGCTAGAATGCTTTGTTACAGTAAACAGTACTGTAACCGTGTAGGTAAAAGCTTTTACATTCAGTATAAGTATCCAGCATTCTAAAATGTAGAATTTTCACCTGAAGCAAATACTACAATGGTTGATGAATGGACTGCTGGCTTGATTCATAGCACCTTAGCTAAACAGATGGACTGCCTGTCCAATCAGCAGAGAAAATGGGTGCCTCTGAAAAACAATTTTAGACAGTCTCAGTGATAGAAACATCCATAGAATGATATAATACTTTCATAGGCTGCACAGGAACTTGTCTAGACCCGGCAAATAAGAAGTACAGGGTATTGAGCATATTAGAATTAACACGTGGGAATATGGAGTAAATACTCCTCCTTCAGAATTTACTGATGACCTTGCTTTACAGAACAGATGCCTAGTAGTTAGCAATAATTTTCTATGGGCCATTACATCAGCATAGAAAATCCAGAGCCTTGACTATATATCTTTTACTCCCATGTCAAGAAAGGATGGAGGAGAGTTAGAGCTAGTGCTTCATTAATGAATACAGCCAATACAAGGACAGAACGAACCAACTTCTACTCTAGTGGCAGAACTATACAATTTCTTGTAGAAAGAAGAATGGGCAACATATTTTTAAAAACCTGAGGAAAACATTTTGTTGCCAGAACAAAATTTTAAAAAACTAGAACTTGACTTCATAATATCTTTAGTTTGATTCTGTGTAGTCATCTGTAGTGACTGCATCAAGACCATTACATTTCCATGATTTGTGATAACTGGCCTGACTAAACATATCCAGATTGTGCTAAAACCTTTTTGCAGTGGTGTTTCAGAGGACAAATAATTATCAAATCCTTCATGGAATGATCAATGATTTCCTTGGCTCCTTTGATACAGAAAGAAATAGAGGTAGAAGGAAAAAAAAGAAAGAAAAACCCCCAGTGTATTTTGACTGTCTCTTTGACTCTCATAGTGGAGGGGCAGGGAGCTAGAGCAGAACCATTATGCTATTTTGTCTTGGCTAGCAAATCCTCTAGGGAGGGTGCAGATCTGGCACAGTGTAAAAGCTGCAAAATCAGGATGTGAACTGTATTTAACACTGGCAACACACAGTGACAAAATGCTAAAAAAGTGTTTCTATCTATGGTGTATCCAGATTCTTAACAATGAAGAAATGTTCAGTGGTCATTCAGTGTCACTATTTCGTGCAGTTAATACTCATCTGTGCACCTTTAAATTTATTTTAAAGCCATTGATTCTACCTATTTATTTACCTACTTTTAGGCATTTCTCAGCAATTTGCTCTGCAGCATCTGCCACGTAGAAGGGCATCGTGATTTATCTGCAGCTCTGAATATATTACTTGTTAACCTTTACAAACACCTAGTGTGACTCATTCCATCTTATCACAGCAGACGTCAGTGGGAGTAAGCATCACTCAACAGGACAACCAGTTTGTACAAGATACAGGCGCATGTACCAAATGTACCCAGATAAAAGAGTCAGTTAATTTTTAAACTGCTAAAAAGAAACAGGAATACAACAGTGCAGTCTGCCATGGTATATGAGGCAAATGAATTTGTAGTCATAATAAGGGGATCAAAACCTGACGATGACCTAAACAGTGAACAAGATAAATAAATTATAATTGTCACCTCTAAGTATCTCTCATTTAAAACAAACAAACAAAAAACAACAACAAAAATACACAAACAAACAGCTTCAGCAGCTTACAATTCTTTCCCTTTCCCCCCACCCACGGAACTCCAGCACTGTTAAACGAGACACTGCTGATCTTCAGAGCAATACCCTGATTGCTGCATTTCTCTGCCTAATGCTAATTTTCACAGACTTGGGAAGCACTACAGTTAAACTGTAACTTTCAAGGATTGTGTGCATGCTGCAATTTCTAAACTTTTGTACTCAAAGACTGGAAATGTCCCAAGGCATATACTTAACTATACGGACTGTCCTTTCGATTGATTTGTATTGTTGGATTCATACATTTCTTCTGAAGCACTCTCACAAAACTAAATTTCTGGCAACTTACACTAAAATATAAAATGTAAATGTAAAATAACAAAACATATATAATCCACATAATCTGTGGAATCAGCTTAAACACAAGCAAGCAAGCAAACAAAGTTTGGGAAGACTTTTGTCTCTTTTTCTATCTCAAGCTTATTCTATGAGGAAAATTGTCTTCAAATTTTACTTCATAAAAAAGACTTTGGGAAAGCTTCCCAGGAGTTTTCTTTCAGAAATGAATAAATTTGTAAGCATTGTCCAAAGCAAGCTGATAAAAACTATGATCAGATATTGTCATAGGATCATCATAGAATGGTTTGGGTTGGAGGGGATGTTAAAGATCATTTATTTCCAACCTCCCTGCCATGGGCAGGCATACCTTCCACTAGACTAGGTTGTTCAAAACCTCATCCAACCTGGTCTTCAACTCTTCCAGGAGTGGGTTATCCACAGTTTCTCTCACCACCCTCACAGTAAAGAATTTCTTCCTAACATCTAACCCAAACCTACTCTCTTTCGGTTTGAAGCCGTACCCCCGTATCCTGTCACTACATGTTCTTGTGAATAGTCTCTCTCCATCTTTCTTGAACAGTTCCCTCAGGAGCAAGCAGGTCTCCCTGAAGCCTTCTCTTTTCCAGGCAGAATAATCCCAGTTCTCTCAGCCATTCCTCATAGGAGGTCTTCCATCACTCTAATTGTCTTGGTGGCCTCCTCTGGACTCACTCCAACAGGTCCGTGTCCTTCCTGTGCTGGAATCCCAGAGCTGAATGCAGCACTCCAGGTGGGGTCTCACTAGAGCGAAGTAGAGGGGCAGAATCACCTCCCTCAACCTGCTGGCCACACTACTTTTGATGCAGCCCAGAAAGCCAAAACCTCCTCCTCACGGGTCCTCTAGATCCGTTCATTCCCCAGCCTGTAATGAAACCAGGGCTTGCCCCAACCCAGGTGCAGCACCTTCTACTTGGTCTTGTTAAATCTCATGTGGTTCCCATAGGCCCAATTCTCAAGTTTTTCCAGATCCCTCTGGATGGCATCCCATCCTACAGGTGTGTCAACTGCACCACTCAGCTTGGTGTCACCTGCAAACCTTATGAGGGTGCACTTGATCCCTTTGTCTATGTTGTTCATTAAGATATTAAATAGGAATCATCCCAATATGGATTCCCTGAGGGACACCACTTGTCACTGCTGTTCACTGGGACTCTGAAGAGTTGACCACTGCCCTCTGGTTGTGACCATCCAACCTCATCCAACTAACCAACCATGAATTGAAAACATTTCTCTCCAATTTAGAGAAAGATGTTGTGGGTGGCCATGTCCAAGGCATTGCAGAAGTCCAGATAAATAACATCTGTGGCCCTTCCCTTGTCCACTGATGTAACGACTCCATCACAGAAGGCTGGTCAGGCAGGACTTGCCCTTGGTGAAGCTGTGCTGACTGTCTCATATCACTTCCCTTTCTTCCATGCGTCTTAGAATTGCTTCTAGGAGGATCCATCCCGTGATCTTCCCAGGCACAGTTGTTGAGTGTTTTTTTTGGTTTGTGTTTTTTTTTTTTTCCTCCAAGTATATAGATTTTTAATTCGATTGTCTAACTGGAGAAATGAAATGAAAAATCTAAAATTTGCAATGTGCTCTGCACCCACTGTCTCAAAATAAGGTCTTTAAAGTCATACAAAAAGGCATTTTTGTTGGAATCATGCCATATGCAATGTGTTTGAATAAGATTGTTCCTATATACTACAGTATTTCACCTTAGTAAGTCTAATAACTTTGCAATTAGAAAGACAAATATCTTCCCTCAGGACTAAAAAAAAAATCACCACAAGAGATATTAGAAAATGCTTAAACATCTATCTAGGTGGCTGAATTAGGGGCCTTTTTTTTAACCTATAAAGGCAATGAGACCTAAGAAAGACAGTAAATTGCTAAGATTTTAGATTTCTAAATACATTTTGGGTGCCTTAGGGACTCTTAAACAGGCTGTAGGTACCTAAAATAGCCAAAGTTAAATGTCCCAAACAAAGCTGGTTGAATCTTTTCTTGGTTATTAATGCAAGGCTATATTTGACTACGCGCAATTGTTCCACTTTTTTTTTTTAAATACGTCTTTCCCACTGTTGCAACGTTGATCTTGAGGATTTTTCATGTATGACAAATGTTATGATATCTCAATGTTATATCTTACTGTTTCGTTGTAGCTGGTTTCTTTGTGAAAAGAAAATTCTACTCTGTCCATATGAGGGTGGTTCTGAGCATGACATGTAAATTACTTACAATATTGAATTAAAGAAATAGAGGCTTCCAGACTAGAAGAGCCCTTTGTAATCCATAGCTAACATGGCTTTTCAGTATTGAACATTTTAGATAATGAAGTTGTCATAGATTGGATTACCTTGGTAATGATATATCTGCTTCTGACATAGAATGTCAGGTTGCAGTATTTAATTAAAGTTACTTTGTGCTTTGTATTCTGACATGCTATGACTCACATAGCCTGACTTGATATGTCTTAAACTGACACCTTGCCATAGATAAGCAAATGGTCCCATTTTCTGAAAAGAGCAATTAATATACTCTTGATAAACCAAGTGTTCTACAGGAAAATACTGATATTTTTCCACACAATCAGGATATAAATAGTATTATACAGAGTTTTTTAGCATACTATTTCTTTAAATGTACAGAAGTACCTGTGCAACAATTAAGTGATACTGTTCTAAAAACAATATTCTGTATAAGACTATAAACACGCCAGGAAACAGTAATGCTGCATGATCACACACTTTACATTTCTTTTTGAAGATATAACACACATACATATAAACATAAAACAGTAATAAATTCAACATATTGTATTTGCTTCCCAATATCCATTCTTTTCCTTTGCTGCTTGGTTTCTGTTGTACAGACAGGAAAATTAGGCTCAGCTGTTGTTTATCCTTATGGAGACCAAACCTGTGTTGTTAAATATCTTCTATACTTTGTTAGCATAATTTATTGACGTCTTTTAATTTCTAGGCCTATCCAAAGTCCTGATTTTTCAAAGTCTTTGAACATAACTTCATTCTTTGCAATTTTCTAAAGATTTAAGATTCCCCTAGAGAATGTTCCAGATGAATAATATGAAAGCTGGAGGTAAACACTGTCAGTCAAAGGGATTTAGAGGCAGAAATTATTTTCACTGGAAATTTTTTCTCAACATTTAAGCTACATGTTTGTGGTTTATAGGTGGCGTGGTTAAGTTGATAATCCTATATAAGTTTATAAATTATGAATGTTGTATTTATTTCTATGGATATAGGAAACTAACTACTATATGTTACTAGGCCTAACTTTCGGCTGGCTGGTCCTTATTATAATCATAAGAACTGGATCCAAGATATTTGTCTCCCCACTAAAGCAAGTCACTTAAGGCTCAGTTGCTCACATTTTCACTTTTGAGTGCTGTCTGAGATACCCCAGGGTACCTCAAGCATTCGAGTGTTGTTGGCAAACTGGATACCTCTGTGAAACCTGTGCTATACTGGAGTAGCAGCTGGAGACCAGATGGGATACCCTAAAGTATTTCTGATAGCATGAGACATCTACGTATGAGCAAGCTGAGTTCAGTCCTTAAATCAGGGTACACATGCAGCTGTCAGTTACTGTACGGGAAGAAAATAAGAAAAGAGACGGTAAATTTAAGGGAAATATTTAAAAATCTGCGTTGCTCACAAGCTCTGTCAAGTGCTGCACAGAGGCAGTGTCCAGGCACATCTATGCTTGTGTTTAGTAGGTCTTAAATATTTGATTTTTGAGATCCTCTTGCATTTTCCTCTTCTCTTTCTGCATTCCTGTTATCATTTAAAGAGAGAGTGAGTTTAATTTCAGTGGCTGGGGGAAGATGGGAGGGGTGAGACTGGTGAGCGAAATGCTCCAACAGATGTTCTAGATACATTCCTGATGCACTTAGGATTCTGTAGTTATTTCTTTTATATCAGAGAAATCCCAGTACTCCCAGGTGTGGTGGCTTGACCTTGGCTGAACACCAGGTGCCCACCCAGCTACTCTATCACTGCCCTTCCCAGCTGGACAGGGGAGAGAGTAAGGTGGAAAACAACTCATGGGTTGCGATAAGGCAGTTTATTTAAAGCAAAAGCAAAGCGAAAGCTTGTGCACGCAAAAGTGAAGCAAAATACAACACTGTTTATTCTCTACTTCCCAAGAGCAGCAATGGTCGGCCACCTCTGAGAACCAGGGCATCAGTACATGTGATGATTTCTCCACAGGCAGCCACTGGAGACAATAAATATCCCCCTTCCTGCTCCTTGCCTTAGCTTTTGTATCTGAGCTGATGTCATGTGGTTTGGAATATCCCTTTGGTTAGTTTGGGTCAGCTGGCCTACTTGGGTCCTCTCCCAGGATCTTGCCCTTGACTGAGGAAAGAATGTTACAGTGTTGGTGCTGTGCTCAGCAGTAGATGAAACACCGGTGTGATATCAACACCCTTTCAGGTACCAGTGCAAAGCATAGCACTGTGAGGGCTACTACAGGGAAATGAACTCCAGATCAGCTAGACTCAACACACCAGGTCAGCTCTGCATGGCAAAAGACTCATGGTGTTAATTAATTTTCTAGAATTTTGTAACTATGTTGCAGTTGATTCATTTTCTGCAGTGCAACTACTGAAGAAGAGATCCAGAGCCCATACTGTGCTGCCTGAAGCATATTCGAAGTGCCTGTGTGCTCTCTCATTCCAGCAAGACTAGCACTGCTGCTTAGTTTACACCTGATACACAGTTTTCTTTCTCCTTTAAGATGCAAATATGTGTAATTTGAACAATCTTTAATATGCTGTACATATTCATCACATAGCACAGTTATCAGTATGCAAAGCATTAATTCTTAACTGGACAAATCCATTACACCATCAGTCTCACATACATGAATAAAATTAGGTTTACAGTGGTACTATAATTTTTTATTAATAACAAAATTGCTGCAAGAATATGTGTTTTTATATTATGATCTGCTTGTTAAAACCTTTACTCAGAAGTTGCTACACAAACACTTCTCTTACTGAAAAGCAACAAAACTAATATATTTCATGTCCATAATACCCTCCCCTAATTACTGTCTTTCTTACACATATAATGTGGAATAAATGGAGTTTATTTATAAAAAAAAAATTATAAATATATATAAAAAAATATATTTATAAAGAAAAAAATTTGTAGACTACCAATTAGGTCATACCAGTTTTGGACAGAAAGGACAATGTCACTCTGATATTTGAAGATTATCTTCTATGGTTCAATAATTTTGTACTCTGAGAAGTACTTTAGGAGTGAGAAAGTAATAGCAATGTTGAACCTGACACTGTAGTCCAGCGTGAGTTCTTACATCCTGTCCTCCAGCTGTTACTGGGAAAATTTGCTGTGTCATTGTCGTGGGTTTACCGACCCAGCTCTGCCCCCTGGGGCTGAAAATAGTTTTTTCCAGGCGGATTTCCAGAGAAAAAGCCGATCAAAAGTTTTAGTAACACCTCTGCCAATTACGTATTTAAGAAAATGGAAGAGAAGGTTGCTGTGTAGAAGAAAATGAAGGAGCCAGAGTAGCAGCCGGCCCAGTTGGGCCTGGGCGTGCACCCCCCCCCACTCCGGGCCAAGCCTGGCCTGGGCGAGGGGGGCCAAGCCCCCTCTTCTCTCCTGTAACAGAGTAGAGGGGAAAAAACTTTACGGAAGGACTGCCTAGACTAGAAATAATGCAGAAGGTATTCCACAGAGAAAGAGAGATAATGAAGCCTCCAAGGTCAAAGCTGGCAGCCAGAGAAGAGAGAAGCCTCGAAGGTGGGGGGAACTCCTCTCTCCCTGTCATTCTCTCTCCCTTCAGCAGGGAAGAGACTGAAAACTAAAAAACCCTGCCATCTGTGGAACATTGCTGGGGAGCAGAAACCCCCCTCTGCAGCTCATGAAGGAGCCCACGCCAAAGCAGAGAAGTGCATGAAGTAGATGGGACTCCATGGTAGGCCTAAAATAAAACAGAATCCTGCTGGAGACCTGTGGCCCATGAGGAGAGAGAGAGACGTACGCTGGAGCGAGACGGCCCAGGTAGGATGTTGTGATCTCAATGAGGGATCCAGGCTGGTGCAGCTGAATTTGTGACCCTGAGGGACAGCAGAGAATGGAAGAACTGTTGCCTGAAGGTAGACTCATGCTAGAGAGGTCCATCAAAGACTTCTCTCATGAAGCAAGACCCCACAGAAAACAGTGTGGACTATAAAACCACTATCCCCTGTGACCCTGTGGTGAAGATCCATGGTAGGCAAGTGTCCCCTTGCAGTCCATGAAGGACCTTACAGGGCCTGGGTAATCCCCCAGCCTCCAGTCTTAGCCCAGGAGGGGGGTAGGCCCAGTCCTGAGGTCGACATAGAAAAGAGAGAGAAAGAGAAACAGTTCCAGCTGCAACGAATCACAGTTGTTGTCCTTGAGATAATAGAAGAAGAACTTTCGAGTGCTGCAAAATTATTTAAAAGACATGTAGGCTCCAGGAATGGAAAAGAGATTGCTTCTCCTCCTGAACTGATAAAAAGGGGGAGAAGGGTATTTCTGTAAATACATAGCATTTTCGCCTAATTAGAATTGTAGTATATATAGTTCTTTAGTTTTTATCTTGCTAGTAACAAATCCTAATACTATTCTCCCCAGTCAGATCTCTTTTGTCTGCATAAACCTTCTCTCAACTTATAGCAATTGTGTGGGGGGTGAGAGGAAATCGGCCCAGAGAAAACCCATGACAGTAATGAGAAGTCCTGTCAAACTAGAGATTTATATTGTCAGCTAAGTAGTTTGACAACTGAGCAAGAGGGAGAAGACTGATGTCCCAAAGGAGAAACAGAAAACATGGAGTTATCCTGTGGCTGAAAAGTGCTCTTGCAAAAGGTGAAAGTATGTATTTTAGTCTACTGAAGCTCAGGTGTGCATGCTAGGTGGCCTGCTTTCTTTGCAGATAATGTGGTGTTTATATAAGATGCAGGCATCCTATCTGAGTTATTCAGTGGAAAAAACCCCAGTGGTGGTGTTTTATGGTTGATTTGTGTTACATGTTTAGTGTGGGTTTTGTGGGTTTTGTTTTGTTATTTTGGTGAAATATGGAAGTACAGCATTGTGTCAATTGTATAGGAGGCCAGAATTTGTTTTCAATAACCAGGTAAGAGGACTTACAAAATCTGTTATCTGGAAAAAGGATGTGATCTCTGGGTTTAGGCAATATGAGACCTCTAAAGTAAGAAGACAGAAAACTATGAATGAATATTTGTAGATTTTATCAATATTTTATTTTCTTTCCTTTTTTTAAAAATTAGCCTCAATAGAAAAATCTCTGTGTCATGGATCAGTCAAAGTTTAGGGGGTTAGAGTTACAATTTTAATTCTGATTGTGTTCTCATTGTAATTATGTATATAAATTTCTGTTCCTGTACATGACTGTCGGGGTTTGACTCGGCCACTGCCTCTCTGGGCAGTCTTTGCCCGCATTCTCCACCAAAAAATGTCGTGGTTTTG
>JAYRBT010000114.1:87222146-87250266 GCA_036023395.1 Myiotriccus ornatus
TTTTTTCCTTAAAAATGTGAAAGGCAACAAAAAGAAAAGTACTCTTTTAATGCAAAAGTACTGTACAAAAGGATTTTATATGTAACTACAGTAACAAAATCTATTTTCCCAGTGGAAAACACCTATTTCCCTCACCTGAAAAACATCATTTCCTTATACTTGTTATTCCTGCACGTTCCAGTGATTAGTTGGGTGACTGTGAGAGTTATTTGCATCTTTCTTCCCTACTACAGCATTGTTGCCTGGGGAGACTCGGAAACCTTGGGTAATATTAATGAAATAATTTCAGACATGGAGCAGAGCACTGACTTCTGCTGCCTGGGCAGTAATATTACTCCTCATTAAAGTTTGTGGAAGTTCATCTCACATTCAATTACAGATGCCTAAAAACTGTTTTCCAGGCAATCTGTGCACCTTAGACAAGAGAAAAGGGCGAGGAAATGATCTGTTTCCCCCCTGAGATTTTCTGCTCTCTTTGCATATAATACTGCCAACCATCTGGGAGATTTTGCTAAGTGACTTGCTGGTCAGTGAGATGTCATATTGAGAGATGATGAATGACCCTGGGCTTCTGCTCTACGACATAGCAGAAACAATGCAGTAGTCTCAAAGGAATATTGGAAGTTTTATCTGTAACAGCTTCAGAAAAGCAGCCAGATTTATAATGTTGTTCTAAATTCTAGACAAGTAAAAGCCCTGAGTTTTTGTCTTGGTTTGTGGGGTTTTTTTTATTTGTTTGTTTGGGGTTTTTGTTGGATTTTTGTTGTTGTTGTTGTTGTTTTGTTTTTCCTAAGAACATAACATTTTGTATACTGTTAACCCTTTTGGATATGAATCTAATGGGATTGCCTTTGTTCAGTGAATGACGTCAGGGGCTGGAAGTTCAGGAGGAAGAGAGGAAGCATACAGGTCATACACCAATTATGCCAGTTGATGGTTTGTTCCCTAGATTGCGTTCCATTATGAACTTTTTCTCTAATCAGTATAAAAATACATAATTCTTTTGTAAATACACACTTAGAATCCCACCACAAAGTCAATTCTTATGGGTTTTAAAAAGAGGAGACAGCTAATGGAAATTATGAAATATTTCAAAGTTGAATTTGAATTGTGTTTTGGGTGAGGTCCTTTGTATTTTAATATCTGTGAAAATCTAAATAGGTGGCTTTTCCCCCCTAAATCTCTTTATTTCAGCCTTACTGAATACATTCTGTCATAAGGCATTGGCTGGATGGTCATGCTCAAAGAGTTGTGGTCAGTGGCTTGATGTCTGAGTGGAGAACAGTGAGAAGTACCATTCCTCAGAGGTTGGCTTTGGGACTGGCACTTTTTAACACCTTTGTTGGTGGCACAGACAGTGAGATTGAGTTCACCCTCAACAAGTTTGCCAAATAACAGCAAGCTGAGTGGTGTGGTTGGCACGCTGGAGAAAAGGAGGACCCTGACAGCCTTGAGAGGTGGACCTGTGTGAACCTCATGAAGTTCAACAAAGCCAAGTGCAAGGTCCTGAATGTGGACTGGGGAAGTTCCAAACATCACTGCAAGCTGGGTAGAGAAACCAGAATCTACCTGCTTCTGAAGAATCAACACATGCAGGACAGGACATAATTATCACGTGTTTCCTGGTGTTTAATGCTCTTTCCTTCATTTCCTTTTTATTGGGAGGGGGAAAAGGATTTGAACCCATTTGCTGTGAAAGGATCCTAAAATAACATATGCTCAACCACGGAAATATTAATTTACATTCTGGATAGTAACTGATTTTTCTGACATAACATGAAATTTTTCTATACTGTGATATAGCTTGGACCACAGAAAATTTCCCTGAGATAGATTGTTTTAGAAGAGAAATCTGAAATCGGAAATTATCATTATGTGCAATATACTTCACACATATCCTCTTTGGAGGACAGCCTTCACTGCTTGCATGTGGGGCATTATTTCTACCTGAAATACTCTTCAGTTTCCTTTTTAAGGTTTCCCAAGTGCTGATGAACTCTAAGGCCTCTCTCAAGTACTTCGAGCTTCCTCTGTTGAATCTGATCATGACTTTATTTGCAGGAGTAGCAAACAGTACAGAGCTATGGCATGCTCAGCATGCTAATGACAGCCAGCTCCATACCCACCCAGCCTGGCAAAGTGCCCTAGTCTGAGAATGTGTTTATACTTTGGTAATATATTTCTTTAATATTAAATAGCATTTTAAAAAGTTTTCTAGATGATTTTTTTGACTTGTAGAGGGATTTTTTTTTTCTTAAACCATTACTTTATCTTTTAAAGCATATATTTTTAACAGTTCATTTACAGCATGGTCTAACTGCTCAAGATATTTTAAAAAATAAATAACAATTAGGTGAAAGTTTAAAAACAATACGCTGAGTGCATAGGCAAATAGGCAATGATTTCAATGACATTTTTGGTGGAGTTGGAACAGAGAGGGTGAATGCACACTTTCAGTGTTGGATTGAAATGACATAGCATAATGGCTCCAACGGAGCTGTTACAATCTACCCAGTCAATGATCCATGAACAAAGAAAGATTTACTCAATTTGAAACCAATACCTTCTAACATGTTAAAAATAAACAAACAAACTGTCCTATGCTCTACTGATCCACACAGAAATTTCCTCCTTTACTCAAAGGTAATACACCCATCTTCTGCCTCGTCCTTGTAGTTCTCTCTACTCTGTCTTCTGAAGTATTTGAAGGACTGAAAATGAGAAAAATTTTTATTCTGCTTTGATATTACTGTCAATGGTATTTTCAAGTCCTAGGAAGAAGAGCAGAACATCTGCAAATCAATATATTGTCATGGTTGAACCCCAGCCTGCAACTAACCCCACACAATTGCTCACTCATACTCCCCAAAGGGGTGAGGAAGAAAATTAGAAGGATAAAAGTGAGAAAACTCAATGGGTTGACAGTTTAACAGGTAATGCAAAAAATGTGAATGGAAGCAAAATGAAACAAGGAATTCACTTCCCACTTGCCATGGACAGGCAGGTGTTCACCCATCTCCAGGAAAGCCAGTTGCCACCTCCCACTTCCTTCTTCTTCCCCAGCTTTCTATGCAGAGCATGACACCATATGGTAGGGGATAACCCTTTGATTAGTTGGGGTCAGCTGTCCTGGCTCTTTTCCTTCCAAAATCCTTGTGCACGCCGAGCCTCCTCTCTTGTGGGGTGGATTGAGGAGCAGAAAAAGCCTTAACCCTGCTCAGCTATAGCAAAAACACCCATGCTATTAGCGCTGTTTCCAGCACAAATCCAAAACACAGCACCACACAAGCTACTGTGAAGAAAATTAACTCTGTCCCAGCGAAAACTGGTATATACATTTACTAGTGACTCTAAGAAAATGAGTTTTCATACCCAAGTGAAACACAGACATGAAAGCAGCTTTGGACTAGTTATGTATTTTACCCAGTACTTTTGCTCCTTGTTTGAAAAAGAGGATTTATTAACTACTTCTTTAAATATCAATTCAGTGCAGAAAAAAAATATCTAAAAATGTCTTCTATACATAAAAATGAGGCAGACATTTTTATTTAGAACTTATTGAAAACAATGCTGTGGATAATCCCTAGGAAGCCAATATACTCCATGTAAATGGATAATAATAGACTTACTTTTTTGATGATGAATCTGTCTTCTTTGTTTTAATGGCATGACATGCTAGGAATTTTCTAAAAAGCTAAGCAGGTATGATATCACTGTTCATTATTAAGAGTTCATTGACTGAATAGTAACAACCTCAAAGGATGCCAAGTTTTGTGAAAAATATTTAACCTGCAAATGGAATTCCTATTATATAGAGGTGAGAGGGTGACTAATTTAGATTAAATGCCTATTTTTACTTGATCAAATATAGATGTTACACCTAAAATACCTGAAGTGCCTAGTTTTTTTAACTGTCTAATAGTCCAAATTATTAACACTGTTATTATAAAATGACACGATGCATTTAAGGTCTGAGTTCTACTGTTTGTCCAGGTGGATCTTTACAGTGTAAAGAACTGTATGTATGTATTTGGGGTGGAAAAAAAAGAAGCCTCCTCTTTTTGAAACTAAACAACTCCAGCTCCCTCAGCCACTCCTCATAAATTTTCTGACCTAATAATAATAATAATTTTATACAAGAAAACATCAGGATACACAATATGCACATAAACATATTGAAATACTAATACTTAGAAATAGTAATAATTTCAAAATGAGGTCTTTAAACTCAGGATGAACTTTGAGTCTTAGGGTTGCACTAGATGATCTCTGCAGGTCCCTTCAAACCAAAATTGTTTCACTAGTCCATGATTTTAGAAGTGCTTGGAGGACAACGAACAGATAGAAATTGAAAAAGGAAAATGATAAATTCTTAGGACACAGCACACTAATTATTAAGCAGAAAGAAATTACCAGCTGAGCACTACAGTTATGGAAGAGTAAATGCCAGTCTCTTAGTATTTTTCTATTTCTAATGTTTCAAATTAAAAAAAAAACAAACAAAAAACCTAAACAAAAACAAACCAAGCAAAAGCAGAGTCATTAACTTAAAAACCCAACATATGGAGCTGCAGTACAGACAGTAGCAGTTCATAATTCCTTAGAAATATACTTATTTTCTTTACCTCTCTTAAAGCTCCAGAAGTTGAATGTGGAGGTGGTACACACAGAGAACTGAGAGGAACATAAAAATAATTCCAACTCATACACTGTCTGATGTCTGTTTACTCGAGTCTGGAGGCAAACTAAACTAATACTTATTCCTGAAAAGGCTGACAGTTTCAATGAAGTGTTTAACTAAAAATGAAATTCCATCAGCTATGATGCTGGATTTTATATTCATAATCCATAAAAAAGGGAAAAGTAAGATCAACATACTGTAGTATCTTCAGACCTAAGTATTTTTAGATTCAGATATGACTTGGCTTGTTGAGGATCGGCACAATTGCTTCACAATATATGTACATGGTTACCTAGCAGTATAACTCTGCATAATAGGGACAAATAAGTGTGGTATCAACAGCATCAAAATAAGTTTACACAGTAAGTGAGGTGCCACAGCCTTAGACTTTTCTGGGTCTTCTTCAGAAACTTAGAAAGCTCATCAAATCTCTGTATTCTTAAAGGAAGTAGGGCTATAGTTGTAGAAATCTTGAAGACTTCACAAATATTTCCTTCCCCTTCTTTCTTTTTATGAGGTGACTTTGCTCATAGAATCACAGAATTATAGAATCATTAAGGCTGAAAGACACCCTTTAAGATTATCAAGTCCAATCATTATAATAACATTGCCAACTCCACCACTAAACCATATCCCTAAGAGCCATTCTACACATCCTTTAAATACCTCCAGGGATGGTGACTCAAAGCACCTTATCTCACTTGTGTGCATATGGCAGGAGCAGTGAGATGTGCACTCAGGTTAAATGAGTGTAATATTAATAAACAATTATGAGAATGAAGTACTGAAGCTAGCTGTTACAGCAGTGAAAGGTCATGAATTTGCCTTCTACATATGTAGCTCATTAAATTTTAAGTAAAAATGAATTCATATTCAAAACTGTCCGAGAGAAAAATGTTTTTTAAAAAAGTAGTTAACCTTTAGTACTTATACAGAAAAGGCAGGAAAATGCTCATAATTCTTTCAAACATTTTTTTCTCTCAAATTATATAATCCCTGAGATGGAATAGATACTTCATTGCTTTGTAATTACATTTGCAACTGAAATTATGGACTTTTTCAAAATGCATTGTAAAAAATATTATTTTGAGTAATTAATGTTCTATATGTATGTGAAACTGTATGTATACATGATAGAGGCATATAGAGAACCTCTGCGAAAAAGGTGTTATTAAAGATAAAATTGGGGATATTTACTTATATTGCTGGATGTAGATTTCAAAATCTTTACAGGCACTCAGCAGAT
Source organism: Myiotriccus ornatus (assembly GCA_036023395.1). NCBI lineage: Eukaryota > Metazoa > Chordata > Aves > Passeriformes > Tyrannidae > Myiotriccus > Myiotriccus ornatus. The sequence continues at coordinate 87,228,074 of JAYRBT010000114.1, forward strand.
GCTACTGAGTTTTACAGAAAAGTCTGTAAGTATATCAGCACGAATTACAGTATGTTCTTCAGTTCTGAAAACATGTTAAAGCATCACATTTCAATTTTTTCTTTTTATATTTGCTTGTTTTGTTTTGTTTTTTTTTTTATTTTCATGTAAATATACAGCTTTATACAGATTGTAGCTTTCTTAAATTTATTAACAACTAAATAATACAGAAATTCCACTACAATAAAGTTTAAAATAATGTTTGGGGGTTTATGAAAAAAATGATATGACAAAATGATACAACAAATGCTGTTCCACAGGAATCATGACAGAGCAACAGGTGAAGGACAAAGTTTAGCTTGCAAACTGGTTTCCTAAACTCCTGTGTTATAATATAGAAATACCTTGTATGTTTTTATAAAGGAATATTCCCATAACAGAAAAGTAGTAACACTAAGACTTTTTTTGATGGCTTTACTGCTCTGAAGGAGATTTCCTAAACCAAGTCAAAGAACAGAGCCAGAAGACCAAGCACATAAGTGTTTCATGACTGTAAAAGGAGATGGCATAAGGTGTCCCACTTTTTGACTTTTTGAAAATCTGGTCCCTATGCAGCTGATGACAGGGTGACTATTCTGTTACATGACTTCTGAGATTCTGAAATTTGCTTTTGTTCTCTGCTGGAAGGAAAACAGAAGTCTTTGTAGAGCACAACATTACATTGACATTCAGGGCAAATCCACGGCTTTCAGTGTGGGGTGAATGCTCTTGTCCTCTTGTGTCTGAGGGGTTTTGGATTGTTTTGAATTGAGCAGGATAAGAACTTGATCCTCAGCCTTCCATGTGTTTGTACCTCAGTCGTCAGACATGAGAGTCTTGTTCTCTTTTTCCACTAACATTGTAACTTAGCTGTGAAAACTTTACCATGAAAAAGTGCATCTCTGGGAAATACAGTAGAGATGTTAAAGTTGCTATTCAACACAGATGTTCTGGTGAATTCTGATGTTTGGTTCGTTAAGGAAAACAAACACTTCTGGACCCTTCGGGAGCATCTTCTTTGTTCTCAGCCCAAACACAAGCAGAGAAAGGATATGCAGCAGAGGAGAATGGATTAAAAATTTTGCACACGTGAAATGTTTTTTTTTTTTTTCTTTTTTTTTCTTTTTTTTTTAAGTACATAACATGTTTCTTCCCCTTAAGGGCAGCAGGATGGCACATGAAGTGGTATAGTACTGAAATAGTAATTATTTTTTTAATATACTGTTTTCTTAAATTCTTTTCTTATAAGCTAGATTTCCTTTGTGGTATTCAGTGTAAAAGCAAAACCTTCAAATGAAGAAGTATCAGTCTTGCCCTTCCATAGAAAATCAATATCCTTTGTGGTTTCTTCTGCTGCTTACTTAGACTTTGTCAAATACATAATATACCCCAGAAAGCCCTTCGGGTGTTCAATTATTGTTTTACTGCGAGCACAAAAAACGCCAAAATATGTTTTTATTTGACAAATGAAAAAAGAGAACTTGGGCACTTAATTATAGTGCACTAAAAATGTGAACGCTTGAGGGCTTTTATCAGTATTTGTGGTACTTTTTTTTTTTTTCCAGGACAAACTTATGATAGAACAAATCTCTCTATTTAAAGGCAAAAGGGGCTGCTTTTTCCCATTAGGTAAAATCATGTCTGGTGCAATCATGCTTGTTCATCCAGATGTTTAAATGCTAGCAAATTGAATTCTACCAGAGTTCCAAAGAAAATCCTGCTGCCAACCAAAACCAAGAATACAGCTTCAATTAAACTCCAACAATTAGGTTCATTGTTTTAAATACTCAGTTTCAAAGCTGACTATTTTTCTCTGTCTCTTTACTCAATTTACTGCATTTTGAGTTGTAACACCATATGGTTCTGGAAAGCTTCTTTAAGACAAGGAAATGAAAAAATTGTGATCTTCTACTAAAGCCAATCTAAGCTGTCCTAAATCAGCATATAGAAGTACTTTTGGGGCATTTTAAAAGAAAAACAAATAATAATTTAATATTATTACTCTAAAACTCATAAAAAAAATGAGATTGTTTATTTTATGTATACAATGGGAGATGACAGTACTGCTACTCCAAATAATAAAAATACAGAGAGGCAAATTGGATATTTATTCTTGCAGAGTATGAACAAAGGAGTACTCTCATAGGAAATGAAAAGTAATAAATGTATAATTTATGAAATAAAACAGGATTTTTGCTTGTTTCTTATTTTTCACAAAATGTCTGTCAGACTTTGCAAGTCACTAGATCAAACAAACTACTATCAATCTCAACTTTTTATTTTAAGTGAATGTTGATAACAGTACTGCAGCTTCTAACATGAGATAGATAAGTAGTCAGTTTGCACTATATTGAGAAATTCCTAGTTTTGGGGTTTTTTTTGGGGGGAGTGACTTTTAGGGTTTAAAGTACTGGGGGTTTTTTATATACTGTATAAAGAGACAACTAGATTAGTTGGCTATTGTTCTTGTCTAATATATTTTTTCTTATGGTCTTATAAAAAAATCTCATTTTCCTTTTCTCTTTAACATTCAGTTTCCAGAAAGCAACACAAAAGTTTATTGAAACAATTTGGAGTCAGTGGGAATGCAACTAAACTAAATCAAAATGGTTTCCTTCCTTCCACTAAATAAAACTAATTTTTCCAAATCCCTGATATTTTAATAGTGAAATATATGTTGGGAAAAAGAAAATCAGCATATTCATTAGAGAAACAAAGACAACTAATAAAAAGGACCTGTTTCTGCACTTTGCTGTAAAAATTTTAATCCTGAGTAAATAATCCAGATTTATAATTTTTTATAATTTATATTTTGTTTCACTTCATAGATTTTGTAATTATTCTGAAAGAAAAACACTGTAATTAATCAGAAGAATACAAAGAGGAATATTCAACACTATGATTCATATGCCAAGCTTATCGGACATAATTAGTGTGATTTGGCTTTTCATTGTGGGCAAGTCACACTGACACACAAAGAATGTACTACAATCATGGTATGAATTTTTCAAATTTCAGTGAAGAAATTATTTTCCACTGTACTTTTTATGCTGCAACAATTTCTTAGATGTTTCAGAGCAATCACTAATATCCTATCTATTTCTAGTGATAAAAGCTGTAAATGTGGGGAATGATTTCATTTTTCCTTGGCTGGGTATCACAAAAGGCTACTCATGGATGTCAGCAAAGCACAGATATAAGACTAGTCCTCAGGAAAATAGGTTTAGAATGGATTCTAAGTTGCTATACAGCCCCTCCCCTTATCACAATGTGAGTTATAGATAATTTTTCTTATTTGGTCATCAAAAGCTTTCCTCATGAAGAGTCATGGCTTTATCAGGCAAACTATCCTAGTAGGCTTTGGAATAGTGAGCTTAGCTAGGCTCACAGACAGTTTTATATGTAAAGTCTGAAGTGCTGCTAAATTGACTTACATATTATATCCCAAACATGTTCCACTTTGAAAGGCAGTACTTTGGCAGTTAAATACTGTTCAGCTGGTTCTTTGGCTTCCATAGCTAATAAAAACCTCAGAGACCTTTGCACATCAGCTTGATCTGAGATATATATATATAGTATCTACTTTCTTAAGTTCTACCTTTTAAGTGCAATTCCTGCTTTCAGTTACATAATCGAAACCCAAATTCTGTGCTTTGATAAAGTAAAATGTGTTGGTTGCATTTTAAATTTTTTAACATTACCAATTAGCCCACGCTTTAGAAATCATGATTTATTTCACTGTAATAATCTATCCAAATAAATTAGGTTTGAAGGCAAATCTTTTGGTAAAAACAGATTTGAATATTTGGTTTTCAAGTATTCCACAAAGCTGCAATTTAGATCAGAGGTTGATAGTAACACATGCCAGAAAAAAAAGAAGAAATGTTTTCTTACAGTTATTCTCCAGTGCCTGTTTGTCAGAGGGCAAGCAGTGGTGGCACAACCCATATATTTTCATCTCATTACCTTTGATCTGGCCACAGAATTTTTGCCCTCAGTTTCATGGATGACATTAACAAGTTGCCGGATACATCCTATCACATGCAGTTGGTAAGCCAGTATTTCAAATGTTGAAATTCCTTACTAAACCTTTAGCTGTTAGGAGAAAGAAAAAAAAAAAAAAAAAAAAAAAAGAAAGGTTTTATAAAGACTGACATACTTTGTTTATACTTAAGAAAAATCATTTTGAGAGAAGAGGAAAAACAACAATTGGAAATACCTGAAATCTTACCAGAAGCATGATGAGCTATTTTAAGGTGATTTTTTTTATTTGTTCCCTGCAAATCACAGACAGCCTGTATCACATAAAAGATTCACTTGTCTGTTTTGGTTTTATAATGGCTGTTGGTGTTCATCTGGAGGAAGGGTTGTAATCACAGGGACATAGGAATAGACATATTATTTTCGCACATCCTGTGTCTGACAGTGGTTTGTGTTCTTGAAGTTTGTGAAATGGCTACAGGAATATTGATAATTCTCACATTACCCATCAACTTTAAGTATAGGCAGTTTCTGGGCTGGTGTTTGGATGTAGCATTAAATGATGATCTTTAAATGATTTTTTATTGCTACATCTAATTCCATTAAAGTAATATTTATATATGTATTTTAATCCTTTATGTTCTATGACTATAAGTTTTGTCAGTCAGGTGTGTCCAGTGCAAAAAAGGCTCTCCTTTTTTTCCTTTAAAATGTCCCACTATGTTAGGATATCCCTAGAGAATAAATAGTTACTCTCTATTCATTTTTTTTTAGTTGTGTTCATGATGTTATGTATACCTTTCAAAATATATTCCAATAATTTTTTTTTTACAGAACAGTGCATCCTAATTTATTTAATCAAAACTTAATTAAAATGTTGATCATCTGTGTAATCTTTCTCTGTACCTTCTTTAGTTTACTTTTGGGATAGAAAGAAGAGGACTACAGAAAAGAATTTTTTTTTTCTTTCTCCTAAAAATCTTAGTATTTTGTGTTTGCTGCCTTAACTGCTACTGATCACAAAACTGATGATTTCATATAATAATTCAGGTCTTTGTCTTGGCTGCATCAACTGAAGTGAGGCCAGCAGACTGAGGGAGGTGATTCTGCCCTTTTACTCTGCTCTTGTTAGACCTCACCTGGAGTACTGCATCCAGCTGTGGGCTCCCAACATAGAAAAGATGTTGACCTCTTGGAATGAGTCCAGAGGAGAGCCACTAAGTTAATCACAGGCTTGGAGCACATCTCCTGTGAAGACAAGCTGAGAGAGCTGAGGTTTTTCAGTCAGCAGAAGCCTTCAGGGAGGCTTTGTATCAGCCTTCCAGTACCTCCTAAAGGAGGCTTACAAGAAGGCTGGAGAGGGACTTTTCATGAGGATATGTAGTAACAGAACAAGAGGGAATGGCCTTGAGCTGATGAAAGATAGATTTAAATTAGATATTAGAAGAAATTCTTTGTTGTGAGGTTGGTGAGGAACTGAACAGGTTGCCCCATCCCTGGAAGAATTCAAGACCAGGTTTTATGGGACTCAGTGCAACCTGGTCTAGTGAAAGGTGCTCCTTTCCACAGCAGGGGGTTTGGAACAAGGTGATCTTTGTGGTCCCTTCCTAACCTAGGCATTTTATGATTCTATTATTCTAAGAGGAAATATATAGTATTTTGAAGGCAAAAGAAGCAAAAGCTTCATCCTGCTTGATTTGGCAAGAGACTGAAATGGCATTTAGTACAAGTGAGGTGGGTTCACCATCCCACCCCTTATCTGCTATTTAATGCTGAGCTACGCAAACCTGTGTCTAGCATTGTAAGCATTTCTAATACACTCAGGCAAGTTTAAGTCAGGATGGCTGACTGGTAGTTTAAAAAAACAACTCACATCTCACCTTTACTTTCCTGTTAGCTTTGAATTTTAAATTTTGAATTTAGCAACAGCAAGTCAGGAGATTTCTGAGATGATGTGCACACTTGGGACTGGTAATAGGATATTATCAGGAGTGAGAAGTGGCCATGATATTATGGCTGTAGTGTGACTCACAGATACTTGATGGTTTATGTCATAGTGATGTGAACAGTCTGAGGTCACTATTCAGTAGAACCAGAGGAACTGAGCAGATTTCGAATGCCTCAAGGACTGTGGAAGGAATAGGTTCAGTTGAAGAGAAGAAAATGATGAAATTTTAACTTAATGATTTGATTCAAATTTTCTAGACCTAAGCAAGCTCAAAGCTAACTTCTATTTTTTTAAAGATAAAATAAAGCAGGCAAAGTTCAGGGGATTGGAAGGGTGTGCTCAGAGACCTGAGTTTCCTAGGTCTCAGTCCAGACTCCAACAACATCACGTTTATTTGCAATATATTTAGTCCTACTTTTCATAGGCATTGAATTATCTTTACAGTTAATGAAAAAAATATCAGCTGATGCTGTAAACTGCTGCTATAGGCACAGCTTTACAACAAAGCAGAGGTTTTCATACTGAGGTACATATGCTGCTGTTGACACCTACTGAAAAAGTGTTGCCTTCAGACTTAAGGAGGTGATCCTTTACCTCTGCTCAGCACTGATGAGACATATCTGGAGCACTGTGTCCAGTTCTGAGCTCGCTGATACAAGGGAGGTGTGAACAGTGGAGACTGCAAGAGAGTAGAACGAGTCCAGCAAACAGGAGGTAAGACATTGAAGGACTGGAGTACCTGATGTAGGAGGGTAAAGATGGGACTATTCATCCTGGGGAAAAGAGGGTTCAGGGAACCTTATCAGTCTGTAAAAATAACTGATGAGAGGAGTAAAGAAGATGAACTCTGCTCCCAGGTGGCCAGGGATAGGACAAGAGGCAATTCTGTTTAAACGTAAGAAAAACTTCTTCTCTATGAGTGTGGCCAAACACTGTAACAGGTTGTCCTGAGAAGCTTGAGTCACTGTCTGTGCACATTCTCAAAACCCAACCAGATGTAGTCTGGGCAACCTTCTGTATGGGACCATACTTACTCAAAAGGGTTGGATTATATGAATACTATTCTCTGATTCACCTTCTTACTTGTGGGACATACACTCTGAAGTCTCTCTTTCATAAAGAGATTAGAAGCATGATTTCAAATATAAGAATTTTTTTTTTTTTTCATTTTTGCACTTGACCATTCTTTTTTTTTTTTAATCAGCAAGAGAAAAACATGTTAAATTATGAACACTGAATGGACAACACAGATAGTTCAGGTTTTGTTAAGTTTGTTTGGGCAGTGTTTCCCTAGAGTGACATTTATAGCCATCAGCACTTAGATTCCACTTTCAAGCCAAACTGAGAGTGTCAGTAATTGGTGTACCATGCTGCCATGTAGTAGTTCATGGAGCAGAGCTGGCTAAAAAATGGCATTATGGTTTCCAGAAAATGTCTTTAAAGAAAAAAAGGTTTTTTGTTCTGAATCAGCCCAAAATGAACAAACAAACAAAAAAATTTAGAATTTCCTGTGAGCTGGAAGCTTCCCAAACGTTGCAGCTGCTCAGAGAAATGAGCTCTGAGCTGTGATACTGGCAAAAATGCAAAACCTGTCAAACTGCATGCACTGATTGTAAGATGCACAGTGTTGACTCCCTTCTCATAATTGCTTCATGTATTTCTAGCATCATATCTTGGCCTTTCTCCTTTTTCATGACTTCACATGCCAGACAGTTAGTTGGTGGTTTGTTAATCTGGTAACCAGCTGCTCCTTGCACATGGGTCAAGCAATGGACAAGAAACCAGGGCTTTGCATGTCAGCTGGGGTAGTGCTTTTCAGGGAATGGTTCATGCTGAAAAGATCGCTGTAGAGGACATATTATTTGTTTGCCATGTGTCTTTTAAAAATCTCTATTATCACGTAACCCCATGTCGCTCTCCAGTTGTGCTACATCATCTAGTACTCTAATTGCTTTCTCAGCACATAACTTGATACAGCATATCCTCATGAGCTGAGGAAAGTGAAATTTAACCAGCTGAAAATATGTGTTTAGCTGAGGAGGTGAGAGAGATCTCCACTTTGAGTTATTCTCATCTGTTATACTAAACTTTGAAATTAAGTTTCTGGGCCTGAGGTATTCTCACTGCAATATAGCAATAAATTAGTTATTACTTTATGATCAAAGTTTATTAGAAAACATATGAACATATGCACTGCTGAAATTTAAATAGATTTAAAGGAAGAAGATGCTAATAGTATCAGCAGCACATGTAGAAAGACGCCAGTCTGTCCAGAGGAAGAATCAGGGCTTTTCGGGGGTTTTGGAACCACAGGAAAAGGACAAGAAGCATCCATAAACCAACACAATTTCACATTTATAATATGCACACATCTTGATCATACAATTAAAAATAATTATATTATTTTATGGTTACTTAACTGGAAAATTATTTAGAAAGCCATTTTTAGGATGTATTTTTATCAAGAAAATATACTGGCTGGGGGAACTAAAACTTAGGAACTATGAGCCACAAAACTATAACCATGACCTAAAAACCACAGTGAACTTATTAACATAAAAGAAATGGAGGAGAAGTCAAGCCTGGCTTCATGGGAAAAGAAAGAGGAGAAGAACACAATGAAACACATCAGACAGACAGCCTAAGGTAGCCTGGTGGGGTGATCTGAATGAAGGGGAGAAAAAACTGAGCTTGATACAAAGGGCAGAGAGGAAGCACAGAAGGAGCTAAGGGAAAAAAAGAACAACAAAAGGCATCAAAGCACTTTCCTTTATTCTGTTGAACCATGCTTTACAGATTTTCCTAAAAGCTAATATTGGTTGCAGAGCTGAAAGTTACACAGGAGCTAAGTGGCAAATTGAAACACATGCAGTAATATTATTTAAGATTCACAAAAAATGTCTGTATTTCTCAGTTTTTCTCTTCTATTATACACATTTTAACACATCAGCTACTAAACATTTCTTAATACATCTACTTTGAACTTTCCTGTTCTGATATCATATATTAAAAAAGACATGCGATAACTAGTCCCATTTCTGATATGTCAGACTGAAACTTTTGCTTTTCAAAATGCAACCTTGCCCCTTTAATTTCCTTAATGTCTCCCTTATTGTCCATTCATCATAGTCTTGACAGATTACTGTGGTGAAAGTAATTTGATAATAGACTGACACAATAATTCTACTTAAATACTACTTTTTTTCTTTCATATCAGATGTGGCCTATGTTTCACAATGCATGGTTAAAATTCAGAAATGTTATTCCAGAAAGATTTATTAGAGCAAACTCCGCAGATTTTTTTGTTGCAAGTCTGTGATACACCACGGTGTTCTTAAATAGCACAGGGATGAAATGCATACCCAAAGAAATCAGTAATCTAGTCTGCTGTTCAACTATCTGCCCTGAACACATGTTTCTAACAGGAAATATTTTTTCCCTGGTCTAAAATATTCTACTAACTTCTGAGCGCTTGCTTAAAAATCCCTATAATTCCCTGCTTTTTTCTGCGGCAGCAAAAAAAATCTATGAAGTTAGACCACCTGAAGAGCAACAACAAAGCATCTGAGAGGCATCCATAAATTCTATTCCAGTTGTAAACAATTTAAAAGTGTCAGATTTGCAGCTCAAATCAGACCAACAGATACCAGATGTCCAGAAGAGTCAAACATACACAAAATACACTTTCTAAAATTATTTCTGTGTCATACAAAGCTGTCAATCTGTTTGCATAATCAGAAATAAGATTTCAACATTGCCCTGTGAAGCTTTACAATCTGGAATGTAGTCTAGATTGTTAGTTTTATCCCCATGCCTATTGTACCTTGTTCAAGAATAAAAATAACAGGAGTTCCTCAATTTTGATTGTAGTTTTGCTCCTCGTTTACTATACTGATCTTGAACAAGCCATCAACTGAAGGTACACTAAAAATGAATAGAGCCCTTTCACTTGTAGTTCCTGTAGATTTCTGTGGTGATCATGAGGACAAAGGCAATCTGTCATCACTGTATTTGCTGTATATCTGTGCATAATCAGTACTTCAATTTGGTAAATGTGATTAGCTACCAAATACAGTTTAACGTAATCCAGATAGAAACCAAAACCAAAACAACACAAAACAACAACAAAAAAACTCCAAACAAGATCACGTCATTTATCCTCAAGAATTCTTATGTTTGTATTCAAGGCTTAATCTTCCCCTGTGTTTGGTTTTTCCCATTGCTCCTGTTTTGGGAAGAGATGACTAAAAGTAGGTAGGTCTTTGAAGCTTACTATATTTACAAAAAATATCAACAAAATCCTGTTTCTTTCTACATGAGAAGAATCAAACAGCTGGAGAACATTTCTTTGCTCAGATTCCAAGACATGTTCTAACCAGCACTTATTTCGAAGGTCTTTTCCCAGGACATTATTCAAATCTGCATGTGTTCATATCCAGCATGTCTATCCATGTGTGTCCTTTGTGCTTATGTCATTTTTACAAACACGGACAGTTCCAGCAGACAGCATTCGGCATTTTGAAGCTAACCACCATTTCCACAAGCTTTCCCCTCTGCTTTTAGCCTCAGTGACAGACAGCCAGTAATCTCACCAGTTTCAAAATGTATAAAACCCAGTTTCAAGCATCAAAGAAAAAAAATATATTTATATATGCAGGTTACTTTCTACAAGGAGATTATTAACAGGAATTTGTGATAAATAGTCACATACTTAGCAGAACAGGAGGGATAATATCAAAACAAATAACAGCAGTCATAGTTAAAAAAGATCTACTGAAACTCAAGGTAACTATTCCACAGTCAGTTGAAAGACAGATTGCAAACATTTCCTGAAAATAGGAATTTCCTTGTACAGATAAGAAACTATAGGAAGAGAAAGTGCAGAGTTCTCTTTCTGAAAACAGCCTTCAAGAACAGTTGTAAAATAAACTCCTAAATGATTATACTTAGAAACAAACTATTAAGGAGCAGCATGACTAGAAACCCATATAAAGAACAAAGATGTTTTGTGAAGATCAGTTGGTAAACAGCTGTTAATCAGCTGCTCCTATGGGTAGAAGCGAAGACTTTCTCAATTCACTCTGTCTTCCAATTAGATATTTTTCTGAAGGGCATCGAACAACGTTTTCTAAACCAGGTTCCACACTGCTGTAGCAACACAAAAAGTATCAAGAAGTGACAGGGAATGGAATGATCCTCTCAGTAGCATAGAAATTCAGAAATATCTGCTTCTTCAGTCTGGTGTTTTAGATGTTTCAAGTGGAAAGTTAAATTGCAGTGCCTAGATCTTACATGAATATTATACAAATTCTGAACCCAGTATGACCACCACTATCTGACAGATGTCTTTGCCATGGTTTTTCTTTCTTCAGGCTTCTTATTTACCAACATACTTAAAATCACAATATGAAATATAATAAATGTTAAAAAGCATGATAATAATAACAGTAACAACAACAACAAACACAACCACCCCTCCTACAACAGCAGCAACAATAACAAATACAAACTAACCTCCCTACCACCAAAAATTATTGAAGGTTTAGGTCTCTGTCTGATACCTTTCATTTTGTTTAACAATGCATGCGTAGTAACAAATCTGGAAGACCCTAATAGTAGCGATGCAGTCAGGTAAACCATTATATTGCTCATATGGTCTGTATAACTTGAACTTGACCCAGTGCTGCACTCTGAGGGATTGTTGCTCCTCTGGTCCAAACACTGTCTAGTGAATACTACCAGTCAAGGAGCAAGGAACAGCCAGAGGCAAGCTCTCAGCTGAGATCCAGAACACTGGAGAACAGAAGTAATTGGAATTTCAATTTCACACAATTCTAATTAGGAAAGAAAAAAAGCTATTTTCTTGGTAAATTTCAATCCGGTTTACTGCTCTTGATAGGATGTCACAAGATCCCTGAAGATTCTTTCTGTACAGGTATAAATATGTAGGATGAACAACACAACTCACAAGAACTTTTTATTAATTGTTGCTTACAGTCAAAGGAGAAGTTGGAGAAAGCACTGCCTTTGAGAGACAGATAAACAGAACCAATCAATTTTTCTACCTAATTTTCTTTTGGGACTCCCTGGTATTACAGAGACATCTCTGTAAGACTCAGAAGATTTCTTCATCTTGCTGTTTACTTCCCTTCAGAGGAGTTTCTGAAAGCAGTTTCAGTGCTTGTACTTGCAACAGCTGAGTTGTTTTTGACAGTGACGGGACTCACCTAAAAATAACATTTTTATATAGTGAAATTGGACTGTAAAGGTCCTTCTTAGGCTAAACAATTTATGCTTCTGACTAGGAGAGAAAAAAGAAGGAATAAAATAGTCCTAGAAGACAAACTACAATTCAAAAGTCAAAGATAAGGCTGTGACTGGAGATGGGTATATTTTGGAAGGTACCTGCATGTCGTGTGTGAGAGCTCACAGGTATTTAAACATACTCATTTCCTTTATGTGTTCACTTTATGTGTCACTGAAAGAGAATTTAATAATTTCCAGCCTCAATGACCTATTCTCTGCCCTGCACATATACCACATACACAACTCTATTGTTTCATAGTATTCGGTGCTAGAGGAAAATGCATTAGTTATTATTTATGCTCAGCCTTTATTTTTCATATCACAGATATTATTCCCAGTATTTTATCATTACAGATTTTACTGTATTTTGGCTCGCACTCTTAAACTGACAATGACCGCTGTTTTTACAATTCAAATGTGGACAGAATGAGATACACAACATCAGAACAGATGCAGGAAGAGGAAAAATAATAGAGCAAAAATAAGAAACCATGGCAAGATTCTTCAAATTATAATACAGTGTGTTAAGAAATGCCTTGAGACTTTCTCAACAAACAGCAACAGTATTTCATTTTATTTCACATCAGTGAGGGAGACCAAGCCTGAAAGTGGAACATGCACATTTTGTCAGACAAACATTTGATATCTTGGCTAAGAACATAAACAAATTTTTCACTGTTTAGCAGTTGCTTCTAGACACATAGTAGATGTTGTTTCTGTGGTTTACAGATTTATTTATTTTCTTATGAGTTGTCTCTAAACAGAATTTTTGACTCCTCTCAACTTCTTTCCTTTGCCAATAATTCTACCCGGATTTCTAAGAACCTAGAGGATAATATTATACATTTTTGCAATAGGTGTTAAAGTCTTTGCAACAATCTCTTTTTTATTATTGTATTCCATAAAGTTCTGCAAAAAAATAATGAGAATCTGACTATTAATTCTGTAGAGCCAATGGCAAACTAAACATCTAGGAAAGTATCGCTTTAATTGAAAGAAAATCAGTATGTGACCTGTGATAGGCCATGATCAAGAAGGATTAAGGCAGCCTGTAACTGACCACCACCACAGAAAAAGTTAAGATACAAGGTCTTCCTTATGATTAATATGATAATATAAAAAATATGCTCCATTTTACACACACATTTTCTCTTTTAAGACAGACATAATAAAAAGACCCACAAAAATCCCCCTAACCCAAGACAATAAAATGAAGTGCGAAGAGTTATAACAGGGCTTTTGCAGATGGAACAAAATTATGCTAAAAGTGATGTTTAGAAATCCAGGCTTTTATTTATCATTTCCCATCCAAACACAGGGTTTGGACAAATGTGTTGAGGCAGCATTAAGTTTGATATTTGGAGAAGATAAGTATCTTGTTTATAGTAGTAAGAAAGCAGCAGTTAGCAAGATAAGAAAATTCTGTTACTGTGGAAGAAACGAGATGTCCTAAAATGGTCCTCATAACAACTAGATTATTATTTACCAGGTGAACCTTTGCAGTCATAAGTGATCTGTGTGTCTTTATTATGGTCATTTTCTATAAAACAAAAGGTGAAAACTAAGATCAAAACAGAAACCCTGATTTTTTATGTGTCAGATAACTCTTTATGTAAGAAAAAGGGTAAGAATAAATACACAGGGAGGTTGAATAGGTTTTTATCAGCAGTTGGTCATGGATAAAACCTTTGTAGTGTGAAATGTTTATCTTAAGCCAACGGAAGATATGAATATAATATAAAAGTATGGGCCCTTTTTAATTTGCTTTTTTGTTTTTAATTATCTGTTTAGACATTCGTGGAAACTCTGGAAGATTGTGTGTTCTAAGATATCTTGCAGTCTATATGTCTAAAGCTTAATAAATAAAGCTGTTCAGATATTTTTCTACTTATATGCTATTTTGCTTTAAGATGCAGGTTCTCTTATTTTTAAGGCAAATAATAAAAGCTGAAACAGTGATATAAAATATGAGAGTTTTGGGTAGTGTTCACAAACAAGAACTGAACATCTCTCCCCTAATTCTATTAAATTATTTCCCTCAGCTATTTGATTTTCAGATTTTTTTTCTTTTAGCATTCGAAAAATGACAAGGTCTTATGGAATTTTTGTTAGAGCTGACTTCTTTAGTCTTGTCTGTGAGTGGAACTTTCTGAACATAATTTAGTAGATTATGATTTTAAGTCTCAAAGGCAAGCTTACAGAACTCCTGCATAAATAAATTTGAACTATGAATTTTCTGGTTTTCATATAAAGATGTTTTAAAGTCTCTGAAGCCTTTACAAGAGCTGTATCTAATTCAGGCACTGAGTGCTTATTTGAATGTTTAAAAAAGAGGTTATAAATAAGTTTAAGTAGTTCATTGGTATACATTTTTCTTAGAAAATATCCTTTAGACAGTATTTTATTGACTTCAGTAAGTGTGAAATGATTGAAGCTATAATGAACAGCTTATGCTTGAGTGTACAAGGAACCTAGGTATTTACAAATGACAGGTCTACAGAATACCTATGAATGAAAATGACCCCAGGTAACTGAACACTGCTTGTGCAGCAGGTATATACACAGCCAAATAATGAAATGAAACCCATAGAGGACTCTCAAGACACTTGACATGAAATAATTTATGATTACTGCAGGTGTAAAGAAAGTGACATTCAGATTTCCTACAGATCTGTTACAGGCTACAGCAGAACTAAATCAAGGCAATAGAATGTTATTTTTAATGTATAACAGATAATATGTACATGGTGTGTAAAATCAGGTCTCTACAGCAATGGCAGTATTAGACTGTCTGCTAGGTTCGTAAGTTTATTTGACACAGAGCACAGCACCATATAAAACAAATCTTGTTTTTCTACTATAAATATTCAGACACACTGATAAATACTCATGACTCATTCATGTGACCTGATATCAGACGGATTGTTTTTCAGAGACTCTATTATATGTGTGTGCTCAACCTGTCAGCCTGCTAGGCAGAATCACTGCCATGAGAATGATTACATTTTCTTCTTAATAAGTCAGCATTGTAACATTGTCCAAAGGTAGTAAAAAAAATCTCTCACAAACAATAGTCTTGAATGAAATATAGAAACTAAAAAGCCTTCCCTTTAGGCTTCACCTACCTGCATTTCTCTACTCTTTTCCCATTATTATAATTCTTTCATATTTTCTCTTTTTGAGTCTGAACATAGTGCTGATTGTCACTCTCACTGAATTCGTTGCTGTGGCTGTGCGGCAGCAGAGATCACAGCCAGTGATCTCAGCTAAATGAAGACTAATGCCCAGATTCAGGCAAGACAACTCAGGTCAGTATGCTGGCAGAAGACCTACGAGTTGAAAGCCTTTGAGCCTGCAGAAAACTGCAGGGAATTCCCTGAGAAACAAATAGTCTTACATAGCTGGATCAAAGACACAACCCATAATGAGACAATTCAGCCACTGAGTGCTCCACACTTACACAATCTTCGCCCCCCCCCCCCCAAAAAAAAAATTTTTCTTTTTCTGTTTTCATGTAAATGTTCTATTCATAAACTCCTCAATACTCCAAATGTCGGGGCTTCCACAATCTCAGATTTTTTTCTAAATGTGATATAAGTGCATGATGCAGAATGTGCCATGCACAGAAACATATGGCCTTTCTAATATGAAAGCTGTTGCTGCTCCTTTCACCATCTTGCAGGGACCTCTGTTTGCTGATACTCCAGAGCACAGCTGTTCACAAACCAGGCAATGGCAAATGGCTCTAGGGTCCTCCTATCTTTTTCAGGAACCCCAAAGTATCCAGTCACCAGATCACTTCCGTGCTGACCTCATCACTCGGGCTCCTTTATTTAGGCAGTGTGACAAGTAGAAAATGAAGCAAAATCAGGCAAAACCAAGCCAACCCCTTTCCTACTGACCAGGCAGCCACCCATTACAGAGTAGGCACAGAGGAGTTCATGTCATCTGGTGCTCTCCCTATATTAGACAGGGTTATTTTTATTGTGCTTATTTATTATTAACCTTCCACCTGGCATTTATAGGACATTTATGCTCTATAAGTGGTTGCACTTGCTAATCAGCTCTTACAGCTGCCAGGAAGCGGCAAGAGCAGGCAGCTTCTGCAAGGGCAGGTGACAGGGATGCAGGCAGTTGCAGCAGTGCAGGGGCCACATGGGATGGACACAGGCAAGCAGCTCTGGCAGTGGTCACTTAGTTCAGTCAAGAGTTCAAAACATCAGGTAGGTCAATAGTAATGAGGTAGGTCCAATGACAAACTAAAAACTCATAGTCATACCTGCAGTTTAGGCTCTGAGTTGGAGTCAGGGAGGCATAGGACCGGAATACCTGCAGAATTTTTCAGAGATCAAGGGAGAGAGCCTGAGCTTAAAAGAATCTCCCAGGTGCAGGGGAACAAGTCACTGCTGGGGCTTCTCATAGAGAGGAGCATCTTCAAAGTTATCCCTGACCCCAAGCAGCTGAACCCTGGGGGCTGCAGGGAAGGCATTCAGGGCCCTGAAAACATCTAACGTTTTCATGAACTGGATATATAAGAGTATTAAAGTAGATCAGATATAAGTAGGTCAACCACGCTTGGCTCTCTTTTCCTAGTCGTACACGTGCCTTGTATTTGGCAGCCCACTGAGCCACAGCTTCTCTGTTTCCTTTTTACTCAGCCAACAGCTAAACCCACACTGGTCTTGTTCTCAGGATCACATTAGAGTCTCCTTTATACAAACTGCTCTCACTGTTGATAAGTCACTTAAGACTCATGTCCGCCTCTAAAAGTGTTGTTTTCTTCTTTCCATTAAAAAATGTAAGTCAGTGTTTCTTCAGAAAACAGGAATAGACAGGTAAGTTAAAGGAATGGGTATATGCATGTGTGTCCATGTTTGTGACTGTGTGGGAACGTGTATATGTGATTTCAAGTACTTCAAACTCTGCAGCAAACTCTTACATCTGAGGAACTGAACTTTGATAACAGTGTAAGCTATGTTAGCACCACTAGGTTATTGTGCTGACATCACAATCTTTATCACATACACAACTTTTACAAGTCACAATTACTAATAGTACTTATTCTTAACTTTGAAATAATTTGGTATATGTGCTTAAGTCTTTCTGAAGAACTCTATTTTTTTTCTCTTGTATTTTCAAGATGAAACCAAAGCACTATCTTATAACTGGATTTCTGTAAAGAATTCCCCATAGTCAGCAGGGTCTTCACCTTCAACACAGGATCTGTAGCCTATTGTAATGCAGGGGGGCAGCAATGGCAATGTCTGAGGATATGAACTCATGGTAAGAGAGGCACATGAAACAGAGGACTGAAGATTTGCCTGCTTCCCATTCAACTTCTGATCACATTCTCATTTCTTATCAAAGCTGTACACAAACCTGTGATGCTTTACTCAAGTCCATGGGTGTAGAAATACACTCAGTCTACACAGTTCAGAGTTATCTGAAGAAATTGATATATATTCTGGTTTCCTTTCCCTTAGCCACCAAAATTAGAAATAGCTCTGCTTTCCTACTTTGTTTATACTTTGTTTGTTTTTTAATCAGATTCTATTGTACAATTAAATGAAAAAAATACTGTTGAAGACACTTGATGCTTATTTATATTAATATTATTTATATATATATTTATATTTCAAATAAAGGTCATAAACTCTGGACTTTTCTTTGGGTTTGATTTTGGGGTTTTTTACCCTGTTAGATTTGAATGCTTAGAATAATGAGTGGAATTTCTGCATAAATACGAATTATAACATAGATTGGATGAAGAGATAAATATTGTTTCATAATTAGATTCAAGGCTTACAACACAGCCAAGTAACAGAGGAAGAATATCACAGAGGAAAATCTGAGAGAAATAAATTATTTCCAGTACACACAAGAAGACAGAATCAAATTATGAAAGGAAACTGAAAATATCTCTTTAGAGAGAGGCAGGATTTGAGAACAGAGAAGAAATTTCAAGTGCATGAATTAGGAAAGATACTAAGGTCCAGAACCATACTAGTGTTTGTGGACAGATGGAAGTTGACAAAAGACATTAAAAACAAGAATGATTTTTGAGGGTAGCTCATTCAAGATGAATTTATGAGACAAATGTTGTGGAGAAGCTGAGGAAGAAAACTGAACCTAAAGACTAAATGTCTTCTGTGGACAGCAAAGACAGAAACTGGAGTTCAGGAAAAAATTGTGTCTTCATTAGTTTCATGAACTTTCCTGAGGACTGTTATTTACACAGTCTTTGCTTTGCCAAGAGTTCTCTCTACATGTAGCTATCTTAAAATGGCCAATTTGAACAATGTGTGATGTTATTTTATAGGCTCAAGGCAGTGAGATAAAGTGAACTAAATTATTCTGGATCAGAAAATCTGCTATGTTTTTGCACTTAGCATCTTATCTATTCTTTTAGTAATTACAGAACTTTTCCATTTCAAAAATAACATGGTCCTCTACCATTATGCCAATAATACTTTTTCTTGGTGTACCTGAGATAACATTCATGGCTTAATCTGTGTTCCTTGAGTAATCTTGTGACAAAAAATACTTATAGAATAAAGCAATGTATAACCATATATTAACTTGACCATTTTAATTTAAAAGAGCAAGACATACTTAACAGAGGAGCTAATCTGTGCTAAAATAAGTGTAGCTTTTAACCATAGAGATCTTAAAATATTACAAACTGCAGTAAAAAGGAACTGCAAGCTAATTGACATCCCTATAATTGAAGTCTAGTTATGTATTGGTGGATAAATGAAGCTTAAACAAATAAAGAAGCAAACAACAAGGGAGAAAAAAACCCACTTCCATTGCTCTAAAGAGTAAGTCTCTGATGGTAATGGCTTGGGTGCCACAGAGCGTCCAAGGTGTGAGGATGAGAAGAACCTGTTGCCTACTAGCCATGCCCAGGGATAGTTTATTTTCCTGAGATATCTGGCAGAGCTTGAATCTCTAGAGAGTGCAGATTTAAAACTAAATTTTGAGTCTGTGTGGTCCTTTCTTTACTACTGCTGACACTGGTTTACATGGTACATTAACAATTCCCATAACAGCCGCAGGAAATTTTGGACACAGGGATAATGAATCCACAGCACTCTGATGCCAAGATCAAACCCTAAAAATGCCTCTCAGTAGCATAGCTGTTTAAGAAGAAGTAGTTAGGTGTAAAAAACTGACTAAAAAAAAAAAGCTTGAATGAAGTTTAGCAAATGGAAGAACTGTTTGTCAGGATACAGGCAATAGAGTGTTTAGAGAAACTACTCATTTTTCCAAGAGCTAAAGTAGGTCAAGAGAAAAAAAAACCAAAACACTTTCTGCAACTTTTAGGAAGAAATTTCATGCACAGGTACAGTATTTACGTACAAGGGAAACAAACTGAACTTGTAGCAAGCAGCTATAAGGACACATAAGTGAAAGCAACCCTTCTTTCTGGTAGCAGCCCTAAAATAAGTTTTAATGCTGATTGGACATGGCACTTTGCACAGTAAACAATGCTACAATTCCTTATCTTTTCTTGAAAAAGCAAACCAAATCCCCTTTAGTATTTTTAAGGTAACCTTAAGCCCAGTCTGTTCCACGGTAATAAACACTTTGTGGGGCACCCTTCACTTATCAATATTTGAAGTCTGCAGCAGAGGAAACAACCTGATCGTGACAATGTAGAGAATTCGGAGACTGGATAAAGAGAAGGAGATATTGATTCCTTTCCTGGTTTGCAGAAGTTTTCAAAAGAATGAAACAAAAGAATTTTGCAACCAATGGAAGATACATCTTCTATGAGGTTGACACTTTTTGGATAATGCCTTAAAAATTAGCCTGTCATTGCTGTGTGGAACTTTGAAACAAAAGCATATAATTTCTGCTGCTTTACTTACATTACCTATTAAACAAATCCATTTCAATGCTTACTAAAAGCATCATCTGCTGGTGTTGCTGGTGTTGGGGAAAGACTTTTTACACATATGTAGGCTTTAGTCTGTGTTAAGAGCATAAGTGATGCATCAGATTCATCTGAGCATAATTTTCTTTGAAGCTGAGTCTTAAATCCCTGCTGATAGAATCTGAGAGAGAAGTTTAGTCCTTGAGCCTGTGAGTGGTGAGAAAGGCACAAAGGTGAAAAAAGACATGGCAGAAAATCACAGCATCAAAGATGGAGGGTCTGTCACAAAGGATGAGGGTGAGTAGTTGAGAGATGCAGTCAAGCGTTGAGAATAATCAGTGAACAGCTGGAAAGGCCAAGAGACACCCTGCAAGTCAGGGAGCATTAGAGAGAGTTTAAGTGTGTTAAAGCCCAGGATGCTGCTTCCTGGGATTCACAGGAAAAAAAGACGTGAGTCAAGATTTTCTCAAATGATCTGTAGCTCTAGGGGATCTTTACTTTCAAAAAATCTCAGAAATTCAATTTTCCTGCTGGTGCATCTTCTGATTTTGGAACTTGGCTCTAAGGGTTGTGCCCATCTATCCTACAGGAACTATTCCAAAGTGCTTCTGGGTCTGCAGACAAATTATGAGTTTGCTGGGCAAGTATAGAAACACTGTTGCTGCGATGTCAGGGAGTAACTCCAGAGCAGTGCTCATCCTGGACACCTGTGTATGCTTGGTGAATACCCTGCAGCGAGAAGCACTCCTGAGCTCCAACAAAACACACTCACAGCAGCAAATTGCACTGAAGTAGTAACAATGTGTACTCGTGCTGTATCCCAGCACTGGTGAAGTTATGTACTCTGCACTATTTATACAGCTTTTTAATTTTCCAGGCTTCAGACTCAGAAGAAGCAGGCCCAGGGACTTCCCAGGAAGTTTGTTACCCTTCCCACAGCAGAATCACTTTCACCAGGGAAGCACTAAGTAAGTACAACACCCACCATTTCCGTGAGTCTTAATTTAGAAAAATATTTTGCTCCTCCCAGCAAAGTTGTTGGACATTAGCGCTGCTTTGCTGCTGAAATTCTAGAAAGCAGAGGTAAAAGAGGGCACTAGCTACTCATGGTTTGGCTTTCTACCTCCGAGCCTTAGGTTTTGAGGTTCATTATGCAAAATTAATGAGTTAAATGAGATGCATTCAGTTTTCCCTTTGGAAAGTGAAACCAGGAGATACTGGTAGAGTTAATTCAACTTTATTTACCAGTAAGAAAACTATTTATAAAGGCTATTCTAATTTTTTCCTTCATAAATTTGCTGTAAAAAAAGGTATTTACTGTAAATGAATCAAATGTTCCTATAGCTTATTCTGCAACAAACCATTTCCAGCATCAATTCCAAAATTTTGAATATTGTTAATAAATATTTATTCCAGTAGAAATATTTTGTTCAGTCAGACTCATTTAGTCACTTACTGTTTTTATTTTATTAAGTTCAGGCTGCGGAAATTTTATTTCAGCCCATATGTTTGTACATTTTTTCCTTCTGTTTCGTTCTCTGATTTATAGGACTGTATGCTCTTTGAGCTGAATCTCCTTATGCCCTTTCTACAACAATTATCATGACTGAAATTTCTGAGTTTGGCCTTTAAAAAACTTAAACAATAACTAAAGAATTTGCAAAAATCAAAGAAGGAAATAAACCAGTCTTACTACATGCTTTATAATATGTTAATTGGTGGCAACTGAAGATTAGTTTGCCACACTTATTTTCTGAACCAGTTCCTGCTTGTGTAATAAGAGTTCTCCCCTGGTCTGTTAGAGAAAATAGAATTGCCCTCTGTGGCCCCACTCTTTTAGACAGCTCTATCTTCCACTAACATTTCCATTAACTTCATTTAAACTACACAAGTTGGCTGACTTAGTTGGATATGCAAGTGACTGGGAAATTGAAACCTTTGTCATTAAGAAGCTTCTGGATGATTTTCTGTCTAGATTTTTCTTCCTTCCAAACCATCAGTCATTACTGGATCATGCAACTATTTAACAAAATGGTTTGCATTGCTCATTCTCCAGAATGT
>JAYRBT010000114.1:87260137-87329797 GCA_036023395.1 Myiotriccus ornatus
ATGCGCAGGCTGGAAGGTGTAAAGACCTTCCCCGGTTCTTCGTTCGCGAAGTCTGGCCATTATTATTATTATTACATCTTGACTGAACATCTGGGATGTGCATTGCTCTGGCAAGTGGAAACATTTAGGAAACTGGCTTGATTTTTCTGGGGGTTTTAGGCTGTGGATTCACAAACAGATTTGAGTGTTTCAAGACTGACTAGTGCAAGGTTTTAGCACAGTTTCTTTGTGATTAGGGTATTTGTTCAAGACCTGATTTCTGTGTTTTTCCCCAGCCTCTGCCTTTCCAGGCTCAGAAGCCTTGCCTTTTGAAGCCATAAGCTGCACTGTAGTTGATGAGAGACTTATGTCCCTCCTCTTGAACCAATATAAAACTGCACAGCAGGGGAAATATGTTGTACATTGCAGGATATTGTGCATCAGGCAAGGCAGAGAAAAGAAAGAACCATTAGGTGGTGAAAATAAGAACATGTTGAAGTGAACAAACTGTTATCAGGGGGTTATTTCAAACTACGGCAACTATATTATTTTGAAATTATATTCACGAACTCTAGAATTCCCAAATTTGCCTGCCCTTGTATAAAAAAAAAAAAAAAAAAAAAGACAGAGGAAAAAAAAGGAAAAAAAAATGTACTCCCCAAACTTCCTGATATCACTGTAAAAACAAGTCATGACCCATTCATTCAGGAAGCTCCTGAATTAATAAGTGTGATTTGTATCAAAATTAGATTAATTTTTCTAGGATTAACAACTTCATATGCTGGAATTGAGAGAATTCTTTTTCTGTAACTGCATATTTTTCTTTAAATGATTAGTCCTGAAATATAATTTTCAGCTAGAGTTTCTAGAGTTCCACTGATTTCAGTGTTTTTTTCACAGACTTAAGGGAATCATCAGATTATTGGTTACCCTACAGATCTAACAGCACTTTCTCATATTGACATTTTTTTTTGGTATTTTATTATTGAGTAAAAAGGCAGAAAAAGGATGTGAGGTAAAAGCCATCCTGTTCTGGAGCTTCATTAGCACCAATAAATCCTGTTATGTGTAAATGATCTGAAAAACTCAGAGAAATTAGCTTTTCATTTTAACTTGAGTGTTTTAGTGCAGATTGGTAGCTAATCAAGCTGGGAAATTTTAATAGTGTGTAAAAAAAGTGTTTATGAGTAATACTGTAAACAAGCATTGCAGATAGTTCTGTACCTGCTTTAGTGCTATAATAAAATAAGACGTGGAATCAGCATTGCATCCATTTAGGTGTAATTGTACAAATTGTTAGCTAATCAGAGTGAGAAAATTGAGCCGTGGCTTGGGAGAACAATGCTGTGTGCTATTAACTTGGTGTTTAACTGTGTATTTAATGCATTTGGAGATAAAGAGTTTTTAAAAAATAAACATAGATTTATTTTGTTGTAAAGTATGCCTGATTCCGAGTTGGTTTCATTAGTGTAATCCAGAAGAAATTTCACTGATATTTGTGAAGTTAATTCAAACACAAACTAATGTAAGCAGTATGAGAATCAGCACCATTAATTTTATTGTTTTCTCCTGTGTTAAGCCATAGGCACTTAATTAAAAATGCAAAACTGGTCAAATGCATAAAAGTCCCAGAAATAAACAGCTCAGTGTACAAAGCAAGTTACAGTCAACAGTTCAATGGATTTTGACATACTGAACACAGCAGGGACCTAACTGCAGCCATATAAGCCTGGCTTAAAGGCCTGTGGAGTTTTCAAGAAGTTCAAAAAAAGCTTGAGAATTCATAAGATACGAAAGGATTGAGTTGATGCTTCTTTCCTTTAAATTGTATTTTGTTTAAATTTTTACATGCTCTCATGTTGTATATCATTTTGTGAACTATCCAGCCTTCTGGGTGCAACCTGGTGTTTTTGACTTTTAGGAGGTATGACAGAGTAAATCCCTCATGTAAGGATCTGGCAAAAACATTTAGATACTGCTGTCATTTACTTTACAGCACTACTTTTTAAAGGCACTACTCCCTACTAAAAACATTTCTGTATGTTATATTTACTCTGTTATCAGAAATAACATAACCAATGCGTAAAAAGAAAAATAATCATCTTAGAATCATGTACTCCTAGTGCTGGTAGGAACTTCAGTAGGTCACAATATTTTAAATATCCCAGACAGCAGCAACTTTCCCTCAGTTATTTCTAACAAGTGTTAGTTCAGCTCACAAGAAAAAAAAAAAAAAGGTGATGACATGCCACAGTCTCAAAGAAACTTCACTAATATTACCATGAAACATTTTTTTCCTACATATAAATTTATACTTTTTTGAGACTGAAGCCCATTATTATTTATTCTATCCACTGTGGTCATAAATAGATTATTCCTTTTTTTCCAACATCAGCCTTTTATTTTTTTAAAGACAATCTCAATCCACCTCAATCTTCCTTAAGATAAATTATTCCAATTTTTTTCAGTTTTTTCTCATAGGTCATGTTTTCTATACCTCTAATCATTCTTATTGTTCTCTTCTATACCCTCTGCACCCAAAGTTTCAGCCTTAAGGCCCTACAAGTAACAAGTAAATGTAAAAAATTACAAAATGTATCTTACAGGCAATGCTGCTCTTCCTATATTTCATGATAATCTCTGGGGGTTTTTTGTTGTTTATTTTGATTGGAGTTTCTTTGGCAGCATTTTGACTCATGTTCTGTTCATGATCTATTAAAACCTCTACATGCTTTTATACAGAACTGTTCACTAACCAGATGCCTTTGAAACAAGTTTATGCAGATGATTAATCACTTGGAACTTGCTTGTGTTGACTTTTATGCAATTGTTTCTTCAAATTCTCAAAATTATCTTGAATTTTGTTTTAATCCGGAGGCTTATTGGCTACCCTGTTGGCTTAAACTTTGTAGAAGGGTTAATAAGAACAGCCTGCGCTTGGTTAACCAAATTATTTATAAGAATATTGAATGACATCTCACTCAAGACAAGAGGAATTAAACTAGACAGAGAAAAATCATATATTTTGAAGATTTCCTCAGCAATACACACACAAAAATAAAGATGTATAAGTGTGTATGTATATTTAATTCAGTTCTTTTCAGGTTTTATGTTATGAAAATGTCAACGTTCAATACAAGGATAATTAAGAAATAACACTAAAATGAGTTGTGCCTAAGCTTCTTTGCTATTTAGATATTTAGTTAATATTTAGTAAGTCTGACCTTAAGTTACTCACTTACCTCTTCACAATTGCCCCTTCCATTTTGTTACTGCCTTAGTCTAAATTACTTCAACGCCCATTTCAATCTAAGGAATCTGCAGGGAGAAATGCAGCAACGAGGAATGTGTAACACTGTGACATCTACAGTATCATAATGGGCAAAAAGTTGTTAATAAGAACAGCTAAATGATAGGCAACGCAATAATAGATCAGTAATTGTACAGCCTTGGGGTAAGTCAGAGAGAACAAAGGAGAAAACAAAGAGAAGGCAGCTGTCAGTAACCAGACACCATCACAATTCTTTAATTATGCTGTGGGCACCATCAGAAAGCCAAACTACAGACATGTACCTGATCAGCTTTACTTTTTAGTAGCCCATCTATATAATACTAGTATGTCACTTTTTCACAACAAGTCACTCTTTAAATCAAAACTGAGTCCCTATAATATTTCTTTTGAATATTCAGTAGCACTGATAACACTGCAATAATGGAGCATTTAATTTTTATTCCACTGTTTATTTCCTCCAACTGTATGTAGAGAATTATATTTTTATTAAAAAAATTGAATGGTTATATTGCCCAACCACGGAAGAAATTGGTTTGTACAAATACAATAATGACATTTCTCTCTTAAAACTGAATGGCAAGTTAGCAAAAGTATAATTCAGCCAATGGATTCCTGTGAATGACTTAAACCAGGAGAGAAATAAGAAACTGGGTTGCAAGCTTAAAGATTGGAGTACATTATTCACTACTGAAATACTTAGCATAATAAGTCTGTGATATTTTAAGCAGATGATTGTCATTTACAGATCTCCCACAGGACTTGCTTTTTAGGACATTATTTTCCTGCCTTTAGTAGAGGAATTGTCTTTGTACAGTGACTGAAATAAAGCTCAGATCAAATTAAGCCAGGATCTTTTGAGGGAATACGGGAACAACTGGGAAAGCGTAAGATACAGGGGTAAGGACATAAATAAAAACCTTTTAAGGTAAAAAAATTAGAAGCAGAATTTCTGTGGAATCAGATATGACAAGCAGAAGGGGTTTAAGATAAAGATTATTCCCTTCAAACTATGACAGTTCAAAATTATGAAAGTCCAAATATTCATAACATGAATAAAATATATTAAAAAATGGCGCTATAGGCTATAAAACAGGAATCTGTTCTACAAGTAGAGTGATTTAATGTAGAATCATCACAATGGTAACATAAAACAAATATAAGGAAACAATCTCTGCAGAAGGGCATACACTTCTTTGTTTGCAATACAAAAGGAAAAAAGGAAACTGCTTCAAATGTAGGATTTCATCATCTACCACATACTTGCACTGATAAATTTTTTGAAATTATTTTTTAACACCAGAAACAGCCCCAGAGAGCTGCCTCCAGAGAAAATTCCATTGTTCTTCTCTCAGCAGTTCCAGACAGACCTGCTACTGCAGTATGAAAATAGTGTATAATCTGTAGCAAATATGGCTAAAAATGAGCTTGAATGAGCTGTATTATTTGATAGTCAAAAGGGTATCCTTTGAAAGACATAAGTCACTAATAGGTTGAGGTAGTCTTAACTGGGTTGGAGGACCAGAGAATGCTATAAGTAAGCAGACGGAAAACTTCTATGGTATAGCCATATTGGGAACCTACACCCCTCCCCTCATTTAGAGCCTCCTTCTCTTGCAAAACTCCATAATCTAGTTTTTCTTCAAGTAAAAACATATATAGAAAAGTAACTAAATCAAAATCGCTGAACCTTTTCAGGATCCTGAACACAAGATCAACTTACACAAGCAAAAGATACTTCTGGCTTTTATATATAATAATAGGTGTAAGCATGCTCCAATTTTTCATTATTTGAACTTATCAATAAATGTCAAATCGATTTTGTATTATTAAAAAGAAAAAAAAAAGGATTACAGAAAAAATTGGAGACTAAGGGTAGATGAGTAGAACAAACATTTATGTTCAATGCCCATCATTAGTATAGAGTATTTGTTTTACTAGTAGACTATGCTCCTTAACAATGACAGGGCTAGGTGTAGCCTTTTGGAAGGAGAAAGGTATTCAATCTTTGCTTCTTCTGTGTGTCTGTGCCCAAGAAATGAAAGCTCCAGCAGACTGTAGAGTGTAGTAGAAGTCACAAAGGAGGTCTAGCTAAGAGTTAGAGTCTATACCTGTATCAGGTACAATACCATTTTGAGGAGCAGGGAGTAAAAAGTCATAGCTCAAAAATCATAGGAAAGATTCCTGAAGAATCAGAAATTGTTTTGAAGAATTTGCTCACCTGACATGATGTCATATCATATCAAGAAAGAAAATTAAACATTACGAAAACCTGTAGAGGTATGGAACACTAAAGTATGAAAGAGCTGTGTTAAAATAAAGGAAAAAACCCCCCATACTTTGCATATAAACACACTATGATAATGAAGAAATCCTCAAATATAATGTCCAAGTTATATAGACAGCTGAATAGATTGGAGAATCTGCACATAGCATTTAGAGGTAGATTTTTTGTAGGTTCCTTTCTCTCAAGTTTAAAATTAATGCAGCATCTGGAATTTGGAGAGTTAGGCTCTATTTATCTACTATCCTCTCATTTGGATTACAAGGCACTTCAACAGTGTTTCATTGATTAATGAATATTCTATGCAGAGACATTAAGGGTATACAGCTGCTTATTTTCGTGATTCACCTGTATCTAGCACCAGAAGCATCTTAAACATATGGAAGAAGTGCTTCAAGAGAAGAGAGATTGTATTAAACGTATGCTGAGGAACAGAGGAACAAAAAGAAAAATCTGTATTTTATACTAAAAGAAGGTAAGTCTGAGCTATGCTAGGCAGTCCATGGTAAAAGACTATTAGTAAATAGAAATGTGTGGAAAATTTATTCTTGACTTTTCTGTATTTAATACATTTATTAGTCAAACTGAAGGTAGTCTGGAGAAAGTAATAAGCTAGATTCACCAGGCAATGGAGATAACCATCTGTGAATGCAGGTTTCAGAGCCGAGATTTGTGGGGTGTAAGTATAGTCCAACTCAAATACAACCACTAATGTCTAGATCATCCCAGGCCACTTGATGTGACAGGCTGCTTATGACCTGAGACTCTAAACTCTTAACTACTTTCTATCAATCAACCTCAGTCTCCCTTAACAGTGACAATGTGCAAGACAAACAGAATATGACCAACAAAGCCAATGGAAAGTCACCTTCTCATTTAGTGCCTATTAGACTTGGCCTTGCCCCAGCTATTGTAATAGATAATTGAATTGTTTAATTTGCAGCTGGATTATTTTAGCTGTTTTTTTCCTTACTGTCATTATTGAGTGATACTTAACTCCCGTAAGGGTAATTTAAAAAGAAAGTATGCCTTCACTTTCCATAAAACTGAGCCCAGTTGCTTTATAATGAGTAAAGCAAAAATATAGTGCTTTAATCATGCATGTTTTATACCTGAAACTGTTACATAAACTACATAAACACCTCTATGCTTTGCTACGTGTCACTTATATTTTCAACTTTAAGTGTTTAATTAGATTGTCATCTGAGAAGCTAACCCATTTATTTTCATTTGGTGTGAACTAAACACTGACACTAGATCTCTGTGCATACTAAAAAGAGTGCATGATTAAGATGAGCCATAACAAAACCAGATGAAAAGGATTCTGATACAATCCTGATTACAAGGAATTTAATGCCAGTGGGATACCAGAGTAGAAGGATTACCTTTGCTGAGCATTATCATTCTTCCTCTTAAACTTCTGATATCTCTCCTGGACTGCAACAATAAATCAAGATAATTTGTATATACATTAGATTAAGAACAAAGACTAAGTGTTTTCCGAGGTGTATTATTTAATGGAGAGTACAGATAAGATAATGAGTAAGATATCCCTATTAGCACACATTAGGAGGCAATAATGATGGACTATGATCAGCAAAGGAAAATATTCAACACACCATTCTTTGATTAACGGGAAGACTGCTTGCAGCATGTTCCTTCTCACAGCTGTTCTTGCCTTTATTGGAATTGTGAATCTTGTTTAATGATATAAAATGAATAGCCCCTAATTCTTTATTTAGTATTGTAATGTTAACCCACCAGCTTGGCCAGGTAAAATGATGAAATAAGGTGGCTGAGTTCCTGTTACAGTGGCTGGACACAATTAGATACTTCTAAGAGATTAATTGTTCCTCTTAATATGTAAGCTCCCCAGGAGAGTCAAGACCACTAAGAGCAGGGTGTGACTGAATTTCAGAGAAACTGCACTCCAGATCCTGAATCCTGGACTTGAAAACTCTCAGGAGATAACTTTTGTCTATTGGGAAATCAGCATGAGGGAGGTCTCCTGAGGACAAATCCTTAACTAGATAAACTCCTATGTCAGAGAATCACAGAATATGCCAAATTGGAAGAGACCACAAGGATCATCGAGTCCAGCTCTTAGCCCTGCACAGGACTATCCCCAAGATATGCACAGGACAATCCCCAAGAGTCACACTGTGCACCCAGGAGTATCGTCCTATATATAGTAATTCAGTAATGAGGCAATAGAATAATCTTTGTGTAGAAATTATCTCAAACTTGGGTATGAAAGACAGGTCGTCATTTTCTTGGAGTGTAGAAATCAGGTGAGAGAGCAAGAGAGTCTGCGAGTAATCAAGAGGAAAGAGTTCAAGATCCTGGACTCCTCTACATACTTTGTGCCTGGTTGATCTGATGAGGGAATCTGAATTAACCTGCAGAGGGGAATTTCTGTTGCCTTCAGGGTTACATATCTGCAGTGCTGTGGGGTTTCTAGTACTTTGTAATTAGGTAAATTTAAATGCCTATTTTTAGAACCACAAATAGATGTTTTGGATTTTGTCCTAAGCAGCTGCACACTGTTAAGCCATTCCACAGAGTTTCAAATATATGAGGCTGAGAAAAGCTTGGATATGGCCAGTGAATGCTTAAAAATTAAGTGATATAACTGTCATGCAGTATATGTAGCTCAAAACCAAAGAATAGCAGCTTGTTACTCTCTTCTTCAATAGCTATCAACAATTTCAGTCACAAAAGTGTATGTATAGTATGAACTCTGGGTATGGCACTGAAATGTGGCAGAGGAGTCAGGAATGTCCCTTGAAGCCAACTAACAGGTTCAAAGATGATTGTGATGGCTCTCTGCCTAATAGGGAGTAACAGGAGAGGCAGAAATCAGCTGTACCTGCTTAATAAAGGTGTAGCAGGACCTAGAGGAGAGTGTTGGTTTTGGGATCAAAACTTGATTTTTGAAGGATTTTCTATAGACATATCAAACTAGACCAGCTTTATTTCCCAGGCTGACCTAGTCAACACTAAGAATACACCATCAATATGTGTAAAAGATTCCCTGCTGGTAAACACAGCCTGAGAAGCTGCTCCTTATCCTAAGGAAGCTTATCTAGCAATAAATTTAACAAAACTGCCTGGCCCTATACAGTTTTCAGTCCCTGATGCTACAGTTATACTAGTTAATAAAAGAGCTGTAGCTAAAGCACATGCATATCACCCCTATAAATGTAGAAGCACACAAAGCAGACTTTAACTGTAGCTTCTTTTGAACCCAAACAGGAACAGATTAATAGAATAACTGCCCAAATATTTTTTTATTTAATAATCCACTAAAAATAGTATTGCCATTGCCTGCCATGGGCCTTATGCTTATTGTGCCTCATGCAAACAGCGTGAAGTTCCAGTTCTGGCCTGTTAGGTTGGTCATCAAATTATGAGAAATTGTGATGTGAACTCAGCTTGATGCCAGGTGTCTCTTGTTATGGTGCACAGTTTAAGTGTGGGTTAATAGCAAAGACCTTGAAAATATGAAGACTGGTTGAAGGAAGCATCCACAGAGCTATTAACAACACACCAATGGACAGACAGTGCTTGTCGAAAAAACGCAGCTTAGTGAACTGGGAAAATACTTCTTTTGCTTTAGGAAAAGCAGCAGCAGCACATGAGCAACAGAATAAGGCACCATAAGGCACAAGCCACAGCTTGTATTTCCCCCCAGGATCAGGCAGGATACAGCCTGCAGTTGAGGCTGAGGGGTGGGAATTAACTAACCTTATAAAATTTGGTGGGTGGGGAGAAGACATCCACTGAAGATCCATCTTACATTCCCCGTGGAGACTAAGAACATCCAGGACTGAAACCATCAGTGATAATTAGGTGGCATAAAATCCTTGGTGTTGCATTGTGGCAGCCGGTGTCATCTGTGACTGCTAAGGACTGACTACTTTGAATACACAGTGATCATTATAATGTCTGATAATAAGAACTAGCCATTAGCAGGAAGGGTGTTATTAATGACTTTTAGCTCAGGAAAGTTTAAAACTGGACTAATTAATCAGTCTTCTAAAAACTCACTTTCTTTAATTGTTCCTTCTGCATTTGTTCAGCTGCTAAGTGGTCTCTGGGACTGTTCTGTTGTGTTAAATTCCCACCAGTGATACTGTATGTGAAAGATTGTTCTCAATAGTCAGATTGTTTCCGCCTTCTTTGTGGAGGTAGACAACAGAGATCACTGTGTGGAGAGGCAAAGCATTTGGTTTTAGGATTGCAAGCTACTTCCAGGCTAGGGAAAAAAAAAAACAACAGAAAAGAATTTCTTAGACATAATCGAAGAGTTGCTCATGGAAATTGCTTGTTCCTTACTTTATATAGTTATTTATGTACCTGACTAATGCTGGGACTAAAATTTCTCAAAATTTTTGTCAGCATGCAGCAATTCTGTTAGAATTAACCTAAAGTAACTAAAACTAACCTAAAGTAAAAGGCATGAAGTAAAAGACCTGCAGAGTTGTGACCATGTTTCAGTAGAAATATGTGCATGTACCGAGTTTACTGGGAGTAAAGTATGAGCAAAAACTGCTTTCACATCCATCATCTTCTGCAAAGTTTCCTGCATGTCTATTTTTATGCAGAGTCTGTGTGTAGCCTCTGTGGAGGTACTGGATTGGGGTGCTTTAGAGATCTGCAACAACTTGAGGCTAAATGCTTCTAGGAGGTGAAATAGAGAAATAATTCAGAACATCCTTATGTCTAGTTCTGCTTGAGAAGTAGTTACAATCTAGTTTATAAACCAACTTAAAATACATATGGTACCTCAAGTCTCTTTTATGAGGTATTGCAAATGTGGCAAACACTATGGAATTTAAGATAAAAGTATTAAATATGGTTTATGTGTTATAGCTGCTGCATAGCTGGGTATCAGAGTGGTGCCTCTTACACATCCAGTTCACTTGGATTGTTAATTCCTTGGGGAGTGAGAAATTTCCCAACCATTCTTCTGCAGAGACAACACACTGAACATGAGGTACATTGATTGACTGAAATCCCACATCCTTCACAACAAAGTATTTGAGCAATTGTTGCAGAAGGTTTCCAGGTGGCTTCAAGAAGGTTTTTGGAGTATTTCCCCCAGGCATCTTCTGCTCTGAGTGTACTAATTTCGTCTTCTCAAATATATTGATTAAAATTCCAAGTGGAAAATCTGGCCCTTCCAGACATTCCCTTGTGTGTTTCCTGCTGCAGAAGTATCAAAATTGTACATACATAAGGCATTTCTAAATGGTCAATAGAGACAGTTTCAGCAGATGTAGATATAGTTTTGTAGGCCAGCCTTTTGTACATAGGGAAAACAGTTCAGAGAGATTTTATGTGTAGTTAAGATGGCAAACAACTAGAGCAGTCATGTAGGATCACAGACCAGCTGGAATTTACAAACTGAGAAAAACAGGAATTTTAGAAGGCTTATGCAATCCAGCTGAAGACACTATTGCAAGGATGCATGAAACAGAGATTCCTGTTTCCATCTGTAGAGCAACTGACTGTCCTGTTTGTGACTCTCATTCTCCATGAAAAAGTTTTCCAGTGCCAAGATCACAAAAATTAGGGTTTATAAAAAAATACTGTGTCCCTATATGTCTATGCCACATAGTCCAGATCATCTGGTGGCTAATTTCCACATAAAATCTGCCACACAAGTAACTAAATATTTCCTAGTGAAAAAACGAGCCAAGACTTACAGCTGCAAAAGAGCAATTACGGTTGGCTGAGCCTATTCAGCATCAAAGTCACTTGGACTATAGTAGTTTATTGTGTTTTTCTGTAGGTACAGCCTAGGGAGAGCTGCAAAAGGCTAAAGTGTTCATTGCAGAAAGTTCTTTGGCCCTGTGGACACTTTCACCTTAACTGCCAGACCATCAAAAGTGTGATACACAGTTAATGACCAATTATTTTTTAAAGTGAAAGAGAATTGTATCTGAAGGTTTGATTAGCTCACCTAGGTAATGGTACACCTTCTTGTTCTTACTGAAAGCTACCTGTCTCCATGACTTGGAGGTATTTCCCTAAGAAAACTTAGGGCTCAAAGTACTCAAATTATTGTTAATAAGTGTTCTGAGATTTCTATTGTTATAAAAGACACTAGCTTCACTTAAGACAATTCAAACTTCTTTTGTAATGTACCATACAAAATATTGTTGGTTATTGCTCCACAATACAGGGCATATATCTTGGAAAATAGTGACAATCCTTACTGTATTGTTTAAATGGATAGACATATAGACTGTCCACGGAGTATTCTCTCATATACTCCAGTGACACTTTCAATATAGAGGTTAGCTCACATTCGTGGGAAGAGTATATTACTTTTTTCTAGTATCTGAGACAGTTGAAATATTTTTCTCTATTGTGTCTCTAATTAATGCCATAAAGCATAATGAAGACTTGTCAGAAGAACAAGATACTTCTAGGGAGAGTAGGATTGTCCAGTTGTACTTAAAATATTTCTTCATCTCTGATGACAGGTCAACATTATACTTTATGCTTG
Source organism: Myiotriccus ornatus (assembly GCA_036023395.1). NCBI lineage: Eukaryota > Metazoa > Chordata > Aves > Passeriformes > Tyrannidae > Myiotriccus > Myiotriccus ornatus. The sequence continues at coordinate 87,272,207 of JAYRBT010000114.1, forward strand.
TAATAAAAAAATGGCATGTAATGAGAACTTTCCAATTAGTCTAGGTATCTAAGGGATTCACACCACTCCCTAACTCCATCTTCTCAATCACAGTTATGACTAGGCTGATAGGACAAAGGACCTTAATAAATCAGGTGTCCATTGAGACACTTGCAGGAAACAAGCAGGGTTTTATTCAATTCCTTTGGTGACTGTCATGGATATAATATTTTGTTACGCTAGTCAAAACCTAAGCAGTTTTTATGAAACAGCTTTATATCTAGATTTAGGTCCTCCTTAAATCAGTGAGATTGCTGGCAGATCCACTGATGGTAGGTACAGATCTAAAGATGGTTCTTATTAAGTGACTACTGAAAAAAACACTTTCCTTTATATTAGAGGAAATTGAGGAAGTTTTTGAGGGCTGTGCTGGGTGCAGGTTCCCTGGTGCTGGACATAGCTGGTTCCAGACAGCTCCAACCCACCCACTGCAGGACACAGCTGAACCCACAGCTAAGGCAGGGGCATCTCAATGGAAAAATAGTGAAGAAGGAGCAGAAATCTCCCTGCACTGCTCAGGGGTGGAGAGGAGATGTAAAATGAGTGAAGACAAGGCTGGGGAGAAGGAAGGTGGGGAGAAGGAAGGTGGCGTTAAGGTGTTATAGCTTTGTCTTGTTTCTCACCATCCTGTGAGTATAAGCAGAATAAGCAACAAAACCAGGATGATCCTAAGGGTAATGTAGAAGTTTGCAATAAGTAAGTTATTTTAGTATTTATTTTACATTTAATAATATATATTCTACCAGAAAATTAATATTTCAATTCAAATTTGTAGTCTTGCCCTTTGGTTGGCACGAGCTTCATTTTCACAACCCTTTTAAAACCTCAAGAGAGCAGGTCCCTATCGAGCAGGTAGCTGTTTTTCAATTATTCAAGGGCCTTTTACTCTCTTCTGATAACTTCCTTCTTTTCAATTTTGGAATAAGCTCTGATATTTCTGTTAGATTTGAATTTCATTTTATATCACTAAAAATGGCCAGTAGAAAAATTATGCCTCTTTTGGAATAAAACCCCGTGTTTGGCACTTTTCTAAAGAAATCTCCAAAGGTTAGTCTTTGTACATATCATATTCCGTGTAATATTTTGGATATTTTTAGTGTGTCAAGTCTCCTTACTTCTAAGCTCTGTGCCACTCTCAAAGCGAGTCAGGAGTATGGGTTCAACTGGACCACTCAAGTTTTATCTCCTGGAGAAACCACAAAAGCTTTCCACCTCTAAATGTAGGCTGCAGATTCTGCCTGTGTCCTGGTTTCACACAGGAAGAAATTTGAAAGCATCTGCAGAGTGTCACTGAGCAAAATGGTGTTCTTTGTGTCATCACAGTATTCTATTGAAGCAAAGAGGAGTTAAACTCAATTTATGCTGGAGAAACAGAAAATGTTGCCTAATAATTGTGTGTGAATTAAGATATATATAATAATAAGTATAAATTTAACAGGGCACACCATGGCAAATAAATGTAATTTCTTTCTTTACCGAAAACACTAAGATAATAGAGAAAGAAAATTCAGTCCTTATATATCCAGTAAGACAGTTTTATATAGGTCTTCATAATGAGTTCAGTGATTAAATATATCTAACATAAATGCAATAACTAGACTTGGAACTTGGCTAGAAGATTCGCCATTCACAGCTCTCATGCTGTGAGTTTTGTCAGACTTCACCCTCCCCTCTGCCCCCCCCCCCCCCAAGAAATAAAAAGGCAGAAGGTTCAGGATAAGTCTGTGTACCATTAGGAGAGCTAAAAAATTATTTCAGGCTGAAACTAGGAGGTAACTTTTTTTTTTTTTAAGCTGGTAGCTTTCAAAAGGTATCACATTCTGAATAAAATTAGAATTAGAGTATAGATACCAAACTGGAGTGTAAATACTAAATATTTGACAGAATATTTTATATTTAAGTGTTTTAGGGCTGGCAAGACAAATGGAGTGTGTTAAGAACTGCTTTCTTCCATAGCAGAGATGAAATACATCCAGGTTCTGTGTACACTGCACACAAAAATAATAATTACATTGCTGTGGAAGCATCAAGGAAATTATGTGAAGCAGAACTCCCATAAAGCCTCTGTCCTGTTTTTTATTTTCAGTGAGAAATTTTGGCTTGTCTAGCTTTTCAAATCTAGCATTCACTTTAATTAGTCAAACTGCTACAAAAGTAAACAAAGGTGGCAAATATTTACCTACAGGAATGGTGGAATAGGTTTATTTGTGTAATGATGCCTATAACCTGTAAAGACACAATTCAGGCAATTGCACAGAAATTTTTCAAATTTTAAAATAAGTATATGTATAATGCAATTTATTAGTAGAGAAACTTTTCCAGTCATTGCAAACACTGTGGGCATCATTCAGATGTCTACATGTGCATATCCAGTGACTAGGGCAGCCACTCTTAGAAAGGTGTGGATCATCCACTGTACAGTATGTTATTGTATCAATATGAATACTTTGGATATCTGGGGGCTCCCTCAGAGTCTAGGCATCTATCTTTAACAAATAAATCCTGTCCTACAGCTTGTGTATTTGTCACAGTGGAGACACAATGGACGTATAAGTGGAAAAAAAAATGTTTACTAATAGAAAATAGCAGTAACTACAAAAATTCAAGGATAAAAAACGTGGTTTACCCAGAAAACCAAAGATCCACCAAAAACAAGTGGCGAAACTGGAAGGTTATTTAATTTGAAAAGGTTTTCTGCTGGCGTGGGTGCAGAGGGCTCTTTGTTTCCTGCTGCCCCCGGGGCTGGGCAGCGGGCGGTGGGTGCCTGGCGCAGGGGGTGCAGCTCCCGCAGCCGCGGCACAGCCTTGCAGGGTGTGAGCTCCAGGCGGCCGGGGCGGCGCGGCCGCTCCGCTCCCTGCAGCGGCAGCAGCAGCAGCGGCAGGGGCAGGGCGGGGATGGTGAGTCTCTGCTGGAGAGCTGACGGGTTTAGCTCTCACTTTTGGACGACGGCGCCGTGCGGGGGCCGGGAAAATCACCGGCGCCGCGGTGGTTTCCCTGACTTCGGCATGGGATAAACACAAAAGCGACTGTCCGATGGTGTGTCCGGGCTCAGCCGGGCAGCGAGGGGACGGCTGGGAGCCCCAGCGAAGACTCGGAGAGGCCGCAGTGCTCTGGCATCCAAAGCCAGGTAAAGAGAGTTCCGTCCCATGCTCGGACTTCTACCGCCTGTCCCCCAGCTTCTGGGATGCTCTTCTCCAAGGACATCCTTTCCGGCGGGTCCCAAAGACCCTGGAAAAACATTTCCCCAATCTGCCTCAGGCGGGGGGAGGAGGCAGCCCCTACCATACTTCAGATGACCTAATGAGATGAATATTCATTGCTGGAATTCAGTTCTCCCCCCTCCCCCCAACTGTAACTAAACAGTAACAAGAAGAGATGATGAGGTCAAGCTGGCAGTTCTGACGTTTTGTTCCTTTTACCTGATCCAATTAGTGCAACCTCGCTACAGGTGGCATTATGCACAGCATAAACACATCCAAAATTACTAGTTGTTGCTCTGTTAGTGTCAGTATGGCTGGTAGAAATCCAGAAATCTCTGTATCTAAACAATTTAATGAGGAAAAGTATATCAGAAGGGATTTAAAGTGTTTAAATTTAGAAGGGAGGAGAGATACAGGTGGGACAATTTATCATTCATTGGTGAAAGACCCAATGATGCTGCCCTGAAACCTGTGCTAACGCGTTTTCTCATTTCTGATGGAAATGCATAATGTGCCAAACTGAAGAACTGATATTCTGCTGGCTGCAGTTACCCATTCTCCATAAAGAATGAACAAGAAAAAAAAATTCTGCAATCGTTTTGGCATTTTACATCAATGCATAAGAATTGACCTTATATAGTAAGAATTCACTGGTATAATTACATATGGATTTGTATCATCAGGCATCTATCTTTTATTTTTTACAGAGAAGTATAAATTATGTTTTGAAACCATTACCTACATACCTCTGTAAAAATTATTTTTCATGATTCTTCACATGATTCACATATAAGTTCAGACTTACCTACTATATTGAGAATAGAGAAATTTTAACAATACTGCTAGTAAAGACTTAACCAGTTCAGACACATTATAATTCTCAGACTGGTTAGATATACCAGATGGGATTCCACCATATGTTTATGAGAAAAAAAAATCCTGTTTTTGTTTCAGTTGCTGATCCAGTGTCTGAAATCTTGTGTTGTATCCCTATATGATCTCCTCGTTATAATCTGGAAACAATGCAGTATATTTACAGGCTTTTTACTATTATATTGCAATGTAATAATCATTCATATTTGCATTTCAGAGACCATTCTTGTATAGTTAACAAGACAAAAACAATTTGTTAAAAAATCGAAATGTAGTCTGAATATACCCCTTTCTGAAGGGTAATTAGAGAACATTTCAAGCCACAAAGTGAGATTCAGAGACAATTTTTCAGCTAATAAATTGGTGCAGGTGCTACTTGAAATCTGAGATTTCAAATTGCAGAGATGAAGAATAATTTGGTGTTACAGAATTGAAGACTAAAAGATGTGCCTTGGTTTAGGTTTAGAACTGTTTACTGGTGTGGAATAATAAGATCTAACTATCTGTTCCCTTCTCAACATGTGTCTGAAGAAGACCACAGAAGAGTGTAGGATTAAAATCCAAGACAACAAGAAAATTATGTGTAGACACACAAATTTTATAAAAGCTAAGTATATAAAACGTTGTTTACATAATACATAGCATTTGCAGTATTACAATACACTGTTGTATGATCTATCCAGTATTTTGATGACAAAACTCTTTAACCATTCACTTCTGTAAGGGGACATTCTCTTAATAGTAGTGATTACAGGCCATTAACATAATTCTGCACATAGGCTGTAAAAGAATGGTGCTCTGCGTAAAGTGAGGCAGAAAAAATCAGGACTTTGTTGGAAGGTGTTTGACAGCAAAAGTATCAAGCTAAAATTTCAGTGCTACAGTTAGATTAAAAGTAAATGTAGAACTTGGATGGAATGTTCTGAATTTATAGTAGGTCTAAATCCATAAAAGGATTTCAAGGTCTGGTGAATTTACTTTTACATCAACAGAATTTCTTGATGCCACTGCTGATGTAAAACTCCCTCAGACTAAGAAATTTGGTCAAGGAAGAATCAGACAGTGGCTGTTCCTTGAGAAGTCTGTACTCCCATAATATTCCCATAGTTTTCCTACTGCTGCAGAATGAGAAAGACCGTGAGGCTGTGATATATATTTGCATGGTTGTGCCGTGTCTGTCCAGAAAGGCAATGGATGATTATTGTTGCTTCCCACAGAATTGATCCAACATCTCTTACACATGACTTCTATATATCAGTTTGGGAGAATAAAATTGTTACTTTGACTTTTATAGCTAAGTTACTTGTAATCTAAAGGTAGATTATTATTTGAACTGATAAAAGATCAATATTGTATTATTTTGTATAATTTACTGAAATACTTGTGAAAGCCTTTGCACTATTCAATTGGTGTTGGTTTTGAAAAGCATAATTGCACACAGTACATATACAGTCTGTTACCAAAGTTTATTAAAGAGGGATAAAAGGTATTGCATACATCAGAAACCGCCAAATGCTGACTTAAGAAGAAAGCTGAAAAGAATTAGTAAGAGAAGTATGCAATCCCTGGAAAAGATGGTAGCAATTCTATCTCACCAGTAAGACAGTACAGGTAAGGAAGAAACAACTAAACTTCAGAGGTACCAGGTTCTGTCAAGTTCTAAAGCTAGTTACCAACTTTCTGAGCAGTTCCCTGTATTGCCCATTTCAATATTCACCTGTATTTAACATGCTGCATTTTGAAATTTATGTTCCATAATAAAATTTAGATAGAAAAATGCACTAAACATCAATACTTCAATAGAAGTTGACTCTATCTTAATGGAAAACCCTTTTAAAAGTATAAATCCCCCAGAGTGTTTTCACAAGATATATTGTATATTGTTGGTCCTTTTCCCACATTTTAATAGTTTTTGCTTAGTGCCATGTAATAATTCCAGCCAGACAAGACAATCTTGTGCATCATGTCTAAATGTTTTCACTATTGCTACTATCCTCTTTGTCCTGTTAGAGGGCAAAAAAGGAAGGTTTCAGACTCATTAGCAGATGCACTGATCCTACGGACTCTGTATCTCTTAATAAACAGGTTGTTCATGAAGTCAGTCTGTTTATATTCATGTATGATCTGTAGCAGCGCTGGGACTTTTTTGTCTTCTCCTCATATTACTTATGAGGTTTATGGGTCTAGAAAGGAGCAGAATAGTTTTAAAGGACCATGTGTGGGCTGCAAAGCCTTTCTAGAAGCCCGTAGGGGTCTCTGTGGGACAATCCATATGACTACGAGTTTTATGTTGCAGCAGGAATAGAACAGCATCCCTGTCTTTGAAAAAGACAGAGCAAATGGAGATGAAATGACAGAGATGGAAATACTGCTGGAAAAAAACCAGTAGGAAATGGTGTGGCTAGAGGCAGAGTGAACTGTACACTTTACTATCTTTGCAAAGGTTTCATTTTGTTTGTTGTTTTTTTTTCCTCTTAGTTTCATTTTAATTTGGTTCTTTTCGCAACTTAGAATGCTGGAGTTTAAAATACCTCTGTAATTCCAAGAGGACAAATAATGGTGATTATTCACATGATTTAGAATACAATACAAATTCTCTGAAACAAAGCTTTTACTCTAGGGCTTTTCTATGATAGGTAGAATATCAGTGAAAATAAGGTTCCGTTTTCGCACAGGAAATTCAGTTGAAATTGAATTAAATTAACTTGAAATTGAATTTAAATTAACTCCTTATTGCAAAAATAAAACATCATGGATTTGTCATAATCTTATTGTCCAGTAGTCTGTTCTACAGTGCTGTTCTGTTACATAGCAGTGAGATTTCAATCTCATTCTGAGTACCTACTTACTTTACACGTTGCATTAAGACCCGGGGTTTCACTGACAGCTCTTATGTCATGACTGCAGTCTATGATAAATTTCATTTTCACAGATTTCACATGGGAATTTGTATGCATGTAATGTAGAAGGAACCAAAGCAATGTTAGGGACAATGAAACCATAAGCTTCATCTTTCTGAAGTCCTATACAGAGAAGCCACAGCAACTGCCTCTAGGTGTTCTTCATTCTGTTTCACCACTTTGGCATCTGGGGAAACATAAGAGAATCAATACATCAGATTCTGGAGGTTTTGCTTTAGAGATTATTTCTTTTAACAAATGTTTTTTTTCCTCCCTTTCTTTATAAATATAATCAGGGGAAAATATTGTAACTGGTGAAAACTGAAGTAACTAAATCCTGCAGCTTTGGTTAGATACAGATCAAAAGGTTGCAAACCTTGCTCAACGGTGTCCAGTGACAGCATGATGGAAAAATTTTTCATGAACTTTGCATTAGTGTGATGTATGGTTCTTTTTGCCCACCCCCCCAATAAATTAACTTCATTGAGGATAAATGTAAATACAAGAACAAGAAGTAACATTACTCAATAATTTAATTCTTCTTCGCTGTGTCTTTGAAACTCCTCAAAGAACATTGCAATCTTTTAGAGTGACTTAATGCATAAGGTAGCAAAGTACAGAGAGATCTCAATGGTTTCACAAAATTAGACAGGCATTGATTTTAAACTGGGTTTTTTTGTTCCCTCTTTGTTAATACCTTTCTTTGTATACTGAAGGAAATTTTATAAAATACATCTCTCTCTGGTCTTTAAAAGTATAATGCCAATTGAGATGTTTATTATTAAATAGTTGACATTATTATGTGTTGTAAATTTTAAGATTACAGAGTTATTACTTTCTGCCAATAAAATTAAGAATTCATGCGCTGATTCATTTTCAGTTAAGCATGAAAAAATGGCTTTAACTTCTTGATCCTGTGTGAATATGCTACCCAAAGGCCTTCATCTATAGAAATGTCTCAAATAAACATGTCTGAACATGACTGAGATTTTATTTTTCTGAATGAAATGCTGAATAATTCTTACTGGCATCATTTATGTCTTACCCTATAGTATTCATTGCAGGGATAGAGCTCCTTTGATTTTTAGAGGTCTGAAAACAAAGCAAGCCTGCCCCATGTGTTATAATATTTATATTAAGTCATATCTTTCAGTATGTCTAGAGGGCTAAGAGCCAAGAATCCTGGATTTTTGTCCGTGACCACTGAAAAAACCACCCCAAATCACAAGTTTATTCATTCTTCTCATAACTAAAACCTTCCTCATTCATCTGAAGGAGTTAACTCACAGGGATGAGTCCCTGCTTCTTTGTGCCTTTTCTCCATCCTGCCCTATGCTCTCTGCATGTATGACCACCTTATGGCCTAACTTAATCAAAGTAGTTGCAACCGCTTCATTTTAAGAGACCCTTGGTGATGCTTTTTCCGTCAAAGTGTGTCAATTCCATTGATAGGGAGATGTCAGTTATTTTTTCTTCAGCTAATCAAATACAAAACACGGGAGTTTCATCATTATCAGTTTTGGAGAATTGTGTTTAACTTCAGACACCAAGGAAACTGTAAGGCTAACAATAGAAAGTCTTTAAGCTTTGTTAGTATAGGAAAAATGCAGGGCATGCTGACTGTGCAGTCCAATTCACAGCTTGGATGTTATTGGATTGAAGTCTGTGCTCTCAATAGGTGGTACCACTGTGACTTTTGATTTTTATTATTTATAATAGGGCATATGAAGCTATATTATATACGAGAAAAGAAGAGGAAAGCTGAGAAACTTGGTGAGTACAGTCACAATACTTTTCAGAGACCACTAATATTGAATTGATTGTTACTAACTAGTACAGGAAAAGTCTCCCTAGCCCTTTTACTTCCCTGTTAGTCATAATAACATTTCCATTTGCTTTTCTTTTTGTCAATACCACTGTTGCTGTAGTTGCCATAAACAATTGAAAAGGTATTTAAAGCATAGTTACCCTAAATTCTGGTTGCAAAAACAAAGTGCTGCAGGAAGGGAATATGCATTCTTAGCAGCTGGTAGTCACCTTTGAAAATATCACTGCACATTAGACTATGTCTTATAAACAGATGTAGTTCCACTGATGTATTTTGTATTTTGTAATGCTCTTTTCCATAAGTTCTGAAGGCTCATATTACTTAGGAATATACGTTGCTTTCTTCTAGGCAATGTGCCTGAGCTGTAACTATCAAAACGTGATATGCAGACGTGCAAGACCTGGTGAACACAAAAACCCATTAACCAATATTTGGGGGAACAGACAGTTCTGTTTAATGTTGGCTGAAAACTAAGAACTCCTGATGATAAATGCAGAAGCTCTGTTTTCTCCTGTAATAAGTGACTGTGATTCAGCCTTAGGCGTAACACAAAGAGGCTTCCAAACTTTCATCAGATTAATTTTTTTTGTCATATTGATTTTAATGGTCCAAGACCAAAAATTAATTTAACCCAAGAAGTTTAATGTCTTCAATAAAAAAAAAAGTTTGTAACTGGAGAAATAAAGAGTGTGGATATACACTGTATGTATTTTTCTACTCTTCTTATCTACAGTTTCTCCATGCAGAAAACTAATGTAGACTCCACTAGGATCTGAGGACTCTCTGCCACATGCGTCATCTGAGATAGTCATAATGATAGTTTTGGCTTAGTTTTCAGTATATTCTCTGATCTTGCCAAGATGGAATTTGAGCCAGATTTTTAAAATTTAAGATTGTGGGCAGATTTTGAATGAATCATATCTAGCTGTTAGCAGAAATAGTGGGAGAACAATCAAAATGGCATCATCTGTGTCATATCTGGGACTGTGGGAACAACCTTTCTGCTATCCTTAGGAAAAGCATCTTGGACTATTTTGTTCTTCCATCATACATTCATGTGTTACTACTTCCATTCTTTGAAGCTTGGTGTCCTTGGTACCTTTAGTATCTTTGTGAATTAAACCCACTTCAGTAAAAAGCATTACCTATTAGACACCATGATACAGATTCGGTTTCATATAGGCAGTTTTTAAATAAGTATAACTGTCTCGAATTAAAAAAAAAAAAGGCTAAAAAATTGACCTGATAGAGAAGTACCATTGGCAATGAAAATTATAAAAGCAGTAGGTATTGCTAAGATGCTGGTGAGACACAAAAGAGCTCTGTAAGTCAACCGTATCAGGATATGATTTATTGTAACCATAGTTTATCATACAGTGGCCATGAGTATATTAGACCTATCAAAAGCAGAAATCTGAGTTAATCTTTTTTCCTCTGTAGTACTTGGATAATGCTCTGTAACAGTGTGTGTTGAAGAGAGAGATAACACTACAATATATGTGTTGCGTAGCTTAAATTATTTTAAAGTACAAGAACAAATTTTGACTTTCTTCATTGTTTCTAGATACAAATTTATATGACACTTTTCAATTCAGTGATGTCAATTATATGTCCACTGTAGAATACAAGTATGAGTCTGAGAGGCAAGATTTTACTTATAAAATTATATCTGACCATTTTCTTAAAATATGAAGGGTCAGTGACAATATGCCGATTTTGAAGATAAATCAGTTTATACCATGTACAAACTTCTGTCCCATTTGGCTATTGAAACCATATTTTCTATTATATCATCAATAAGATAAATAGTGACTATGTGACTGGCTTAAGTATACCATAAAGCCTGAAAAAGAAACAAACATCTAGGACCTCCAAAATATATGTGCTAGAATACTAGATAGATGTAAAGAGCTCAGCCACAGGTTTCCACATCAATAACTTAGTCTTCAGATTTTAATATCTTCAGTGATCTAGGGAAATAGACTATATTCAGCAAAATGCAAGTTTATAGCTCAGTGGATGGAGATTCAGGCTTCCATGATAAATAAATGGCATTGCATTAAATTGCCCTAGCCTCTTACTTCACAACACTATCTGACTCTAGTAAAATATTACTGTATTACCTTGCTCTTTGTACCAACAGCAGCAGCTCGTATTGCCAACAACAACTAATTGCCCCAGGGAACATGGAGTTCTTTTTGAACTGCAGTACACATGAATAGGGGTGGGTTGATCATCTGTTTCCCCCATTAATTTCCAGTGCAAGAAATACTAGCTTTTGTGGCAGAAGGACAGTCATACAAATAACTGAAAGGTCACCTTATCCAACCATTTTTGCTTCTTTGAACTAATCATTCCTGTATGAGTGTGTTACAAGATAGAGGATTTAAAATATGCGGCTTGTACTGAGCACATAATATTTTATGTTATTTTTGAATAAAAGATCAACAATTAACACTAAAGACTTTATTTTTTTAAGTAAATAGTCTCAAACATTGACAAGAAGACAGATAGTCCCTAATTTAATAAATATTTTATGGAGTCTTATGACATAAGATAGAGTTTTCCTTGTCACTTGTGGATTGTAGATGGGTAGACAAACATTGTTTTACACAGGTGTTTAGCATCTTGCACTTTTAGTGTTATAAAGTGCCAGTTAGCACATTCGGTAAAATTATAAGCTATGGATTTAAAGTACTCACAGGCACATACAGATCAATATTCTAACATCAGTGTTTGTATGAAGTGTAATACACATAGAAAAAACCCCACATTCCTATTATTGACATGCAATAGATATGCTCTTTGACTTGTTTGGTTTACTGAGTTGCCACATTAAAGAAAAAAATCCAAACCTGTGTATGTGTATATTTGATGAGGAAAAGTACCATTCTGCAGCACTTCAATCTCTTACAATTTCAAAATACACTACATCAATATTGCAAAATTTGTCCTATCTTCCAGAAGTCTTAGTAATATCAGAGGCAATGTGCTTTCCAAAGAAATGCCAAGCAATAATTTCTTCTGTGAGGTGCTCTGTCCTATTGGAGTGTGTTTGATATGAGCTGAGAGTACGTATCAGATTGTCTGCCATTGAGATTGGGGTGCTTTGTGTGTTTCACAATGTTATATCTGACCTATAATGGAAATTAGGCAAGCACTAGATGACTAGATGACCAGTCCTACAAAGTAAGGTTGTTAGATACATAGACTAGGAGCTCAGAGAGCTTAGCAGTTCAAAATTTAATTAGTTAATGGTGTTTCTAACCACAGACTTTTATGACTTCAATATTGTAAGCTAAAAATTGAGGGAATTTTCTAGGGAACTATGTGTTTATACTTGTACTGTATCATTTTTCTTCCCAATGGCATTTGTTACCGGTCAGTGTCAGAGAGAAGACTTTGTATAAACATACTCTTCTTAAGCATAGATTAAGTTTTTAAATTACCATTAATCCCATTTAAGATAACTATTGGATTACATTTATAACCTTCTAAATAAGCTCATAGTTACTGTTCAAAGATTACACAGTTTGTCTAGACTGAAATAGTGGACTGCAAAACTGAAAACATTTTTTCCCCTGTTTTGGTACTTTCTCTTTGTTGTCACTTCATCCTTCAGGATCTCTGCCGTTGGACAGTGTAGAAATACACTGTAAGACACTAGTGTATGATACAAGCAAAGGACTCTTTTAATATATAGATAAAAGTCTATCGGAAAATCTGCACTTTGCTCCATAATTTTTAGTTCTGCCACTTCAAATAAAATATCTTTCTGAAATGCAATTTGATGATACTGCTTTATCTTTGCTAAAATTTCTGTCAGCTCAGCTGTGTCACACATAGACCACCCCTTATCCTTCTTTAGATCAGTATTACTGATGTGGTCATGAAAAACCAAACAGAATATGCACACCCCTACTACAGTCATAGCAATAAAATCAGTGTAACACCAACTTAACAGTACTGATCTGAAGCCACGTATCTTGGTGACCTTTAAAAATATACATACAAAATTAGGGGACTGGGAATGATTTGCTTACTATTCAGTAGAGGTTTGCAGCCCGTGTTGGCCTCAGTTTAGTCACAGCTGTAGTAACCCTCATATCTGTGTTACGTAGTCTCGCTTTCTGCTTCAAACTGCAGTGCAGGCAAATCTGGTGTCTGGAAATGCCACTTCCAGTTTCTAGTATTTGTTGGTCAAGGAAGACTTATTCTCTTTGCTGCACTTAACTTGATTTCCTGCTATGAGATTCTTTCTGTTGGTGCTCTAAATCTTAGAGAAAACTCTTGATAAACATGATCAAAACTATTTTATTCATAACTATAGTTCATTTGATGAGCTTTATTGTTCATAATCTCCCTTGTTTAGAAACAAACAGAACTGCACTCCCAGAAACACTTCTCTCTTTTTCTTCTTGTCTTCAGAAGCAATCATATCTATCAACCTCTTTATTTAGTCACTGAGAAACCTCACCCCTTGCTGTTAGAAACTATAAATTGAACTGCAACACAGAATATGAAATATAAAGTCCCAGATAACAAAACCTGGCTGCAATTATGTTCACACACACATACAAAAAACAAAACAAAAAACCAAACACACAGAGGGAGACTTTTAAGCTGAGTGCCAGAAAAGCAATGCAAAACAAAAACCAAACCCAAGGTAACCCAGTTATGAATGAAACACTCCATATGTCTTCTAACTCATGTCATTAGACATATTATGAAATACATGGAAGTCTGCTGTGCTTAGATATTGGCTGAAGCAGGGAAGATGTCATAATGTTGTTTGTAACTTTTATAAGTTTATCTTTCAATTACAAGAAATTTGGTTGGCATGGGAGAATATGGACTTCGTGAAGCAAAAAGAGGTCTTGAGTCACAATTCTGCACCTGCTACCTACCTGTGTATATTGAAAGGAATTTTTTTTGTGCTACAGTTTACCTGTGTACCAAGTGGGAATTATACATGTGTTTTAAGGATTAGTTAAGTAAAAAATTCGGAGGTACTTTTTAAACATATAGAGAGCTGTGTAAATATTAAGACTCAGATCCACACAAGTGTTTAAGCACACATTTTTGCAGTTCCAAGTTGTTATGATTCTTGTCTGAAACTTTTGTATTTCTTTTAATCAAACAGTTGTTGCTTGTAGAAGTGTTGGTGAACAAGTTCACATGGTGGCAAGTGTTATTCAAATGTTGCAGTTTTTTATAAATATACTTTCAGGTTTTTATAATGCATTTTCCATCTTAAGGCTTTATGAAGGTTACTGTTAACATAAGCAGAAATTACTAAGAGCAAAAGGGAAGCCTTTATTTCCAACGTTGAGTTGTTCTTTTGATGTACAAGTGTCATTGCAGTTATTATTCTAGGGAGCAATGAGTTTGCAAAGGTTTATTTTCTTGTTTTGATTGTGATTTTTACCCTTAAAAAAATGCAATTCTTAAGTTTTTAATCTTCAGAAGTAATTACTTGTGCCAAAGGACTGAGGCAAAGAATAGAAGAGATTGCATCTTAACTGCATAAAAGGCAAAAATATGAGACACAGAGGCATGGCAAGAGGATGGCTTGATGAATTCATAACCAGGAGGCTCACTTTTTCAGCTTTCTTTGGACTCTTCGGTTTGCAACAGCACCCTGTGTTCTTACTCCATAACTATGGAGAGGTTTCATTCTGCTTCCAGCTGCACAGGCCTTTGTGCTCGTTGTCCAGTCGCAAGAATGAACTGTTGCTACATACAGCAAATATGTCTGTAATATACTACTGTGATCAAGGGAACTAGACATGAAGTAAAAATGAAGTCCCAGATTCTTTCAGAACAACATGCTGAAGGCATTAATGAAGTATATGGTACTTCTGATGCAGACAGTAACTTCCAGTCAGTTATTGGTACATCTCAACTTACAGGCAAAATTCAAAGAAGTTCCTTGCCATTCATCAATTAGTTTGCATCTTGAAAAGATTAGTATGACTTTCACAAGTCACAGAAAACAAATACAGAATAAAATACACAATACAATGAATGAAATGGAAGAATAGACAAGAAAAAGGATCGTACAGATAAAAACATTGCTGGACTACTGGTTCTTCATTTCTTCAATCCGTTAAATGTAAGCAAATAAAGAGTGGCTATTGAATTACATGCTGGCAACATACTTGAAGATATCATTATAAGAGTAAGCCCTCTTATAATCCTTGAAAAAAAGAGAATATTGTGCAAAATTAACTAACTAAATTAACAAATTTATGCATTGCTTCCAAGCTTACAGTCCTGGATTGTTTCTTAAACATGCATATTTGTGGTTAAAAGTCTTTTAACACTCTTGACAGTAAGGTTGAGGATTATATACAATGAAAACTTAATGAGTACACGTTTAATGCTTTTAGTGGCTATGTTGCTGTTTTTAATAGAAACTGATTTGTCTATTTAACTGCTGTTTGACTTAGTTTGGGTCTAGTCCAACACACAAGGAACAGAAGAGTGGGGTTTTTCTCTCCAAATTTCCAAAGACTGGGGGGGGTTTGCTTGTCAAACTTTTGTAATTGTTAAGTGGAAAAGAATCAGTTAAAAAGTTTTGGATTAAGGCAGCACAAAACCACTAGGGAAATTCATGGTACTAGAGCAAGCTCTTGATCCATATAGTACAGCCAATAAGGCTGAGACTCCCAAGGGGGGTCTTAAGGTCCTGTTTTTAACATTGTGCCTGTGATGCCTCTTGGACTAGTAGCATGTGTTTCAGAAGCTCCTGAAATCATGAGGGACTTGGCATGATGGAAGAGGATCCTTCATAAAAGATTAGTGGAGGCTCATTTGATTCCAGGCTATAAAGCTGATAATATCTGAGGGTTCCTGATCTCACATATATTTTTAATAGGAACTGAAGAAGAACTGCTTGCAAAGCTCTATTACTATAACTGTTCTGTGGAGTTTTTTAAAAATCAAAAAAAGGATGAAATGTAAAATTATTTTATAAGTCTAAAACTTGAAACTTATACTCTGTAAAATACCTTTTTTTTTTTTTTTTTTAATAAAACTAAGGTACCAGGAAGCAGTATTTCTTCCTGAATGATGTTGCAGTTTCAAATTATTACATAAATATATTTTAATCCAGAATCATCCTCTTTTGTTATTTGCTCAAACTTGCTGCATTGCACTGTTGTGCACATTTGTAATTTAATGTTGGTAAATCTCTTTAAATGTTAACTTTGTTATTTAAACACAGATATGCATTTCAATTTGAAAATCAAAAACCAGGAGGACCCAATTTAGATGAAAGAGCAGAGTAGGAGTCAGCCACAATTATTTGCAGAATCAAGTATAACTCATTATTTTTGTGTGTGTTTGTTTACCCACTGAACAGTTCTGACAACATAGCAACCATATACAGATACCTGATTTAAGCGTGGAAGTCTATCTGCTCATGGATCTACCCTTTTCAACTCTACTGGTGAAGCTTCTGTAGAGTGTAACAGAAATGTTGTTGCAGGTTCAAAGTCATGCAGTCAGGAAACAAAACCAAGGCAGCTAAAGCACATGGTTGTGGTCTGGGAAAGACATTCCTCTTTCAGATGTGTTTTCAAACTTACTGTTCTCACAAAATACACTTTGTGATGTATCACAGAATATATGTAGGATGACTCAAACATGTCCATGTGCAAAGAAGAGGTTAGTATTTCCTCCTGAAGTAATTCCAGAAATGCCACAGGATGTTCTCAGAGAGCTTGTGAGTCACAGGTTGGCTGTGCAATCCATAGCTTATCTTCAATTTCAGTCTGTCACAGTGCATGAAAGGGGGTCTTTGATTCTGGATCTGTATTTTTTACTCCAAGACAGCCAGTCACAGTTGCAGTTAAATG
The DNA here is from genome assembly GCA_036023395.1 of Myiotriccus ornatus. Taxonomy (NCBI): domain Eukaryota; kingdom Metazoa; phylum Chordata; class Aves; order Passeriformes; family Tyrannidae; genus Myiotriccus; species Myiotriccus ornatus. The sequence goes on from JAYRBT010000114.1 coordinate 87,288,909, forward strand.
AAACTTGAAAGGTGTTAAAAATGTAGACCTTGAAGTCTCATTAGAGGTGTCTTATCCCTGTCTCATCCCTCCATTTCAAAGTAATTTCTCTGAATCAAGGGTCCTCCCCAGAACATATGAAGGCTATAGGCTTTGTCCTGAAGAACGTTCACCTGGGGAGCATTTTGAAAGTGTCACAACTAATTTCTTTTGTTTAATCTGTATTTTAATTGCTTCTTTACACAAAAATTATCTGTTTCCATGTGAAAACTATTATTTAGAGCTCTTTTTGATTTGTTTCAGTGCACCAATAGGAACATCTGTACAAAACATCCCTTTGTTATGATTTGTGCTTAGTACCTTACAATGTCTGCAGACAAAATTGTTGGCTTTCTTCCTTTTCAATAATACTTTCAGATTTTTTTCCAGTAAATAGAGCCAACTTTTTAGGAAGATGACTTCTTTTTACCAAAAAGGAAGTGTTTTCCCTATTATCCACAAGTGCTTTAATTAGTGAAATGCGGTCTGTTCATAAATAGCTTTCTCTCTTACCAGTGAAATAGATAAACACTTAAAATTTTAATGCAGCTTAAAAGCATCTTTATTTTTGTACTAATGTCTGGTAAGAATAATGTTCTTGTAGGAAATTAGCATTATGAAATTAGGAATCATATGTAATTTTTCAACACTCTCTTACGTCCTCTTAATTGTTAGAGAACAATAAGTCTGCATTTGACTAGTAGATAAGACACAGACACAGTAAAATTAAATTTTTCTTTAGTAAAAGAAAACAGGAGATTATTAAAGATTAAACTAATAGCTTTAAGTACAAACCATTGATCAAAGAAATGTAAATTGGAGAGATCCTTTGTTTGTAATCCACCCTGTTTCCAGTGTCTGTTATCCCTTTTTAGGGGGTAATTTACATTTTTCCAGGTGTTGAGAAAACACAAATGTAGATTACTAGAATAAGAATAAGAAAAAGCAGTCGAAATAGATCAGCTTATGTAGAGGGTGATATGCTGGAAATATTTTGGGGGGGCACAGTGACTGAATAACAGAATCTTTACAGTTTAAGAATCTGCTTTCTGTGGAAGACCTTGGTCTGTCATGAAACCTAATCTTGCTAAAGCGGTTGATCTCATCATACTTTAGTTACATGGAGAGGAGCAAGGTGCAGAAAGGAGACTGCAGCACATTCATTAGTTCATTAACATTAGTTATTTTACATGGAAATAGTGGAATTACATTATAAAAACTTTATGTAGCAATCTTGAACTTCCATGCTGAGTCCACCTTGAATGCTCAGCACTGCTTGTTTTTTTCATCCCAGTGAAATAACTTAAAAATAACCCTGCTTCAAACTGTGTATCATGATGGGACAATCTCCTGTTGCTTGATGCTTCAGGGTAGTTTGCACAAGGTTAAATTTACCCTTGTGTTCTTATCTACAGTTTTAGATTACTTCCCTTCGCTTTGAATTTTGGTCTTCTTAAAAGCAAAAAATGTCTGAACACAGAAGTCTGCAATGCCTTATGCTAAACTGAAATTACAAGCCTGGCTGTCACAGCATTAAGCTTCTGAATGCTTGACTTATCAGTAGATAATTTTACAGGAAGCACATGGAACTAACATGTCCTAGATAGCAAATGTGAGTGACCAATTATAAGTAAAGTGCAGACTGAGAGCTTTGTAAATGCAAGTAAATTACACAGATAGGAGTTCTAACTTTGTTACCTTCCCAACTGCCATGCTTCTAATATTATTTTAAATTATATTATTTTCAGTAGGATAATTTAAATACAAAGCATTAAATCTATTTCACTGGATTATCTCTATGTGCCCAGATATTAATTTAATCAGTTTCTAATCCATTGGTTGTTTTGTGGATTTTTTCGTCTCTTATCCTAGCCTTTAATATGAGTAGGCTGACAATCTTTGTCCACAATGAATTACATTGTTCAGAAGCGTTGATCACTCTAGAAAAGTGTAAAAGGGATTTTCCTGGCTTATTGATGCTGATTTCCCCATTAACCGCTTTTTGAATTAATCAGTTGGGGCAACTTTCTTGACAAAAGATTTCTTATATGTAGAGTAGCCATGAACCAGATTTGCCTGGTTTCTGATTCTTTATCCGTATTTTATATAATATACAATTTCATAAGGTATTTGGGGAATATATTGGAATAATTAATAAACACAAAGAAGCTGTGATCTGAAAGTACATTGCATAGATAGAAAAATGTCTAAATGTATCAAGCTAAATATTTGATTTATTTGATTTATTTCTTCAGCTGAAGTCTGCATATTAACACAGTTTTCTGTTTTTGAAAGTAGTGCTGCTGACTTACAATTTGTAATGAGCACATGTAACTGTCAGCAAGTTTTATGGTTATGTATTGCATATATAAACTTGTGTGTCTGCTTTGAACTTTAAAAAGTTTAAGTTAAACATTTTTTGAGTAATTAAAACAAAACAAGTGTTCCTCATGGCCAAAGTTATTAGCTTCATTTGAATCACTGCCATTTTTCTGTTAGTAAAAGAAGTTGTTTGAGCTGGGCACTTCTTTGTTGCACCTTTTTTGTGAAAGATCAGTACTGCACCAGAGGTTTTCACCTCTAGGATAAAGCATGAACAAAGAGCAAACTATTCCTACCTAATGATTTCCAAACACGCTTTACCAGAAAATTTACCAAGGAGCTCTGTCACTTCTTCTTTTTGTCAGTACTGCAGACATGATTGCTTCTCTTAGCTTGCTGGTTGCTTTTTATTTTATTGCTCTCACATATAATCATTCAGAACTGTATGGCTTGCAATGAGTTTGTGGAGAAACCTGCCTTTTCCAGTTTGGCTTAATCATGTGTTGTGTAGGGTGTCATACCTTACAGCCTCCAAAAAAGTGCCTGTAGTCCCCAAATAGATTATATATTCTATAGGTTATCACCACAATTACTTCTTCAATGCAAAGTCTCCTAACTTGATTTCAAAGACTAAGAGAAAAATTTAATAAGTTTCTAGAAATGTCAGTTACTGTGTGGTCTATATCCATCCATTATAATCAGAATAGGAAATAGGCCAATTTTCAGAACATTCAAGATCAAATTCAGAAGTTGGTGCTACATCCATCTGGCACTTACTTAGACAGTTTTCATGGCTGACTCTTTCATCCAGTGCTGAACTGAGCTGTGAGAGAGAGTCACAAATCGGTCAGCTCCGTACGGTACCTGGTTTATCCAGGATAAGGTTCTGATTTTCTTCATTAGGTATGGGACAGGTTAGTTTTTTAAAGACATGTAATTTATTTATTTATTTATTATTTTATTTATTATTAAATTTTCTCTAACAACATATTGAGGTATTTTTAGTGGGTTGGGGTTTTTTTGTTGTTTGGTTTTAAGAGTTCCTAAACAGTCTCAGAGGTCTTTTATTTATTTATTTTATAAAACTTTTATTTATGAGTCAAAATCTGATAGAATTAGTTGCTTTATAACTCAGACTTCAGAAACTTGGTACTACTTATTGATTTCTGCAAAAAACTACTAAACTGGTCCTTTTTGTACTGTCCTACAAAGGCAATTGGCTGAAGCTGTAGTCCACTCTACTGGTTTTGGCTGGGAAAGAGATCATTTTCTTCTGGTGAAGAATTCACCTGTTAAACTCCTGCTATTGAAATTATTTTTAGTAAGTAAACTTCAGGCCATTTTGTGAAACAACAAATTTGATTACAATAAATGTTAATTGTTCTTTTCAGAAGCACAAGTTGAAACATACAGATTTTAATGCAGTCTATTAGTTACACAAAATACTGCTGCATTCTTTGGATAAATTTTTCTGTATATATGTATTGCAAATATCTAATTGTAGACAAACATTCTTGATCATTTTATAGACTTGAAGTCGTTGAATGCTTTGAGAAATGGCATCACTTGAGAATCTCCTTGCATTAAACACAGTTACTTATTGAAGTTTGGGTTTAAAAGTTTCTACATTGTGATTAGTTTTTTTTCTATTGCAATCAAAATGCTATCGTGGTTATTCTGTGAGATTCCACAGTACACAGATCTCACAATTGCACTTAATTCTAAATGAAAGATCTCATCTTTGGGAAGCTTCTATTCACTTTAGCCCATTGCAGGAAATCTATGTTCACTGATTCCCTAGATGAAGCAGGATGAATTACAAATAGGAGAGCTAAGAGAACAGTTTATAAATACACTGAATTCCTTTGGTTTCCCCAGTCCATTCTCTTCAGCTTAGCACGTTGTCTGCAAACATCAAAGAGGTGCTGTACATTTCCAGGTCTGCTGGAGGATTAGGGAACTGTAACTTCAAAGTTTTGCTTGCATGTTGGCTTTCAGTATTCTTGAATGAAAAAGCTACTGTAGATTTTGAGAAGTTTTCTTCTATAAAAGTTGGATGCAAACACCCCCTAGATCTAACACTTTTGGAAGGTGATAGAAGTTTGATACAAGATATTACACATGAATTGTGAATATCAGAGTGGTGGGCCACAAACTATGGAGAGAGGGAGGACAGACCAGATTAGTCTTCCTAGTTATAGTGCTGTTTATTCACCTGGAAGACACCTTCATCTATCATTGTTTCTGTTGATTTTCCTCTTAGGTCTGAGCAAACAATAGCACAAGAGGACAAAGATGATCTACCCTCCCCCTACCAAAGAAAGATAACACATGGAGGACTAGCAGGGCACTCGTGACAGTCTGATTGCTAATGGCCAGGGTACTTACTCGTCCCAATCAGCAACACACAATAAATCATCTCACAAAAAAATATTAAAATATTTTCTGGTCCCAAATGAAGAGCATAAGAAGAGACTTGAGAGAAACCAAATGATCTAAAGGGACAGTAACTGCAAAAAAAGGAAAGAGAGTGCGTGTAGCACTGCTGAAGATGGCATATATATATAGGAAAACTGAAGTGTGGCACCAAGTAGACCATTCCTAGTGTGACCATTTGTATGAGTCAGTGCATAAGACAGGGTCAAGAAGTGTCTTTGTTCTGGCACAGTATGACTGTTCTAGTCAGAGTCTCCCTTTGGATAATGAAACTTGACTCTGGAAAATAAACATTTTGATGTAACAAGCCACCATCCTCTGAAGTTCTTTGCTAGAACGAGATGTGTGTGCAGTATGAAACACAGTTTGGAAATATGTCAATGGAGGCAGGAACTTTCACCATTTGAAAGAGATAAATTGAGTCTTGGTGCCGGAACTGCTTCTCTTTTCTCATCCAAGCCAAAAATCCAAATTATTTAGAATGGAAGAAAAATAAAACCATATAAGAATACTGAGAATATGGCACATTTTGAAGTGTGGAAAACTGGAAAATTCTTCTTATTGTCACCTTTCTGTTGCCAGCAGAAACTATACCATCACCATATATCTTTGGTGCCTTTCCTCCTTGAGCTATAACTCTTTCACTATATTTCCAGCTTTGAATGTAAGCTTACAGTAGAGCACTTGTAAATGCAATGGTTTCTTCTCAGATATTTTACTCTATACCTATACCATGCTTCTTCTGAAAGCCCTTGCGCTAAAGTCAGAGTATTGAATAAGCTAATATTTATATATTCAAGCCTGTACACAAGAATGACCCAGAAACTGAAAATCAACCTTTCACACTTTCTGGTCTTCCTCTAAAACACCTGTCACTACAGCTTTTCATTTGGAAATTTAATTCCTATTTCTGTTTATCACACATCCTCAGCATTAGATTAAAAAATTTCATTCTCTCTTCAGATCCATTTTGCATTTATTTATTAACATTATTCTAGTTTGTTGTGTTTCAGAGAGCATTTCAAGACTTTCATACTTTTTTTCATCTTGGAAAACTACTTATTGGCCTTGAGGCAGGGCAACTTGCTTATTGACAGCAACTGTCCCACAAACCATTCATTTTACCTAGTTCCTGTTTTAAAAAGTAATTTTAGTAGATTGATTTGCAAGATGGTTTTTTTTCTATTATGCTTATTACGGTACAGTTAGTAAAAACAGAATACCAGACCAATTATGAACTCATCCACTACCTTTGATGTGTAGGATTTTTACTTTAACTTCAGAGGCTGAATTGTCAGACACAAATCTTTCTTCCTCTCCCCCCTGCCACCCTCCATGGTAACCACTTCTTCCTTTTTCTTTTCCTCCCAAATAAGCTGTTCATATTTACCAATATTTTTAGCTTGCCTACGCGAATAAATGTCTGCTTGAATTCATGCCCGGCGCTCGTGGATGTTATCATGTGCTTTGTTTCTGTAGATGTACATTCAAGCACAACACTAGCATATCGTGTGTAGGTTCTTTGGTAAAATAGGTTCTATCTATTTGTACAGCATTAAATTACTTTTTGCCACCATATATTGGTTAAACAAGAGAGTGTATTACCTGTGAAAAGGCAACTGAATAGGGCAGATGCATTCTTGAAAAATTCATGTATGTGTGTATATAAATAATCAATTTTTACGTACATTTACTGATCTATTGATCTGTTTTTCTGACTTTTTTTTTTTTTTGGCCAAACTGTTCTGGTTCTGAGCTTCTGTGCTTGCTGGAGACTGCGATTGATATAGACTGAGGTCAGCAGAGAAATTCATATGATTTTAGTGGACAGAGATCAATTCCATATAGTGTTAAACCTAAAACATCCATTTTGTTTGAGAAGTATTGCCCATTGCTTTAAGCTTTGTAACTCTCTTTAAAGTATGAACAGACTTATGTCTTTTGATGCCTTATTTTTCAATACCTTTATATCAATATTTAGGGTTTGAACTTTCTTTTTAATTGTTTTCTTTTTATTTTTGTTTCTTCTATTGTGTCTGTTAGACTATTTTTTTCCGTTTTTCTCATTCTCATATTTTTTTCCTTCTCCTTTCCAGTTTTTTTCTCAAGTGTGTAAAAGTACAGTACTTGAGTTTCTGACAATTATAGTTAGTGTCAGCTCTCTTTTTCTTCTTGTGCTGAACCAGCTTTTAAAAGCCACACCAGCTCTCTCAGCAGGTGACTGCTGACTTGTACTGCTAGAAAATCATGTCTTTCCAGACAGTCAATGCCAGAGGAGGAAAGCTGTCTTGTGGCAGTTTTAATGACCTAAATTGAACTGGTACAATTGGGTGAGAAAGGCTTGTGCATTACACAGCTGATTAAGAATTGCATAATCTATAATGCTGTTGCATCAGTGAGTGCCAAGTGACTCCATGTCAGTAAATGAGGACAATATATTTAGGAGCATGGAAATTCACACTTGAGACTCTTTCTCGGTGTTTTACAGTTACTGTATTTTTCACCAAAACCTGTTATGTCTGAATAAATAAAAGGATACCAGCAGTGTATATATTAAAGACAGCAGAGTACCAAGATGCTATTTATCTTTATTTTCTGGCAATAAATCATTGGCATTTTATTCCCAGGGTACTAGTTAAGAGTGTTCTAAAGAAGCGACTCAAATATCACGAATCAGTGGCTCTCAAAGCAGTCTGCTGGGGAATGTCCTCAGACTTCAAAATATATTTTAGAATTTTCTTTTTTTTTTTTTTTTACTTTTATGTTAAGAAGAAAGATTTTTAAATATGGAGTACATTGTCAAAGTACTTAGGTTACATGTTGTTAATGCATTCAGGTTCTCTTTTGGCCATGATAGGAATTTTTCTTTTATGGGAAAAAAACATCACCTGTACAGAAACTGGTATGAGATGGGGAAAGAGATGTACAGGAGTAGGGAGGAGAGATTTTGGCTGAGTTGCAGTGCATGGGCAACTAAATGAGATGTTTGTATGTTTACAGAGGAGTAAGAGAGAAAAGAACACGTTCTACAAAATATTTTACATACTTTATTTCAATTCCATAGAAAAGGGATACAAAGAGTATTTTTTAACTGAGAGAAACTGTTTGTTCTTCCTTTGCTAGTCCTTTCCTGCCATGTAGGGCAGATTGTTAAGTTACACACTCAAAGTACTGAAATCCCTATCCAGCCCTTCTTATTCAAGCAAAGCTGTCACTGATTTCAATGGCAGCTCTGCCTGATTAAAGAGAAACGAATAGAGCCCTGAAGCAATGGTGTTTCGTCCTTGTCTTTGCTCTTCTGGCCCATAACCATTACTTTTAAAGAGCTTGAAGCAATACTGGCACCAGCAGTGTTTCAGGTGAACAAGCAAAAGGATAAAAAACAATACCATGAGTTGTTTTAACTAAATGCTACTACAAGAAAAGCCAGTGTATATCATATTGAGAGAACTGAAAAAGGAAGAACAAACAGAAATATTTTTCAAGTTTCTGTAGTGTTTTAAACACATTAAACTTCAACATATCATAAAAATATGTAAGCTTTGTTACTACTTCTATTGATATTCATACGAGCACGTTAAGTGGAACAGTATGCATATGCTTATTCCAAGGTTATAACAACTCCATTGTTAACTCCATTCCAATATTGACAGACATTAGAAATATTACTAGTTATTCTTTTTTAATTGTCACACTGGAATTGCTAAAAAAAGTCACACTGTTTTATATAAAGAGCTGAGGCAGGGATTTTTAGAATTAAGAGCATAACTCTTCACAGTATTAGCTGAGAAATATGATTGAATAAAGGTTTGAATTGACATTTTCATTGTCTGAACTCGAAGGTCCACAGCAGTGGGACTGATATGACTAAATATAAATACTTATATTGGTGTCCATCACTCTATAGTCTTTTTCTAGTGGAGTAAAAAATAAATGGCTTTAAGATTGGAACAATTTATATGTCCACTTTCAAGTAGGAGTATCACTATATATAAGGAGACTATTCTGACTATTTCAGAGGTGAACACTGTACTTTCAATCAGAACATGTTTAAAATACTTATGTTATAATATGTAGGTGCAGGATCATAACTACTGGAGGTGGTTTCATCTCGGACAATAAGACTGATTGTTAAAAAAAGATTAATCGAACATGCTTCTTCCTGCTCCATTTTTCCTCCACTCCTGGAACAACTCAAGGTCATTATCAGAAGTCTCCAGCAGAGGAAATTCCTAGTCCCAGATGTCACCTTACACTGATCTTCCCCCAAACTAGCTGATATCTATTGGTCAAAGTATTGTTCTTCTCTGCAACTACACATTAAATGTGTAGCAGTATTTTCGAAACAAATCTATGCCTGTTATTTAACTCAAGAGATAGAGAACACATAAAGTGAAGGGTTAAATCAGTAGAATCATGTGCACAGTCTTCCTCTTCCTGGCTCTTTTATGTGTGTGTGTGTGTGTTGTGTTTGTTTGTTTTGATTTGGTTTGGTTTTGGTTTGTTTTAACATGTGGGTTCAAAAATCTTGTGTGTCACATATCTCCTTGGGAACATCTACAAGACAAGTCTATCATACCTTTTTTTTTTTTTTCCTAATCCCAGACTATGTCCTTTAATATTATAATATAAGGAATATAATGAATACATTCAGCTTTAGCTTGAATCCATTGTCCAATACTGTCTTTCAGGCTAGGCCTTCTTAGACATATCTGTTCTGTTTAGACCAGAAGAATAAATCAGGAGTCCTGATTCTGGAAGGTGATAGGAAAAGCTTTTTTGTCAGGATCAGAACAAATAGGAAACAAACTTCCTACAAGGATTCCTTATTCTCTCAACAGTTTTTCCTCTGTTTTAAGGATCTAAAGAGAAAAAACAGCACCTAAAGGAGCTAGATGTGCTCCATACTTTCAACAAGGAAACTATCATACAAATAACTTGAATGTATTTGGTATTCCAATAAAACCTACACTGAGATTTCCTCACTTTTTCAAATGTTTAGAAGATTTCACAAAATACTGAAATATGGCCTTGTTCTCCTCCCATAGCTTTTTTGGGTGTCTTGATGATCCCATCAGATCAAGCCATCACAATTCAATTTATTTTTCATGCAGTAATTTTTTAGCAAACTCATAAAAAGAAAAAAATTACTCACTCACCGCAACATGGATTCATGTTTCCCAAATCATATAAACATTCACAAAGCTGGTCGAAATTTATGGACTGGTGTGTTGTGGGTAACATTATTTCTACTAGAAGAATGTTTTTATGTAGCACCCAGCAGAATACAGTTAATAATGCATTGCTTAGCATTTTGAATAATTTTAGCAAAGGAATCATTTTACCACTATAAACTTACTTGAGGCAACGGTTTCCCCTACAGACCTTCTTTATGGTTCTGCTTATAAATGCATTACATATCTTGTTGACATGCCTCTCCACTTTTCGTAGTAAATACAAAGCAAAATTAAGTAAATGAAAGAGGTGTTTTCCTCAGTGAAAAATTCTGAGGTGTTGACAGAATGCATTCTAAAAAAGCTCTTTCAGTTGAAGCCTATTTAATGCACCTGGTTTGATTGGAATTCACTGTAGGGAGTTGTCAAAAGCCTGTGTATTTCTAGTCTTCTCCTTAAGTTCTCTAGATGGTTAAATTCTCTCTTCCTTCTTCTTGATTCTTTTTGACTTCTTTTTTCTCAAATCTGATTGACCAATACTGCGCCCTGATGAATATATATAATAGAATATTTCCTTAGTTATACTGAAAAATCTATCATCTGATGTACCTTACACTTGCTCTTCTTTTTCACAGACAGAAAATGCTGGCAGTTCATAGACATCCTATATTCAAAGTCTTGTAATCTTCCTTCTCAATTTTCAGTTGTCAATTCTGCTGACAAAAATATTTGTTTATTCAGTCACAAACTGTGTGACTTTACATCTGTACTACACATATTTAATTTAATTTCTATTTCCATGATTCTCAAGATCATCAAATTCTGTTTACATTATTCCTAAACATTGCTTGATGACGTTTCCAGCATAGTGTCTTTGGCAAATTTCATTATTATGTTTCTAATATCCATGCCAAGATCACTAATGAATTTTCTTGATTGCAAGATAAGATACAAAGTTTTTAGTTTCTCCATTCAATAATACCTTCCTGACATCATGAAATTACAAAAATCATCTGCTATCAAGACTGAAATTCCAGTTTTCTATCACCTTTATGACTTAAGTGCCTTTTCTCTGATCCTCTCAGCAAACCCTGTGTTTGCAAGTGACTTGCTCTTGCTATTGCTGTGATCCTCTCACTTGGCAAAATCGTGTTAGTTCTGGTGCTTTTTTTCCCCAGGACATTTTTTTTTCCCCAGTAGAATCAATCTCCCCTTGCCTCTGAAGAATTTCACTTTGTCTAGTACCTTCCACTCTCAAAAACATAGAACATAGAAACTGATAAAAAAGGGAAAGAAAAATCCGGCCCTCTGTGATACAGATCCTTGATAATATTATGACATTTATTTTTAACAAACATCCTTGCAAAATCAAGATCTGTTACTCCACACCCTCCAAGATTTTAATTATCATTTTCTCTTTTAAGTTTGAATACTTCAGGTTTGGCTTTATTTTAATTTGTTTCAGTGTTCTTAATGTTTGTTTTCACTTATTAGCCTTTCAACTCTGTACTGTCCCTAAAATAAAGAGTTGGGTTTGGTTCCTTCGGTTTGCTGAAGAAACGTGTAGACTCTTTTCTCTTTGAATATATGGGCAATTATTGAAAATATTTCTCAATTTGAAGCTTAATTAAAATTATTATTAAATTTAAAAGCAACTTATTAAGCTTAATGGGGAAACCTCTCAGCTCTCCAGATTGATTTCTCTCTCTTCCATACTATTATGTACTTTGTTTCTGCCCATTTCTCCTCTTCAGAGCAACCACATTATTGTAAAATTTCTTTTTCTTTTTTTTTTTTTTTTTTTTGCTAGTCAGATCAATCTTATCTGTAGAACAACCTGTAGAAAATACTGACACAGCCACTTACAATGAACTATAAATTACTCACTTTTTACAAAAGTGTTATGGTAAGTACAGACAAATATGAAAGCAATAAAAGCAGTAAGTTGAAAATCAAATACATTTTGGAAAAAAATCTTACCTTAGTGAAATGACTGCATGAGCATTTTTAATTGTCTGAAACTCAGCTATTAGAGACTAAGCAAGCTCTGGAACAAAATTAAGTCTTATAGAAATACTTACGCCTGTTTGGGGTTTTAGAGGTTTGGTTAGGTTTTTTATTGGTTGCTTGTTTGGGTTTTGTACTTTATAGCTATGAAAGAAGTGCTTATTTGGTATGAATATTAGGAATAACAGCATACTTTTAATGTCGGTCATTACTAGTCTTATTAGACATTTTGGACAAATGAAATAATGGGTCTATACAGAAACTGATTTCTATGTGTTTTTTAAACTATAGTCATTCTTTAATGCAGTCTTCTATAGTGAGCTTTTTGAGCTTTCAAAGGAAATTTTTAAAGTCTAAATATTCAGTGTATAAATAACGGAAGAATTGGTTCACTTCTTTACAAGAATTGGTTCACTTCTTTAGAGGCAAGATCAGTAAAAATATTTAGTGGCTCACAAAACAGCTTACAGGCTTTCTCAAGTTCTGTTTTCACTGTGACTGCCATAGAGCTTTAGTTGCTTCCTGAAACAAGGATTAGATCAATTTGATCAATTTATTTTACTATAATTGTTGGGGGAAAAAACCAAACCCATAAAGCTCAGCTGGCTGCTTATTTACTTTGATCCCCTAATTGCCTTATGGGGTCTTGTCTGTTGTCTTCTAATACTTCATGGAGATTATTCGGATACAGAATTACTTTATAGCACGCATGGACCTTTTACTTTGTTGCAGAATAACCCTTATACCTGCCATTCAAAAAGCAAAGAAGTTAAAACTCCAACTGAAAACATTCAGGGACACAGTTACACTATATGAAGTCTGTACTTTAGGACTGAGAAGGGGATGGATGACAGACATTGTGAATAGATTATCATTATTCAGGATCCTTTCTAATCATTCTGTATAGAGAATTTTTGGCAGTTCTGTGCCAGAATTCATAAGTATTCTTCAAAGAAAATAAATTGTAACACTAAAATTCTTCCTCTTTTCATATTGGGAATATGAAAAAGCTAAGTTAGAAATAATTTGGAAGGGTAGATTTCAAATTCTACTTGAACAAGGTGAGGGAAAAATATACAAATAACAAACAGCCCTGAATCTAGGCATCTACTGATTTCTTTAAATTCTAAGAATACTACGTATTAAGAATTACTACAATTCAAAACAAAAGAATCTCAGCATCTTGAATTGATGAAAGTAACACTTTAAAGTGCTTTTATTTATCGTATATCTCATTGTAATTTATAAGCTATTAAATATTTGCAGAGCTTGTTTTATGTTATATCCTGTCCCGTTATTGGTTCTTCTTATGCATTTCAATAACAAAAGTATTTATATATTTTTTCTTTCACAGCTGAAAGCAAAACAAAAGGAACACCTGACACGAATCCCTATGGTAATTACTGACTTCTAATTCCTTTTTCTTCAGTCCAGTCTGTCCATTTCACTAAAGATGATATTGTTATGCCATTACTTTAATTATAATATTCAATATCTTATCAAAATGAGAAGTCAGTATATTTTTCCTGAGGGCTCTAATTCTATAGACTGCATGTCTGAAGTTCAGACACATTTTTAAGCATACGACAGTGAAAGATTACCATTTGGGAATTAATGATTTACTATGTATATGTTTATGGCTGAAGAGAAGATTTTATTTGCCTTTTTTTTTCTGTATTGTGTGTACACAGTTTCTGTTTATGAATGAGTTTTAAACAAATATTATTAATACACTGAAGAAAAGCTGAAAAGAGGTAAATTGCTCTTATTTTAGCTCTTTGGGGCTAAATACCCAAAATACAACCTTTTAAGAGAGCAGGTTTTTTTAATAGTCAGACGTTAATTGAAAATCGTATGAATTACACTGTGGAAATATGGGCTTCTTTACCAAGTCATCTTTACTTGTTCTACTGTATTCATTTTTGTATTGTAACATTACTGAGTTAGGATTTCCTATTAGTAAAGTTCATGGCTGGGAAATTGATTTTCAGGGCAAAACTGGGTGCAAAACCACAGGGCTACCTCTGTTAATTAGAAGGAAACAGGCAAACATAACTGTAGGTCAGAAAGTATTAAAAACTATTCCTTGAGAAATCCTTTTAAGTGAATGAAGGGGAAAAAAGTAAACCAACATAACTTTTCTTATGGCCTTTCTTATTTAGAATTGGCTGTTGGAACACTGATGGACAATACATAAATAACTACATGAGTGGTACTATGAGACTCCTGAAATACCTGTGTTTAGTGAGAGAAATTAATGTCAGAGGCTGAAATAGAAGTGTAGTTGTATTTTTTTTATTTTTAACTGAATCTTCTGTTTTTCTGGCAGATGAACTCCAGTATTTGTCATCTCTCCATTGGAAACAGTACAAGCTACTCTTATTTCAGTGCAGTTGCTTGGGCCTGAGGCCTCTTACTTCTGAAAGTACTGAAAGTCTTTCTGTAGCATGTGTTCTCTGACTGAGGATGTCTTATCTGATGATTTATTACTTCTTTTAACACTTCTCAGTGCAATACCTGTCACACTTTTCATAATTAATTTAATCTGGTTACATTTGTCAGATATAGGAAAATAAAACCATATCTAACCGTGCAAATCTGAAACACTTTTTATTTTTACTAATTTCTTTTCCCTTTCTGACTCTCATTGGGCCAACCACAGCAGAATTCATCTCGCCTAACCTTAGACTTTTTAAATTGATTCTTTAATCTTAGCTCCATCGAGAGACAATGAAAAGAGATAGAAATGCTTTAGAGAGTAATTTCTTCTGCCTATTCTTGTAGTTAGAGTTGCTTCTCTCTCATCAGTAGAGGAAGACCCCTTTAATCTACATAAGTATGTGGTTTGTCAACCTTGACTGGCTGCCAGCTACACCCAGCTACTGTCTTAAAGAGGACTGGAAGAAAACAAGATGCAAAAAGTTGGGATAAGGATGGCGAGATCACTTATCAATTAATGTCATGGGCAAACTAGACTCAAATTTGAGAAATTTAATTTAATTTGTTGTCAGTAAAAATAGATTTGGATAACAAGAAGTAAAGAACAGTATTACCCCCCACACTTTATTTTTTTCATGATCAACTTCACTCCTTCATTCCCAACCCCTCTACTTTCTTTCCCACCCCGACACATAGCAAGCCACCCTTAACAGCTCTTCTCTGCGACTTCATCCTCGAGCTTTTCCCTCACTGTAGCCTGAGCTCTCCATTGTCTGCAGTCCTTCAGGAATATCTAACTTCTCTGGGGTGGGGTGCTCCACGTGTATGCATATCTGCTCCACCATGGTCTTCCCCACAGGCTGCAGGTACCTCCTTCTGCTCTTTGTTCTCTGCCCTTGGTGCCTGCAGTGTTGTTTCTCACACTTTTTCTTCCATCCTCCCTCTGTCAGACGTTTTATCCCCTTTATTAAATACATTTTCTCCCGAGGTGCCCCCACCTCAACCATGTCCTGCTGTGGGTGGGTTGGAGCCGGCTGGAACCATCTGTGTCCGGCACAGGGCATCCCCAGCCTGTCCTCACAGAGCCCCCCTGCAGGTCCTGCTGTCTGCAGCTTGCCAACTACGCCCAGAACAACACAATGTCTTGATGGTTAAAGATAGATAACAGGAAAAAAATTTCTGAGAGATGGAATCCTTAAAAATGTAGGAGATGGGCTGATTTTGTGGAGGGGACTTTCAAATATACTTACATGTGTATAGCACATACATAGCCCCACAAGACACTTATTCAACCCAATTTAAAAGTTTTGGCCAATACATTTGTTTTGCATGTAGGTGATTGTTCATATTCAGTTTAGATGTGTATTTTCTTTTTCTTTTTAAAAAATATTTATTAATTTAATTATTTTGTCTTAAGTTACTTGTCCTTCGATTGTTTTAACAGTTTCAGGAGTTCAGAATTCAGTTTTTAAGGTTCAGAATATAGACCTTAAAAAATTTTAGTATAGAGACTTGATTTATTTGGGTGTCAAACGAATAACTGAAATGTTAAAGATATTAGGAAGAAATTCTTTACTTTGAAGGTGATGTGACACTGGAATAGGTTGCCCAGAGAAGTTGTAGAAGTGATCAAGGCCAGGTTGGATGGAGCTATGAGCAATTGGGTCTAATGAAAGGTTTCCCTGCTGAAGGCAGGGAGTTTGGAAGTAGGTCATAATATCATACAATCATTAAGGCTGGAAAAGACCTTTAAGATCATCAAGTCTAACCATTAACACCGCTGTGTTCACTGCTAAACCATATCTCCACCTGCCACAGCCACACACCTTTTGAACATTTTTTCCATAACAGCTAATCTGAACCTCCCCTATAGCAACTTGAGAACATTTCCTCTGATCTTTAAAGTGCCTTTCAACTCAAACCATCCCATGATTCCATGATTCTATGCTCTCTGCAGATTAACAAAGCTGGTGCCACTAATACAGTTTCTTCAAATGGAATGGAAAACCACACAAATTATTGTCAGAAATATAATTAATATATATTATATAGTAGTTTGACCTCTTTAGAATTTCTGATATAAACAAAATATTAAAATTCACAGTTGGTGACTAGTACATGCAAAATTATGGTACAACCTGTTGCCTGTTAAAGACCTGCATAAAGACATGTTTATCTAACTAGTTTCTGCACATCCTCAAGAAGGATGTTTCCAGAATAAAACCATCTCAGACCTCAAAGTCAGATAAAATATTTAAAATAACTTAAAAAAATATAAAGTATCTGTGGGAAAGAAGACACTGTTTAAGATGTCCTCCACTTACTGAGTAAAACAAAATTTAATTATTCTTAATTATTTAAGAATATTTCTTGTCATTTTTCAACTGTAGTAACCTCAGAAAATATCCCAAACTAATTCCCATGTTAATTTCAAATCTGATTAAAAATATTTAATACAGTCATTCATTATTGTTATGGAAGGTGTTGAATAAATAACAAATCCCTTGCTTTGTTGCTAGTATATTTGCTAAGGAAGGCTGGTGATACCAGCTCAAGGTATAAAAGCATTTGATATATCCCTCTGGAGTTTTTTACTCATCTCTTATCTTTAAAACAATCATAGGATTGGATGGCTCAGGGAATGAGTAATCAGCATCAGAGACCTTTCTTCGTTTCCTACTAAGACAAATCTTTCTTGACTTGCTAAAAGAGGTTGTAACTAGATAACCATTTAATTGAATATGCTTATTTGTTAAACTTATTTATGATCTCAGCCTATGGCACAGCCCTCACCTATAAAATTGTTCCATTTCTAGTACTATCAGTAAAGTTGTCACAGACTGAAAGGGTATAGGTACAGAACTGATTTTTTTTTCCTCTCAGTCTCACAGGACAGTGTGGGAACCTTATGCTGCAGCTCCCCATGGTGCAAATAGAGTGTAATTATTTTCTGTGAATGACAGGAAAATGTTTCCATGAACATGAAAATTCACCTGTTTTAAAGTGAAGAAGGGCAGTATGTTGGAGGGAGCTCTGACAGCAGAGGGTAGAACAACAGCATTACAAACATGTCAGACTTGAAAGGAGCTACATTAACAAGTCAGTCTCAAGCAAGTAACCTCCTTTGGGAGGACTTTCTGAAAGGAGGAGTGCAGTTAGCAGTCTAGCTGTGTCACTTCTCCTTATACATTTTTTTTAAGCAGCCAACTTGGTCAGAAACATCCTCATTAAGTTTATTTTCTATTTTCAGCATGCATTTATTATACCTGATTTACTCCATTCTGCTTAATATGCCTGCTTTTAATTCATTTCTTGACTTTGCAACCAAGACAGTAGCTGAACATTGTCTGAATGTTGATATGATGTGCATATCTCCTTTGTCTAGGTTGACAGCCATATCCTCTGAGAATTCCAATGAGTTAGGTAAGTCTTTACCTTCCTTGTCTCTCCTTAGGCCACTTTAAAATAATGGCATTATGTTGGCTACTCTCCAGTCATCTAAGATTTCACTTGATCTATTTTGAAGAGCAAAAGTACATAAAAATGTCTGCCAAAGCATCTTCAATTTCTGTCCTTATTTCCTTAACCCTTTTGGTCCTATGCTGTTTGGTCATGACCCAATCATTTTTAGAAATCATTTCACCTTATAATAACTATACTGACACACTCTGTCCATATCCTAATTCCTAATCATCCATCTCCATAAATATGATTTCAGATGTAGTCAAATACCTACTCTCATCCTTTATAAGGCCATATATAACCATTATATAGTGAATCCCCAATCCCCTTACACTCTTTCTAGGGGATAGGTTGCAACACAAAAGTTTCTTTTAACAGTGAGTATGTGTCCAGAGCTCAGGACTGGGCTAGAGTTTTAATTCAGATTTTCAATTAATTTTCTGTTTATTTCCTGCTCTAGGGAGGAAGTAGTCTGCAAATGAATTACAGCTGATAGTTATTTGCTTCTTCATGACAACTTGCTGACCCAGGACATTGTTCTCCTCAATGAGCTGCAGTCTGCAGGTTTGCAGCCTTGTCAAGGAAGCAAGAAGTACTTTCATATTTCTTTGTTTCTCTGCATAGGCATGTCAGAATAATCATAATTAGCTCCTGAAAGGACCTCAAGAAGTTATGTAGTCTGTCCTCTCATGCCAGAGTAAAACTGTTTGTGTTTTCTACTCTTAATAACCTTTAGTTATGGAGATCCCATAACCTTGAGCAATCTGTTCAGTGTTTATTTAAACTTTAGGTTTTCAACCTCACCCTAATGTTTTATATAATTCTTAGAAAAAAAGATTAAAAAATAATGTATGCTACTGCACATTGTACAGCAGTTGAAAAACCTCTTAATGTTTCTGTGTGTGAGACGCTGATTATGCCTAACAAAAGTTTAGAGACAGAGCCTGGGGCTGATCCTAAACACTTACAAGATCTATTTGATGAGAGTTGTCCCACAGAAATCAAGATGACAACTAATTATAAATATTTTATATTGTCATCTACTGACGTTTTTTAGCTGTAAAAGTTTTCAATATTGAGCAGTATGCTAATTCTGAGGTACTTTTATGAATGTAACACTGATCCTAGCTGGATCATGTGCAGGAAGTGAAACTAGAGCCTTTGAATTTAACAGAAAAGGCTATTACTATCTGAGTCACATTCTTAACTTTATCCACTTGAAAGAATCATTATATTAGGAAATCTCTCTATGCATCTTCTCTTCCTTATCACTGGACAAAGCCCAGAATGATGTTGACAGGACTGACTGCTGAAACCTAATGGTAGATATTTTAAAAAAACACAAAGCAATGCAACTCTATGATCCAGAAACAAGTTGATATCATATAGTGTTCTATACGAAATAATGATCCACTGTGGAATGTCAGTCATGGACTCTCACACTGAGAAAAAGGTTCACTTCAGTTACTTCCCTGAGACCACAGGCTGAGACTGAACACCTTTGCAGGTGCAACAGGTCATCTGGAGAATGCTGACTCATTATTCTGTTCTAATCTTTGTGTTTCTTTTTCAAGAACTACTGCTTGAGTTTCATTAGGTTCAGTGAAGATTTCGACGTTTAAAATTTAAAGAGTGGGATTCGAGTACTGATTGTGGTGACCCACTTCTCCTTTTGAGTGTGTTAGTCATTCTGTGACCATTTAAAGACAATTTTTAATATCAGAAGAGGTACCCTGGAATTCCACACTTTCTAAAGACACATTTATAAAATCTGCCTCTGTCTCTAACATTAAAGATACTAATGGTTACTGAGCAGGCAAAGCATGATGACCCTGTGTTAAGGTAGGGAGAGGAAGTTATATTGAATTATATATACTAAAAACATGACCTAAATTCTTCTCTTTCCTTTTTTGTTGATGACAACTGATAAAAGTATTTTTTTTTAAGTTTATACCCTACTTTTTTTACTTGTTCATGTCTTTTGCTACGTTGAGTCCTGGAGGAGAGGTTCACAGCAGCATTCTCTTTTGTCTTAGCTTGTTCCAATTGCAACTTGAGTTATGTAAGTCTGGATAACTGACCTTTGTATTACATTGCATTGCAAATTGAAGCCTAAGTCATTGTTATGCTTCCCAGTTATGTGCTGGAAATAAGTTGTGTACTTGAAGAAAAATAATTCCAGGAAAAAGCCCTACCAGAGCTCACAGAGTGCTAACCGTATTGTCATTTCTTATGTTAAAATTTTTAACAGGTGGGTCTCAAAGGCAAGTGTATCAGCCCAAACACACCAAGAAATTTATATGGTCACACACACCATGTGATTGCACTCAAAATAATCTGTTCCATAAGCTTCCCTGGCACTGAGGTCAGGCTGACAGGTCTGTAGTTCCCCAGATCCTTCTTCTGACCCTTCTTGTAGATGGACATCATATTTGCTAACATCCAGTCCAGGACTGCTGGTAAATATCTGGAAGTGGCTTGGTGAGCACTTCCACCAGCTCCTTCAATACCCTTGGGTGGATCTCATCTGACCCTATAGACTTGTGTGTGTCTAAGTGGTATATCAAGTCACTGACCATTTGTCCTTGGATTGTGGGGGATTCATTCTGTTCCCCATCCCTGTTTTCCAGCTCAAGGGGCTGCATACCTTTGCAGGAGAACAACTGGTCTTACTATTACAGAGTGAGGCAAAGAAGGCATTATATACCTCTGTCTTTTCCTCACCCTTTGCCACTATGTTACCCCTTCCGCAATCAAAAAAAGGATGGAGATTCCTTACCCTTCTGTTGTTGCTGATGTTGCTAATGGAAACATTTTCATTGTCTTTCACAGCAGAGCCAGATTAAATTTTAACAGGGCTTTGTTCCTTCTAATTTTCTCCCTGGATAATGTCACGACATCCTTGTCTTCCTCCTGAGCTGCCTGGCTCTTCTTCCAAGTGTCATAAACACTCCTTTTTTCCCTGAGTTCCAGACAAAGCTCTCTGTTCAGGCAGGTCAGTCTATCCCACCAGCTCATCTTTTAGGATATAGAGATGGCCTACTCTGGCACCTTTAAGATTTTCTTGAAGAATGTCCAGCCTTCCTGGACCTTCAAGACTGCTTCCCAGGTGCTCTGTTTACCAGGCTCCTAAACAAGGAGTCTGTCCTCCAGAAAACCAAGGTGGCAGTTCTGTTCACTCCTGGCCTCACTTCTCCGATAGCTGAAAATTCTATCATTTCATTAATGGTATGTTCAAGACATCCTATAACTATCCAAGATCACCACTTAGAACTAACTAACAAGTGCTTGATTTTATAGATGGCACTCTGTGTGGTGCTATGCTTCTTTGTTCTTTGCTGTGGTCATCAACAACACCTGTCTGGCCAAGTGCCTAGGACCTTCAAGGCTGGTAAGGAAGGGTTTAATTGGACTGGCACTCAGGAATCTTGAGACCAGTACAGAGTAGAAGAAGAAATATTTTTTATTTTTCTAGTTGGCTCACAGGAAATGAATGCATCACCCACTCAGCCATAGAGAATGGCTGTTTGCTTTATATAATAATAAAAGTTATGCTAACCACATTTCCAGGGGTGGGAAGCAGGGGAATACTGGTGACATATGGTATCTCCTTGGGCTCTAGGATTGATGAAATCTATTTTCTTCAGTAAGAAAGCACAATTTATAGCAAATTACCATCCCAAACTCTTTGCCAGGAGGAATCTTATGCTTAAGGTAAAGATTTCTTCTTCTTCTTCTTCTTCTTCTTCATTTGGATCATGTTGTGATCAATTTTATACTTTTTTTGATAGTAGAATCTGTTTATTTTTTATTTTCTTCATTGTCTTGAAATTTGTTGTCATATATGAATATACTACGTATATTCTGATTTAAATACATTGGATATTTGTTCTTTGTTTTCTTTCTTATTTCTGTAACAGGTTTTATTTGGTTGCTAAAAATCAGATTATCGAAAGATAACACTATCTTGTCTTGGACCATTGCGTGTTGTGGACTGATAGCTGCTGCTCATTTCTTAATATTAAATGCTTAGTCATACCCATACATAATATAAATAATATAATAAAATATAAATAAAGATTTTACCAGTAAATTTGGCAGTGGTTAATAATAGATGGATGACTTCCCTGTTTACAGTATGCTGAGACACACAGATTATTATTGCGGCTTGTAAATAATTGATCATAAGTTAATTGATGTCATGTGGTAAAGTGATTTCTTTTCCCCTGAAAGAATAAGCATGTGATCATCTTCATCGGAATCTGAAATTCATTTGGAAACTAACTTACTGAGAAAGTTGCTGTAATGGGCTGGATTAACTACCAATTATTAAAAAAAAAAAAATTACTGTGAAAAGACTTTAAAGGTTGCTGGGATGAGGTGGTAGAAAGACAAAATACAGAATAGTAGTGGGCATTATTTCTGTCTTATTCACTTATCTCTAAAATGAACCAAATATGAGATTATGCTTTTTTGACTTATTAATGAGTTGCTAGCATGATTGAGAGTCTATGTACCTTTTTTACCATCTTTACTGAGTGAGGAAATCTGCCAAAATTTGTCATATAAATCACAATTAAGTCATAAAACATAATATTTGCTCCTTCAAGATTTTTGTGGAAAAGACCAAAAGGATTACGTCTGAAGGAGGTCTTCAGACTTCTGCAGTTTCAGCAGTTATTTAACAGTGTTGTGTACTTTATCCTCCCTCTGAGTCCTGCTAAGAAGATGTGCATTTGATTTCTTCCTATTAGACTCATGAACAGTATAGGAAAAATGTCAAATTTACAACGATAAGATTCATTTAGTTGGGTACACAATCATTCATCTTAATTATGTCTGACACCTTCACCATTATAAAATCAGTTTCCCAGAAGAAGAGAAACTCACACTCTGTCTCCTTTAGGAATCCTTCATTGAAGGAGACTAGTTATTTCAGTCCTCTGAGGAAGCTAATAGTGTAGTCAAAGGATCATGAAGAAAAAGAATAATGGCTCGTATTCATCAAGAACAGGGAAATACCACACTGCCATGCCTGGTAACCATAACTCCTAATGCTGCTCTTTTGGATTATAGTACATAAGATTTTGAAGCAAGACATGTATAAACTTCTAATAAAAGAAAATTCTTTTATATCTTTTTTTCCCTTCATTGAAATAAATGATAGCTTGTCACTGAACTCAGTGAGAAACTAAATTAGGCAATTTTTTTTATTTTCCATGATGCATGTTTTATTTATATTATGCAAAGGTAAAGAGATACTGAAACTACATAAAAGCAACTCTAAGCATCTTAATCACCTGCATATACTAGTTGTAAACAAATTAAGATGCCTTAACATATATATGTAATAAAATACATTTTTACTTTGATAAACAAATAAAATAAAATAATTATTTGAAGCATCAGTAACATAGAATTTTCACATTGTATTACTTAGAGAACGAATATTTCACTATTCACAAAAGGATAAGTAAAACTGTTAAGTCAGATGCCATATCAGATGAGGCACTAAACATGGTCTCTGTTTTTCAAATGGTCTTTTTCCCTCAAAGATAATAATACAGGAGGATGTAAGAACTTAATTTTAAAATTCCACAATTTGTGGAAGGTAGAAGTTTAAATTTAAAAATTAATCTTAATAAATCCTCTTATATAACTACATACATAAGATTTATAACCATTAGACTACAAAGTCTCTGTAAATGTAGCACGTCCCTCAAAACTGCTTCAACAAAAAACAGCTTTCAGAAGAGTATTAGGGTTAGGGTATAAAAAGGTTACCTTTATTTGCTGTCCTCGGCTAAGAGGAGACCAGAGCTGAATCTATAACTTACAGAGACCATCTCAAACTAAAAGAAAAATATCTCCTGCTTTTATCTTTCTCTGTTTAATATTTCTGCAGAATTAAACGTTGACTAATTTATTCAGGAAGATAATTGTAAATGAGAAGCAAATACTTTTGATTTTTAAGAGACGGAGTGGTTTCAAAATGACAGAAAGCTGAAGCTGAATATGCCTCAGTATCCTCTGAGTAGATTAAGCATTTTTCTTTCTGTCCATTATCTCTGTGATTTTTGAGGCAAAGACCTTCTATTGACATGTAAACAAAGTAAAGTTTGTTTTTCCTCGATTTGAGGAAAAATCTTTGTAGTAGGATTGAAAATGATGATGATGATGCAGCTAAGACAGAGGCTCTGAACAAAGTCAATGCCCTAATATAGACAACTGTAATCAGAGGATTGGACTACATTTCGGTAGCATAGTAGTTGCCAGTGAGCTTGTAACTGCTTCATTACCCATGCTTGACCCCTTGTGATGAATATGCTAAGCCATTGTCAGATGACAGATTCAGATGGCAAGAGAACAAGCAAATTAATTACTTTCCTAAATTATATTTATCATCAGAATTGTAATGAAAAATAAAAAGTGCCACTGGGTTGAAAAAGCCCAAACTAAGTGCCAAATTCTGATATACTGTCAATTGAATTGCTCTGGCTCCATGGTGAACTGAAATGTGAATTTTTCCTCAGACATTTAGAAATTTTAATGTTTGACTTTCTTCACATATGACAATTCTAGTCAATAGCTCTATTGTGATGTGCAAAACATTATTTCTAAAGATAGGCATATTTAATGAGCACTTACCTGGTTGGTTTTTCTTGAAGTCAAAACATAGCTTCATTCAAGCAGTGCCAAAACATTTAGATAGCTATGAATTAATTTTACATTTCTTTTTTAAATGGCCTAACTTAGAAAAAAGATATATTTTAAATACTTTCTAAATTAAATGAGATTTTTTCTGATTATTAAAAAGTTTATATTTAACTGAAATAATCTTTTACTATTTTTCTTTCCATAAGTGAGTAACTTGGTGTAATTAAGTTACTCACTTGCCATAAGTGAGTAACTTTCCATATGTTTTTAGTATCAAACTTAAAATATCTACTATTGCAGTTGTTTCCAGTGCTCAGTTGGTACTTTGAATGGCTAATATGCAAACTAACAGGAAGTAAATCTTATCCTTAAGCTGTTCAAGAAGATTTAAAATCCCTCAACACACCTCCCAACAAACAAGAAAAAGAACTAAAACCCAAAATCCAAATGAGCATATAACAAATAATCAGAAAATTTTTGTTAATAATTAGTCTGGTTGTAAATAATAGCTTTAAGAAGCTACGGACAGGCAAGTGATTGTATCTAAACTGTTGAAATCTAGATTATTATCAAGCTAAATCTAAAAGTGTTCTCTAACTATGTCCCAATCCTCTGTCTAAAATGGATAAACTCCATTTCATCTTCTTTCTACATAGGCAAACCTGGGTTCCTACAAAAGGAAAAGTCTGACAGAAAGTCAGTTCTCTTACATCCAGCTTATCCCCCAAAATAAATGACCACAACTACTATTCAGAGAAAACCAGTAGTGTAGATAGTAAGTTTACCTTTCTTCACTGGCACTACAAGGATTCTGGACAATTGCTTTAGATAACTTCAGTGGGACTGTAGCTAAGTGGGATGTGTTATATGCATATGCTCGGTTTGTAGCTAGCTCAAGACACAGGAAGTTTCTTCTCCTCTTCACTTATTTAAGCTCCAGTTTCCCATCTCTAAACTGTCTTTTGTCTTCATATTACCATCTATTCAAGACAAAGTCCATTTTATTGCATATTAACACGGTACATGAAAGAATCAGGGCTCAATCTTGATAAAGACCTTGGTGCACAACAGTTCAAAGATTGATTAACCAAAAGCAAATGAATGTTGCAAAGCTTAGGTTTGATTACCAAATAGCCCACCAAAAGTGCATGTTCAAAATGCAATTTTTTATTAATGAGAAATTCAACAATGTACCAGACAGCTTAAATCTTATTTTCTCATTTTGTAAGAAATTGAACCTGCCAAGATTTAATTACATGTATAGCTTAACACCTCCTGGAGACACTCTATTTTTTTCTAATGAATCAGAGGACACTTAGCATATGCTACCCTGTGTGTCAAAGCTGGTGTCTCTTTTGTCCTTCTTCTGCCTTGTAGAGTATAGATTAACTTAGCTTTTCTCTTTAAAAGACTGGACAAAACTGATCCAGAGAGATGGCCTGTGATTTACTTTAACATCAGAGAGGAAAATGTTCATTTGCAAATATACTGGTGATGATTCATGTACCTTTAGATTAATAATACCTTGCATATTACAAGCTATTAGAAACCTGAAATCAAATAAGATATTTGTGAAACAATTCTCCACTAGAATGTGGAATAAAATCTTAATTTGAATCTCTGACTAGACAGAATCAAAGTTACGCTTATATTTCTGCACTGAGGCTCCTGAAGGTTCCATTAAGGTTTCACTTCACCTAATAATGCCATGTTATGTATTAAACTTTAATTGTCGCTCTTTTACAGCTTGCTTGCTCCACTTACGGAGTTAGGAATATTTTTTTTTTGTTATAGGTAGGAAATGTACTACACAAATACGAATGCAGCTCCTCTGAGAACAGGTTTGATGACACATGCAATGATGTACAGGTGAAATGCAAAACTAATGCATACTAGGCAATTTGGTAGATGAAGAACAGAAGTAGCTGCTATGTGCACAAATATAGAATAGGGGAAGAAATCAGCATGGCTTTTGGAAAATTAATTCTTGCCTCACATACCTTGCAAAGAAGTCCACAAGTTTGTTAATAGGGTCAATCCCATTGAAATTTATTGTTAGATTACCAGAAGGCTTTTGACAGGGAAATAATCTCAGAAAAACTTTAGATGATAATGAAAGTCCTTGCATGGTTAAGAAATAGAAAATAGTATGCATAGGTAAGTGATCAATTTTCATAGTGGAGAGAGTTCACATGGGAGATCCACACCAAGCTGTGCAAGATATGCTGATGTGACCTTTGACAACAGTGAAATGACAAATTTTCTGGTATTACTGTGTTTTTCATTATAGCAAGTACAAGGACTGTCTGTGAATTTGTCAAAAGTCCTTACAATATTGGTGGGCAATAGATTCATTAAAACAAATTGTATGAATAAAGAAGCTTATTATGTTGCATAAAGAATTATGTGCTCTGAGCTGACCACTGTGATTCAGTCTGAAATCTGGGCGTTAAGATAAATTGTTCCACGTGAACATTTGTTCGGTATTTATTAGCAGTAGAAAACAAGCAAACCATCATAATGTCAAGGATTATTTGGAAGTTATAGAGAACTATTATAGGAGACTATAAAGAATTGGGTCACTATATGAATGTATATGCGGGATTTCTAAATGTCAGAAAAGTATATTGCAATGGAAAGCTTCAGAAAAAGGGAAATAAAGGAAACTTATGAAATCAATCCGTGTGAGGAATGACTAAGCCACAGCTAAATAAACTTGGACTCTTTACTATAAGCAAAATATGAGTAAAGGAGAACTTGACAGAGGTTTATAGGATCAAGAGGGGCATGAAAAATATGGGCAAGGGGGCAAGGAGGATATGGACTGATTTTCTGTTGTTTTTTTTATCAACACGATTGAAGAGACATTAGGTGAAGTCAGGAGGAGACAGGTTAAAACACAAGAACATGATGCTTCAAGCAATGGGTTATCAAGCTGTCTTCAGTCTAGGAAACTGTACCTGTTAAAAGTTTAACAAGTTTGGCAAGTCTGACAATGGAAGAAAAAATCACAGAACCTCTGAGGCTGGAAGGAATCCCTGGATATTATCTAGTTTAACATCCTTGCTCAGTCATGGTCAGCTGTCATATGTTGATCCATGTCTCCACAGATGAAGCCTCCACAACCTACTTGGGCAATCTGTTCCTGTGTTTGATCACCCTCATAGTATTTTCTTTTTCTTATGCTAAATGGAATTCAATATCTGATCACCGTGTATTGTCCTGTCACTGAACAACCCTGATGAGAGTCCGGATCCATCTTTTTTACCTCCACCCACCACATATTTGCACACATTAATGAGAATATATACGAATGACATCTTGTGAGACACTGAAATAGTTTATAGCTTAAACATTGTTAAAATCACTGAAGGACTTTTGTCCACTGTACCGAATTGTGGAAAGAAGCAACTGCTCACCGAAGCCTAACTCGCCCTGAATATCCATACTAATTTGGACTGTGATAGGAACTTGAGATAAGATAAAGGTGGTATTATGCCCAATTATCCTAGGAGAAGAATGCATCCACAAGTATGAAAGACTGGAATGCTGATGTCTCAGGCAATCAAGGTGCAAACTGATAATGTGCAAAGTGACTGCCCAGGTGCTGATGTTGTGCACACCAGACACCTCAGGCTACCAGCTGGGTGTTGATTAAGATAAGGAAAGAGGCAAATCCTTGGAAGTAGGGTAACGTTTCTTTGTCCTTACACAAGTGACTCAGCTGTGATAACTCCCCTCTGGGGAAACATCAGGACAGTTCACACATAGCCTAAAGATGATGGGCCCTAATGAACTGAACGCTGATGTAGCAGGCAGCTGTAACGTCTTAGAAGGTGTCAAAGACTCACAACATGTCCCTTGATTCAATATTACATCATCCATTGTAAAACTCCCTACCCCAGGGGAGGCACCAGAGGCATTTCTACCTACCCAAAGCCCGATAAAAGACACAACAGACTTTGCTCAACATACTTGGATTTCCCCTACCGTGGGCTTCTTCCTTTACCACACAGGACTTCCTTCATCAGCATAGGCTTCTTCCCTCACTAAGCTGGGCTTCCCACAACAGATCCAGACTGCAACCATCACTTTGACAAGAATGAGATTACCACCACCAAAAAGACCACAAAAAGAGGATCAACAGGATGCTGTCGGAATCCAAGGAGTGGTAATATAATTTCTTCCCTCTGTCCCTCTGTCAATCTCCTTCTCTCCCTCTCTCTCTCTTTATTCTATTTTTTTCTATCTCTCTGTACCTTGCATTTACTATTAAATAAAAATCTGTACTATTGACTTTGGCGTATGGCCTCATTTGCACCTTAATTCAGGCAGAGACATCTCTCTAATCGTTTTAAGGAACCTGACCTTAACACATCTGTCTTAGAACAATTGTGTGCGTGAGGGAACAGCCCACCACAGCAATATAACTTATGATGTTGATGCATGATGATCACATAGTGCTAACAGGAGGTCAAACTTTTACTTAGCTCTCTGCCCAAGAATTTTTGTACAGGCTATAGAACAAGCTTGATTCATTTACCCACATGTCGGTGTTAATTGGCATTTGGGATTTTATAGGATATTAGAAATATCAGGAAAGCTAACAAACATGACTTGGAATTGATGGGAGAACTGTTCCCTTGTGAAGCAGAACCTGAAGGCCGGGCAGAGTGTCTTAGGTATCCCAAAAGTAATTAGACAACTTAATGTGGGCTGCTGAGTCATCACAGATGAATTCATCCTCAATTTATGTGTTTTCTGGCATCAGTCCTCGTCTTTCATAATACTTCTTTTATATTATATAACATTATAAGATAAAATTTATACTAAGTGGAAAAAAACGCTTCTTTATTATCTTGACTGTTAGAGCAACAAACTCATTGGTGACAGGAAACTGTATAATTGAAACGCTTCTAATTTCTTTGGAGAATACTTGCTTCTGTTTGGATAAAAATGCCCGGAAAAGTAATTTGTGTAATTGTTAAGGTCTTTCTTCTAGTTTAGACTTGCACAGAAGTTTCAACATGTACCTGTATGAGTAATTACGAAGAAATCGTTAAATAGTTCTGTCACCAATACAGACTTCGACAGTCATCAGTCAGGCTCGTGGGATGACAAAGTAACTGTGCCCACTGAGGTGCTTACAGATTAGTTTACAATTTAGATGCTTTTTTATAAGAGTCATTCCTATTTTATCATGATAAGGACTGCTGGATTTGATATGTCATCTCTAGGATTTTTCATTGTTTTTCTTTTATATCCAAGTAGGTTGTTTCAATCCAGACATAAAAAATACCAATGCTCTACATATTTTTGTCTCATATTTTGCAAATGTAACACATTACTTTACTAAGATTGTACTTATTTCTTTTCCCATTCTTCTTCCTTACTTCAATACCTCTCTGCACATAAGCTTTCATTTTTAGGAACTACAAAATAGTTTTATGAAGTGCTATAGGGACACAGTATTGAACAGAAATGCCTTAGTTTGCAAAAAAATGAGTAATTCCATTGTGTTTTGTAAAGACTAATCTGGATATGCCCACTTCTGACATTGTCTATATGCATAACTTTACACTGAATTGCCACAGCTAACTAGCTGATTGTTCTTCGAGGGAGAAGTGCTTGTCATCAGAACCTTGACCAGAAACATAATAAAAGCAAATAAATGGATTATGTAGATCTCATCTTGCTACTTAAACTCTTTACTTGCTTTGAGTCGGTTCTTAAAATATTTCAGACTAACTAGAGATAATTAGTCATATTTGTTATTCTTTCTGTAATGCAGTGAGAATATATAAGAACAAAAGAAGGAAAAAATGACACAAACAACCCCCTTTAACATGCTCAAGTTTAGAAATCTCAGATATGTTTGGAATGGTACATACATGTTCTGACATTATAACACAACCTCTGTATAATTGATGAAACAAGACTGGCATGTAATTGAAGGGTAGAAACATGACAGTAGGAAAAAGAAGAGATTGTTTTGGTATAAAATGGATAATCTTGAACAAAGGAAAGTGTAGACTGATTATAAGGAAACATTCCAGAACACACAACACCTTTTCAGAATGCAAAATACCCTGTCTAGACAGGTGGCACCTAGTCTATATTTGAGCTTTTAAAAGCTAACTTGAGCAAAACGTTCCTAACACACACTTTAAAGAAACCAGTAATAGCAGAAAGATGGAGAAGTCAATAAGAAGTCAGAAAACAGAACTTGGTTAGTTCCAATCCTGATATATTCTAAATGAAAACTCTCCTTCCTGAGAGAGTACAATAAAAAAGAACACATGAGAGACAGGAACCTCAGCTGCTAGGTTGCTGTGTCAGTAGTCACTATACCTGTGCAAAACCATGTCCTGAGGAAAAAAAAAAATCAGAAAGTCTTGATTTTAGTCATTCCACCACAATTCCATATTTTAGCACTTTCCATAAATTTGACTGCACTGCAACAATGTGAAAAAAAAAGAAAGAAAAAAATCCCCACCCAAAACAAACAAAACCAAACCCTCATTGGTTTTACCAGTCTTGTGTCCTTCCTGAGATGCTGGAACAGCAAAACATGCCTGCACTTCTTCTCTGTTGATTTCAGTGATCTGACTTTTGATTTTAAGGTTAGCTGCCCATCATCATTTAAATATATTTCTCATTACCATTTCAATCATGTTAAAACAATCCTGCTGACTGGATATTTTGATATTATTTAGTACAAGTCCCCCGGAATACAGTAAGTAGGAGTGGGAGTGTGCAGTCTATTTTTAGAGACCATTTTCTATATGAGTCACTTCACTTTGTGCCACAAAATTTATAAAATAACATTTATATTTTGCCTGCTTTTGGGGAGGTCAAAGTATGAGAATTCTTTATTACCTATCCTGTTACTTAAAAAGTATTAGGTTTTTCAGGTAATATGACAAAATTCTTCTTTTCATTTACCTGAATAAAAGAAAAAGGAAAAATTCAATGAAATATTTATTTTAATAATTAAAAATCCTTTATTTGAATAAAGTTGTTTCTGCCTGTTACAAACCAGACAAATCAAAATGACAAGCAATTGGCAAATTATACCATTCAAACAGTTTAGAAAGAAGATCGTCAGTTATTTCACAGAGAGGAAATTGTTACTTTGGAGATTATTATTCTATATTATTATCATATAGTCACATCTCTTGTGCTAGATTTAGAAATTTGTGATCAAAACCAGGCTAATATCACTCTATAAATTTAAATATTTACAAATCATCACAATTTTCTTTGTGTATATAATCTAATCTACAATAGAGAAGAAATAATAACAATTTTTCTAATTATATAGATCTTAAAGAAGAGAAATACAAAATATATTTAAATATTTGAATTAAAAAACTTCTAGACTAGAAATATAAAACCCACTATAGAGTCAAATTTAATACAATCTCAAAATTATTTTGCTCAATTTCAATTTTCATTTAAATGTTTAATTGTATTCATGATCACCTTTCAAAGCAAATACAATTGCATTTAAAAATAGATGAGAGGAAAAGAATTCTTAACTGATGATCAGTGTTTGTACTTCCTGGCATCTATGCCAACTTTAGCTTATTATTATTATAATTGATTTTATAGCACTGAAAATTCAAGAGCATAGAAAGAGGCCTTTCATACACAGAGCTTATTGAAATAACTATTTCTTTCTGTTATGTGGATATCAAAGATGAAAAAAAGGCAGCAATTCACTTCTTAAATGTATTCACAACTAGGGTTGGAAAGGACCCCTGAAAATCATCTAATCCAAGCTCCCTGCCAAGGCAGGGACACCTCCAGAGAGGGAGATTTCATGACCTCTCTGGGCACCCTGTTCCATTGCTCAACCACCATCAATGTAAAGAGTTTCTTCCTCATATTGAGGTGGAACTTCTTGTGTTTTAGTTTATGGTCATTACTCCTTATTCTTTTACTGGGCACCACTGGAAAAAGTCTGGCACCACCCTCTTGGAACCCTCCTTTGAGATATTTATATGTATTGATGAGATCTCATCTCTATCTTTTCTTCTCTAGACTCAACAGAGTGATATTAATGATAGTTTAGATTGTAAAGAATAATTTCCTGTCTGGACTGGAAACTTTAAGCCAAGTTTTAGCTTAGGGTTACTTTTTTTATTTTTGTTATTCTTCTGGGAAGAATGTTGATGTTATTTTTATCTATAAACCTCAGGAAAAGGAATGAGATACACAAGGATGTATACCTAAGTTAGATTCAATGCAGCTAAGGTTAGGGATTTTGCTTAAATGTGTAAGTAGGAGAATTTAATTCAGGTCCCATATTTTTTAATTATGAGAATCTAAACTTTCAGAATAACATTATTCACCTAGAGAAAGGACAAGCAATTTTTTCTTTATTTCAAGCAACAAACTTTCCTATATTAACTCTATGGTAAGAATTGTGAGGCTGTTCCAGAGACAACAGCATATATGTATATATATTTTTGTTTGTTTGTTTTGTTTTCTTTTTTTTTTTGTTTGTGTGTGGAGGTGAATGGATTGGCCAAGTTTCTCCTTCCAATTCCATTTTTACTAAGTTAGTCTCTTTGCTGTAACAAAGTGAGGCCTTTCACTGCTAAAGCTTTACCTATTGATACCCTTCCAAAATTTGAAAAGTTTGAAAACACAACTTTTGAAATAAAATATTTTTCAGGCTGTGATTTGGCAGTTGGTAGGCTAGATTTACCTCTCTTTGTAAAGCAGAGTAGTGTTAATTCATAAAATAGATGATGAAACTGAAAAAAAAATCACTGTTGAGATAACCTTATTATTTCTTTCTACATATCTAAGTGGTTTTCAATCCCTAAGGCCATTACACTTTACCTGAATTAGTCTTTGGAGATAGTCTTTGTCTGCTTCTTACCTTACTGAAGATTGGGCTATGTTTCGTATGTAACTGTATGGTAACTAATAGCCTTTCCTGATATAGTAGTACAGAATGCTATCAAATAAATAAATGAATATTTAAAGTTTTCCTTACAGAGTTGTCTGTTGCAACTAGGAATATAGCACCAATGCACATACAAGTCCTGAGATGCTAGGGCATTGATTTGCCTTATAAAAGGGCTTTGAGAAACCAATGAGAACCAGTAAACTTTAGCCTTTTGTGGAGTTACTTTAACATATGTGAAAGTCTGGTCCGGTAAGATATGCCCCATCATGCAGGAGTTTCAATAGCAGTCCAGTCAGTTTTAAGCTTTGTTTAGTCAATAAACAAAGTATTGATTAAAAGATGGATTTCGTATTTTGTGAAGTAATGCAGTAATTGGATAATAACCGGTTTCTGCTGTAAGATGTTGATGAGGGTATCACTTTACCTTTAAACTGAATTTCCTTAACATGACTTCTTTAAAGTCAGTGTAATTTTAAATCTTTCACATAATTGCAACAATAAACTGTTGGGTATAAATATGTATCTAAACACAATCATAGTAGACGTAAAATGTTTGCCATCAATGACCCATGGACAAATATCAATGAGCTCAATGAGCTGTAAGTCAATATTGGCTTTATATTCATTAGATAATAGCATTTCACAGACATTGTGTTGAGCACTAAACTGTGATACTTGCTGAATAACATTAATGGCTTATACTTAAAGATTATATGACATAGCTCCCATTTAAAATTGAGCCTAGTTGTACTTTGCTACATCGTAGACACAGAGTAAATTTTGTGTTACTGAAACCCAGTAAAATGTATACAGCCGTAAGACTATATTGCATCATTTTAATGTTGATTTCTCAGTAATTTACTTACACAGACAGAACTGTATTTTGTGTCTTAATCTTGAGCAGGGAAAAAAAAATGTGTGAATGGTGTAGTGTAAGTAGGCTATGGTGCAGCAGAGGTGCGTTTGAGTTTCAAGAGTGGACACAGATACTTCTTTTTTAATGAACATATCTCATTTAGTGTAAGACTCAGTATTACATATGTTTTTCAGAAATAATGACAGATTGTTCTTGGTCTTTAATGGTGAAGAAAATACAACAGAAGAGCACAAAGCAGCACTCTGTAGTGCTATATTGAAAATCTTAATTTCTAAAGAAAATAATATTTCTTTTTTATATATATAGTTTCTTTCCTTAGCTTGTTTAACTCTTTTTTAAATTAATGTTATTTTGCTTTTACAGCATACTACATAATGATGTTTGGTCTTCTTCTATTGTATTGCCTTGACCTGGTTATAAAAGGAAATTGAGATTTTTCTAGCAGGACTTTCCCCTTCTGAACCTATACTAGCTGTGACCAATGACTGCTCTTTTATAATCCCAAATCATGGTTTAACACAGTTTAAGTATGACTTAACCCAAAAGATTACTTTGATGATGCTGCTATATTAAATATCTTAATTCCTAAACCAAAGAATACTCCCTTTATATATATATATACACAAATACATATATATATGTATGTATTTATATATATTTACATGTAATTTTATATTTTTAATTTTATTTTTATATATATTTGGTGTCTTTCCCAAGTTTATTAAAGTCTATTTTGAATTAATAGGTAGCTTGCTTGTACTTACCAGTATAGAAGATCATTCCAGAACTTACTTTTACATTTTTTTTTGGTAGAGAACCATTTTCACTCTTCATTTTCTTATAGACTTTTTTTCCTTTTCATCCTAGAAATATATAACAGAATCACAAAATGGTTGAGGTTGGAAGAAACCTCTGCAGGCCGTCTTATCCAACCCTTCTGCTCCAGTAGGGCCACCTAGAGCAGGTTACCCAGGGCCATGTCCAGGTAGTTTTTTTAATATCTCCAAGGGGGAAGACTCAACCTCTCTCAGCAAGCCGTTCCAGTTCTCAATCATCATTACAGTCAAAAAATATTTCCTTATGTTCAGAGAGCACCTCTCATGTTTCTTTTCAAGCCCATTGCCTCTTGTTCTGTCACTGAGCCCTATGGAAAAGAGCCTGTCTTCATCTTCTTACTCCCTCCCTTTAGGTATTTATATGCATTGATAAGATCCCCTCTTTCTCCATTGAGAAATATATGTACCTGACTAGACTTTGTAGAGATGATTTGTCCCATCTGAGCATTTCTTTGTTGTGATAAAAAAGCAGAGATATTTTAATGTCTCTTCTTCAAAGAAATAGTCAATTCACTCTGTCTTCCCAGAAGAAATTTTTCATGCATGTTCCATAAATCTAGGCTATCAAAATTATGATCATTTAATCTTTGAGTGGTTTTAACAATTATTTTTCTTCATTCAAAAGCATGGGCTATAAACTCCCTCCTGATACTTATCTAATCTGTTCTTAAATGTTCTTAAAAAGTATCCCATCCCAGTCTTCTCAATAGGTTACTAGTCTTTCCACTCAGTGACAGGAAGTTCTGTGGTTCACTATGTCCCCTGTTGAAGAAAGTTAAAACTGTCTATAAAGTAGATTAAATTATCCTTTACCTTATCCACAGATAAGTGAATCATTTCTTACTCTTGTGCAGGTCAGTGTAATTTATGCCTGCTTGTGAGCTTGTGTCACTACCTTAGTAGGTCAGCAGTTAACACACACTACAGAAACTTTAAACCTAGAGAAATTTTTATTTCTTTATTAATTGATCCTATATTTGAACAATGGTCCCTCTACTTGATACATCAAGTCAAAATAATAATAGATTGAAGAAATACTTACAGTGCATGTCTTTTGATGATGTAATTATTTCAGTAGGGATGTACGGATTACATACATTATGAAAATATTACATGCAATATGAAAATATTACATACATAATGAAAATAATTTCATACATTATGAAAATAACAGCAGTAGGACAACTGTATTCTTATACTTTCATGTTTGACCACTCCAGTTTATGCATTGGAATGTCTCTTTGCTTTTTTAGACCAGAAAATGGAATCCAAAGATGAAAATAGTTGATATTTTAAGTGTTATTTTATTGATTGTATAATAATATATTAATGATTCTAAGGCAAGCAATTGGTACACTCTAATAAAGAGTAGTTTAAATTTAATATTAGAGGACTGTTTATCTAAGTACATGGAGAAAATTATGTCTTCTTTTTGCAAAAGAATTAAAAGAGGAAAATGTCAGAATAAGTGGTTTAATTACAAATTCAAAATGACTATCACATTACAGCATTTTCCCAGCTTTTTTTCAGTACTTTGTCAACTGCTGCCATTTGCTCCCTTTCCTCATACTGTATATTACATTACAGTCTTCATTTATATTGTTATATAAGAGCTGAATCTGTTCAGGGTCTGAAACTACCTCATGTGAGCTGGATTATTTTTACTCTGTTTCTTCTGTTTAGGTGCAGGTCTTGATTTTAGAGGGAATATATTAACTTGTAACACTATGCAAAAGCAAGTCAATGTATTATACACCTCACTGTTTAGGATAATTTCTCTGATCTGTAGACATGAGAAAAAAACCCCATGAAATATTTCATTTTTAGAACTACCATGTAGGGGTTTTTTAAGGTTAATAGAAACACTAAGTTTGAGGCTTTTCATCTGTGCTGTGGCTCATCTATCTTTTCTCTTTATCTTCTTTCTTATTCATATCTTCCTACTGAAAGTATTTCCCTTGCTTAAAATAAAATTTTAGAAGTATTCTCACTGATACATTGTGTTTTTTTTTTTTTTTTCAACTCATCGGTCTCAGGTGTTACACATACACATTTTAAAAGGGTGTAATATTGATTGAGGGGTAAGTAGGTGCTTAGTCCTCATCTTTATTAATTAAGCAGTGCAAAGACTTGGGATAGGGCTGCATCTTAATAAGTTTTTAGGCTGTTTTCTTGTGCAGTTTCAGCCTTAGGTGACTAGCACTATCCCAAAGGATTCTGAGCATGGTTTGTGAGTAGGTTATGTCCATGAATCATTCTCTAAAGGTAATGTGCATATGGCCATCTCGATCTGGAGGGTAAGGAAGTTTGACAGTATGGCTCTAAGTTGTTTCTAGGCTTGTGGGTCAGAATATAGTCTTGGCACTGTTTATGAGTGTAGATTTTTATCCCATCCATTCCCATCCCCCTCAAACTACGCATACATCTCAAAGATGCTTCCTAAAAAAACTGCCCCTATTGTTCCAGGGACAACTATATTCCTCTGAAAGGTATGCACACTTCCTTCTTCTATTTTACCTCTGAAGTCTTATAAAAACCTACCTAATGACACACAATACAGGGGTACGTGAATGTGTTTCTTTCTCTATCCCAAGTCAAGTCCTTTCACTATCTTATCAGGAGAACATTTGCCTGAGGTCACGTATAAGATCATTCCATTTCCTAAGCAAAAAAATTCCCATGTCCCAAAAGTCCCACCTCAAATCCAACTATCTGGTTATTAGCTCTCCCCAATTTACACAAATAATTATTAAATTAGTGGGGGTTTTTTTTGTTTTTTTTTTTTTTTTTTTAAACCAGAGATTCAATGTTCGTGTACCATAGACTGGATCTAGACTGGATCCTCTTACAGAAAAAATACCTTCCCAGAGCTAAGGATCAGGAACTTTTTTTTTAACTGAAGATTCTACTAAATCCACTGCACTTTCTGTGTAGAGCTGTTGCCAAGTGATAATATCTAAACATCAACTGAGTTTAAAAACACTGTTATTCTCTTTTCTTTATAAGTCAAGAAGAAGCAGTCTTTATTATTCTATATTTTCTACATAATTTTTATGGTGGACTAACTTTGTGTAATCATAGCACACCAAAGATTTCAAGCCAATAAAAAATGAAACTTGAGTGTAAGAATCTGGTATTGAAAAACTGTTCCGTTTTTACTGATAAGAATTTTATTTTTGCTCTCTCCACAGAAAATCAACCCTGACATTACTGTTCTGCTTTCTTTTTATTTTTTCTACTTTTCATGGAATAATATGATACTTATTTCATTGAAATGTATTTAATTATATTAGATGACAGATGAGAAGGTGGGAGACATGATACTATCCTCTACTGCCTGAGAATTTTTTTAGGATACAGGAAGCTACCAGAGTATCTTTCAAAAGGGGATTAGTCATGCTGGAAAGTCCTATGCAAATTGCACTGAGGGGAACAGATTGTTCCTTGAAACAGATTTATCCAGATTTACTCTCATAGAGTAGAGGTACTGCTCTAATTTCTTCTTTTCATGCTTCAATCCTGCAATATGTATATCTGGGGTTTTTTTATGAATGAGAGAGGAAAAGGGATTTTCGAGGCAACAGTAGGGTCTCTATTTTCTTGTATTTCCTAAAATAATCCAAGATCTTCAATTCTTCCTGGTATATCTGGAACTCTTTCAAACACTCTGTCCTTGACACTGTTCTGTTTTATGATGATAATAATGATTATGTCTTGGTGACGCAGTCTCGAACAACCAGACGTTTATCTCTTCGCCAACCCTTATCTCTCCCAAAATAGGTACTGTGTAGCAGATGTAATGGTAGAATAGAAACAGATAGAGGAGAAACTATAAAATAATGTTGTCTTACTTTCAGGTTGTCTGCTCATCATCTGCTGAAGAAAGCTAAGATTGACAGTGATAGTAAATATACATTTAACAACTACCCTGTTAGAGGACAACTGTAACAGATTTGAATTGCTCCACAACAGTGCACCTGCCAGTGTCTGTAGTGTTTGTGCTCACAGTAAGGCCTAATGGCCATTTGTTATCTTTGGAAGGATGGACTGTTCTTTTGCATAGGACAATGAAGTTGGAACCAGTCTTCTTTTAGCAAGGACAATGAACCATGAAATTGGGCAGGGAGAGCAGTGAATCAATGCAGCTCACACAGGAACAAAGAGCCCGGTATTGGATAGCAAAACTGTGATTTTTTTTTAATTTATTTTTTATTTTCATCCTTTCTGTTGCTTGCTCTGCCTGTGGGCATTGTTGTTTTTCAAATGTTTTACATGCATTATATCAAAAACTTTAAGGACTTTTACATCTGAAATCTTGACTGATATCTGCATTATAATTGTTCTGTAGCAGGAAAGAAACAGTACATGAAGAAACAATACATAAAGAAATATTACGTTACAGTTCCTGTGAGATCTTCGACCCCCTACCTGTTTGGATGATCATTTTGTCTTTCATATTTGGCCCCCTCTCATCAAGTATCTCTATATCTGTCCTTAAGTTTTCTCCACACCATCTCTTTTTTTAAGACATATAGCTCCCAATTCCCAATGGCTTCTCAGTTCCACTGTTTCTGTTTACTGCAGAAAAGTATAAGGTTAAGTGTTTTCCAGAATCTGGAAACAGAGAAGCCAGATGGCCATTTGAGCAGAGAGAGCATCTGATGGCTACCTGCCTATCTGCTAGCTGTAGAAAGTGACTCCAGTGTGCTATACTGGATACTCAGTGGAGCAGAGCTTTGACACCAGAATGAGGTACCAGATGAGAAGCTGACAAAACCAATAATGACAGGCATTTGTCCAATATGTCCTATTTCCTCAAGTGAAAATAAAAAATCAGAAAATATCGACCATTTGTTGAGACCCACAAGTAGTATGGATTTTGCTTTCATTTTATTACTGGTTTTACTACTGAGGTTCATCATCTGACTTCTCATACGTCTCTGCTTTTGCTCAGTTGTGGTGCTCTTTGGGTTGATTTAGCTTTCAGATGAACCAAAAGAAGAAGAAATTATATTCTTAGAATTAATGACGTTTTTCAGAAATTATAGGTTGACAGTCAACCATCAGCGATGAAGACAGGGCACATATCTTCAAAGAAAAAAGTAGGCTTTCCCATTAAAGATAATAATTTATACATAGAAGAAAATCTAGGAAAAATCACTATGGGACTTTAGTCCTCTTTAAAATGCCTGTTCTTCACTGAGCAATTGATATTGAAAGCAAATGTGGTAGATCTTTTCCATCTTGACCTTTCTTTGTGTTATGCCTACTTTTGCACAAGTCTAAAAGTGTTGACTTTCTGATTTCTTTCAAGTTTTCTTGTTTGTGTTTTGGTTTGCTTTTTTCTTGTGTTATCTTTTTTTTGAGTTAAATTTTTAGTATCATTGATAATACCTACGAATAACAAAATTTATTTTTCTTACACTTCTGATGACTAATGGCATTACTGAGATTCCTGAGACCTGAAGAGGTAAAACTGGCTTGATTCAGTGTTTTCCACTTAAATACATGTCGTGGTTTAGCTAACTCTTGTACACCAGGCAAAGAATTTTCTCCCTTCGCCCTGGCCATCAGAAAAGCATTTAACTACACAAAAGAATCCCCTGTCCACTAATTGCCCAGAGATTAGTCTCCTAGGAGATGGAGCAGATGAAAAGGTAGTGTTTACCTTTTCCTTCTGTCTCCTGGACAATGGGAGAGGAGGAGTTTTTGGTAGGGGGGACTGTGGCTGGAACTCA
>JAYRBT010000114.1:87351850-87381841 GCA_036023395.1 Myiotriccus ornatus
CCTCATGCACTCCTCTGCTCCGGCATGGACTCCGTCTAAGCTGCAGAGGAGGGTCTCCGCTCCCCAACAATCTTCCATAGGTGGCAGTGGGCTCAGCTTTCAGTCTTTCCCCTGCTGGAGGGGAAGAGGGAGGCCTCTGGGCCTCTTCCTCCCCCCTCCTGCTACACTGACCCTGGAGTCTACCTTGCTATATCACGTTCTCCTCTGCTCTCCTCTGAGATGAAATTTCTTCTGCAACCAGGCTTGTCTTCCTGTGTTCTTAAATACGTTATCACAGAAGTGAATATTATTGGCTAATAGTAAGAAGTCCATCCTGGAGCTGGCTATCATTGGCTTTTTCATAGAATAGCAAAAGATTCTAGTAGCTTCTAATTGAAATTATCTCTATGGGCCCCTACTACTAAAAATTCAGGCATTTGAAACCATGAGAACCATATTTTGGATTCCCTTTTCTCTCTTTGTATTCTCAGGAGAAATGTGTTATGTTGTAAGAGACTTACTTAAGCTAAGGACCTGACCCAGTTTTATGAAATTAAGAATATAGCTAAAAAATGGTTGTGATGGAGGTGACGATAATCAAGCCGGCTGATAATTTCTGTAGATAGTCTAGCATGTTAGCTGGTATTTTCCCCTTGGTAGTTGAATAATGAATCGTAATATCAAACTACCTTAAGTTCAGAGCTGCCCTGTAAATAAATTTAGAATTAAGCACTTTGAGATATTATTATTATCTATAAAATGTGGTGATATTTAGTGTCCTCAAATAATGTTCTGTATCAGTGATTGCATAATACACCATTAACATTTTTAGCAGATATATGTATGCATCAAGGAGGGACTACAATCTTTAAAAAGACATGGAAGTTTAGAGAAAGCTATTTTTAGATTTATCTCTGACTGACATCAAGTCAGCTATCAAAGTAACATGTGACAAGCATGAGGTTAGAACTATTAAATGCCACACCACAATAAGGCAACAGTTTTTAAGTAAGATATTGTTGGCAAAACATGTGACCCATGAAAAAGTGAGTTAACTGAAAAAGTTTATAAGCAAAGATAACAACTGTTTTTAATGTGTTATTAGTAGCATCATTTACTGTATTGATGTTGCTACAGTTCTACTGTATTGGCATTTTCCTTATGTAGATACCTTTTTTTTTCTCTGGATTTTCATATGCAGCATAAATATACAGACAGTATTTTAACAGGATCTGGGACTGTGAAGGACTAAATTTTTGCTTTCTACTCAGCCCAACAGACAGAGGTAGGGCAGTGGAAATAAAAATTATATTAAATCAGTGTTGTCTATATTTAAGATTATCACTATTCCGTTGGATGACAGCTGCAGAAGGCTGAGTGATTACACTTGAAAACACATCCAAAAGATTGCTGTTTCCAAAATGAAATTTTGAAAATTCCTCTTTCTATTCTTCTTGTAAACATGTGGTACTCTGTATGTCTTCCCCACTTTTGTCTCACTGAACGTATTTTTAGAATATGGCTCCAGCTTGTCTGGGAATTTCTTGAATGAGCAAAAAGATTCTTTTTACTTCATTGTTTTCCTCATAACTGAACCTTTCTGTATACATTTGCCTACTTCAAAAATGTTCATTAATGAAAGC
The DNA here is from genome assembly GCA_036023395.1 of Myiotriccus ornatus. Taxonomy (NCBI): domain Eukaryota; kingdom Metazoa; phylum Chordata; class Aves; order Passeriformes; family Tyrannidae; genus Myiotriccus; species Myiotriccus ornatus. The sequence goes on from JAYRBT010000114.1 coordinate 87,353,473, forward strand.
AAAAGTAAATCTCCAATCTTCTGGAAACAGTGAGATGGTTTAATGAGACTTTATAGGCTGATTATCAGTCTTCCAAAGAAACAAGTAACTTGCTGAGGATTAAAAGTAAAAATCTGAAGTCTCAATAATGTTGCTGCTTCAACCAAAATATAAAAAATTTAAAAAGGTTTAGTTTCCATTTGGATGATGGACAAGAGACAGGAGATTGATAAGTTGTGCACAAATCCATTTATGTTAATCTCATTAAAAAGAAACAAAGATGATGTATGCTACACAGCAATGAATTACGTTATGTGTGAAAACTGCAACATAAAGGGAAAGAGGTGATGACTCTCCACAAACTTGTCTGGAGCCTGTTCACATAATTCTTCTGGAGATTGCTAAGTAAAAATAATGCAAAGGAATGTTTCCTCTTTTTCTTATGCTTTGTGAATAAAGTATTCTTCTGAAAGAAAATGGAAGGACTGGCAACAGTACTTTATGGATATTTGCTTTATGAGCAGCTTTAGTTCTCAGAAACAGATCTTTCAAAAAGGAAATAACCTGTGATGTGCAAAACACAATTATCTGAAAAATTAAAATGCTGCTCCAAACAGTTGAAACCACTGAGTTATACTATGATTGATTCAGTGGAAAGAGCACCCATAATTCAAATATCAGGAGTGTAAATTTTCTTGTTACTGTTATAACTAAATTGTCACACAAATACCAAGATTAAATCTTACTCCTCTGAGTAAAACCAGCTTATACTTCCAACAGGAAAGTTTATTTAAAACATTCATATTCGCAAGATAGATTCTTCTCCTCCTCCTTTGGCAAAAAATGTAATGTCATTTATCACTTTCTTCAAAATTATTTTTTTTTAAGCAGTTCTGGTTTTGACAGGATATGAAACATATAAATTGTGTGTTCTCATTTTCAATGAAGTTTCAGTATGCCAATATTCCAATTCAGTTCCTAAGCAGATTTTTCAATTTAAATGGCAAATGCTTTCAAGTTCTAGAAATCCATTAATTTTCACAGCTTGCCCCACATGGGCATAATCATAGTCAAGGGCTGTGAATGACCTTGTTGATTCTTTTCAGCTCTGGGGACCAAAGTTGACAAGTACCCAAAGGCATGTAAAGTTTAGAACATATGTTCTTAGCTTCAAAATATTAAGCTACAATTCATGTAGATACTTATACCTGAGGTGATAACCTCCGTGCTGTTTATAACTGGTGAGGCTAAAGCAGAACTGCTAGGGTACAATTCACCACACCCGAATGCCCCATGTCATAAGGTGTCCTCTTACTAAAGAGAAAGGATTTTCAATAGAATTTTCCAAGAAATTTGGAATCTTGTCCAAACAACAACTTTTTAATTCAGCTAAAAAACTCACTAACACTCTGAAGATGATGTATCTGATACATGATGTCTTCAGTGAGCATGACAACTAACTTCAGAGGTACTGTCAGAAAACTTAGTGAACCAGGTTTGACACTTGGAGACGTCTTTCCATGTATAAAAATCATAAGTATTTTTTTTATATACTTTTGGGAATTTTTTCCTTCTTTTTGGGTTATTTTTGGTCTCTTGTTTGAAGATTGTGCTAAAAAATACATTTCAGGGTAATCAACATGGATTCCTTAAAGTTAAATCATGCTTAACCAATCTCATTTCCTTCTACAATGGGACAACTAGCTGTATAGAATAGGGGAGAGCAGTAGATATTTTCTACTTGAGCTTCAGCAAGGGTTTTGACACTGTCTCCTGTGGTATCCTGGGGTACATCAGGAAGAACACTGCCAGCATGTCAAGGCAGGTGATTCTGCCCCTCTGCTCAGCCCTGGTGAGGCAAATCTGGAGTGCTGTGTCCAATTCTGGTCTCCTCAGTACCAGACAGACATGGAGCTCCTGGAGTGGGTCCAGTAGAGGGCAGAAGGACAAGCTCTTCTTGGTGGTTCCAAGTAATAGGACAAGAGGCAACTGGCAGAAGATGGAACACAAAAAGATTCATCTGAACATCAGGAATAACTTCTTTACTGTGTGGATGACTGAGCATTGGAAGAGGTTGCCTGGAGAGGTTGTGTAGTCCCCTTCTCTGGAGGTAAAGAAGAACCCCCTGGACACAATCCTGTACAACTTGTTCTAGGATGATGCAGCTTAAGAAGGGAAAATGGACTAGGTGACCGCCCATGGTCCCTTCCACCTTTATCCATTCTGTGATTCTGTGAAAATGGGTTCAGTACTGCTCACTGATGGTGAGACCAAGTGAAAAAACACTGCTTGCAACCAATACTTCAAAAGAGGGAAGCTGCATCCAGTTCACCACTTGGGCCTGTACTAAGCACCTCTCTATGTCTAGGGTTCCCTGGAGGAATGGCAGTTGGTCCCAGGCTGTTTCCCAGGCAATTTTCTGGTTTGTAGCTGGAGGACAATGTAAAAACCTGTTTTTATGTAATTGTGCAAACAGAAGAAAATTGCTACTTTTGCAGAACTAGAAAAAGAATGAGGTGTGCTGGATAAAAACTAGTAGACAGGAAAGATGGAAAGGCCACTACTTTCCAGGTTTTCTTTGAGATCAGAATCAGAGTAAATGAACTAAGGATAATGAAAACCAGTGTATTCTCTACATCAGTATTGTAATTAAAAATTATTAATGTAAACAGGATATATTGCAAGTACCTTAATTTTAAACTAATTTCAAACTCATAAAAAGAATGACTGTTTACAGAACAGAAAAGCAGCAAAAAGACATGATAAAATCTTTGGTTAGTCAGCTTAATGTCTTCAAACAAACAAGAGTTAAAATTCCTTCTTTTCAAGAAGTACTTGACATTGTCTGAAGTTTAAATGGAAAATTAGAGGACTCTATCAATATCAATAGTGTCTCTCCTACACTTTTGTAAGTATTTCAGTTTGTCATTATGCAGGGAGGATGATCTGACCTAAGGACAGAAATATTAAGAAAATAGAATAGAATTTATTTTCAGAGTCTCATTGAACTCCCACTGGAGTTGATGGGTAAATGCCCAGCTACTTCAGTGGGAGTAGTACTAGAACTATGATAAGCAGGTTGTATTTTCTAATACACAGTATATAGTGGTCCTATAAAACAAAAGTCAGAAACTAGCTGACCTTAAGGTTGATTCATCTTGTAGAGAGCAAGAATTCTGCAGCAAATATCTATGGGTTTTTCTAACCTTGGAGGGACAGGATCACATTTTTAAATAGACTTAGCGGCTCATGCAGTTTATGATCACTTATTTCACAAAACACGTGATATAGACACTAAAAAAAGGGACAAAAACTGAGTTTAGTTGGGTGATTTTATTGCACATATTTCTTAAAATATATTTTAGGCTGGTCAGGTAACACAAATGCCTAGCCTGGATGTTTAGGAGTAGTCCTATAGCAAAAGTGAAATAAAATCAACCTATTGTTTATTTTCCTTTTAAAAAAAAATATTTTCCTTTTCTTTTTTCCTTTTTCCCAGAGACACTTATTTTCATACGACTGTAAGGTGAAGCATAAGTGTCACTAGCTTGTCACATACTTTTTATTTCTTCAGCTTGATATGAGCATAAGTATAATCATTTGAGAATGGAGAAATAGCAGCTTTTGGACATTAGTTGTTTAACATTACAAATGCCAGCTTGCTTCAGTATTCATTGTATAACGCTCATGCTTATGGGATTATTATAAATTCTTTCGTTGGTACTGTGAATTCAGTATTTTAATAAAGGCTGTTGCTACTTGATGAGAATCAAATGAGTTTAAGTGAACAGCTTTGATGATCACCATTAATATTGCTGTAATTAGATATCTATAATAAGTAATTGAGAAAGAGCTACATCTGTATATGCAAGTAAGTTTAGAAACCCATAGTATCTAGAATGAAACTTGAGTCAGACTCCAGAATAAGAATGTATGTGAAAGTGGACCATCTCAAGACTGTAGTGGAGGAGCCAGCAGGTAAAATAGCAGAGGCATTGCAAGTACACAGGCACAGAATGGTGCCAGAGGTGTCAGGACTATACATACAAGTGGTCAGTACTTGATGTAAAATGATGTAGCAACCAAGTGAAGCTGCCAATAGCTGACAGCACAGTCGAAAATATTTAAGAAAACAACATCACCAATTAATTGTACAGTGGTAACTGTTCCAGCACTGGTCATGTGAAATTAATGACCCTGATATACTGCAAAGTTTTGTATTTAATTATCTTTAATGGAAAATAACTTTAATGTGTTTGGTCTAAAGTTCCACCCTTGAGGTTTGACTGAATTTAAAATGCAGCACAGAGTGTCATAATTATAATAAAGAAATAAAATATAATATTTGGTAATGCTTTTCTATATTATTGATGCAAATTTAGGCAAACAAGGGTTATAAGACTGAAATGAATGTTGCCCTTTTACAAATAAAAGATTGGGTTTGTTTATGTGCTATGAAGACCATTTACAGAAAATTTCAAATTTTATTACTCAGAGCTATTTCACACACACTGTTAATATATCGTGATACTGAAGTTGCATAAATCAGAGCACACTGTGCTTTATAAGAATGTCTCCCTCCTGTGCAATCTAGCACAAAGGAGAAAAAAAAAGGTGTGATCTTGAGAGGTATTTTTCTTTGATGCAGTTTTTTTAGCAGCTAACAGGTAATTTCATATCATCCAGCACAGAAGAACTTCATATGATCAAGAAAAAAAGCTTCAATACTCCTGTAAAATTCATGATGATGCCTAAAATAAAGCCTAAATAATTTTTTTTTTGACTTGTAAAGCGTATTACTGCCTACATTCTTTATTCTCAGATAATTTTCTGTTGCTCTGAATATAAATTTACTTAGGTATGGGATTTTAAAACATTCTGCAATCACCCCTTTCTGTTTTTTTTTTTCAGCATCACACTTTATGTGTTGTTTTACCTTGATATTTGATGGCCTTCTAGGCAAAATGCTCACAAATTAGAGAGGGATTGATTTTGACCTTTTACAGCTCTGAATCTACAGATGTTTATGCACATGTTTGGCTTTCTAAATGAAGGGTCCCAGTGACATCAACGTGACCGCTTCTGTTAAACTTAGAAATTTTTTATAGGGTCAGGATTCAATTCTGCAGAAATCCAAATGCAAACAGAAGAGGAGATGACTCAGCAGGTTTCTCTCATTGGTACTAAAAAAAGATTCAAATGCAAATAAACTAGATCTACAAGTACTTGGCAGATCCTAGGAACATTCAGTCTTCATTTGCAAAAGAGGACTTAAAAGCAAAATCCTTCTCTTATTTTTAATTAAATTTTCTCTTACAGTCAGTGTTTTTCTCTGTATGCACCAGTGGAGTTTCTATATTTCTGAAGTACTGGTAATTTAATATGAAATGGTTAATCATGTAACCAGACAATACATCTGATAATTTAAAAGCTAGACTAATATTATACTTACATTAATTGCAAAGCATATTAGTGTTTGTATTACCATTACCAATTGTAGAGCTAATTATTTACTCTAGTTCATTTAGTTTTGAATCACTTATAAACTTCTGAAACTTACAAAAAAGTTGTGTGATGTAATGAACACAGCTGACATTAAATTTAATGACAATAGTTATAGACTGTGATTTAAAATTCTTATTATTGTAATTCCATCAAAGAATTTGTTTACCTTTTGCTTATGGTTAAGTAAATCAATTTTCCTATCAAGTCTCAAGATGACAAAATAACTTGAAACAGAAAATGAATTAGTTAGAATTTGAAATATGTGCACAAACTGAGGGGAAAGAAAAGAAATCCCAAAATTCTAAGGTCATTCATGTAAATTTCATCTTAAATAAAGGTCAGGATGTTAGATTATGATGAAGAAAAAGTGGTTTTACTACTCCCACTTGTGAAGTTGCATGTGGAATTATAATATGGAACATTAACATCAACTTTTACACTATGAGGCAATAAACTCCAATCCAAGTGACCATGGTTAAAGCTATTTTTTAGGGAATAAGATGGCACCTATTTTCTTATCCTGAACATCAGCTTATCAACTGGACTGGAACAAAAGACAGTTTTACAGCCTGCTTGGCACAGGTGTTGGATATTAATCAATGTGACAAAGCAAACACTTTGGCTGGATGCTTTGCAAAAATACTTCTAGCCACTTTGCTCACATTAGTTCAATTTGTACAGAACGTGATTTTTTCTTTGTATTTGCTTTGCATAAAAATAAGAAATAACAAACAGTCTTTCTTTTCATGAATGTCTCACACACAAAGGATGAGCTGTGACATTTCCTGCAGATAATGTGATTTTCTCCATTCATTTTAAGACACCATTTTTTAATGTGCTGATACTTTCTGGTATCAAATTAATATTGCAGCAGTGTGATGTGTGGAGTACAGCGAGATCAAGGTGAATGTAGCCATTCTCATTAAAGGACACCGTTTGCTTTGTGTAAAAAAAAAAAAGGACTTTTTTCTAGTGGTGACTGATGCACATATTTCTTCAGTGTCTTGTAAGCACAGTTCATTAGAAATTATTTCCAGCACCATACAGTAGGATGTGTATTGGTTCTTATTTCTTGAGTGTACATGGGTAAAAAAGAGATCAGCTGACTGAACACCATGACTGATTGACAGCGTTGGCTGACCTATGTGAGTAGCTATCTGAATTAAACCTGCAGGTATCCAAAAAGCAGAAATACTTTTCACATTTGTGCCTTGTTGCTGCAACACATCTAAAAATATTCAATCAGTGTCATGGCACAAAAATCTGTATTTTCCAAAAATTTGTTAGAACCAAAGGGAGGTTTGTTTAGTAGTTTGGTTGTGGGTTTTTTTGGTTTTCCTTTCATTAGTTCTGTACGTTGGAATGAATCTAGTAAGGTTATTAATTTATTTTTGTCAGGCTATTTTATATAATGTTTATATACCTGGATTAAAACTGCTATGAAAAATAGATATTCTGGTTGAATGTACATTTCATGTATTTATCAACTGCTTTGAGGTTCTCAACACATATAAGTTTAAGGACAGGATATTTTTTAATTTCATATGAGACTATCTTTTTTGGAAACCCTTAAGACAAACATGGTAACATGAAGTTTAGTGCATAGGTCAAAGATTACTAATCAGTTTTCTGACCCATCGTGGAATGTAAGATCCCATGACCAAGACAATAATTAAAATTCAGTAGATTAAACTAGGTAGATAAAACTTATTATGTGTTTGGACAATGAATTCATGCTGCTAACTGTAATACAGGTGCTCACAGACTGAGGAAAAAAATGCTGTGTTTGCTGTGTTTTGTTTTCTTGTGATTGGTTCTGCTTTGTTTCATTTCAAAGTGAAGACCTGTCAATACAGGGTAAGACAAAACAGTCAATAAAAATTCTGATGGTTGCTCTGCACCTTGACATTAGAAATGTGTTGTTGAAGCATGCTCTTATACACGTAAGAATGGAATTTTCCATTGTTATTTTTTCTAACTAAGAGAAGTAGATTCTTCTGCATATAAATTATAGTTTGTATATTCGTACATTGCTTTTGTTTTGGAAAATATAGTCTAATTAGTTATATTCAAAACTATGTGCAGGGAGTTTTTTTTCATTGGATCGCATGAAACATCTCCCTGAAAACAGAAGTGCTGCTCATATAATACGTGTGTAATCACCATCCATAAACTTCTTCCGTAATCATTTTTTGGGGGAGGAGTGTTTCGGATAGGATGTTTGGTTTAACAGCTGTGAATTGCAGCTTTGAAATGAGTTACTTTTTTACATCTGTTTAAGGATGAAGCTGTGGGAAAATACTACATTTTTAATATAGGTATAATTTTGATATAATCTCTAGGTTTGAAACAACAGAATAACTGGTATGATCCTGCTATGGTATTCCTTATTCCAGACCCACAATTTTACTTGTCATTTTAAACTTTTTCTTCTCATATTCTGAAGACGATAAGCCTCTTGGAGATTTTGACTCTCATCCAAATCTTCATGCCTTTTAAGTAATAGCAAAGACTACTACCTTCATGATTGTGGCTGTGATCCAAAATTGTATGCTTTTGGTACGTTATTAGCATAATTTGAGTGGGTGTGCAGGACTGCAGGTATATGAATTAGAATGCATATTACTATAATTTCAGAGTAAACTGTAACACAATATATATTTATTTTAATAAAGGATGTTTATTTGTTTCTTTGGCTCTCATTCATAAAATGTTACAAAGAAAGTGATCTGAAGTAGAAGTATTTTACTGTCTTCTGAACTAATGGTCCAAGCCTTATCACCTGGCAACACTGGCTCAGCTGTGATTCATGATATATAGATAAAATATAAGGCTACAGGCAGTAATCATAAAGACTAACCGGCCTCATGAGGCTAATTTCCCGTGACTTCCTCAGTAATCCATGGACAAGGATAGGTCCTTGGAACTGTGATTCAGAGGAGGTCTCTAAATCAACCACTATGAACTGTCTGGAAAATGTATCTTTTTCCCCTGCTTATTGAAGAAATCCAGGAAAATTAACCTTAAGAGATTAGCATTTGCTTTTGTGAACACTCTTCAGAGATGAGGGTCTGGAGTATTCTAGTAAACGAAAATAGCATTTGAAGCAGAGGCCCTGTATGAACAAAGTTACCATCAATTTAAATGTTTGCATTCTGAAAGGGATCCTTATGAAAAGATCAAGATGCTATCTGTGCCCCATCTGCTCTGCCCAGGAAGTGTAACTGTGCAGTTACCTAGATAGAACACTTACCTAGATAGAAAATAACTCATCTTTATGGTAATTCAAAAAGAAAGATTTTGATAGGTCTTACAGCAAAAAGGTCTGTCAATGGATAACACTGCTGAATATGCTTCAGAAGGCAGCTGATGAAATTTCTCTAATGAGCCACAGAACATGAGGTTTTGATCCAGTAAAACACCTAAACACATGCCCAACTGATATGCTAATATCTGTGACTTTTTTTGTGCTTAAATCCAGAAGACACTAGAAACTTGAAATGTCAGTTCAGCACTTTAAATCAATGAAAAGTGAAAACAGTTTGAGGCAATTTTCTAACCCATTCATGTTGGATAACACTGATGAACTGATGCAGTTTGGTTTCAGTACTACATACACTTTTTTTTCCTGAATAATAAAATGCAATACATTGATATATATTTGTTCTGGAATATTTCCACATTTTAATTAATTTTTTTAAAACTTTTTTTTTTTTCCTTAGAAATACCTCAGCTAACCCAGAACTCTCAAACATTTCTGCTGTGCCTGTGGTTCGTGTGCCATGGCAATGCAATACAAATGCAATCAAATGAGATGATTTGGAACTCTTGCCTGCTGTTGAATATCACATGGACTGAAAAGCACACTGTAGCCAGATCCAGCTGCCCTTTCAGAGACAGAGGGAGACAAGTAGGGTATGTAAAGAGCAGATGTCCCCAGATCTACAGAGATGTAGCACTTGTTTCACATTAATCTCCAAGCACCAGAGGTTAAAGAGGTTAGGGTTTCTGGTCTTTGCTCCATGTCACTTGATATGAACATGCAGCCAATTTCCATAGTATTATCATTCCTCCTCCTACACATTCATACATATTGACTGTTTTTCTTCCCTTTTTTTTTCTGCTATATTTGCACACAGTGATACAGCTGGCATGTTCATTTATTAAAAGAATCAGGAAGCTTCTGCATTACTAAGGAACAAAGAGAATGAGCAAAGGACTGTAGTAATTCCAGCTTTCCTAGGACTATTTTATGGGTTTATATTGAACACAGTGACATTATAAAGTATATTTGGCTAATCATATTTGCGATAACAATATTCTCAAAGTGTCATTTAATAAGTAACATCCTGTTTCAAGTCAATGCACTTCACAGCTTTGAAACATTAATTCTATATGAAGCAATGCAAATTAGGATCTATATTGTTGAGGTCTTCATTAAAATAAAGTGAAAACAAAGATCAACTATGACAAACTGGTAGAATTATTAATCGAGAAATAGGTTCCCATGAAAAGTAAAAGATGAAGGAAGTCTACTTTCCATCCATGAAAAATTTATTCTCAATAAGATAAAATGATTATCTCATTTCCCTCATTAGTAAATATGTAACAGTAATAAGAGAGAAAATGGACGCAGTCAGAATGTAAAAACATTGTTATCGCTATTCTTTGTGTTTGCTAAAGGAAATATGAAAATTTTTGCCATTTCTAATTTTCCCATTGTTGTTATATCACAGTATACATATGAAAAATGCTGTTTGGTTATAATTACAGTAATTAGATTCCAGTCTTCAAAATTTTAGTAGGGCAGAATCATTCATGTTATCACTCTGGGGCTCAGATACTGCATAAGACAACCTCAAGGGCTAAGGAATAATACGTAGGTCATTTATTTAAAATACCTAAGTATTAAACGTAGAAACACATGTGCCTGTTTTTTCATCTAGTTCTGTTTTGTTTCTCTGATTTGTACCTGAGGATACTTTTTACTGAAAAATATAACTTGTGCCTGTAACAAAATTGCATATTAGAATTTACTTTACTTTTCACCCTTCTCCCCAAGTTAGGATACTGATATAATTAAGAAAAAACACTGAAGATTGATTATAACAAAATTTTAACTCAGGAACAAAGATATATAAACATGATCAATCATATAAAGTTCAGCAGTATGAACACTGGAATAAAGTATCTTGTGGGGGGACATATTTTCAAGGCTGAATCATAAATTTAGGTTTATATCAGAAAAAAATTGCTTGCACAGATATGATTTTGCAATTAAATTAAGAATCTTTGCCCTTTATAAAGATATAATTTATAATGCCAAAAGGCATTATTCTGCTAAAATAATTTACACAGTTGTGCAAATTTTTTTTTCCATTTGTTATTTTGTTTGTGTTCCCAATAACCACACATGATAAATATCTGTTTAGGGAATTTTGCCATTACAGGATTATAATTTTAGAAGGTCTTGATCTAGTGTAGTTCTTTCAGGTTCTTCTGCCAGTGACTTCCATTCGAATTACAAGCAATAATAAAAAAAAAATTGATATAGGCAAGTATAGCTTAATATTTTCCTTATATTTATTTAAATATGAGACAGATCTTGAAGTGTAAGATCATCTACTGGCTATCTTGATTTTACTTTATTTAATGATTTGTGAACTCTGAGAACAAATATATGGATCAACCCAGATGAATATACTAAGCAGTGAGATGCTCAATATTTACCACAATGCCAAGAGTTGGCTGTAGGATCACTGACAGCAATTAATATTAAATGTGTGTACAAACATGTTGGCAGAAAGCTTTTAGTTCATACAGAGTCATTCTCTGTTTTATGGCCTAATGCCAGTCTCAGAGTGTGCCATACTGATAAACAGATGCAACAAAAGCGTAAAAGAGAAGGTTAATGGATATAATCATCACCATGATCGTGTTACATGATGGAGAAGCATCTCTATCTTCTTCCAGAAGTGCACGTTTGTGGATGCAGGTGGTTGGAAAGATCATCTGCTTTTGCCATGTCCATTTGAGGTGTCAAAGAGAAGCCATGGAGATACACAGAACATACACAAATTGCTGTCTTTACGGTTGGAAAATGGGAAACAATAATTATTTTGGTAAATCTCAAATTTCAACACCAGGATTCCTACTTACATATTTGTATTAGTTTGTTTGTTTGCTTGTTTGTTGTGCTTGTTTGGTTGGTTTTGTTTCCAGTCAGTGGAACAGAAAGAGGTTGTTTGCTTGCTTATGAAGCTTAAAAATATCCTTAAATAATGTACTCACAAAACTAATCAAAGTTACCAGGAATCTATCAGGAGGTTTTTTCCTTTGATTTCATTGCCTTTTGGACTCTCTGCTATTACAGATCTTTTTTTTTTTTTTTTTTCTATTCAATGGAATTACTTCAGTAGATGTGTTTATGTTTCCATATTTTCCTGGAAGCCATTCTAGACTGAAAGGTTGAGAGGCATCCTAACACTTTATGTAATAGGATGTATTTCAAGTGATCAATTACTATATGGGTTTGATAAAACATATAAATTCTTCTCTTTAAATAAGATGGCCAACACTCATTCTTCCCCTCCAAATATTATGATCATTTCCTAAAGAAAACATAGCTCAGACATAAGATTTTGTGTCTAAGCTAGCTGATAAATCTATAAACACCAATAAAAGAATATATAGGTATCGCGGGGGGGGGGGTTGTCCCCCGAGATGAGACCCTCACGACACACTTTGATAGGAGACAGTCACACATGGGTGACCCCAAAATGGCGTTTATTAAAACAAGATGTCAGTTTATATACGGGGGAATATGGAAGGATCGGGAACAAAGGAGGGATTCTCGCTGGGAACATCAAATCCTGAGAGTCAGTGATAAGGGAAATGTAGGGATTGGCCACAAGCCATACAAAGGGAAGGGATAGTTGGGGAGGAAAGGAGTGGTCTGGGGTACAAGAAGGGGAGTTCTGCAGAAGACTGTGAGGCCGTGCCTATAGCTGGGTTTCAGGCACTTTTGCAGCTTCCTCTGAGACTTCCTCGCAGCCCTTTCTCCATTCTCTGTAGGCTTCTGTTGGCCCACCTCCGACATCTAGGATTTTTCAAACATTTTCTGATCACAGTGTTTGATTTAAAGTTAACTGTGGGGCAACAGTTGGGTAATTTCCTGGCTTGGAAATTACTGTCAAAATATGAATAAAGATGCATATAAAATGGAATATTAAAAAACAAGCATTCATTTTTTTCTGGGAAATTTTTTAATTAGATTCATATCATCATGCAGGTAGATCTCTTTTCATTCTTTCTCTTCACTTGCTTTTTCATAAGTAGAATTGCAGGTTTGACTGGTACTTTTCTAGATGCTTTTCTCTCACCAAATAACTGAATCACTGAATTTACCCCAAACAAGACTACACCTCAGTGTAGGCAAGTTTAAACAACACTCTCCCACCCCCTTCCCTTTCATGCACCTCAAGTTCAAGTTCTAAAAGCTGTATTTATTTTATGCCTCTTAAGGCCCTGCATCCTGAGTCTATGAGCTACAGCATGTACTATTCAGATTATACGATTTGGGGTGGGAGCGGATCTACCTTTGGGCCATTTTTTTCTCTATCATTAAGGCTCAGACATATAAATCTTCCAGTTTAGGCATTCATCCATCTTTAAAATGACAACATAATGCTTTTTTTTCTACCAAAATGAATAGTAATAGTATCTGTTTGGAGTCCAGAGGCACTTTCACTTAAGTGTGAATTAAAAAGTGTAACAGAAACATTGAAACAATACATCCCTTTCTATTTTCTCTGTGTTCTCCCTTTTCTGCTCTTACTGCAACAGATGGTAAATAAGACTCAAAAACAAAAGCTCTATACATTAAGACGAGATTTTTTTTCTTAGTAAATTTTTGAAATATTCATAGGCAAAGCTGGTGTGCTCATTCAGAAAAAAAATCATAAAAATAGGTAATTAATTCTTTATCACTTAATTAGTTACAAATACAAGCACATCCTTAAAAATGTTTTGTATTTATCATATAAAAAGTTAACCACTTCACATATTAACAATATTCATGCAGGAAGGAAATCAATGAACCTTATCATATTCTATATAACTTACATGCCATTGATGTATATAAAAACATCCTTTTATAGGTGATAAGTGGCTGCTGAGTCACTGTTAACTGTGATATACTGTACCTTCCTCCCTGTATGGAGACCTTCTCTTGTGTAGCCATAAAAAGAGCCTTCAAAATATTTTCTTAAGGTGTTGACTTCAATGAACTCAATTAAATTACAAGTATTCTGAAATGAATTTGGTATGGTTTTTTAAATACTTTTGTGCTTGATTTCTACAGTTCTGAAATGGCCAAGCTAATGCACAGTGATTACGTGTTTTCTGAATTTTGTTTTTCTGTCCTAGGGCATCTTTTGGCTGCATACAACAAACCTGTCCAAGGCTATTGCTTGAGAGTCTCAGCAGCACGTGTAAACACTTCATGATGGCTTTACACTGACTCCCAGCAAAAAAGATAGCTCTTCTAGTTGTGCTTAGCTACAAAGCTTTTATAAAGGAGACATTTCTGAATAGCATACTTTTCCACCATGAAATTAGTTTTCAGGCCTTCTAATATCACTGATTCATGAAGTGAAAAAAGAGTATTATTTTGCTTTAGCAAAATGTTTCAGAACAACCAAAGAATATATTTGCAGAAGAAACCAGAGTGAAGTACAACAAAATATCTGACGATTCATATGTAGAATAGCAAAAAAAAAAGAAAAAACCACATAAAAAAGCTTTGAATGCTGTGAATATAAATCTGACACTATGATATGTAAATATAATAATTCAAAATAAACCATCATGTTCTCATACTTCTATAGAGACCAATTATTTAAGGAGCAAGTTATCATTATACTCACCAAAGGGCTTTTAAATGTGATTAAATTCTTTTAACTATGAAGGAAGTTGGAAGAGTTTAAAAACTCCTCAGAAGAGTTTAAAAGTGGTGACTTCTTTGACAAACACGACAGCAAATGACAATGAATCAAAACCAGCTACAGAATTAAAATGTTCACGGAGACATAAAGACTTGTTCAACAAACTGATAATATTAACCCATACTACTTGCTTCAGAAGACATGTTTTCAGTGAAAGGCTCCTTATTATCTCAGAATACTAAGTTGGCTAAGCTTCTGTATTGCATATCCATTTCACAGTCTTTGTGCCTTCTTTTTGGGAAATTAGAATAGGGCTTCACTTTGTTCTGAGGTGGAATGAAAGCAAACTACAGAATAAGTCAAGAAATTAAATACTTGTTTTTCAGATAGCCTTAGGTCTTAGGAATCAGTACACTGTGTAACCTATATTATATGTGTTAAAATCAGTGGGAAAGTATATATGTTATAGAGAAGGAACTGAAAACCTTGTGCTGGAGTCTCCTCTGGTTTTATTTCTGCTTAATTAAGTTCCCTTAAAATGAACTGTCTCTTAAATACATCAGCACAAGTGAAAAGAGAATCAGAATCTACTGTTAGAAAGGTTGAAGAATCTATAATTATTTCATGAAACTTTTTATATTTGCCAGTGTCTGGAATGTGTTGGATGTCATTTGGCAGATTTTCAGTTTAATGAGTCTTTCATTTCACCTATTCATAGCAGAAAATTTTTAAAGCAAATATTGTAGCTGTCTAGGCTTCAGGACATTGATATCCCCTTCAAATATTTTTAATTAATGAAATAGTGCTGATACAGGGCAACATTAGAAAAATTTATGCTATCTTCCTTAGGTAACATATTTCCATCAACTAGAGAGCAAAACACATCTGTGGGTCACAGAGCCCAATAGGCAGTATCAGTTAAAATACCAAAAAGCACTGTAGTGATATTTCTTAAAGAGATCTAAGTCTACAGGTAGATAGGAAGAGATCACAGGACTTTGGCAGTAGAAAATGTATCAAAGACAGTACATAGACAGAAGCTGTTTTTTTCTTTTTTCTGTTATTGGGTGGCAAAGCCACTAGTGCCAAGTTAAATGGAACTCATTTGTGCCAAGTGATTGCCATTTGATGGTGGTGACAACTGACAAATACTGAAATCAGTCCAACTGCAATAGCTCTGAATTTTGGAACAATATATCCCCACTGCAGACCCTACACCAATATGCCCTTTTCACAGCGTTGAATGAATGTGGCTGGAGTATCTCAAATTTGAGTGTACACCAAAATTTGTAAGTTTTGTGAGGTGCTCAGATAAAACAGTGATGGATCACAGAAGTATCTAAAGCAAGTAGGCAGATCATTCATCTTCTCACTCAGTAATGCTCTTGAGCACCCATTCTCTGCAAATCTATATAGTCAAGTGCAGTCAACATGATTTTTTCCATGGTTAGATCTAGACAGTCTTAAATTTCTTTCAGAACACTGGTCTCTCATTCCTATAACACTAAGAACAAGGCATTCTTTCCTCAAAGAAAAACATATTAGAAGGTATCAGTTTGCTAGTATAAAGCATTCTTATATTATAGTGGAAATAAAATTTTGCATATTCTGCACTTATTAGTGCAATCTTTACTTTGTCCTAGCAACTGCAGATTTTTGGATTTGGCATTTTTTTGTTGGTTCTGTTTTTAATATACAACTAAATAATATAAGTAACCTTTATTTGTATCTTCAAATAAATTACTTGCAAGCATGTTGATATAAGGATCAAAGCTATGCATTTAACTTATTGTTGCTTTGTATTTAAAGTTGTTATGCAAAATTAGTCATTATTTCTTCATCTGTAGGGTAATAGTTTCTAATGTTCTCAAAGTCACGTATTAGCATCTGTTAACTGAGACTTAATGTACCCCTGTGGGTTGGATAAAGAATACCTAAGTTTCACTTCACTTTCAGTTGAAGTCTAGCCAAGTGTAGTATAAATGTGTCAGATTTCTTCTGCTCAGCTGAATCAGAAGATACATTATCAAGAATATATTTGGTGTTATTCCGATCGAGAGCATTCTTACAACAGATGTTATATCTTAGGCAAAACACCAAGGAATAACAAACTTCTCTTTGTGATTATTCAAAAATAAATTATCTGCAGGGGAATAGTGACCAATAGCACAGTGCTGAGATATTATACAGGTTAGTATTGATTCAGAGCATAGCATAGGTACGTATAATTTTTGTGTATTAACACCACTTCACAAAGTAATATTCAAAGTGTCTTTGCTCTCTATAGCCACAGAACCACTCTGGGAATTTGTTTTGAAAGGTATAACAAAATAACAGAAGACAATACTAACCCATGAGATTTTGCAGCTGTAGGCTGACATAACAAAGATGTTGTGTTTCAAGTCAACAGGTTTCAAATCAAATCATTCAGGTTAACCCTGAATTAAATAGTTGGCTTTGTATATGCTTGGTTTCAAAGCACAGTAACCTTTCGTAAATAATGGAGGAACGGAAATAATGTGAGATAGAAATTAAGTGTGATTTTTCATTTCATACTGTATACTCCATACCCTTGCATAACTCATAATTTCCAAGCTTTTCTGGAAAATTTCCTAGTGTATGATATGCATGCAAATGAACAGCTTTTAGCTCTGAATTGGTTTGTTTTGTATTCAGATTATGTGTGTGTATGTGTGTTTATAGTATTTTTTTATGATTATGGTTTTATTTATGTCTGCTTACATATATACTTATATTCGTTATAAAAAACACCACTACATTTGTGGTTTAAATGGTCTAATAATGAAAGGGAAAGATAGCAGAACTTAATTATTTTATTTTACCACTAAGATCTGATATAGATTGTACACAATAATTTCAGGGTTAAAACTATTTCAGGAGCTTAATTAACCTAAAATGGAAATGATTACTGTGCACTTCAGATGTGCTCATTTGCTTTGTGAATAATCCACCATTTTCCATATCTTAGTTTCATGAGAGTTAGTCCTAAATCATATGTCTTGTAATGAAAGATGAATGTGCTTGAAGAAAATCAACTCTTCTGAGATGAGGTGGCCAGCAACTTTTTGAATTAAAAAACTCAATCTCTTGTGCCTATCTTATCATACCCTATTTCTCTGACCACCATTTTCTTTATATGTAGTATGAGGTATATGTCTAGTTCCAAGGACTGACACAAGAATTAATTACTTAGTATCTGAATACCTGAAGTGGAGTGACCTGCACATAATGTTGTAAGTAATGCTTATTGCAATACTTGGACTAGAATTGTTAATTATCATTTTTGTCTTGGACAAGGTATTTTTCATCTCTTAAACTGAGAAGTGTCACTTTCAGGATGGACAGAACTTTAACCATGATCTCAGTTGTTTTGCTAACTGAAACAGCATGTATAATAGAACCAGCTTTTCTGAGCATAAACAAAATTTGTTATCTTTGTGTATTATCTCAGACTTTTGCTTTCACTCTGGTATCCAGCACTGTGGGTTAGTGCACAACAGGGGCAGGGAGACTTCCCTTACAACACTGTTAAATAGAGGATGGGGCCAGACTTGTGAGTCTGGTAGCTGTTGATAGAATTAGCAGAGGATGGAATATCACTTTCTTATAACTTTTTGCAGGAATGATGGATTTATTCATAGTATCAGCTTCTGCTCTCCTGCTGTTTTGCTTGTGCTGTGCTTAAATAAGCATAGGGCTACTTAGTGGTATCACACAGACTCAACTAACTTCAGAGGGTGTAGCAAGATTTCCTTCAGTTAGCATTTCCTTACAATGCTTTAGCTAGATGTTCCTTTGCAAAAAGCATAGGTTTAAAATCTCACCCATATGCGCTTTTGGAGAATTATTTATTACTGCCAGGACAACTGTCACAGCAGTTCACTTAGTAATTCTACTATACAACATTGATGGGATCCTTTTTGTCTTTTTCAGTCTTTGAAGATTCAGGTTCTGAGAGAAAGTCAATCGAAGATACTGAATATCAACATTTAGAACTAACACACTGCCCAGCATGAAATGCATATAAAGGAGACAAAGGAATTAGCACAGATTTTTTAAAGGGTGCAGATTAAGATGCTGAGGGTCTATTTCTTTCAGGATATATGAGGAAATTAAAAAATTTTCTCTTACAGGAAGTGATTGCATAGGCAATATTTTAAAGATCTCATTCAGTTATTATTGATTACATCACCAGAACTGATCAGAGTAAATGATCTTTTTTATTATTATTACTTCTTACTTATTATTATTACTTGTTACAACTTTTCTCTATACATCCACTATTTACTAGTTTGAATTAGTATGTGTTGCTAAGAAACCAATTAAACACAAATAATTAACATGTTTCTTTTTTTCTGATCATTCTAATGTGATTTTTACTACCAAATTCAATTCTACATATCTGAGGTAATCTTTTTGCTTTGGAAGAATTTCAGATTTTTTTGGGGCTTTTGACTCTGCATCATAACAAATAAAAGTTGTAAAAGGTGACATAACTTGTTTTTTTCAGTTGTAGTTATCATTTAACAGTACTTGAAGGTGATTAAAAGCTGGGAGGCACTCAGTAGGGGTTCAAATTTTGAGAGGAGGTTTGACATTGATCAGATTCAGCAACATACTGGAATCATGCTTATAAAATATGTGTCAGTTAATAAAAGATGAATAAAACTCAAAAATTTTTTTCCTTAAAAGTGGTGTGATAAGCTGGATAACAGACATTTTATTTATGGAACGGGGCAATTTCCAGAGCAACAATCAAAATTATTCAAGGTTATGCAGTTTAGTTTTATGAAAATAGTATGAAAGAGGTTTTATGTTAATAGATGTGAATATGCAATTCTTTGCTTTGGAAGCTAATTAAAAAGTATTTTACACTATATGACACATTTTCAAAGCATTGTCTTAAATATGTTGCACAGCTTCCTCCATCTGATTTCTACCTCATTTTTCTTTTTTGTTCATCTTCCTTGCATTTTCTGTTACTTTGATCATCTTCTTCTCTCTGTTCTGATATGACCTTGCATTTATCAATTAGATTTTTATCATTCCCTTCTTTCACCTCATTATTATTTATCCTTTAAATTGCAGTAGTTCCTAGAACAGTGATTATCAAACTCCAGGAGTCGTGATCCCACTTAGGGTAATGGGTATTACCATGTAAACAGAAATGTGGTTGCAAGTCTGGAAATGACCCCATAAATGAGAATGGAAATGGAGATTGTTAGCCCTGAAGAGGAGCCAGAAGCAGAAAAGTTTTTAGAACGTTAGCCAAAGGGTAAAGTAATATGTATCCGACCCTATTTTGTAAAGTGCTCTAGACTTTACAGGGAAATAATTATCAGAACAGGACAGAACTGAGAGATGATACAAACAGATAGTAAAAAAGGAGGTAATTTGGAGAACAAAAATAATAAAAAGTGAGAGATTCTTGGCCAAGTGAAGTAAAGCCCTTTTTTTTCTTACCTCCACTTTCTTCTTGAACTCTTGCTCCCTCAAAAATTGTCACTAAGTACTTCAAGCTTTCAAATGTTCTTCTCTCTCTGCCCTCTCAGGTTGCAGCTTTTCTCCATACCTTTGTGAAGAAAAACAAGGTTGGATGGGTTGGGAGGGAGCTTGCCTTTCAAACAGTCCAGTGTCTTCTGCTGATACACTTACAGCTATTAAACTGCCTACCCACTTCTCTACTGAGCCTTGTTTTCATAGGGCAATACAGGCCATCTCAGGTCAGGCACCATACTGCCCTGCAGTAACAAAACTCACTTCAAAGAAAGAGAAAAAGGATGCTGACAGCTGACACTGTGGTTCTTTTATGGGAAAAAGCAAGATAAGGGACCTTGGAGTTCTGTAAGATGGCAGAAACTTTGGATCCACCACTGAGTTAAATGTATGGGGTTAGACTAATTTTGCCAGAGTATTTGACAATTTTTTTCCTACCGTGACACAGAACATTTCTGATTTTACTCTTCTTTTCTTTTCTAGCTGGAATTTACAGCACTGTCTGGACAAAATACTGAGTAGATTGTTTACATTTTAGTGACTATTTCAAGATAAAGTCTTGCTAATAAGTTTTTTAAGGGCAACTCGGAAGACACATGAGGCGAGGGTTGGAGTTTGGATCATAAATTCTTTATCTGTTTTGCATTTGCAAAGAGCCTCTCAAAGAATATTAAAGAATCATATAAAAATAAAAGATTTCCAGCAGAGAGCAGTGCATGTATTTTTATTTTATGTATTATGTATATGATTTCTCTCTATTTGTCTTTGTTAAATTTTGATCAGGTTAATATTATTGGAATCAGTAAAAGTGACACATCTAATAGCAAAGTGAGATGAGAGAAATATTTTTCCTTGAAGAAAGCGCAGAGTGGTTTGCTTAAAATCTCATATCTGCACTGTTGATTTTTCCCTCAAAAATTTCATTTGCTTTCCTTCACATTATTTATTTATATAACTCAAAAAAATAAAAGGTTAATTTGGGAGAAATCAGTACAAGCCTTAAAATCAATACACTGAGATGAAAGACACACTAGCAAGTATGTTGGGTAGTTTAGTTCCATTTGGTGTGGCTGTCTGGAATGAAATGAATTATTTCCCATTAAATGAACAGCTTTGGGGATAGAAATACACTGAGTCTAAGTGACTCACTGAAGTGTTTGTGGTGTGGGAAAATTAATGGAGCACCATACAAATTAAATTAAGTGGGTAAAAATAAGAAGTTTTGTAAACTGTGGCTATACCTTCCTTGCAGAAGGAGTGGAGGAGCACCCGCATCCTCAGTCTACCCCACTGTCGTCTTTGAAGTGAACTGTGAATGTTTGAAGAGAAAAAGAATCATGTGCAAACAAGAGGGAATGAGTGTGAGGACTACTTTATTGGACCTTCTTCACACTCTGTTAGCAAATACAATTTGAGAGCATTTCAGCTGGGAACTGTTCTAGTCTGTTAACAAATCCCTTGCAAGGTCAAGAGAGATTCATTGTTGTGTCCTGACATATGACGTATGACTTCACAAACTGTGCTGGACACATGGGGTGATGATCTCTCACCTTTTTGAGCAATGACACTGCTACACAGCATTTCTCTTCAAAAAAAGCTCATAAGTAAAATTCCCAGTGGAGCAAGAAGTTACATTAATCACACATTTGCAAACAGAGTCACAGTGGTGGCTCATCACAAAAATGGTATTTTCGATCTCTGTCCCTTTTGGCCTTGACATCTAGTACTGAAACTACTGTCTGACTATCCAGTTTTTATTTCTGTTCATTTCATGCCTTATCAGTGAGCCACTTCTGAGCTCCGGACATACTAACTCTTGCAATATGATGAGCACTGCTGTGTTTATACTGCTAAGTGATATTTTGTTTAAGTGCAGCTACCAAGTACAACTTGAAAACTTTGCCTGCTAGTCCCTAGCCCTGGGGTTTTTTACCATTAACTGGCAGTGGCTGAAGTGGCTCACTGAATCAGGCAGTTAGGAATTATTGGGTTGATCTCAAACCACTGAAGTCATCAATGAGATAGAGGTGGCAGCTCCATATCCCTGGGAGCTGTGGCCGCTTCCCTCCTCACTGATGCCTGTCCAGCAGGTGAAAGCTCATTGAGCATCATACCAGACTGGGGCATCATAGCTTATTAGATCTTATTTATATTTGTATGTTCACCAAGAGCTCTCATTGCTTTCTAATCATAGACTGTGTATATTCTACTTGCAGAGTGTGTTCATACCTGCCTAAAGATGCCCAAGCAAACTGGCCCAGGAGAAGCGTGAAAATTACGGGAAGAGAGCAGCAATAAACACTCAGACATCCAGTGAAACAAGAGACAACCACATATGGTCACTCAAATTTAAATTTACTTGTTTCAAGATGTCAAAGCATTTCAAACCATGTTAAGGGTATTTCTGTAGAAGGCTAGAGATAGGGTAGGTGCCTAAGTTCTTACAATTTCACACTGAAGTTGCTTAGGTTCCAAAAATACTGCTTGTACATATATAAATACCTTGGTCTTGACACTAGAGATCAACTTGCCTGTATCAAAAGTAAGTTCTGCCAGACTCTTTTAAACTAAGCATTTCTCTTTCTTTCTTGAAGGATAAGCAAATATTTTTCCTTCTGATTGAAGTGTAAACCTGTCTTTTCAAAGAAAAGACACAGAGATTTCCTTTCTTACTATGGCCCTGTGATCAGATAAGAAACATGAGCTAAACTTATGTCTTTGTATAGGAGTTCAAACCTTCATATTCCAAATGTCTTATTCTAAGGTGGTAGTACTACTAAGTCAATATTAAAAAAAACCTAAATATGTTCTGCTTTGTATGTGACAAAGAAGAGAGCATTGAAAGCAGAGGTGATGTATATGAGCCCAACTGTTAAGTCTAATGGTTGTTCGGTATGTTCATCTGAGGACTGATGGGTTCCACTTCATTGCATGTGTTCGGTATTTTATCAAGGCTTTTATGAGGTAAAATGTATAAGCAACCCTTAAAGTCAGCCCCAGAAAGTAAGCCACTCCTTGAAATTGATTTAGATAAATTTCAAAGGAAGTGCAAAGAAGTGCACCAGTCAAAGCTGGTGACTAAAGTACTTTTGAGTTATTTGGTTTGAATCCAGTAAGGTAAAGCTAGATATTAAGTCAGCATTTGCATGGGCTAAAATAGAACATTACTCTTTCAGTTGCGATGTGGGGAAAATGTCAGCTTCACCTACCGTTCTACTTCCACAGCAAATACTGTTTGGTTTTCATTTGAAAGAAATGTCAAAAGCATCTACTTATGGGAGGTGCCTCTACTCTACGAAATCCAAATGGTGAGAAATGCTCAGACTCTGGAAACTATCCAGAGGAACTATGTGATAAGTCTTCAACTCCTTATTGTCTTCTGTTTTTTTTCAGCTTGCTAATGTAAATCTGTGATTTTGTGATTATGTGTCCCAGTTGAAATGAGACACAGGTCTTTTGCTGAGGATGAGTTATGAGAAAAGACCTAAACTCCTCCCTCTAAGCAATTATAAATCCAAAATTAAGAGGCTTCGATTGAAGGAAAACAATTTATGGAAAGGAAAAAAGATAACAACCCTTTATTAAAAAGTATGTGTGTATTAGCAGAAACACACACACAAAAAACCAGTAAAACAACTAAACAATACTCCTATACCCACAAATAATCTCTTTCAAAAAACACAAACTAATAAACAGGCAAAGGGAAAAAGTAAACAATTCAATTTGCACCCTTTGGTGGAATTCCAATCACAGTCACCAGGTGACGCTGTTGGATCACTGGAGATGCAGAACCTGTAATGTCCTGTGCCAGTCACCAGGTGGCACTGTGGGATCACTGGTCACCGCCATGGAGGGGGGAGAAACACCCTCTGGGGTGTGTGGGTGTGTCGGAGAAACAAAAAAAACTGGGCCCCACTTCCAGTCCCATGCACTGGGAGAGGAGAGAGGGAGAGAGGGAAGGGAAACAACAACAAACAGAAAGTTCTCCCAATGAGAAAAATGAGACTCACTCTGTTCGGCTGGTCGGAATCGTGCAACACAGTCCTCTCTCTCCCCCGGATGTGCACAAGGACCACTGCCAGGGAAAGAAAACAAACCGGAATGGGAAAAGGGGAAAACCCCCAGGGGAAAAAAAAAACCCAGCTCCTATCTGATGAAGAATCCAGGCAGGGCCTGCGGCTGAGGGCAGAGAGCACCACCAAGCTTACACTCTGACCTTGCTACAGCCACATCCCCCCTCACCATTTCCTCCCCCCGTTTCCCAGGAGATGAGAGAAAAAGTAGCCCCTCATCTGCCCCATTTCCTAGGAGACTAAGTTCTGGCAATTAATGAGGGAGCTAGTTCTTTGGTGTCTCTTAAATGCTCACCTGATAGCTCTGCATGCAGTGGGCAGGGGGGAAGGGAAAAAATTCCTTACCTGATTTCCAAGAACCAGCTAAACCATGACACTATGTAATCAAATTCCAGCTTGGAGATTTTTTTCCAGACTTTTATGAAAACATTTTGACGAGAGACAGAAAATTATCTATGTTCATATTCCTCAGGCACAAAAACTTTCTTGAAACGTTTCTCTAAAAGTTGTCAAGACTTATTCTACATTGGGATTCTGCCAAGTCAGCAACCCATAGGCACTTAAAAGGATGATTGTTAGCCAAGGAGGTCATTTATCAACATCAGTAGTGCTGACTGATTCATTAATTGCATCAACGTCATGATTAGAAATGAATGAAAATGTCTCAAAGCAAATATTTTTTTGCTGATTCAGTATTTAGCAGTGCCCACATTTTTTTCACCTGTGAAAAGTAATCCCAGGTATTAATTTTTTCCAGTACCAACTTCTCTCCAGATCTCCTGTGTTTTCCTTATTATTTTTTCTCCCTTGTAGTCTAAGTGAATAGCGAATCTATTCAGAGCCTGTTGTGTGTACATAATATCATTTATACTAGAGATTATAGAAGATACGGTTCTTTTTTGATTAATTTTGTGTGTGATTCATATCAGCTAAATTTAAATGTGTACGGTCATGACATCTACAGCTGATCCAATCACCCTTGACTCACAGTAAACAGCTGAATCACCTTAGGTAATTTACATATCTGTGGTAATTATAGGATGAAAATTACTTGAAAGTACTAATTTCTTTTCACTGCCTACAAGTAGAATCTTAAGGTGAGTACCTCAGACATAGGAATCTACTTTTGCCCAGAAAAATTTCACATTCTGTGGCTTTCGACATCTGCATGTCAGATGTCATCTTAGGTTTTTTTAAGTTCTTGCTTTAGATTATACTTTCCTTTTGTTGGAATCAACAAATACATGTATCAATAAAATTAGCATGAAAATAATAGGCCCTAAATATTGACATCACAAAAATACTAAATTCTGTTATTTAACCGTTCTTCTCATTGCACAAAGAAGTCATATTGAGATCAGAATCTAAAACTAATGCATTTACATATTTCATGTACATATGAGAACACAAATGTGTTTTGATGTCAGCTTATAAACTCAGTGTCATACAGGCTAAGTTTCATAATAGACCTTGAAAAAAATTTGGACTATTACATTTGAGAATTAGAAAATTAGATGGAAAATACAACTATAGCATTCTTTAGAATTAAACATGGGACTAAGATAGGCAGGGCAGCAGAAACTAGATTATCCCCAAATATAAAGAAATCTTTATGACATTGAATTTACTGGTCTTTAGCCTGTGTAGATGAACTCTAAACTGCTATAGTTTTACATCTGAAATAATGTATCTTTTTCATAAGAGGAAGGTTACCTGTACTCTTTGTATGATTCTCAATGATTCCTAAACAAAGCATTAAGGAAAGATTATCTGGAGCATGGATGCCCCAAGAACCGCAGTTTGACAGTTTTATTTCAACAAGGTTAAGTTACCATCTATCCACTGAAAAACTATAAACCAAACAAATAATTAACAAGAAAATCAGTGAAAATTAAATATCATTTTTAACCGGTGTGTATGTTTAATTTACAAAACCAAACATAATGCAATAAATTTTACAGTGTAGGAAAATTAACACTGGACATGGAACATGCACTCTTTCATGTGAGCATATCCTGAAGGGCTATTTTTCCATCAGAAAAAAACCTTGTCAGAACATGCTGCTTTAAAGAAGATATAAACGTTAAATCATTAGACAAAGAACATAACTATTTCATTTTGGAAAACTTTTTGAAAGAATATGAAACTGTAATATATGTCCCATGTCTTAAGTTGCCCCTCCAGAAGTGACTGGTAAGTCATCCATATAAGTAAACAACTGTGGATTAGGTTTTCTTCACCAGAGCTATTCCTTGCACTTAACAACAGCCAAGATATTTTACATCTCTTTTCACTAATTCTGCCTCTATATGATATCTTTTACTCAAAAAGTTCTAACTACATTCCTAAAAACTGACTGATAAGTTGTATTTTGGACTCAGTTGCAGCATTCGGTCTTTGGATGGCAGACTGTGACCCATAGCAGATAGTAATGTGTTTGTTTACTGGTGAAGACTAGAAATAGCTATTGTGAAACTCTGACAAGAGGGTCCAGGGTTTAGGAACACTGTATAGCCCTAAATTTATTATATGTCTTACAACTCACAACCCTTTTCATATTCTCTTGCTTAATGGGGATTAAATGATTTGGCAAGTCAATTTAGAACAAGCATAAGGTACTAACACGGGCAGTTACCATCATGTTACACATATATGCACAGATTATGACTAACCTCCTAAAGTTATAAAATCCCCAAACCTGCAAGCAGAAGCAAACATGCAAACAAACTACTTTCCTTGCTAGTTTCTTCCATTTTCTTTGCTAATAAATAACTTACTAGGATTATCATTTTATTTGTGTTCACGCTAATGCTAAAGCCAAATATGCGTTACCTGTCCGACTCATCCTCCTCCATCATATCTTCCTGTTTACTGTTCAAGGTGAAAAATTAATCTTTAAATTTATTCTTGAGTACCCAATTATTACAACATGGAGCTTAAGTACCTGGCTCATGGCTGTGGATTTCAATGCCCTAGGAACAGATATAAATATGCATTCCTCAACGGTAAACTGGACTAATTGTAATTCTCTGTCCCAGAAACTGGGTAGGTAAACATCTTGTGACACTGAGGGAGACCCGTGTGCTTTTGCAGCGTAAGTACTTTAGGTAGAACAAAGTTTATAATATCCTGTCAATAAAGACCTTTCATATCATATTACAAATGCCTTGGTGGGGCTGTCTAACATAGTGACTCTAGGCAGTCATAAATCACCTTTTGAAGAAAAGGGTTATCTTTGCATCATCTGTCTGAGAAATAATCACTATGTATTGCTGTTGATGATCGCTGTTCAAAATATGAACAATACTAATGAGGTCTGGAAGAAGTTACCTCTGGCTCTAGCTAAATTATCTCTGCTAGTCTGTAGTTTTGTGAAAGAGATTAGGCAGTAAAAAGAAGTATGTGAGGTTGTATT
This sequence comes from Myiotriccus ornatus, assembly GCA_036023395.1. Classification (NCBI taxonomy): domain Eukaryota; kingdom Metazoa; phylum Chordata; class Aves; order Passeriformes; family Tyrannidae; genus Myiotriccus; species Myiotriccus ornatus. The sequence goes on from JAYRBT010000114.1 coordinate 87,380,907, forward strand.
CACCCTTACTGTGTTCAGAGGAACCCGGAATACAATCTGGGAAAGCAATTTTCTTTGTGCTAAGAAAAGATCATTTTTTGTTTCTGTTTGCCCTGTGGTAAATCATTTGTCCTTCAGGGACCACATCAATAATAATAATAATAATAATAATTAAAAAGTAGTGTTAGGTTATAATTTTCAATTTGTTTGTTTAGTTTACTTTATGTTTTGTAACTTTTTGTTCAGTTGGTTTTTTTTGCTTGAGGGGATGGGGAGGGGTTTTGTTTTCTTTTTTTTTTTAGAAAAGAACAAGCACAGTATGAGTACCTGACTCCTGCATACCAGCATACTAACACTTCACACACTACAGAAAAGGAAAGATGGGAAACCAGACACTACTTTATGCTCCTAAAAATCACTGGATTAAAAGTCGCAAAGCCTGTTAGGAGCAAGAACAAGAACTCCCAAGTGACCCCTAAGAGCTTTTTAATCTTTAGGCTATGGATGCATGTTATTTCATCTGTTTTCCTCTCCGGTTGAATGAATTGTTTCTGGTAACCCATTGTTCTGCTGTGAAAATAATCTTCAGTAGCATCTTGGTTAGGGCCATAGGTAAACATGCAGCTGAAGAGTTTTAATATTTTAGTGCCAGCATAAACTGGAGCACACAGTGTCAAATTGCTAATCAAATAATTTAACAGCGAGGCCAATATGCAAAACAGAGAGACAGCATGTCTTCAATATTGTCGTGGTTTTGCCCACCAGCCCGTCCCTGGGGCTGTGAATGGTTTTGTCCAAGTAGATTTCCAGAAAAAACCCAATCACAACTCGTACTGACGCCTTTGCTAATTACATATTTAAGAAAAAACGGAAGAGAAAGTGGATTGCGCAGTTGAAATTAAGAGCAGCAGCCATGTAGGAGCGGCGGCAAGCCCAGGTGGGGGCAAGGCCCCCTC
>JAYRBT010000114.1:87397457-87434553 GCA_036023395.1 Myiotriccus ornatus
AGACAACGCAGAAAGAATCGCGTCTCGTCGATATCACCTGGGGAGTCTTTCTGCTGTGCCTTCTGCAACCGGACTTGGAAGTAAATTTCCAAGCCTAGCAGCACACTGACTTTGCCTAGGATTATTATACCCTTTCCTCAATCAAAATGGGTAAGAAGGGTGCTGGGCAAGAAATGCAAAAATAGAAAACAAAGAGAGGTCTGAGACAAAAGATAGCTATAGCATGCCAAAGTCATCATGCTTTTTAGAAGCCTGCCCTATTCCACTCCTTTAAGTTACAGCTATCAACAGTCACTCACATTTAAGGGATAAATCTTGTGAAGTTTCCAAAGATAAAAATACTTACGGCCTAATTTTCTATTGTGCTGACACCCACAGCTCCCTGTGAAATCAGTGCAGGTTTTGAGTGTTCAAGATTTTTGAAAATCAAGCCGCTTATTTTTAATTAAGAGTCATATAAATGTGGGGAAAGATGATGTGTAACTACGTCTAGGCAGCTGGAATTTTCTGATCTCTGCTACTTATCCTCCCCATATTTGTCATACTTCTACCTTGTGCCCTCCTCATCTGTTCTTTGTATCCACACAGTTTTACAGTTTAGGCTCATAACCTTTTGAGGCCAGAGATGTATTTTACTAACAAAGAAATACAGCGTGTAGAACAAACATGCTTAAATGCCTTGCTATATATATTTTCATTCTTTCCATAATATTAGCTAATAACAATAATCAGACGAAGACTTCATCACTTCAAAATCTGAAGTGTTCTCCACAGATACTGAGCAAAACAAAAAAATATAATCTCCACAGATGTAAAAAATCAAAAGGATATCTGTGACAATATGTAATGTAGATGTTAAACAGTGATGATTGTGTCCCAATAGTTGAATTGTAACACTTGGTTAAAGTTACTATTGTTAGAATGGGCTTTTTAAAAGCAGTAGACTTCAGAGGTATGATTTCATACCTATATATTGTATCAGGAACAGTGTGGCCAGCAGGACCAGGGAAGTGATTCTTGTCCTGTGCTCAGTGCTGGGGAGGCCACACGTGGAGTTCTGTGTCCAGTTCTGGGCCTCTCAGTTCAGGGAGGATATTGAGGTGATGGAGCAGTTCCAGAGGAGAGCAGCAAGGCTGGTGAAGGGACTTGAGCACAAGTCCTGTGAGGAGAGGCTGAGGGAGCTGGGGTTGTTTAGCCTGGAGAAGAGGAGGCTCAGGGGAGACCTCATCACTCTCTACAACTACTTGAGAAGAGGTTGTAGCCAGGTGGGGGTTGGTCTCTTCTCCTAGGCAATCAGCAGCAGGAGAAGAGGGCATGGTCTTAAGCTGTGCCAGATGAGGTTTAGGTTGGATATAAGGAAGAAATTTTTTACAGAGAGAATAATCAGGCATTGGAATGGGCTGCTCAGGGAGATGGTGGATTCACTGTCCCTGGAGGTTTTTAAGATGAGGCCGGATGTGACACTTAGTGCCATGGTCAAGTAACAAAGGTGGTGTTGGATCAAGGGTTGGACTTGATGATCTCAGAGGTCTTTTCCAACCCAGCAGATTCTCTGATTCTACACTTTCTCTGTATTTTCATTAATTCTTTTTATTATATACACAACCTTTTTTGTATGTATATGTATATATTATGTATATATACACACACTTTTTTTTTTGAAGAAAAGTGTTGGATGTGGTTTTCAAATAGTACTGGTTGCCTCTTGACACAATCGCACTTTATTATTCCTTAGATAGGTATTACAAACATGGAAATATTTTAATGTAATTTACTTTTCATTTCACATTCATAGGTGAAATATTCTGTAGACAGGAACATCCTATTGTGAAATCCTTCCCTTAGGTTTTGAGACTTTTTTAATTTTGGATATTTGGTTTTCACATTTCTCGTTCCATATGTAGAAGTCACCCACTATATATAGGGCCTTAGATCTCACTGCACTTCTCTTTTCTGTTTGTGAAGTTAATAAAAACTGTTGTGTTGACAGGTATATCTGACACTACATTATAATTTATAATAAAGTAGTTGTACACAGGCACAAAGTCTTTCCAGGTAAAACAGACTGAAAGGCCTGAAGTCATGTAATTACAGTCAATAGATAATTTGAAAGTCATGAAAAATTTAGAAAAGAGAGAAATAAAAATGAAGTGGAAAAAAAAAAGTAGTTGAAAGCAGTCTAAGAAAAGCCTGAGGCATCTGAAGGCAGTCATTACTGATGCAAGACAAGGGGCATTCTAAAGACAGGTAATGTCAAGTGGGAACTATAATAAGCCAGAGTTAAAGCATGGCTGCCTGCCCGCTAACAGCCAAATAAACTACTCTAGACCTGCTTAAGCCTTTTTTTTTGCTGATGGTTATCTTTGGCAGGAACAAAATGTTCCTCTTATATAGTTGATAAAGTGGGGTGTTCTTTGGAAAAATTCTGAGACCAACCAGCATTAGTTCAAAATGGTTCTTGTAGGAAATGAGGAGAAAAAGATAGGGTGAAGGGAAAATTCCCAATGCATAATGATTTATTAATAACCACAGATAGTTCTTGCATCTGGAGTTATCAGCCCAGGGAGTGTAAGCATATCAGTCAGCCTAAACATTCATTTTTAAGCTAAGAACTTATGGGTGAACAAAGAAGAGGAATAATTGTGTTAATTGTTCATTACAATATTTCTAGTATGTCTCTTGATCCCAAACCCAGCTTAGAAAAAGCTATTGGCAATAGGAACAATCTAGAGATGGATCAGCAGTAGCACACGTACAGTTGTGCTTTATGGATATAAAGCTGTTTCAGTTTTTTTACACAGCTGAATTTTCAAGTGAGAGCTGATGTAGACAGAAATAGAGTAAGTCATGGCTGTAGGCAGTAGCTGTAGTGTTTCTTCCCAATAAGAACTTAAGCACTCAAGCCAAGGCCACAGCTCTTATTCGACTTATAAATGAGTTACCATCAGATTGCCTTCTATCATCCGCAAATGGAGACTTTTAAGGAAAAGACTGGATTACCTTATAAACTGGTGGACACAGATGGCAATGCTAGTTATGCATTGTTTTATTTTTCTTTTTTGGCCATGTAACAAATATGAGTCTTTTTAAGTTCATCCAATTATCTAAGAAGAAGGGGAGGAGAAATAGGTAGTTAATTTTTAATTACAGTAATTTATTATGTAATTTGTTACCTCAATATAGATTTCAGAAATTTAGAATTAAAGTAATTCAAATGGTAATAACAGCAACACAGGTGTTAGGATGAGGCATTGATCTCGTATTTACATGATGATTTCATTGTGCATAAATCTCTTAACATTGCTGACAACGCTTCTTGTGTAGCTACCCATTCTTAATTTTTAAATGAAGACCATAATCCTTCCACTTTAACCAAACAAAGCTCTTTCACCTTGTTCTGTGCAATAACTGAAGTAGAAATTTCTCCTGTGATTTCAAAGAATTTGTATTTAATTGAGAAATCAGAATTTTAGTCTAATATTTGACTTCTTGTTCAAATATTATTTCTCAGTTTATTAAAGACGCTACTTTTTCTTTTTTTCCTATTGTCCCACTCATTATTACACCTGGAAAAAATAAAGTGCTTATTTGTAAGTTGTTTCACTGTGGCTCTGTGAGAATCCCCTTGATTCACAAAACTGCTAATTGAGCTATAGAAGCAATGATTGGTTGATCTCTTCCTATAAAAGCCATATGTCTTAATTTCACTGATGGAATTTTTGAGTGCTATAGTAAGGGGTGCTGAAGGAGAAAGAAACAGTGATCATAACAATACTAATAACATAAATAAAATAATTAACAATTGTATGAGTAATGTTTTGGGATTCATCCCAAAGGATGAATTCAAGGAATTGTATATACATAAAATTATTACTTTTCTGTTCTTTAAATATGAATTGAACTATTGTGATTAACCTTCCTATTTTCATTGATGAGAAAAATTAATTTAGAACCTGGAACTAGAAAAGTGAGTATAAAAATATTTGTAGTAGGCAGGAATCCAAGAATCTAAATTTTTCTCTTTCATATTCTACCTAATTCTCAACTAATTAATTTTGACCTCTGAAGTCATCCCCTGTAGGTTCCTCTTAAAATAGATAGAATAAATAAATATTAGATCTTCTTAGTTACGTAAACATGGACCTGGGATAATTTCAATGACACTGAATTTTTTTTTCATCTTTGAGTGTTTCACATTACAACAGGATTAAGAAGGATAAATTCCACTTGTACTTTCACATTCCATGTCTTGGATTTATTGCCCCTAACTTCAGGCATTTGTCTTGAAATGTGTCAGTGTAGAAGCCCAGTGGCTGTGCTCATAGCACAGGTAGAAAGATGTGGGTGACCTTCTAGGAGCTGAATAATATTCAAGAGTACTCTTTCTTAGTTTATTCCAGGGGAAACTGTAGGTCATTTCCTCAGATTAGGCGTTTATGTCTGTTTCCAAGGTAAAATGACAGAAACACTAAAAATTCACTAAACTGAGATGTTATTTTTAGAGCTATTGCTCATGGTCTAAAGAGGTAGGTGGAAAGAGAAAGAAGCAGGCAGATATCCAAGTTTTTAAGGTTACTAATCTATGTGTTTCTTGAAAGGGACACTCCTATGTCATTTGAACTTCTTGCTTTAAAAGTCAAACCTATACAACACACATACACACACACAAAGGAAAAAAAAAAGCAACAGCCCAGATGTATTAAAACTTATGTATGCATTATACTTACTGGGAAAGCCAGATCTTCATTGTTGTTTTAATTCTTGCTTGCTTTGACAAGCCCAGTAGAGATAACATTGACTGTGTTAAATCTACAAAAGTGTGAACCTGCTGTTGTCTCAGCAGCAGAATGTAATTCAGAATGTAGCTTCTTTATATAAAGAATGGGCTTACATTTTTAAAAAGTATCTGTACTGAATTATACTACTTAAACAATTACAGGCTGCTGTAGCCACCCTACTGCTGATAGTGCTTAACTAAAGTCAACAAAATGAACTGTCTTATCGATACTGTTTGTTGAAATATTAATTCAAATTTCAGCTGGAAAAATAATAATTTCTTTAGAAAGCAGCTCTGTTGTCTACCAAAGTTTGCATAGTACTGCTCTGCTCAAACTAGAGTATGTAGATATAACCAAATAAGACAATAAAGATTAAAAGAAAATGGCTGGAAATGACATTTGAAATTTCTCAGTTTCCATGTTTTAAGTAGCATTGTTTAAACTGACCTTTCATTTGAATATACTTTTTCCTTTTTTTTTCCCCTATACCAAACATTTATTTGCAAGTCTGTTCTTAGGTTCAAAAAAAGCCAAGCAGATACAAGTGTGACAAAAAGACTGAAAATGTTAAACTGTGCTGTGCTCGGCTTGGATGATAGAACCAGGGGGCACTAAGTGCTTGGCAGTGTGATGCTGTGCCATTCCCTGTTTGTATGCTGATAATCAAAGCACTGTATGGAGTGAATGCCACTTCAGTTTTATGAGCTTGTTATGTGACATGGCATATCAAATCTGCCAAGCAGAGGACCATCTGGAAACAGGTCATCGGAATGGGTTCTGACACCCTCTGATGGACAAGAGTGAAGGGGAAGAAGAGAGTGCGGGGGAAACAAAAACACCCCACTCCCCAAACCCCCTGGCCATAAACCAATAGAGATTAAGTAAAATAAATTCAGTTTTGTCGTGCAGTATTACTTAATAAAAGGCATAGATTTACCAAAGTGAATTTAAAACCACATTTTAAAATGTACTCACTTACGGAAAAGCTGTTCTTTTGCTTTCTTTTCTTTCAGTTACAAAAGCACAAATCTTTCTGGGCATAACATAAGTGTTATCCTTTTTTCTTCTTCTTTTTCTCCACCTAGGGAATAAAATGTTTTTAAAAGCTTTGCAGCCTGGTGTTCAACACACATTGTAGAAACCCTCACAGACAGATTTTTGATAAGGGTTCTGAAGCCATTAGGCTACTATGGTTCAGCTGAGAAGATATTACATAACCATATATCACTTCAAAAGTAAACTTACGCTCTAAATGTCATTCAGTTATTAAAATACCACAGCCCCCGATAGTTTGACCAAAATGAAGACCTATGAAAAGTGGTTATTTTCACTTTTTTCTTGGGTTCTTAAGACATATTCATCATTTATATAGATATCAGGAATGGATTTTAAATGAAAAATCTTGATGCCAGAACTGAAGGGTAAAAAAACTCTTTCAGTTTTAAGTCTTTGAGGACTGAAAACATGCTCTGCATTTTGTATGACAGAGATACACACATAGAGCCTCACTGAAGACAGTCACAGTCTAAAAACCTGAACAAAACAGACTACTAGAGTGGTCTAATGATACACTACAATTCTTCAAATAAATCAATTTAAGAAAACATTTCCACCAGCTCTTTGTTGAACCGCAGTCACTCAGGTGGACATGATTGTAGTTTCACTCTAGATTCGGTCTCGGGGACTATTATAAATCTCATTCTCTCTCTCTCTCTCTCTCTCTCTCTTTCTTTCTCGTTTGTTTTCTTCCTGCTTTTTTGAACACTGCTTGGAAAACAGGCACTTTTGAGCTCTAGAGAGTCTTAAGTGAGTTATAAGGGGAAATGTTGGAGAGTGGCAATAGAAGAAGTAAAAATTACTGCTTATTGGCCAAGCAATGAATGGAAAAGGGGCATTTTTAATTCTTTGAAGTTGGTTATTGCAGAAAGTAAAATATAGAGACACGTTTTCTTTCTTTTTTTTTTTCCCTTATAAAACAGATGATATTTTAAAATTAAAATAATACCCCTAGGAAACCCAAGACCTCCTTTTTCCTAATGAAATTCAGGTTTCTTCTTGAAGCTGTTGGTGCTTGTGTGATTTATATGGAGGTACTAGTACTGAAAAGCAGTGAGAGTGTGAGAGTTACGTGATATGCTGGTAACTCCAGGAACGTTTTCCCTCACCCAGTAGTATGCTGGGTATTTTATTGTTTTTCCTTACAGACTTAGTAGGATATTATAACTAATTATCTAAATTTTTGAATACAGTGACTAAACTTATTCATCTTTAACGGTGACTAAGACAGGAGGAAGTAGAAATTTGTACTTTAGTCCTTTCATGCAGCCAGGCTGTAAAGGCCAGATGTCAGAATAATTGTATTAAATACTGAGGTGAAAATTCTAGAGGAAATAACTTCTTCAGGCATTTCCGTGAAGAAAGGTACCCTCCAGGTACCTTTGGAGAAATACTATTTTGAAGTACAAAAGAAAAAGTGCTGAGAAGCTCCTTGGTAGAGGTGAGAAGACAGGAACTCCACTACAAAGGCAGAACAGAATTCCAAAACAATTAACAGATCTCTTCTTTTTTTTTTTGTCCCTTTAACCCAATTCAGTCCAACAGATCTGTTAGAGCAGTTCATTAGGATATGAGGCACTGAGATTTCATTTCTAGATTAATATTAAACTACTGGTTAATCCAAGGTGATCTAAATGATCTCTAAAAGGCCATTTACCAGTTTGTTGATGAGTTTCTCTTTCTAAAATGCATTCTTGATAAATATTTAATTGCTATATTTTCATAAAGAGACAGGAGTTAGTAAATATTTATTTTTTTTTCCAAACAGGAAACAGGGGGAAAAGAGGTAAAATCTCAAGTGGAGTTCTTTTATTTTACACATCTCGTCCTTCTCTATAGAACTGAAGATTAATGGATGACATGCTGCTATTTTCTACTTGGAAATACAGCAATATAGAATTTAATCTTTTTGTTGCCATGACACCGACCAAAAATTGGGTCAGATGTGGTGTTAAGAAAAGATTTTAACTGAATTTTAATATATCCATAAGGCTTCTTTTACGGTGTCTATACATTTTAGTTTATTTATACTATGCACATATAGATCTCTATAAATATATTCTGTATATGTTTCTTGATAGAGAGGACAAATCTAATCTCTCTTTTGTAGATGACAAACTGAAAAACAAATAAGTAGCTCCTCTGGGGAGAGAGGGAGAAATGTAAGTGCAGAATATCAGCCCATCGTACCATGGCCTAGATGATCAGCAACCCATTAGAGTTCAGCAAGAAAGATCTTCATTCCCTACTGACTGAAATTTTGGCATTCATGGAGAAGAAAAGAGTTACCAGAATATTAAGACTATGTTCCCTAAAGAGCAAATAACATGCAATAGGCAAGATAGAAGGGCAAAGTGGCTTGGACAGAAGGAGATAGAGTTATACATTGAAAACTAATCAATGGAATCTTTAAATTACAGATTGTAGTGAAGGAGAACTCAGTCAATGGGTTTAAACAATATGCTGGCTTATTTAGAGTGATTTATACAGGACAATTTCTCCCAGTGCATAAAGGTAATATACAAAGGATTTGGATAAAGACAGGAAGGAGGTAGGTTCATCTACAGTAGATATAGAGCCTGAAAAGAGCTTAAATCAAAGCAGGGCACAGAAAAAAAGATGAGTGACCTCTTAGACAAACCATATGTGCAAAGAGAAAGGTGAGAGAGGGGATGAACTGGATTTGGACCAATCAGCTGAAAGACCCTTCTTAGCAGCAAAAAGGAGATCCAGTCCTGTCATAATGGCAGAAGTTTGCTAATGAATAAAAATGCTTAAGAGAAGTATGGTATTTATTTTGGGCTGTATTACTTTTAAAGGTGACCACAAGACCGAGAAATTAAATGTTGGGAAAATAAGTGACTTTATTTAGAAGTAATGCAATGAAGAGGACAATAATCATAAAGTTGGAGGGAAGATGTAAAAGGGTGTAAAAAGAGAACAAGATGAACAAAAACCCCCAAACAAATGCTAATGGGGAAGATAAGTGCCTTAATGTCTGAATTGTGAAGTGCTATATAGATCTGTGTAGTTCCTCCTACACATACACAGAAAATATGCTTATGAATAAATTCCAATGGCTTCATTTAAAATACTGTCATGTAATAGTGTTCTATATCATACAGCAGGCAGAAAAAAGATCTCTAGAATATTTTATTGTTCATTACAAGCAAACTTTTAAACTTGTATAGGGAGCAGTTGAAATTAGAGTGTGAGATGATGCTAAATGGGAACCAGGTGACAGTGAAAGAAAAGTAATTTTCCACTCTCTTCATCATTCAGTCTGAAGCAACATAGGAAAAATTACTAGTCTAATCTTGGTGAAAGAAAACTTCACTTCTGATAATAATTCAACAGTGTAATTCCAAATTGTTACTTAACACACCTTCTATTACCCTAAACTTTTCTTTTGACTGGTTATTAAGGGCAAGTAGTATCCTTAATTTAAGTGGATGTTTACACAGATAACATGGCATTATGGCTTTGTGTATTTCTTTTTATGGCAAAGGCAAATGTATTTTGACAAATAATTTGCATTTTGACATATATAATTTGTCTTAAATGAAGTGAGAGGCTATAGCAAGCAGACTGGTAGAGTACTGGGAGGTTCTCCCATGTACAGTGCCCCTGTATCTTTGTAAGCATTACGAGTTCTTGGTAAATCATTCTTGAACAAGATCTAAATTTTGACTCGTTACACCCATATTTTGATCCCCTGTGCATATTTTGATCAGAGTGCACAAAACAGTTGTCTTCAACACTCATGTAAATCATGTATTCATTGTTCAGATTTAATGCTCAAGATTGGAAGACATCAAAAATGGATGTTTTCTTTCCCATATGAAGTGTGTATGTGTGTGGGAAAGAGGGGAAGGTGGAGAGATTTGGCAAAAGGTAGTAATATCAGTTGCTGCAGCCTGAAGCTGAAGCAACTAATATCTTGGTGACTTATGCGGAGGTTTTATATTCTGTCTTGCCTAGAAAGTCATAAAAAAAATCATACCTTAACTATTCTAGCCAGCTGCAAATTTATGAGTGAGGTCTTATTCTACAAAACTACAGATGGGCAGGTATAGGTATACCTGTTTCTGTACAGCAGACAGTAAATATCTATTCACAGCTGGCAGGTCAGCTCAAATTAACTGCAAAAACTTCACTTCAGCCATTTACTTAGGTGGGGGAAAAAAAAGAAAGGAAAAAACTATCCAAACAAACAAAAAATGCACAAACAAACAAAAAACCCCACAAAGAAATAATATATGATATTGAGAAAAAATTAAAAAGTTGGAAGACAAAAATTTTAGTGGATTATGCCTCAATCAGGCCTTATCCTGAAAGGTTTTTGGTGAGTTAATTGACTGATATTTGGGTTAAAATTTACATTCCAATTAAATGAATTCAAGTATTGCAAATATAGTTGTGTAGGTATTCAATAAATACAATACATGAGTCTGGACTCCATATAGGCAAAACAAAGAAAAATAAACAGAAAATGGGCTCAGTATTGCATTTTCCAGGATTAAGAATTTAATCTTAAGTAATTATCAATTGTTTGCAAAGTGTTGCAAAATATTATGTGATACATACAATAAATGATAAAAATTATCATCATGGTTGAGAATCATACATTTGTTAGCACTAGAGCCTCTTAAACAGAAGTCAAGAGCAGGAAGCTGAAAAAAATATGTATTTTTGTACATCTCGTGTATGATATTAATATGCAAACAGAAAATGTTAGGTAGAGTGTTCCTTGAAATATTTCCTGATTTTTGTTGCTGCACACTACTGAGTGCAAAGCACGTTCCTGCTGCCATGTAATTTTATCTTAAGACATTAAGATGCAGAGATTCCCCTGCAGCCCGTGGTGCAGACCATGTCGAGACAGGCTGTGCCCCTGCAGCCCATGGAGGACGCCACGCTGAAGCAGATGGTTGCACCCTGAAGGAGGTTTTGATCCTGTGGAGAGCCCATGCTGGAGCAGGCTCCTGGCAAGACTGGTGACCTCACGGAGGACACATGCTGGAGTCTGCTCGTGTAGGACTGTACTTCATGGAAGGAACCCACACTGGAGCAGTTCATGGAGAACAGCAGCCTGTAGGAAGGACTGTCATCGGAAACGTTCATGGAGGACTGGGGAGGATGTAGAGCAGGGGAAGAATGTGAGGAGTAAGGAGCTGATGAGACAATGTATGACCATGAGCTCACTTCCACCACTCAAGGGAGGAGGTAGAGAAATTGGAAGGGAAGTTGAGCCTAGGGAGAAAGGAGAACTAGGGGGAAGGTGTTTTTAAGATTTCATTTTATTTCTCACTATCCTAGTCTGTTTAATTGACAATAAATTAAATTAATGTAAATTAAATTAATTTTCCCAAGTTGAGTCTGTTTTGCCTGTGACAATGTTTGTTGAGTGCCTGCCTCATCTTGACTTATAAGCCTTTCATTATATTGTTTGTCCCCCTTTCCAGTCATGGAGGGGAGAGATAGAGCAGCTTGGTGGGCACTGGGTGGCCAACCAAGGTTAACCCCCCACAGACAGAAAGAGGAAGCTTGATAAAGAAACCTGAATGTTAGGGTATCTAGTTAAAAATTGTGAATGTTCTTTGTGTGCGAAAGATGTTTTTTCATATATTACAAGTTAGGCAAATATTAGATAAAAGCAGAACTCATTGCATGGCATTGAGATGCACTATCTCTTTCTTAAAAAAAAGTGCTTATACTGCAAAATTGTACTGTTGTTTACTATGACTTGCCCTCCTATTAAACCTGTTTCAGAAAATGCTTCTGCTCACAAGGCAGGAAGACCTATGCCATAAGGATGCGTTTCCCTACTTTTGAATAAAATGGAATGTGACTTGCATTTTCTGCTGAACTCAGTGTTGTCAGTATATGTTAGCTTTGCTAGAAGCATGCCTAGTCAATGGGGTCCACGAGGGAACATTGCACTAACAATGCCTAAACAGTGAAACTCTAACAGCTCTATGAAGAAGACAGTTGCATCAACTGGTGCAGTACGTTTTTTGCTGATGCAGAGCTTTGACACCTAGCTAGATTGCTTCTTTGGAACATCTGACCTGCTTAGCACCACAGGAGATTGTAGGTAACTATGTTCTGCCCAGCAAGGTTAGTTGCTGAGTTTGCATATTAATCTCTGCATTTGTATCTTCCACAAAGGGTCCTAGTAAAGAACTAGTGGCATCTCTACGCAGAACTTTATACTGGGTGAAGGATGGATTCTCACTGTACACCAAGGAGTTTTGGGATGCATTAGATGTCTCAAACCTGTGATAATTTACTTACCACAGCCATAAGCAGATACTACCTATCCCTGAGCTCCTCCAAAGGTTACACATTTCAATTCCACTTCCAGTGCCTTTATTCAATATTGTGTTAAAACTATTTTTTGCATCTCTTGTAAACGTTTAGAAAGGGGTTAAATTCACTGGGTCAATTATTAATATCAAATTCTTCATTCAGTTCTTTCTGATACCTGATGGAACAATTGTCAGTAACAGTTTTGTTATTGTCTGGGTTTCTGTCCAAGCTTTTGTTATTGTCTAAGTTTCAGGGAATGATGGCTCTAACATGGCTCTATACAGCTTCTGAGTAGGGAAAAATGTTAAAGAGAATTCTGCGTGATATACAAGTTATCCAGCTGGGTGATTTTTTAGCGTGCCTGATCTAATTATCTTTATTACCACCTCCTCCACAAATAAAAAGTTCACCTTGTCTTTTTGTGGATTCGAGAATGCAAGCATTTGATGGCTGCCTAGAATATCTTCATTTCAGGGTTTGAAAAATTGAACCATGATTTTATTGAGACTCATGCAGACACCACAACTATCTGATTGTGGTTTTTGGAGCGATTAGTGTGGATTTGCCTTAACCTGCTTCTGATGAGAAAGATGTGGGTGCATATTTATTTCTCTATGTCTCTGCCTCTGTGTAGAACAGGATTTTTTTCCCTTTTCCCCTGATGCATCGTATCTCTGCTTGGTGTATCTAATTGATTTTTCTATTTCAGAGGATTGGAGCTTAGCCAGTTTTCTAGGTCTGCCTGAAGCTTTTTATAGATTGCTCCTTCCTGGTCCCTTTGCTTTCCTTGTGAGTCTTCTTATTGTCGGATTTTCTGTATTTAAGTAGTTTTTTATTTAATTTTTGTCTTGTTTAAGCAGGAGATGAAAGGAACTGCTTCCTTCAGGTTGCTGTTTTAGTAGGCTTTTCAGGATAGGAGGGTGGGTCCCTAGTCTTTCTTAGAGTGACAGATAAAGACTAGATCAAGGGCCTGCTCTGTGGATGTCACAGGGAAGTCACCGGTAATTAAAGAGAATTTGAAGATATATTAGTGTGTGACAGAAACAAATCCAAAAAACATTTAAAGCAGTTTATAGTTGTGTTGCTGTGATGAGATTACAGGTTTTTACACAGAACCTGGATTATGCCCTCAGTAAGAACTAGAAAATTTTGAAGTCTTGCTAAGAAATCTTAGCAAGGAGAGAGCTGCTGAGGTTACTAAGGCTGAGAAGGAAGTGGTTCTCGGTGTTTTCAGTCTATAAATCTCAGCTGGGGTTTTCAGAAGGGCTGTGTTCCAACATGTATAATGTAGGACAAATGCATGTTTTGATCACTATACAGAAGGAAAGCAACGGTGAAAAAAATGAAAGAAAAAAAATCAGAAAGTAATTTGCCTTTCCTCCCATACAAAAACATGGGTTTAACTGCATCCGTGTTCATCCAGGATTTTCAAGAGCTTCATAATCTTAAGTGAATTTGTACTCAGGTTTTAATGAGTGTAATAAAATCAACTTAATCTGAGGTCACAGGAGGTGTGAGGGAAGCTTTTTTCCAATTAAATTGCATTACAACTTTATTTGATCTATTCCACAGTTCAGTACTGATAAGTGAAAACTAAAATAAAAGTGGTATTTTAAATCTACACAATCTACACACATACAATAACATGAGTCTAAAGAAATTTCACTGTGCTAGTTATATTATTTTATTTAAAGTATATAAGGAAAAAATAAATATAAAGCTAAACTATGTGTCATAAAACCTATGCAGCATACAATGTGATTTAATAGGTTAATGGAAATTAAATGAAGGTATTAACTGATCAGAAATCAATGTTATAGGAAGCTGCACAAATGAGGGGCTTTACTATTATTTGCAAAAGGTGTTGCTGTTCTATCTGTTTTTAAGTTCATTTAAAAATTTATTCTGTCATGACACCAGGCTGTTTGATCAAAGCACTGGTGCAAAAGCAACATGGGCAAAACCATTCTCTCAGTTGAAACTGATCTAATCTTTTTGAAGGCCTGACTTGCTCGACACCTTTTTCACTATGTATTTGTCCTAATCTGTAACTAGAACCCGGCACTTCACACGCCTTTTGCATCATAACTTCCTTTATTTTTGGTTAAAAATCTAGTCCTCTAATCTTAGCAAAGTGTTGTTGCCCTCATTTGGGAGAAGGTATCCCTTCTGTATATTCATTCACTTATGTTCAGTTCTTTCTGTTGTGGAAAGATTTTTCTTCCCTAAGTTGTTCAGAACTCAATGGCCAGACATATATGTGTCTATAAGCCGAAGACATAATACTACTTTTGATATGCCAGTATGAACAGCCAGAATCATCCAGAACAGAATTTACCCACTTAATAATTTGTACAATCTTATAATATCAGCTAGAGTCAAATTTTAGATTTTCTCAAGTACTGGGAAAAAACCTCCTTAAAGAGAACAACTTCTGAAAGTATGAAGGATGGGAAAATATATTATGCTACATCTATACACTGTTATCAGAATAGCTACTATGAAGAGATCAAGAGCAGCCCAGCTAAAAAGTACTTGGGTGTGCTGGTGGATGAGAGGCTGAACATGACCTGGCAATGTGTGCCTGCAGCCAAGAAAGTCAACATTGTCCTGGGCTGCATTCAAAGAAGCATGGCCAGCAGATCATGGGAGGGGATTCTGCTGCTCGACTCCTCTCTGGTGGGATCCCACCTGGAGTACGGTGTTGTGGTGTTGTCGTGGTTTAGCTAACTCTTGTACACCAGGCAAAGAATTTTCTCCCTTCCCCCTGGCCATCAGATAAGCACTCAACAACACAAAAGAATCGCCCATCCACTAATTGCCCAAAGATTAGTCTCCTAGGTGATGCAGCTAAGGCTTACTTTTCTTTCTCTCGTCTCCTGGGCAATGAAGGGGAGGAGTGGGGGGGCTACTGGTTTGGCTGGAAGGAGGCTGGGAGGTGTGTAGCTCCGTGAGGGCTCAGCTCTGCTCTCAGCTGAGCCAGCAAGGAGTCTTGCCTGAATTTTTTTTTCGTTTCCCCGGATAAGAGCTATTGTCTTGTTTCCTGCCCTGGAGGTATTCTTTTTTTTCCCCCTTTTTGTTTTTTTCCCTGCACCATTATCCCAGAGGACGGAGTCCCGCCAAGAGAGAGAAAGAGAAAGGACTGGGCAAAGCAGTTTTCTCGACCAGTCGGAGTAAGTGAAATTGTCTGGTCCCTTTTCCCCTCTCCCTCCTCCCCTTCCCAGTGTGTGGGAAGGGAAAGAAGGTTCCTTTTTTGATTGGATTGGTTTTTCTCCGGCATACCCATGTGGGGAGGCTCTGGACATTACAAGTTCTACCTCTCCAGTGATCCAACAGTGACACCTGTTGACTGCTATAGGACATTACAAGCTCTGCGCCTCCAGTGTCCCAACAGCGCTTCCTATTGACTGTGGTTGGAACTGCACCTAAAGGCGCAAAAATTGAACTGTTTACTTGTTTTGCTTTTGCCTGTTTTATTGGTTTGTTTTTGAAGTGGATTATTTGTGGGTATAGGAGTATTGTTCGGTTGTTTTACTTGTTTTTTTTCATGTTTCTGTTAATACACATATACCTTTTAATAAAGGGCTGTTAGTTTTCCTTTTCCATAAGTTGTTTTTCCCTCAATTGGAGCCTCTTAATTTTGGATTTATAATTGCTTAGAGGAAGGAGTTAGGGTCTTTTCTCATAACTCATCCTCAACAAAAGACCCTTGTCTCATTTAAACTGGGACAGGTGTCCAGCTCTCAAGGCCAGAAGAAGGCCATCAAGCTGACTGACCAAATTGATTGATGGAGCACCTCTCCTACGAAGAAAGGCTGGGAGAACTGGGTTTGTTCAGCCTGGAAAAGAGAAGGTTCCAGGGGGACCTAATTTCTGCCTTCCAGCACTTGAAAGGAGCCTACAAGAAAGATGGAGAGGGACTTTTTACCAGTACATGTAGTGATAGGACAAGAGGGAATGACTAAACTGAGAGAGAGTAGGTTCAGATTAGATGTTAAGAAGAAATTCTTTATTGTCAGGATGGTGAGGCACTGGAACAAGTTGCTCAGAGAAGTTGTGGAAGTGTTCAAGGCCAGGTTTGATGGAACTTTGAGCAACCTGGTCTAGTGCTGACTCCTCTGACTTGAGCCAGGAACAAAGAGTTT
Organism: Myiotriccus ornatus; assembly: GCA_036023395.1. NCBI lineage: Eukaryota > Metazoa > Chordata > Aves > Passeriformes > Tyrannidae > Myiotriccus > Myiotriccus ornatus. Next base: position 87,413,749 of record JAYRBT010000114.1, read on the forward strand.
GAAAAATTATTTACCAAACAAAAATAGCATTTTAGGAGAAAAGATTTTAAAAATTACTTTATGGACCACATTAGTACTGTAATTCATTTAGAGAATAACCAGAAATATAGTATGAAATTCTTCTCTGATTTTTATTTTATGCTTCACCTATGTAGTAACAGAGTGAACCATGTCACTGGACTCTGTTAAATTCAGACCTTCACAAATTCATATTAAAACCTGCTTTTTGCCAATAGCTTTGATGGTGGACCTTTAAGAGGCCTAACGACTCACTCGCAACGGATTCCAGGTGAAATACTCAAGGCATGTAGATGGCATCAGATGAGATTTGAAAAGCAACTGAATGGCACCTTGAAAATTCTGACCAGCCCCAAAAGCTGAATTGCTCTGAATTCCTTCCCATAACTTTAGCTTGCTCCAAGTAAAACACATGTGTTTTATTTTCCAGTGTAGTTTTCTTGCTGACAATACAACCAGTACTGTGCCATAGGTTTGCTGGCTATTCCTGCTTAGCCAGTGTACACATGCGATCAAAGGATGAGGAGAGTAGGTCAAAGCAAATAGGAAAAAAAGCAGAATTCCTCAGATACTGGAATTAATGCATTCTTGAATTCAGCATAAGAAGAAAAACATACAAGAGCTACTATAGATGATAGTAGGTGATGAGCAAACTCTACATGTTCCTACAAGGTTTGAATTTAAACAGCTTGCTACACAGTCCTTGGGGATTTTTAATTCACTGCACATATATAAGTATATGGAAATATCTCTAAATAAAGTGTTCCTTGAAGATAAGATATGTTTTCTTGGCAGTGCCTTTTTTTTTTTTTTTTTTTTTTTTTTAATAAAAGCTTGCACTTTTGTCCAGGAGATAAATTTCCTTTAGCATGTCTAAGTGAATGGGGAGTATACAGGGCTGATCCGTTTTGCAGGAAAGAGGTCTATACGGGCAGGAAAGTAGCAAATACTAATCTGCAGAGCTAGGCTGAAAAAGACCTGGGAACAGTCCAGAAAGAAGTAAAAAAATCAAGATTTCTCAAACATATTTTTCCCCTTACAGGTCAACAAAGTACATGGCAATAATCATGGATCTTGAAAGGAATAGTCTGCCAGACCCTTAACTACAGTGTGGCCCTGGTGGTTCTCCTGAGCACAAGAACATGTGCCAAGAGGGCCTAGTTGAGGCTGTTGTTTTAGAACAAATTCCTGCTCCCTGCTTTCTGCTATCTACTCCCTTTTTTTCTGCAGAGAACAGCAAATGAACAGGACCAACCTTGACCCTGACTGTTGTAGTTTGGTGGGTTTCTGGAGGGTCCCTCCTGGCTGCTCTGTGAAGGTTTCCAGGGCTGAGATCAGCCCCCCGCCGCCCATCCTTCGTGGCAGAGACAGGCGGTGGAGGCACCTATGCCAGGAGACAGAGACCACGCAGCACGCAGGGAGTCCAGCAGCGAAGAGAGCCCTTTATTATTCAGGTAACTGCTTAAATAGCTCTTGAGGGAATCACAGAGTAGCCAGTGAGAGTTCAGGAGGCCTTGCTGACCAACCAATGATAACAAAGGGTTAACAGCCAATAGGTAAGCTTACAGTTATCTGTCAGGACATTCCAAGGTACAGTGAGGGGTAAAAAGGATCTTGGGAAAGAGAAGGGTTACACGAGGAGTCACAAACACCATCTTGGAAGCATGGTTACTTTAACAAGTTCAACATACCTTTATATACCACAAGTATATTGCAACATAACTTCAAAACCCCGACACCTGACAGAGAACAAACACCAAATTGTTTTCAGATGCCTGCAGACCACTTTCACTGGTAAAGAGGAAGAACATCTGAAGCAGTAACTGAAGAAGTTCTGCAGTCAATGCTCCCAGTAAATGACTTCATCTGCCATGGCATCATGCAATAGGTGTGATCACTGCTGGCACAGTGGAGACAACACAGAAGTGCCTACACTGATTTTCTATAGGGTTTATGGAAAAGACAGGGCAGATAATAGTTATAGTGTCAACTTGGGGAAGACAGTGATAGTGAGATAAAATTGAAGACGGAAAATCCCTTTCAGTAGGGCAAACATTTGTCTTTGTGTATTCTTTGGCTGGATAAGACTTGTGGAAATAAGAACATCAGAAACTTAGAACAAATATTAATGACAGCAGTAAGATGTCATGCTGATTTTCAAAGGCTTGAAATATAACAGGGAAATATCCTTTCTTATTTTGCAATTGTAAGAGAATAATGGGAGGAAAAAGACAAAACTGCGATAGGCAAAGAGAAGAATCTGTTTGAATTTCTTCTGTCTCTACCACAATAAATAGGTGTAGAGCATTGTGGGTAGTACTACTCAATTTATCTCACCAGTTATCATATTGGCAGTGGCTAACTGATTAGCAGTGAAGTTAGGTAAGGTAGGAATTAATTATTTTCTTTAAAAGAACCATGGAAAATGACATTTTTAATGCATTTTTATGTTTGTCATCTTCTTGCCAATTAGTATATACTTCCAAAAGCATCACTTTTCCTATCAGAAAAGAAATAGAGTGAGGTTATGTGATTAAAGACTGCTCTCCACAAGCACCAGGTGTCAAGAAGCATGATGGCAGGCAGGGGAACACCAATAACCCAGTCAGAGACACAATTCATCTTACTGAGATCCTTCCAAGCAGATCTCTGAACATGCCAAAGTTCATCTCCTTACATTTAAGGCTGCATTCTTTTTTTTTCCGTGTTCCCTCCTGTCAGAATCCTCAGCTCCACTATCTCATGGTCACTGCCATGTACACCACCTCTCACCTTCACATCTCTGAACAGTTTTTTCTCATTTGTAAGCAGGAGGGTAAGCAGCAAGTCTTCACTTGTCATCACCTGTATCAGGAACTTGCCATCAATGTACACTAGAAACCTGGATTGCTTGAGCCCTGGCGTGCTGTCCTTTGAGGAGGTATTAGAGTGGTCTTACTGCCCCATGAGGATCACAGCCTACAAATGGGAGGCTTCTTGCAGTTGTCTGAAGTTCTTATCCACTTCGTTCTGCCCAGGCAGTCCACAGCGGACACCCAGACACTGGTTTGCCCTTTACTCCCCACCCCTGAGTCTCAGGTGGTTCTGGTCAAAGGTCCATGCATTCCTACTGGTCTCTCACATAAAGGGCAACTTCCTTCCTTGCCTTCCTGGCCTCTCCTTCCTACAAAGCTCATACCCATCCATGGTAACACTTCAACAATGTGAGCTGTACTACCCCATCTTTGGGGCCGCCAGAAATGGTAGCCCTGCCACAGCACTCTGACCCCTGATTCCTCACATTTGTTCCCTATCCTGCATGCCTCAGTGTACACACACTCTAGAGAGGTACACAGTCCTGTCTGTTTCCCAGAAAAGGTAGAATCCAGATGACCCCATTCTGATGAAAGAACTGGAATGGATTATGTTTAGTCTTGTGAATGTGATTTTAAAAGGAATTTCTCAACTATAGGACTGTCTACAGGGCATGAATTCTCTCTCTCTCTTAATTTTTTTTTTTCTCAACTCAGATTTCCTAGGATAGCAGAAAAAGGAAAACCTTAGAGAAAACAACAACAACAAAAAAATCCCTGACCTGTCTAACTACCCATTTGTTGGCTGAAGGGAATTTCATTTGAAAGAAGTTTCATTCAAGTCTACCTTGAATATTTTTAGACGGAAGAATAATTGAATTTATTTCACACACACATTTCTTCAGTAAGCTATGGTGTTGCCTTTTTCTTTTCTTATGAAGGATAATAAAAAATTCTTTGTATGAAAAAAGAGGTTCAAGTATAAGTGGACAGCTACCTTTTGATGTGTTTAATTTCCTTTTCTTTTAGCTGAGTTGATAATTCTTAATAAAATTTAGTCACTTTTTTAATCTATACTATTTATTAATTTTTTTTTTAAAGGATAGTTTAGAACTTCAATAAGTTAATTTCATTCTTTTTTTCTGGTCAAAAAATAAGTCAGAGTTGGTAGACAGTTGATTGCAATATATCATCAAACTTTAAATTCATATAGTTTCAAATAACCATTTTACATTTAGTATATTAGCAATAACACATGAAAAAATAAATCTATGTCAGAACCAAAATTCACATGGTGTTATTCAATAAAAAGTATGTATAATTTAGAATATGTCTACTTTTGTTGATGAATAGTGAGTTTCACTGAGAGGTAGATTTGTCATAATTGATAGGATGCATTTCTCTGTGTTAAGTGAATCCTGGCTATTGGGATTTTTGAAGTCAGATATAAATCATATACAGAATTTCTGTTTGTGTCACAAATGAGATTTATTTCTTGTTAGCTATATAACTTATTTCATTAGGAAAAAAAAAAAAAAGTGTTCTGGAGCCCTACATGAACAAACTTTCAGTATCTTCTGAAGAAGAGGCTCTCCAGCAGACCTTACTGCATCTTCAGCAGTACTGAATTGCCGAGGCAGGTCTCAGAGACTTTGAGAAACTCTTAAAATTCTTTCTGTAACACTACTCTCCTGTTTTGGTTTGGTGGTTTGTTTTTTTATTTCTTTCTTAACTTTCCCTGCATAAGTAAACTGGAGAAATGTACAGTGAATTATTTGGATAATTTATATAAAATCAATTCACATCTCTATAGATTAATAATGAAGTGGATTAAGAAGACAAAGTACTCAGTTTGAAAGGACCATGGAAGCCTTTTTGCCAGCTGAAATCTGAAGTTATAATCATCATATTTTATCCACATCATCAAAATATGAATGGAAAATGCTGTGTTGCTCACCTGTGTTTAAAGTTAAGCTTATACTCACTTCAGAAACTCATCAGAAGTCCCTGTGCCTGTAAGTTTGAACGACACTATATTCTATAAGAACTTCTCTGCTAGTCTTTAATCTGCCATTATATTAAAGTCTCTATAAGTCTCTATTCTTTCGCAGTAGTGATGTATTTTATTTCTTTAGTATATTCAGATTTTCATCTATCTGAAAAGCAAAATTATTTTATGGCTTTTTTCTGATGTAGCTTGCTTGAGTGACTCCAACTTTATCATCAGCATTCATTGGTGTGTAGTTAAGTTTTTCATAAAGTATATATTTCTGGATTCTACTAACAGTGTACTGAGAAAAGAACCACACTCTTCCCCAGCCTCCCAATACTTGTCATTCCAGATATCATTCCCTCTTTAATATCAGGAATGAATCTAGAGTACTCTAATTATTACAGTCAATCTATATTACTTGATTTAATCGTGAGAATAGGCTAACTTTCATAACTATTTACTCTGTGCAACTCCATAGAAATCAACTGCTTTCAGAAGAAAAGATTTCTCTTACTATTTTTCTTTTTTTGTTGTACTTTCCAGATTACCTTACAGACAGAGGTATAAAACAGTGCTATTGGGTGTAATCCCAATATGTGAAATGGTTACAGTGTCCTAATACAAGAGGAAGAAAATAGACAAAGAACCTTGAACATTTAGAATTAATTTCCGAACAGAAGAAGTCTGAGTTTAGAGAACAGAACTTCAGGACAAGGTTTCATACAACAATGGGCTGTCACAGAAATCAATTATTGCTTGGAAGTTTACATGCAAACTTAGAGACACAAACAGATTTGTCTTTGCAGTGCTCAGCTATTTCTCAAACACAATAAAGTCAGCAGAATATAAGATAGAAATCCTACACTACCAATTACTTGTAAATATAACTTTCCAGGGAAATGGAAATGTTTTGTTCAAATTTGATAATATCAATAAACAGTAAAGTGGACTTTAATTAATTTATTTACAATTTGGAGGTAGCCAAATTAGTACTACTATTTATTTATAGGAGAATGATGGATAATAGAACACTTAACTCTGGTAAGCTGTGCTGCTTTTCACTGGGATCGAGGTAATTTCTTCCACAGTAGCTAGCACGGGGCTGTGTTTTGAAATTTTCCTGGTAATAGTGTTGATAATGTGGGATGTTTTAATTGTTGCTGAGTGGTTCTCAAAGAGTCAAGGTCTTTTCTTTTTCTCACCTAGCCAGAAAGTAGGGTGGGGATGCACAAGGATCTGGGACAGCTGATCCCAACTGATCAATGGTGTATCACATACCATATGGCATCATGCTTAGCACATAAAGGTGGGGGAAGAAGAAGGAAGAAGGGGACATTCAGAGTGATGGTGTTTTGTCTTCCTCATTCACTGTTAATACGTCACGGAGCCCTGTTTTCCTGGAGATGGCTGAACACTGCGTACCTACAGCAAGTGGTGAATTAATTTCTGGGTTTACTTTACTTTTGTGCTAAGCTTTTGCTTTGCCTATTAAATTGACTTTATATCAACACATGAGTTTTCCCACTTTTACCTTTCGAATTCTCTTCCCCAGGCCATTGGGGTGGGAGGGTATTGGGGAGTGAGAGTCTGTGTGGAGGTTAGTTGCAAGGTGGGGATACAGAACAACATAAGCCTTGAACAAGTTTATAAGAAGGCCATTAGATAAAACAGTAAGTGTAGTGATTACTTCACACTCAGTATATATGGGAAAAAATCTTCTGTGTTGATGGCTGCACAGAAAATAAAGAAATAAGTTGAATTGCTTTTACCTGTAGTTATATTGTTGTCATATCTGGTTCTGAATATTTTTCTTGCACTAGCTTACTATATAAATTATTTTATATTATTTTTAAAATGTTTTTCATCCCTTTATTATTAGCTAATTTATTATTAGCTGATTTACTTCATATTATGTTGATTTTGCATAATAAAATCAATAACTTTCTGTGCTGGGTTGACTCTGGACGTCAGGTGCCCATCAAGCCACTCTATCACTCCCCTTCACAGCTGGACAGGGAAGAGAAAATAAGATGGAAAACAGCTTGTAGGTTGAGATAAAGCAGTTCACTAAAGTAAAAGAGAAAGTTTGTGGATGCATAAGCAAAGATAAGAAAAAAAGTTTATTCTCTACTTTCCAGCAGCAAGGGATGTTCAGTGACTTCCTGGGAAGCAGGGCTTCAGCACACATAGTGGTTGCTACAGAAGAAAAACACTGTAAATAATGAATACCCCCCCTTCCTCCTTCTTTCCTTAGCTTTTATATCTGAGCTGACACCATACGGTATGGAATCTCCCTTTGGTTAATTTGGGTCAGCTGTCCTAGTTGAGTCCCATCCCAGGTTCTTGACCATCCCTTGCTGCCCCTTGATGCAGGGCAGGTAAATGCTGAGATGCAGTGTTGATGCTGTGCCAGCCCTGCTCAGCAGTAGCCAAACCAGTGTGTTATCAACACCCTTCTAGCTACCCATGCAAAGAGCAGCATTATGAGGGCTGTTACGGGCAAAATGAACTTCATCTCAGCCAGACCCAGTGCACTCTCCACCTCTTATTCCATACCATTTGTGTCATCCTCAGATCCTACATAACATATCTATTCTAACTGTTCTATTGCATTTATTTTTCATTACTGGAATCCCTTCTTACCAACATGTTCAACTTAAACTACATCTTTAATCCATCTTTATACCCAACATACAGATTTACACATTTTCATTAAGTTCTATCCCCCACCCTTTTACAGATAGATATTTTCCTGTTTTCATGGGCTTCTTCCACCCCTCCAGATCTTGGGCTCCATTCCATCAGGATAGGTCCTCAGAACAGGAGAAGCAGCACAGTCGATCAGTGGACACCAACAGTGGCCTGGTTCGAGTCATCGTCACACTGTTCTTGTTCCTTGCAAAATTCATTCTGCATTGGTTCATGTCATTCCTGCTACTTTACGTCCTGCAACGTACAACTTACAGCACAGATTACTTTTCCCTCAAGGTTAAATCTCCTTGAAGCACACACTGGGTCTCCCCATCCTTCTTCACTACCCACTAAGTACACCCTGGTCCTTGAGCAAAGACAATCCAAAGAATGGGTTTGCCTTTTCCCATGGGAGGAGAAATCCACATTTATCACAAAACTTTCATTCACATCAACAAAAACAATGAACAAAACCAAAACAAGAATCTCCCCACAAAATTGAAATAACATCATCAACACAAAATGAATGTGCACAGTTTACACAAAATTCTCCCCTTGCCTCTCCACAACAATTATAACAAATATTCCCCGTGATCATTTCACCCTCTTACATTGTTCAGTACTTGTTTTACCTGTTACCTCTCCCAATTACTATCCTTACCTCAAACTCCTCATGATCTGAATCATGGCATAAAAACGATTATAATAGGGATGCCAGGCACCTGCCAAAGCCACTCTATCACTCCCTTCTACAACTGGACTGGACAGAGAAAATATAGCAAGAGATTAATGAGTTTAGATAAGGACTGGAGAGATCACCCACCAAATACTGTCACTGGAAAAAGAGACTAAGATTGGGAATATTAATTGAATTTATTCCTAAAAAAATAAGAGCAGGATTACGAGAAGGGAAAATAGACCTTAAAAACACCACTTGCCACCCCTTCCTCCTTCCCAGCTCTGCCTCTTCCCTGAGAACAGTGCAGGGAGACGAGGGGGCTTTACAGTCAGTTCATCACAGGTTGTTTCTGCTACTGCTCAGGGAGATGAGTCCTTCTGCTGCTCCAGCATGGGGTCCCTCCAATGGGAGACAGTTCTCCTCCTTCTCCAATGTGAGTCCATCCCATGGGCAGCAGCTCTCCACAAATTACTACAGCGTGGGTCACTCCTCCATGGGGTGTGGGGTGCAGTCCTTTAAGCACAGGCTGCTCCAGTGTGGATCCCCACAGGTCACAAGGCCTACCAGGAAACCTGCTCCAGCATGGTCTCCTCTCTCCATGAGTCTTCAGGTCCCTGCCAGGAGCCTGCTCCAGCATGGGTTTCCCATAGTTTCACACCCCTCTCTTGGGCATCCACCTGCTCCAGGGTGGGTCTTCTCTATGGGCTGCAGGTGGATCTGTGCACTCCTGTGCTCCTCCATGGGCTGCAGGGAGACAATCTGCTCCACCATGGTCTGCACCACGGGCTGCAGAGGAAGCTCAGCTCCTCCCCTCCTTCACTGACCCTGCTGTCTGCATAGTTTTTCCTCACATATTTGCATTCTGCTCTTCTCTGGCACCAATTACATCTGCCCAATAACTTTTTTTTGTTTGTTTTCTTAAATATGTTATCACAGAGGTGTTATCACCGTATCTGATTGGCTCAGCCTTGCCCAGTGGTGGTTCTGTCCTGACGCTGCCTGGCATTGGCTCTGCCAGACATGGGAGAAGCTTCCAGCAGCTTCTCACAGAATTCACTCCAGTAGCTCCCCCACTACCAAAACCCAGCAACACAAACCCAACGCACACTCACTGGACATTGTCCCATAATTGTTTGATATATGCTTTCACTACAATTTACTGTAATGTTTAAATAGTTGTCACTTGATCTGCTCATTTAATATTAAGATAAGCAATTGCAGGGGCTTTTGTGCAATATTTATGCTTGCCCGTACAGTCACAGGTGAGATACAGCCTCTCATGCAGGTAGACTTGTCACTGAGGAGTTCCATGGAGTCCCAGTGCATTCTGGATTCTGTCTGCTTTGTGGAAAATTTCATTGTTTCTTTTAGGACAACTTATTGCACAAAAGACTGTATGCTCCCTGATGGGACCAGTTTCGTATTGCATATGAGAGTTAGGTAAGGTAAATAAGCCACACTGAATTCAGATCTGACAGCCAAGAACTTGTGTCATATAGCAGTCAGACTAGCATTTAAAAATAGTTTCAAGAATAATTTACATATTGTAATGAAATCCAAATTCAAAAGTGGTCATAATAATTAGGTCCCAAGGTTCCATGATTGATGTGTGTCAGAAAAAGGCAGAAACTTTATTTTTCCAGAGGTAATAAAAAAAATACTAAAACTAGAAAATGGCCCAAAGAAATCTCTTGTTGTGTCAATAAATATAGTAAGACTAAACCATAAGGCTTAACATAAAAAGGCAAATAATATAAATAAATTAGAGATATGTAAATGATATTCTGGATTTCTCTTTATGTCTTTTGACAGTAGGCCTTAGGACAAATCTGAAGTCAGGCTTCTGGCTGGATATCAAGAGACCTTAAGGATTCTCCATTTCCACATCCAGCAGATAGCTGCGGTAGCTGCAATTATCAATAATAACACAATTGGAGAGGTATTCAACAAGGAAGAGGAGATTATTTTATCTTTTATCTAATTTTTTATATCAAGGTTTTTCATTGTCTTAGCAACAGGAAATACTTCATGCTGACTAAGGTTAGCTGCTACAGAGAATATTAAGTGATAAAACTTGTACGTATTCTAGGGCTGTATTTTACTTAACTGACTTCATCTGCATCACAACAGGAGAAAAATACACATACCTCTTGATAACTATGGAGAAATGGCAAAACTGTGGACAGAAAAGTTTTAATACAGATAGAAGTCTGCACTTATAAACAGTATTATTGTGAGAAAAAAGAAGTTGGAAAATGATAATTTATTAAGATATCACGTATGATTTAGGATAACTCCCAGTGCACATAATATTAAACAACAGAATTTTGTTCATAAAAGAAACAATTTGAAACAACAGCACATGGCTGGATAAACTGGATTTCTGTGTTTGAAAGAAATATTTTTTACTATACACTATTGCAGAGAGCAGAAAATCAAGAACATCACACTAAGCTTCACAATTAAAATATATAGTAAAAATATTATTCATTCTAGGTGCATTTGGAGAGAATGTTTAAAAATGAGCAAGCCTAAATCGTCTTCAGTGCCTCATGGAAGTCTATGCAGTAAGAGAGCAAAAGAATCAAGACTGCATGAGTAACAAACCCAGCATGTGGTGCCAAGTCATTACAAACCCCATTGAGATCTCACTTGGTGGTACTGCTAAATCTAAAACTACATGGAATATATGAAATAATTGACTCTTGGTTGGTTACCTATTTATAGCATCAGTTTTCTCCTGAAAACCTTTTATAGAAGTGAAGAATTCATTTGGATAACTGAAAACATTGGAATCCAAAATTATTCCACTTTAAAAAAAAGCCCCTAGAAAACGGGTCTAAAGGATAGTGGCATTTAAAACTCTAAGGAAGCAATTCTTAAAAAAAACACAGAGAAAATATTCCTGGTTTTAACAGATTCTAGGCTGTTAAAATTAATCGGATTTTTTTTTTTAATTTGTGTATGACACAGAATAAGTATTGTAATAATATCAGATGGAGCTACAGTTTTCTAAATATAAACCACAAGAAAATTTCTGAACATATACAAAAAAGTTTCCAAAAATATTCAGACCCATTTATGTTTTTTTTCTTTACATCGGTTAATTAAATAAGAATATATTTCTTTGAGAAATTGAAACTGGATATTTGAAATGCTGTTTCATAACAAAACACATAAAATCTTGACTCTGCCATTTTCACAAAGTAGATAATAGACTCATTGTCAGCTAATTGTGAAATCTGGCATTGAAGTCCATGAGGTGGTTTGAAAGGGTAGGAGTGAAATTTTCCCTTCCTGGAAACACCTGTACATTTTAGCCACATCCCACTCTTAAAAGAGCTTTTCTCCTGCTGAGGAATATAGAAACCAATTTTTAAGAATGTCAAAAGCTAATTTGAAATTACTAAATAGACTTCGTTATATGGCTTGGTATTTGGTTTTCTTTTTTTATTTCACAAAGGTACCTTGTAGTTCAGAAAAGGAGGTGTCAGACTGAACAGTACACACCAAATAATTCTACCGAATTTTGAAGTTATGCCACATGACTGCTTGGACCCCAAACCAGCTTTCATCCATAGTGGATTTTTTAAAGAAAGTAAGTTTTATACAGTTTATTTTATTTATTAGGTTTTAGGGTTGGAAAGAGCTCAGCTACACGAGCATTACACTTTCTATGAAGATACATGTAAGAGGGTGTAATAAAAATTTAAGAATCTGGTAAGAAGAATTATGCATTACAAGTGTGTTGGTGAATAGTTTGGTGGTTTTTCAAATTTTGAAGGATATTCTTTATTTTAATATTATATAGAAGATAATGTGTTAGTATACCTGGAGAAACATACTGGAAATTATATCAAACTTTATTTTGGAAAGATAAAACCAAAGCAAATTTAACTAAACTTTAACTGTAGTTTAATCCTTATGGACGCTATTAGTTGCAGTAGGAAAATAAAATTACTTCTGTAGTTCCATAACTATGACAATTTTCTGTCCATAATTTTGTAATATGTTGATAAAATGGAGCAGGTTCAAATATAGACAAGAGATCACTGAGAAATTAGAAAATATGCTTTGGTGATAAAAGGATCTTAACCTGGAAAAGAGAAATATGTTGCTCATCCTGTTAGGGTTTTTATTTGCCACAAGCCTCTTATAAGGAAGGTTTCCTAGTGTACAATCTGCTTTCCAGACCCATAGAGTGAGTTTTCCTGGTAGTTATACTGAGGGAAGTTCTAATATGCATAAATATGTCTAAACCACCAAAATTATTTTTTTAAAAATATTTGAATTGTCAATTTTTAAATAATGGCAGATAGGGAAACACTCTGTAAACAGCTCTTCTTGTTAAGTCCTTTCCTCAGTCAAATAAGGATCCTTGCATGTTTCAGAAAAATCTCTGCAGCTTCCTCTGGTCCTTAGGAAGAAACCTAGCTGGCTGATAGCTGCATCTCACCTTCATGTGAGCTACAGACTCTCATCTTCTTGCTGTGATTCTCTCTCTAATGACCTCTCAGAAGCGTGGTGCAATCTGGAAGCATTTCCCTGCTAAACAGGCTCATTCGCTCCCTACAGACTGGGCACAACCTGGCACCTGTTCTGATTGTTACCAGTGCTAAAGAAATTACACAGTACTCAGATGAGAAGTCATACAGTGCATCACATCAAGGTTTAAGATTTACAAGTAGCAACTACATCATCTCAGACTAAAAATAGAGTAATATTTTAAATTATGAGTACAACACACCAGTAAAATATGGCTATAGGTTATTCTTCCTATTTCTAAATTTCTAAATCAAGGTCTGAGGTTCTTTTATATAGTTCAAGAAAAAAAATTATTTTATATTCTTCAAAATGTATTATGCCAAACTGTAAAGTTACATCATCAAAATATCAAACTATTTAGAAAGTGAATGATTATGATACATTTTTTATTTATACTGTCTCATGTTTTGCTATTGTCATCAGTGCTTGTGAACACTGGCAAAAAACATTCCCCCTGTAAATGCTTCTGCGTTTTCTCTAACCATTTAGACAAGTTCATTCTGAAAGCTATAGACTACTGTGCTTATTACTAGTCAGTATAGAACTCATCCCATAGTCCTCACAGGATGCCATATCACATAATTATGTAATTTCTACATATAGCAATAAATCTGCTCTGTGTAAACTTCTGTAGGTAACTTGTGTTTCTGATCAAAATCTCCCCCCTAAAATATTTAACTGCTCATAGCATGTCTGATTCCATCCAAGACAGAACACTACCACATTGTCTTACACCAACCATGTTCCCTGATTACTAAAGGAATGTGTTTTTTTTTCCCCCGTCTGAAACATAATTTTCTCTAATATTTATTAATTGCCCTGCTGTTAAGTTAACAAAAATCACTGAACAATGACCCACAAAGTTAATTTAAGTTTTGTTGTGATAAAACTTGGGAGCATTTTTTCAGTTGCTAATTACTTCACAAGCAGCGAAACCTTTATTTCTTATGTACAGAAGCTTTGTTTAGTTTCTAATCATAAGACCAAAATATTGTCCTGATAGGTGATTTAAAAAAAAAATCCTTGTTAATGAAGATTGTGGCCAATATCTGCTGGTCAGATACAGAAAGAAAAAGAGACATAAGCAATGAGGTATAACTCATATAATTTTAGGATTCCTATTGGAATTTTAAAGAAATGAAAAAAAGACCTTAATATCATTAGCAATTCTATGCATTTTTAATAAAGCATCTTAATAAAAAAAGTCTATTTCAGATTTTTTCCCCAAAAGTCTGTGTTATCCGATTTTTACTTTCTATATATTTTTGTGGTTTTAGTTAAAAATATCAAAATGCTTGAGAATTTTTTATTTAGTGGAAATTGCTGTCCACTAACAAGAGTAGTGTATTCAATAACACAAAATGTTCACTTAGAAAAAAAAAAAAAAAGAAAATTATTCATTTTACTAACATTTGATATTATCATTTCTCAGAGAAAGTGGCATCCTTTCTTTTTAGGTGATGAAAACAAAATAAGGTAGATCTTTGCAGCTACCGTTATTGTGAAGAAAATGTACAATAGTTTTTTTAGTACCAGCTTTCAAACAGGTACACTTTGTTTCCTTGCTAGTGCTCACTGTCTCCTAGGAGATGGATCACATTGTCTTAAGGGTATGTGAAACTAAAAATCAAGACTAAATTTATTGACTAGATGTTGCTGTTTTAAATATCTACCTTTCCCTCAAGCAAATCAAGGAATCTGGAACGTGAAAGCAACATAGTCATGGAAAGGAAAGAAAAATTAATCCAGCCATCTGTTTTGCATCTTATTGAATGAAAGAATACCAGGATAGCAGGAAATTCAAGAGGAAGAAGGCCGGGGGGTGGAGGGGGGAGGGAAGGAGACTTCTTCATAAAACAAAAGGAATTAATAATTAAAGACAGTATTTATCAAACCATAATTAGCACTACGAGTTAAGTACCACCATGTGGTAGTACCACTGAAGCAGCAGGATTCTTAAAACCTCAGAACAGTTCAGTTGCTGTAGGTCTGTTCCTCAGCATCAGACAGTTGCACTTGTACCTCCTGCAATTGCAACCCTCCTGTCCACCCACATTTCCGCTGGGCTAGAAAATTCTCAGGATGACTTGTGAAAAGACAGTGGACCTGGAAGGCACTTGTAGAGAGGAGATGAAGAAACTGATTCTCAAGGCCTAACATCCCAAGAAAACTGCTTGGGAAACACTGAGTAAAGCAGGATATATTATGTTTTTTGATTTTGCAGAAGTTAATGGACTCCAGAGCATTCTCACAACACATTTGTGTTTGCAAATCTATATTTTCCAGTGACAAATGTCTGCATTTGAGGAATTCCTGGCTAGGATTATATGGGCTGGTTTTCAAGAAAAAACAGACACTTTAAATATTAGCTGCTCCACTCACTTTTTGATAGAAAAAAAATGTTTAAAGTGCCCAAAGAATAAAGAAAAGCAGTTGTCAGTACTGTGATGTATTATTATGTCTTTGAGAAGGTTCATACAGAGAAATATGATTTTTATTCTTTTTGCACTGAGGTAATTATTTGCTAAATGTATTTTTCCTCCTGAGGAATGACATTTTGTAAAACATGGTGTTGTTCCTCTTGTGTTTGTGTTGTGCCCTCTTTTCTTCTCTGACTCATACATACACAAAGCCATATGCCCATATATGCACATGTACACTTCTGCATGCTCTTCCAGAGGCTTAAATGACAGCCAGTCTTGTTCCAAAATCCACCATTTTATAAGAACGATACATTTTCTTTTTCCCCACAGCACTGAATTACTCAGAAAAGGCTTGCTTCAACATAGCTGTCATTGCAGTGCCTTGCATTTCTGCCCACTTGCCTCTTTTGCAAAGGGGAGGGTGATGAGAACTCAGGAAGGATGAGTGGGTGGTGGTGGTTGGTTTCTATTTGGAGGAAACTATTTGGAAAACTGTAGAGTTCTTTTATTTGTCAGTGATATAACAGAGTCTGACATGCCTAGCAGTAGGCAGAAGCAGCTGTCAGTAGTAGTATAATTTATTAGTATCTCTTCTTGAATAAGAGGACTGACAGACTAACATGGAAGCAAAGGAGAAATCTGCCAAGTCATCGTCTTGCACCTCAGGCTCAGACTGCCAATAGCCCTCTGTGAAGTGTACACAGCATTAAATATGTATTGATTAATTCAGTGGCACAGTCCACTGACTGCATTGTCAGTGATGAGGAAAATGGCTGAGGCATCACTTCCTCTTCTAGCTGAGAGTCCCATGCCCAACCAGAATCCTCACCAGGAATAGCTAGTTGTCCACAAACAGGATGGAACCTGGAAGAAGAATAATTTTTTGTGCCTGTTGTAAAGCAGAACCAAATTGACAATGAAAATTAAAAAAAAAAAAAAAAAGGTAATGGGTAAAAAAAGTGGTTTAAAACCCACAAAGTAGCAATTATTACTTAATGATTATACAGCAAGAAAATTAATTTGGTTGATGACTTTGTGCTGTTGATGTTTAAGACAAGTGAGTTACACCTAACAAAAAAGAGGATATCAATTGTCTGTGCTTATTAGACGAATATTGGTAAGTGGTAGTGAACAGAAAACACTTGTTTTTTTAGTTCTTACTACTTCTTTGGGAAGTGTCAGGAGGAAGGCGACTCACTCCTCTGAGTGCCCCCACACAGCACAACTCATGAAGTCCAATACAACATAGAGTGGTGGTAGCTACTAAATACTATTCAAAAAGACAATCTTTACCAGCACTCTTACAAAGTCAACATTTCCTCACATTATTTCCTGCAACATGGAAGTTCTCTCTGTGGCTGGGTTATTTGGGGGAGTTTTTCCGAAGGACTTTTTTACTATTCCTGTAGTAGTTCATGAACAAAAAGTAGGTATAGTAATTCCATAGTAACAACTACTAAATAATAATAATGTCTTATTGGTGAATCCTGAATGTGTTATTCTAAGGGACAATCAAAAAAAAAAATCCAAGCAGTTTTTAGGAATTTATACCTCCAAGTATCATGAACATGATTGCAGGCAAGAGGTCTTTCACTACTGCAGGTTCATTATCTTAAAGAGTTTACTGTGAGCCTTTTAAAAGTCTTTGTCTGGCAACAGAGAAATAGAAACTAAATTAACAATCGCCTCAGCTTGATAAGGAAGACAAAGAACAATTCCTAATTCAATCTATTGTTAATTGATACTGCACTTTTAATGTTGGAGAGAAAAGTAGCAGTGATTTAAGGGAAAGCTTAAATAGTAAATGGTAATGGCGTTGTTCAGATTCTCTGTGGTCCTACAAAAAGAGTAAGGTCTTATCCTGAAGTATTTTTTACAATTCTCCCTTTTTATCCTCTCAGCTGGTGGAAATGATGCATCTTTAATAAGAACTGCACAGATCATTATTTTATGCACCTAAGATCTGAAAAATGCATTTCAGTGTATTGTATGCAAAGATTTTGCTGATCTTTATAGATGAGTAGGTGCAACTTGCCCTTGCTGGATTCTCAGAAATAGGCATCTGTATTAATATTCCTGCACTGGACTCAGTAATCCACTCTACCCTCTCCCAGTGATAGACAAACAAAGGTACCATTTAAACTTCTCAATTAAATAAATTATTAAACCTGATTATAATTTAATTTTAATTGGAGTATTGATTTTAGTTTATTTAAAAAAAAAAAAGTGAGTAATGTTGAATGTTTTGCTCATATTTTAGACCTCAACTTCATAGGTGATTACATTAAACTTTCCCGGTAAAAGGTTATTCCGTAACTAATATTTAGTTTCTTGCATCTTCCCATGAAGTAGTTTGTGCTGGTGACCATAAATGTTGTGTTTGATCCTTTAGGTAGCACAGAACAATGCTGAAAGACACAGGAGAACCCACCTGATCAACATGTAGCTTAAAAACTGATGATATCAGTGATATTTTGTTTTTTTTTCAAGTATGGGGTGGTTTATATGGCACCAGTCCTTCCAGAGACAGATAGGGTTTATCTGTCTAAAAGAGCCTCTTCTAGGAATAGTATTCCATAATTTAGTGCCCCCTGCACCCCCAGACTCTAAAACCACATCTCACTCACTTGCAGCCCCTCATCTCCTCTTCTGACTTTGGGTGGCCAGAGAGGAGAACTGCAGGCATAAAAGGCAAGGATCACAGACTGGGATAAGAACAATTTACTGGAAACAGCACTTAGATAAGAAAACAAACAGTACCAGCAAAAATATTAATAACAAAAAGTAGAAGACAAAGAAACCATTTACACGTAAAATAAAAGAATGCTTGACTTTCACTCTCCAAGCTTTCTCCCTGGAAGGAACACCCTTCTCCTCAGAAACCAGAGTGAGTCACTTTCCCCTGCCCCCGGCAATGATGTGAGATTGTATTAAATAACCTCCTAGGCACATCCACAGCCACGTCCCCTAAATTAGTGCAAAAAACCCCAAACAAACTAAAACTGTGTCCTGGCTGAAATTAGGACAGGGGAAAAGGACTATTGCCCATGAATTGGCAGGGATGATTGAGAGGGCTTTAAATTAGGTTTGAAGTGGGAAGGGGATAAGTCAAGGCTCTTTAGAGAGGAGCCTGAGGACGGCATGCTAGTGTTGGGGATGAAAACTATAGCCCAGCTGAAGTTCTTCTGCAACCAATGCAGGCAGGATGGGTAACAAGCAAACGGACCTGGTAGCTGCTGTTCAGCATGAAAGCTGTGACATAGTCACCATCACAGAAAGTGGAGTGCTGCAATGAATGGCTTTAATCTCTTCGGATGGGACAGGTGAGGAAGAAGAGGTGGGGGGCTGGCTCTGTTCATCAAGGAGTGTTTGGACTGTTCAGAGCTCAAGGACAATGGTGATGATAAGGTTCAGTGCCTATAGGTAAAAATCATGTTGAAGGCTTACAAGGCCAACATACATATGGAAGTCTGCTATAGACCACCCAATCAGGATGAAGATGAAGAGGAAGGTGAAGTATTCTATAAGTGGCTGTCATGATTGGAAGTCACTGTCCTTGTGGGAGACTTTAACTTGTCAGACATCTGCCGGAAACTCAACACATACTGCCTCTAGTGGATGAGGGAAAAACTGGGGATGTGGTCTACCTGGTCTTTAGTAAATCTTTTGATACTGTCTCCTGGAGAAGCTGTCAGCTCATAGTTCGGACAGGTGAGCTATTCACTCGTTTAAAAAACTGGCTGGCTGGCTGGGTCCAGAGAGTGGTGGTGAATGGTGCCACATCCTGCTGGCAGACAGTCACTACTGGAGTTCCCCAAGGCTCAGTATTGAGGCCAGTCCTGTTTAATATCTTTATGGACAAGGACATCAAGTGCACCACCAGTAGCTTCTCAAATGACACCAAGTTGGGTGGGAGCACTGATCTGCTGGAGGGTAGGAGGGATCTACAGAGGGATCTGGACAGGACAAGATTGATGAGCTGAGACCTAGGGTGTGAGGTTCAACAAGACCAAGTGCGGCATCCTACACTTCAACCATAATTACCTGAGGCAGTGCTAGAAGCAGGGAAAGTGGAAAGTGATCCAGTGGAAAAGGACCTGGGGGTGCTGGTCAACAGCCAGCTGAACGTGAGTCTGCAGCGTGCACATTTGGCCAAGCAGGCCAATGGCAACCTGGCCTGTATCAACAATAGTGTGGCCAGCAGGACTGGGGAAGTGATTGTACCTCTGTACTCCGCACTGGTGAGGCCACAACTCAAGTCCTGTGTCCAGTTCTGTGCCCCTCACTGCAAGAAAGACATTGAGGTGGTGGAGCGTGCCCAGAGAAGGGCAATAAACCTACTGAAGGGTTTAAGGATAAGTCCTATGAGGAGTGGCTGAGGGAGTTGGAGTTGTTTAGCATGGAGAAAAGGACACCCAGGGGAGACCTTACTGCTCTCTACAACTACCTGAAAGGAAGTTGTAGCAAAGAGAGGGTCAGCCCTTTCTCCCAGGCAAACAGTGATAAGACAAGAGGAAATGGCCTTAAGCTTTGCCACAGGAGGTTCAGGTTGGACATCAAGAGGAAACTGAAAGTCTGGTTAAGTGTAGGAATAGGCTGCCCAGGGAGTGGTGAAGTCATAATCCCTGGAAGTGTTCAAGATATGACTGAATGTGGCACCTAATGCTATGGTCCAACTGCTGTGGTGGCTTTTGGTCAAAGTTATGCAGATGATCTTTGAAGGTTTTTTCAACCTTAATGGTACTATGATTCTTTTCTATGATTCAACAGAATGTTTGTTTATGAACCCTTGATCTGATCTATTCTCTCAGTTCCTCTATTGATAGAGTTACATATTTTTCAGGTGAATGTTAATTATTTATTGTACCAGGAATGTTGCACGACTTTTTCCATACTCTACGTATGGGAAGAAAGACATTTCTGTATCTGATACACAGCTGTCAAGTGATTTTTGTCAGTGTGCTGGGCTCTCCTGAGATAGTTAACGACAGTGTTGTCTTCCAGTGGGCATATTATAGATCAATTTATGGAAATGCTAAATAATCTCTAAAAGATATACAACTTTATTCTTCATATGTACCATGTTCAGAAATTATAAATTAATAATTCTTTTTCAGACAGAAGTGAAGCCTTTATTCTGGGAACATTAGAGTCTTTGCAGAGATGTAGTTGGTGCCATTACCAGTCTTTCACATGTATAGGCATTTCTGAAGCTGAAGTATATCTGCCTCACTGAGAAGGAATAGACTGTGTAAAAATATCATCTTGTACAAAAATATATTTCTGCAGTTAATAAGAGTATTCAGATTTGATTTCACCCTCCCAAAAGCTTTAAGAAGATCCTTTTAAGTCTCAGTTTTGTGATCTTAACTCTTGCTGGATTCTGGTCTGTGCTTTAGTCTCTATAATGTTGAAAAACAAATGTAAGAAATAATATAATAAAAACATATACTAGAAATAACACTTTAGCTTTATAATAGAAGGAAAAAGGAAGATTTTGTTCTGAAAAATTTCAAAAGTAAGTTTCTCAATGATTTCAACATTACGAAGAAATAAAATCTGTATTCCAGGACCCTGAAATGCTGTATTGTGGGAGACAACGTGGAATACATGGAATGGAAACATCAGTTATAGAGGAGAAACAGAGACAGCCCCAAAGAACTC
>JAYRBT010000114.1:87444398-87492601 GCA_036023395.1 Myiotriccus ornatus
TGTCTGCATAAACCTTCTCTCTACTTAAAGTAATTGTGTGGGGGGTGTGAAAGCAAATTGACCCAAGGCAAAACCACAACATCTTTTGGTGGAGAATGCGGGCATAGACTGCCCAGAGAGGCAGTGGCCAAGTCAAACCCCGACACCTTATCAGTTGTAATTTATTTTCATCACAAATAGAATTTTGTTTGTTTTTGTTGGCACGGTTTGAAGGTTTTATTTATGTTTTTTAAAATTTATTTTGCAGTGAATCTATGAGCTAGAGAGAAGAAAAATGCACGCATGCTACTTTTTTAATTTGTTAACTGGAGGCTTCTTGCAAGACAGTCTGAATATCTGTAGTTACAACAGCTACACAAGAACCTATCCCTCCACTGGGACTTGAGAGCTGATTATTTGGAAAACAACTGTAAAGGTCATCTAGTCTCACTCCCCCTGCAATGAGCAGGTGAGTTTGTTTATACTAATACCTCCTTACCCACCTTGATAGGAGAACAAGAAAAGTAATCTAATACTATGTCTTTGGTATAATTGTTGGAATATACTTAAAATAGCTCCTGTTATTTCAATAAATTTAAATTTATATTCTTAATAAATAAGTAAATCCAAACCTATTCACGAGAATCACTACTTATCCTAAATTACTTATTTCTCAGTCATTTTTTCTGTTATATTACTCTTTCTTTGTGTTTCTCACTGTTCATCTCTTTGCCATACAGCTATGTTGATTGCAATGTGTAAGAGTGGAGCTACTGTGGAATTTTCCTTTGATTCTTTTAACACAGTGGAAAAATGTACATTCCTTCCCAACCGCATAATTGTGTTTTGGGTTTTTTCTCAGCTCAGTATGAGAATTAAATCTCCTGTAGTTTGAGCATTTGACAAAATAAAGATGAAAAGTCTATACTTTTTTATATTTCTTCACAAGTACTATTAGCTGAGGAAATCATATAACAAGCCCTGTAACTGCAGAGTGAACTAGATCCCTCTTAAATAGCTCATCCCAGTGGAAGCAGAATGTGCCAATTAAATGATCATCCCAATTACAAGAGGCTCATGGGGATATATTGTTCTGGTGTGGTTCATAATCGCTTTCATTTCGTGGATTGATTAAAACAAGAACAGCATCAGCTCCCCATCTTGATTACCTAATAGAGATGATTTATTCTGTATCCATATAGGGATTCTTTCCTGTATCTGTGGCAAAAATAGTGGAACTGATTGTACAGCATGTGCCAAAATAAAAAATAACATTTTTATTCCCATATGGCTCAGCTGAATTTTTATGGTTTGATGATGAGAACTCCATTGTCTGAGTAATGTATTTTGATATCAGAGAAAGAATTAGATATTGAGCTTCATCTTGATCCCAGAGGAATCAGCTGGAAGTATTGACTCTTGAGCCAAGAGCAAAGCTCAACACATTTGAAACACAGAAGGTGAAATCAATGATCAAAATCATGAGACTTCAGTGGAAACTCCAAAAACAAAACAAAACCAAAAAAAACCCAAAAACCAAACAAAAAACCAAACAAAACCACACAAAACAAAACAAAAACAAAAACCAAAAAAACCCCACAAAAAAACGCACAAAAAAACCTAACAAAAAAACCAAAACAACAAAACCCAAACCAAAACAAAAAAAGAAATCTTCACCTAAAACCCGAAATAAACCAATCCATTCTGTCTTCAAGTCAGACACCAATCTTTGGAGAAACTTGGGAGAACTGAGCACTCTTAGGGAAAAATAATCTTGTCACTGTTAAACAAGCCTTAAAGAAGATGTTGTTTACATGTATATAATGCTGTTTTGCTGGATTTTACCCTTTAGAAACCCAAAAGAGCTCCCAAAAGGAAAAAAAAAAAACCTGAAAAAAAATAAAAACAAAACCAAACAAACCAAACCACAACACAGATACTTTCATATATTTACACAATTAGGATAATTCAGAAAGTAAGCTTTGTTACAGAAAAGGCAGGCATGGTTGAAACAAAATAGTTATGTTATTGAATGCTTTTGTCATTGAGTTTTTAAAATTGGCTGAATCAAGCAAAGAGTGAGGTTATTCTTATCATCCACTTCAGGCGTTTCATTACAGTGTGATGAAGAGTATCTAAAATAAGAAGTCCTTATTTCTTACAGAGTCAGTAGGTGACTCCAAACAGCTAAATTAGTTCTTAAATTACATTACGTAATTACCTTGCCTCATGAGAAACAACAGGGAGGTATACATCTGTATTTTTTATTGATCATGATTGTACACTAGAGATACCATTCCAAAAACTAAAATCTGTACATTAGAGGAAACTTTGAAATAAAACTAGTACAGTACTTGTCATTTCTCTACCTTCAAAAGAAGCCAAGAGCTAATGAGAAGTTTCTACACTCACAAACTGACATTTTTTTAATGGAATACATGATTTCAATTTCAGGCAGTCTTTATATTAAATGAACTTTAATCTGGTTATTAAGATCTTAAATAAATCTCACCAGTGACCCCAAGATCTCCAAGATTTAAAGTAAGAACATACTTTATTAGGTTAAACATGGGTCTTGGTCCTTAAACTTACTTTGATATTTTAATAAACTAAGTCTATGTGTACATGTGAACATCTGTACTTATTTTTATAGTAACTTTCAGATGATTGTACATAAAGAACTTTAATCGAGTAAGTCTCAATAGTATGTGTAAACCAATATGAATAAAAGAGACAATCACTGACTAAGGAAAAATATTTCCAGTGCCATATTAAATGAGTAAAACTCAGTGAAATGTTGTGATAAGGAAGAAGTGTTGCACTAAAATGTGGCTGCAAGGGAGAGGTTCTTGTGCTGATATGGATGAGAATGTGCAGATGAATATGTAGTGAGCATGTACAGAAAAGAAAGAGGTGAAATTATGAGATGAAATTCTGCCAACAAAAGTGCATTTTCACTTATATAGGACTAGCATTCCATTCAAACTCTTTGATTGCAAAAACAGAATACCCATTAGCCTTCCTAATGCATTTTCTTGCAGGTAAGGTCCTTCAATGCCACTTACCCCTATCCTTCCTATAAAAAACCTATAATAGATTGGCAGAATCATTTTATCTTTCTCATCTTTGTGGATCATCATTAAAGGCTGCTGTACATGCCTAGTTTTCTATCTTTTTCTTGGCTTTTTACAAATAAGCTCCTTTAGGAGACCCTCCTGCTATGAGTATGGATCCAAGAATAAGTGCTCTTATGTTTAGCCATCAGCAATTTAATGTTCTTTTCCAGTCCCAAGGGTAACAACCTGTTCCTTTTATCTCTTATATTTTATCTTTCTGTACAACCACTGCTTCTAGCACCATTTTTCTGTCACTGCTGCTTATCCTTGTACAGCCTCCTTTGGAAAGTAGCATGTTATCAGTTAAATACAGCTCCTGAAAATTCACTTTCTTTTCTCTCCAGGTATCGAAATCTAGCTAAGTAGTTCATTACAAGGGTCTCACTCCCACGGTAAGTTTCTCAGCTTTCATGACTCTTGAGGGGGAAATTTTCAGTGGGGTGAATGAGGAATTAAAAGTGCAACTGCCGTTGCTGGCAATGGGAGTGGTGGTTTGATTTCTTACACTTCACATTGTCAGTTCACCTGTTGATGTCTAGGACATGCTTCAGGGCAAAACCTAAGTTGTAAAACATTATAATTGACAATAAAATTTTAAAGAAATACATTTATGATTTTTAAAATTCAACTTAGGTTAATTGAATTCTTTAGATACATAAGTTACAAAAAATATATATAATCAGAAGCATAACAGACTTTCCTAAATCTATTTCTAATATTTCTAGGTGCATCAAATGCTTTCCTAATTCCTAGGTCACTATGCCCAGTGCAAACTTCTCTAAAGATATTTTTTTTATTTTAGATCCAACATATTAAATATCCACAGATGTAATTTGATTACTTGATATTTCACAGAATCCATTCTTTTTCACTGGAAAAAAAAATGTAAATAGTAAAAAGTTATTCTTTAGAAAGGAATAACACTACCTTATGATTCTTAGAAGATAGAGTTTACAAAAATGGTTTAAAAGAAAACATTTAAAAATATTGAATGGAGACAGTTGTGGTTTGTTTTTGTTTTTCTAGACCAAAACAAAAAAGGAAAAAGTAGTTATAATTACTTTCAGGGTATGACTACAGAAGTATTGTGGCATCCACCTCCAGAAATGCTCTCATATATATGCTTAATATAAAGCATATGATTTATCAGATTACTCAAAGGTAGACTCTTGTTAAAAGTTATTGTGAGCAAGCTCTGTTAAATTATCAGCAAATTATTAACAATATTAATTGGCTCTCTACATGCCAGCTTCCCTAACAGCATTAAGTGCCAGCAGATATGTAAATGGTATTCTACAATTCAAAATGGAAATAGCAAATCATGACTATAAGGCACAAAACTGTAAAACTTTTGGAGAATTTATAAACTAATGTGCCATTGTTTTACATACTTAAGTGACAAAAATACAAACATTTATTACATTAGAATTGCACTAAGAAAAAATAATCATGGCATTTTTATGTTGGAAATTGTGTTTACCCTATATTCTCCTACTTGCTATTTCCCTACTAAAGGAACAACTGTTTTAACCCATGACATTTCTGGAAAGAAAAAAGGAGGAAAAATCATTTAAGAATTCTCTCAACCCCTTTTATTTAGAGCAGTTTGCTTTTTTGCTTGAGGTACTCTGATTTAGTAGATAAAAAACTCTTAGCAATTGTAAAAGACATTTACAGCTTAATATCATGGTTTAGGAATGGTACTCCCCAGTTTAGTTCTTCTACTGAGACTTCAAACCACACTGCTGCTTGCTCCCTCCTCCTCCCACCTCTTCCACCCTTCCCACGGGTGGCTGGAGAGGTGAATTGGAGGCACAAAAAGAAAAGATCACAGATTGAGATAAGAACAATTTACTGGAAACAGCACTGAGATAAGAAAATGAATAGTAACAACAATAATAATAGCAAAAGCATTAACGAGAGAATTATTTACATTCAAAAATGCTCACCACAGACCCCTGAGACAATAAAAAATGGCCAAAAGGTTCCTCACTCCACCACATTTAGTTCCACTGGAAAGGGACGCCGCTCTTTCCCTTATCCCCACCCCTGGCAATGATGTAATGGGATGTCTTGGTCATGCCCCCTCCTGCTGATCTGGGCTGGAACCAGGACACTTACAACAGTAATTGGTGGCAAGATAAATCAGAAGTATCTCTACTGAAATCCCTCCAATTATATCTTCTCTGTACAGTGGAAGTGATGGGAAAGCAAAGTTCCCTCTCTGGAGAGCACAGAACCACCACAGATTGCATTCTTGAAGCTATTCAAAACTCAGCTGGACGTGGTCCTAAGCAACCTGTTGTAGCTGGCCCTGCTTAAGTACAGTGGAGTTGGACTAGATGATCTCCAGAGGCTGCTTCTGACCTCAGCTGGTCTGTCATTCTATTATTGTATGGATGGGTAATAATGACTGAAGTGTTTCTGGAACCACTTGGCTTACGGAAGTTACAGTCTTACAGAATACTAACAAGCAGTTGAGTTGAAACCCAATTATCCAGACAGAGGAAAAAACAAACCAAAACCCCAAATCTCTCACAAGTATAAGTTTCTACAAACAAATGTCTCTACAAACAAAATATTTCAGCTCGAAATAACCTTTATCTTGAGTATTCCAAACCAAGAAGAGATTAAATGTTGTTGGTAAATTATGGGTTTGGATAACTTATTTATCAACAAAAAGTGTGGTAATAATTTTCTGCTATTTTGCAGACAAATGTTCATAAGAAGTTGCAGGTTCCTATACCTGTTCTCCCACTCCTGTTTTTTTTTTCTGACTCCTATAGTGCCTACTGAATTGTAGTAAAGTTGGATTTTAAGTTCAAATAGCTGTGCTGGCAATCTATCTCGCTATCACCTGTTCCTGACACACTGAGAGATGAAAGTGATTTATATAGATTTATAATAAAACAAAAAATACAACTACCACTGAAATTGTGCCATGTTTTTTTTATACTTTACCCACCTGCTCTGTAAGTGGGAGATAATGCTTCAAGAATTTGATGAATGGAAACCAGGTTCTCTTCTAGTCAGACAGTGGTTTTGGATCAAATCTATGTCATTCCCAACTATACACCGTCTGGATGATGTACAATGCCAAATTATTGGGCATATTTTATGTCCCCAATGTTACAACACAGTAATGAGTGAATTAGAAAAATACCCAGAGATTTAACTTGCATATTTTCCTCTCAGGACTACCTAGAGAGAGTTGCCTCTTCACGTTGTTAACTGTATAATTTCACAAGTACCAACAGATTTATCCCAGATGTTGTGCTGATGTCAGCATGACTGTCATGTCTACTCTTTGCTATCTCTCTTGAGATGCATTGGTAAAGGATTCTATCACTTTTATATAGTTATGAAGACAGGGCTGCTTTCCAACCCAGTGATGTCTATCAGAGAAAAAACTACTAATCTTCGTAAATTTGTTATTAAAATGCTTTTAAAATTATAAATCTGCTCTCTTATCATCTATCTATTTTCCTGATTATTACTTTGTTGCTGTTTCTTATTTTGAAGAACATGAGACAATCAAATCCATACTACATTAAAATATTAGGTGAAAATGTATGCCAGGAAGCAAAGGAGACTGACAAATGAAACCATGCATGTGCTTCAAAGTGCCAGGAATGTTAAGTATGGTATATATGCAAGAAAGTGTTACAAAGCCATTTAATACTTTTCATTGTGTAGTTAAAATTTCCAAATTAGGCTGAAGGCATGATATACAAGAATCTGTTAAAACCAACATTGTTTAGCACCCACAGAAAAAAAGACACTTTCCGAAAGAAAATTAAAGTTTCAGCAACTCAGAGAAAAAGAATCTAATGAATCATACAATTATTAAGGTTAGAAAAGACCTCCAAGGTCATTGAGTCCAACCTTTGACCAAACACCACCACACCAAATAAACCACAGCACTAAGTGTCACATCTGGTCATTTCTTCTATACTTCCAGGGATGGTGACTCTATCACTTTCCTGGGCCGCACAATGCAATGCTTAACCAGCCTTTCAGTGAAGAAATTCTTCCTGGTGTCCAACCTGAACCTCCCCTGGTGCAGTTTGAGGCCATTTCCTCTTGTCCTGTCACTAGTTGCCTGAGAGAAGAGACAGACCCCCCCACCTGGCTACAACCTCCTTTCAGGTAGTTGTAGAGAGCGATAAGGTCTCCCCTGAGTGCCCTTTCCTCCAGGCTAAACAACCTCAACTCCCTTAGCCACTTCTCATAGGACTTACTCTCTAGATCCTTCACCAGCTTTGTTGCCCTTTTCCATCACCTAAATATCTTTCTTGTCGTGAGGGGGCCAGAACTGGACACAGAACTCGGAGTGTGGCCTCATCGGTGCTGACTACAGGGGGGACTTCCCTGGTCCTGCTGGCCATGCTTTCTGATAGAGGCCAATATGACATTGGCTTTCTTGGCCACCTGGACACACTGCTGTCTCATGTTCATCCAGCTGTAGACCAGCACCCCCAGGTCCTTTTCCATTGGACCACTTTCCATCCACTTTTCCCCCAGCCTTTAGCACTGCATGGGGTTGTTGTGACCCAAGTACAGAATGTGATACTTGTCCTTGTTGAACCCCATACTGTTGGCATCAGGCCATCGATCCAGCCTGTCCAGATCCCTTCCTACCTTCCAGCAGATCAACACTTCTGCCTAACATAGTGTCATCTGCAAACTGACTGAAGGTGGTTTCAATCCCCTCATCCAGATAATCAATAAAGATATTAAACAGAACTGGTCTCAATATTGAGCCCTGAGGATCTGCACTAGTGACCATCTGCCAGCTGGATGTGGCACCATTTACCACCATTTTCTGGGCCTGGCCATCCAGCCAGTTTTTAACCCTGGAAAGAATGCATTCGTCCAAGCCATGGGCTGCCAGCTTCTCCAGGAGAATACCATGGAAGAGAGTATCAAAGGCTTTACTGAAGTCCAGAGATACTAAACCCCCAACCTCTCCCTCATCCATCAGATGGGTCACCTGGTCATAAAAGGAGATCATGTTGATCAAGCTGGACATGACTTTCCTAAATTCGTACTGACTGGGCCTGATCCCCTGGCTGCCCTGTATGTGCCACGTTATTGGACTGAAGATGATCTGCTCCATGACTTTCCCTAGCACCAAGGTCAGGCTGACATGCCTGTAGTTACCCAGATTCTCCTTCTGACAATTCATGTAGATGGGTGTCACATGTAGGACCTCCCTTGTTAGCCAGCACTGATGATAAATGATGGAGACTGACTTGGTGAGCTCTTCCACCAGCTGTCTCGGTGCCCTTGGGTGAATTTCAAGACCCATAGACTTGTGAGTGTCTAAGTGTCACAGCAAGCCACTAACTACTACCTCCTGGATTACAAGGGGTCTCTTCTACTTCCCATCCCTGTCTACCAGTTCAGGGTCTGGTTGCCCCTGAGGATAACCAGTCCTGTTAAAGACTGAAGCAAAGAAGGCATTAAGTACCTCATCCATGGTGAAAATGTTCCCTTCTCACAGACTCCTTTACACTACACAGTGTATACAGCTGTAGGGAAAAGTGCAGTACAACAATTCTTTAATAGGCTGCACTGAGGCACTCACACAGCTTTTAAAGAGAATATCTATGTGAGGAGTGTCCCCATGTATTGGCTGACTGTACTTCACTGCAATAAATTACTGAGAATACGTGGAATCATTTCCGCTTAATAAACAAGGAGAGATAGGCTTTGAATACTAAGATGAATTTTGAATTAGAAGTATTTATCTCTACATTTTGGCATATCTGTTCTTTACAATCTGAGAAATTCCAATAGGCATTTGTATGGCTTTATTTTCACTTGTTGCAAGAATTCATCTGTACTCATCTATTAAAAAAAAACCTGCTAGTCAACTTCATCTCTCACATATTCTGATATAGATAAAGAATATAAGCTGAAGTCTATACAAATATAGTTTCATATCCATATCCACATTCATATTTTGGATCCTATGTCATGATGTCTTTGGAATTTCTCACTTGAAACAGGCAGCAGATTCTACAGTGCCTTTTGGTCTAGATAGTCTGTCTGATAGACTTCTGATATTCTTTTAAGATCAACCTTATGAGTCTGAGTCATCCACCTAAAACTTAAGAAATATGCCTAAACAAACTCTGAGTTTTGTTGCCTAAAACATTTAGATGGGTGGTGTATGCTACTTAAAAGTAAATAAATGACATTTATATAAGTATGAAAGTTCTAAAACCTAAGGAATGTTTTCTCAATGTAAATAGTATCAGAAAAAAAAATGAAGTAAAAAGTATTGGTCAGCTGCAAGATAGATTAGTAGGATAAACGGGTTAAGGCTAAAATGTTGTGTATGGCCTGAGTATATAGGAGAGAAAGAGTTCAATTCTCCGTATTCTTCCGAAGGTGAAGCACATCTGAAGTCCCTACTTTTAGGAAAGTGGAAAGACTTTCTAAGATTCCTTAAAATGCTGAAAATGACAACCTTCTCCCTCCTGCTTCCTATCAGAACAAATCACTTGTATTTAATGAGAACAATAATGTTAAGGGTTGGTCTCTCTGCTTTCAATTAAAAATGTGTTAAGAGAGCTGAGCTTTGATAGGCTTGATTTTAGACAGGAAAAGTATCGAACAAACACAAAAGAGCTTTGTAACACTATTGCTATTAAAAGTGCAAGATTTTTGGAAGTCTTTTTACTCTTATTTAATTGGATTTTTGATGCAGCAGAAAAGTAAACACTGCCTTTTCTGTCAGTAGTAACCTCATGTTTAACATATTTTTTCCTACATGTAGGGTTATAGACTTTTTCAGTGACTAGCATTGTGACTGTGTATGTTAATTTTATGTAGTATCAATAACATGTAAAAATCTACAAAATGTTGAAAAATAAACCTAAACCACATCAATCATACAGTCTTAAAGGAAAAAATGGGTTTCACTGTTTCAGAAAAATATATGTGTTGCATTAAAAAAAACATTATTGCTTCTCTGAATTGTACGGCATTTCAAAAAAATGATGTAGTGATCGTTTTGTAAATGGATGGTGAAAATGAGTTTCAGTAACTGTACAGTCTTACAAAAAAATTTGCTTTTAAATTTGTCAGGTTTGTACTTAAACTTTTTAAGATACAAATGTTAAGATACAATTTTTAAGAGGTATTTTCGGGTTTTTTTTGTTAATTAAAAGTCTGATATATATCTAGATAAAGGGTTTTGATACAGAAGCAGACTAGAACCAGTTATTTGAAATGTACGTCTTGTTCTAACTAACTAACTAACTAATTCTAATACCTTGCTAGACCATAAATGCCAATCTGACAAATAATGAGAAACAATTTCTGTCATCACTACTGAAGGTAAAGCATTTATGTTTTACTTCACAGTATTGTGGCTACCCTTATATTTTAGATATTCATACCCTGAGGTTCCTTGCTCTATACCTTAAAGTGTGGCTAGTGTCTAGCATTCTGTAAGAGACTCTGCAGGACACTTGATCCAGATTTATTCTGGAGTCTATGTGCTCTTCCGCAACATGTAATGGTTTATTTTGCATAGCAGGTTACATAATAAATATGACTGTTCAGAAGTGTAGTATTTACGTAACTTAAAAAGACATAAATGTTGCATCCCCTATGCTGAAAGATTAGAGCAGAGAGAGATAAAGTTGGCAGGATTATGTACTTCTGTTGATAGGGGTTAATTGTCCCAATACCATACAATGTTTTCAGTGTGAGGACCTAATTAAATAATTACAAAAGTCTTCCTTTTGTACATGAAAACACATGCACTTCAGACAGTCAGAGATCATGGGGTGACCCAAGAAGCCAAGTTATTGTACAGATGCAGCACATGCTTAAAGTAAAATAAGCTTAATTAGGTACTGGGAGCCAATACCACATTAGTATGGGGCTTTTAGTTAGCAAACTTATGATGCTGATAATTGTACTGTTTATTTATTACAACCTAAATTATACTGTTTATTTGAAGTGAATTATGTTACAGGTATGTAACTGCTTAGATTAAGCAGTTACACTCTTTGACTAAGTATGGATACCTATGCCATATTCTTCCTCTGAAAAATAGGAAGCACCTTTCATTTTCAATATGTTGTTTTGAATGTGTGCATTAAAGCTAAAAAAATTGCTGGTAAAGTTTAGAGCTCAAAGCATTTTTTTATACCTCTAATGAATTCAGTGAAATACAAGCCTCAGCTGAACAAGGAAGGGGAAAAATATCTTCAGAGATTCTCTTTGTTGTTTCAGAAGATTAGTTTCAGAACATTTTTTGAATTTTTGTCATATGTGGAGAAAATTTCTCATTCCCTTTTGTGTTTTTCCTGTGTTACATTTATATTGTCATTTTAGGTCTCTCTAGTTTTGTTCAGGTGCTGAACATTATCCTACTCTTCCAGAGACTACTCTGAAACAAGATGGTAGCAAGCTCCAGGTTTTCCTGGTCAGTGTAAGCAGTTTTACATGTCAGTTTAACAAGACAGAATGACAAGGCACTTCTTGTTGGAAACCATATGGCTGTTGTTCTACTTGTAGATTAAACACCACCTGAAATACTCCTGGGTGCTGAAATTCAATCATCTCTGCCGCTAAACTGCTAAAGAGATCTCATGTTTTCAATCTGTGCAAACTGGAGGTCTCAAAAATGATTTCTGGATGTAGTTTTGGAGCTACAAGACTCTATAGGCCATTTCCAATGCATTTAGCGTGCACCCATGCTCCTCTGGAAGCTAAAATATTTTACTAACGTAACATAACGTAACATAACATAACGTAAAACATAACATAACATATATAACACATGCTGCTTTTTACCAGCTGCATTCAGTGCCTGGGGGCATAGCAAGGAACATGTAGTTTACTACTGTGAAGGAAGTCTGTGGCCCACTTGAGGAAAGGAGATTTTAGTCAGGGAGTTCTTCTACCTTAAGATTTGAAAAAGTAGATTATGAGAAAACTGATCTCGAGAGACAGAGGTTAGAGAAAGGAAAGTGAAAAAAACCCCTTTCTATGTATAGAGCTGAACAGTGTGGGTTGAGACGGGTTGATGGAAATTTGGCTCTAAGGACTGAGGTTCATACAAATATAGTGTGATTCAGAATTGAATCTGAAGTCTTTTGTACCTATATGGTAAATGGATCCTTATAGGGCTTTGGTTTTGTTCACTCCCTCAGAATTTCTATGTGGTAGGTGTGCTAGAGACCTTCAGATAATGTTGCAAAGGGTAAAGTTCAATTTCAGAGAAAGTGTCCAAATAAGAGTTGTCTAAATTTTTCCTCTTTTGTAATCAGTGCAGACTCTATCGTACCAAAACAGTCAATGCACAATTCAGCCATCAGCTGTTAGAGATGAGGTTTCAGTCCCTAATTTAGATATCTTCATGTTAGAGGTTCATAAGTGAAAAGACCATAAGAAACTACTGTATTTGGCATAAGAAACAGGAGGGCACAGCAGGGTGAGAAGCTCATAGAAGTTGCTGATAGTGCCCTGAGGTATGGCCAATTTCACAGATGGTTCAGGGGGGTTATGAGGGATGACAAAACTTCACAGACAATTAAACAGAATAGTAGGGACATTTTCGAAACGGAATCTGATAACACTAGAATTATCTATTAGCAATACCCTAAAAGGAGAATATTACCTGAGTAATCACAACAGAAATACCAAAGTCAGGTACTCTTGTACCAAAACAGAGACCAATGGCAAACAAGTAATTAGAGATGACTTTTATATTTAGGAAAGCCAAGGGTAGAGAAAGGCAGGGATGCAGGTGGGTGGATGAAAGAATGGGAGGCGGGCTGGGGTGTAAAAAGGACTAGGCAGGTATAACCAGGCTGCTGTCTAGTATACTTGTCTGACCTGTCTGATCACTGCAGTGTGTCGTATGACAATCTGTTAAGGGAAGTTTTCCAATCTGATTTTCAGATAAGGCATGTGGGAATTGAATTACAAAGGTTTGTAGCTGTAAATAGGTCCTTTTCCTTTGAAAGTTCTTTGTATTATACTTGGAAAACTTGATATTTTTAAAAAAACATATTAATTTTTTTCAGCTTTTAATTTTTAAAACATATCAGGAGTACAAATCATCTATTCTCTTCTCTTCTTAGAAGTTCTTTGGAACTTCAGAAAAATAAATTTAAAGTTTCATCTGTTTAAACAAATAGTTGGAGTACTAAACATTTTTTTGAAGTTTTTTATCTCCAAAATTTATTTAAGAGCAGATGAAAACAAACAAAAAATCTGCATTTTAACTTCCTGACTGAAGCTTTTTCATTTTGCAATTCAAATTTTACTCTCTTGCTGTTATGATATTGCCACTTCACTGGTTTGCTAGTTGCCTAACTATGAAAGACATAATTTTCTAATTTGAAAGTCAAATAAAAGATAAGAAAATTCCTGTATTTTTCTGTTATTGATCATAAAGAAGCTACAAAAGAACAAATCTAATCTTTTACCTTCAGATGTCATCTTCCCAAATACTTATTTACTATGTTCAGGTTCCCTGTGCAAAGAAAGATGCACATTTTTGATTGTGGAACTAAACCAGACCTCTAAACCTTTTAAAATGTGCCCATGACTAGTTTTTTCTGCCAGCAACTGAAGCAAGGAAGATGGAAACATCTCTTGATTTTATGGTTGAAGGTTTCAGAGGCCAAATGAACTAGATACCAGGTTTAGCAAAGCCAGAAAGTAAGTACCTGTCCCAGTCAGACAACCTGATCTAGCTTCTTACATTTGTTTACTGTTTTATTGTATACTGAGCTTATTGTAGTGGCCTTGGTAGATAACTCGGGATAAGCAAAACTCTGAACTCTCTCTGCGAACTGTCTCAGGAGCCTACGCTTCCAGCTACTTAAATCAGTCAACACAAAATGCAAGGAACACAGGTATATTTGAATCTTGCAGGTGCTCACTACATACACAGGATTCTAGAACAGGCAGTCTTGTGCCGGCAGCAGGTGCCTCCCGAATACGGATGAAATCTCTCTGAACACAAAAGCTAGAGTGATGGGGGCACCTCCATTGTCAGAGGGTACCCTGAGTTCCTCCCTGTACCCTACCTATGAG
The DNA here is from genome assembly GCA_036023395.1 of Myiotriccus ornatus. Taxonomy (NCBI): domain Eukaryota; kingdom Metazoa; phylum Chordata; class Aves; order Passeriformes; family Tyrannidae; genus Myiotriccus; species Myiotriccus ornatus. Next base: position 87,458,567 of record JAYRBT010000114.1, read on the forward strand.
CTACTGTGTGTTTTGCATTAAATTAATGTCCTGACCTAATCTGCTACTGGATGAGAAAGGAAATCCTTTATGACTACAAATTCATTTTCATCTTCCAGAAGAAACAAACGTCTTCCTAAAAGGGTCTTGTTCTTGGGTGTACACAAAAAAATGCTACCACTTCAAAGAGTGACTAAGGCCAACCTGGGACAAATTTCAGCAGTGCCTCCATGAGATACTGGTAGGATTTTAGAAATCTCTGAGCAGAAGACATTAGAAGAAAGGTAGTGAAAACTACAAATACCTCCAAATTGGTATAAATCAACAGTACAAAACTGTGCTCTGCAGAAACATATTTGTCTCAGCTTTTTTTTCCTATTTTTTCCCCTCATGAAAACTGAGACTCAATTTATTTTTTTCCATTTGTTGGACAATTTCCTAATTTCACAATTAAGTAGGAATTTCTTTTTTTTTCTCTTAATTTTTCTGATAAAGCTAGAAAAATAAATCCTTGCTTTAGAATCAATCCAAGGTTTTTCTCATTTTCTATGTCAGTTAAGTTAGCTTAAAATACGAAGTCTTCTCTGGCTACATGACTTACAATTCAAGTACTGAATCCAGAAGATCATTCTTTCTCTCAGGAGACACCTACCTGACATCCCTTTTGTTGCTAGTTGTAGAGTTTAAATGTCTGACTGCTTTCTGCATGTAGCTTTGCTCATTGCACTTAGAAACACTTTCGTAAAATGTTCTTGCAAAAATGTGTTCCTGCTCCCTCCCCATACATGCATTCCTTGAAATATGTGCAGCATTGGGAAAGACTTACAAATATCTAGTGTTGGGGTGCAGGGGGGACCAACCCAAACAACTACAAAATTGTGTTTCTAGAAAATGGTTACTTAATCATTTAGAAATGGATTTTGGATAGATTTGGGTTTTTTTTTCTATTGTGATGAAAGGAGCTGACATCTGGCATTCCAATCACCCAAGTCTAATATTTGCAGATTACATCTGCATTATATCTAAAGATGACTCCGTGTTTTTGAGGACTGAGAGCTTCAGGTAAAAAAGCCTGAGGTTGGCAGAAAAGTCAGTCTGAAGCACTCTGGATTTTTTCCAAGATCTGCTGAATCTCTTTCATCCTTTATAGTGACATCAGCATTTTATACCTCAATATTTATTCTAGGGAGGAAATAATTCTCAAAGCAAAATAAACAATGATATCACTAAACTGTGAAGTTTGCCTAGGAAGGCAAATAAGAAGTCCCTATATATGGTACATATGGCATGGACTGAAAGAAAGACCTATTTGTCAGAAGACATTTCTTTTTTTTTTTTTCTTTTATTGTAGGAGAGGACCAAGGAGCTTGTGAAAGATTTTTATAATTTTTTAAAGATGCAAGCTTTCACACAATGAGTTCTAATAAGAAGTTCCTGAATATGTTGCAAGCTGTCAAAATGTAGAGCTGTGAGCTCTCATCTTGTTCAAAGGCTATTATTTTCTGGTAATATATATATCAGATCTCCTGCTGGCATTCAATAACCTAACAACCAACAAAAAGAGATAAAAAGAAAAAGAGTGTCACAAACTTAATTGTCTTTATATATGACTTATGCGACATCATGAAAATATTGACAACACATTAGCTGGAATAGAATTTGGTTCAGTTGATATCTGACAAGTTTTGCCAGGGAGAACCATGAGCTACACAAGCTGGTGAGACCAGTGTTTTCACCAGAGTCCTCCAAGGAGCCTCTGGAAGCAGAATACATGAGTCAGCACTCCCAAATCTTCCACAAGAACTTTGCTAGTGCTGCAGTGTGATGATGAATTGTTTGATGTCCTTTCTAAGAGAGGACAAAACCAAGTTCCTGATGATTTCTGCTTCTCTCTGTTACTATACTTGTACTGCAGCTGCTTTTTTTTGGTGTTGTCTATATTTCTAAGTGGTTGAAAGAATCCTGGAGTTCAGTTTCTCCTCATATCTTATCTCCAGCTCCTTATTAAATTTTTAGTCCTAATTTATTCAATTCTCAGTAGCTGGTTAAGACATTTTCCTCTTCAATTTTGTGTATGTGTAGATTTTTTTACTTCTGCTTTAATTTTGGAAAATATATATAACTGTCTACCTATTTAACGGAGACCTGCCCCAAAAGCAGTAACTACAGAAGGGCAGCCCAGTTTCAGTTATTGTAATAGCAACTTTATAGATAGATCAGGGTAGATATTTTGCTCCTATACAGAACAAAACTATGAATATATTGGGGGAAAAAAGTACTAAGATAACATAATTTTTATGATTTATAAACCTACTAACAATTCCGGTACTTGTTCCAACATATAAGTTTCTCTTTCTCTCTTACTTCTCTCTTCAAATATATATTGCTATAGAAGTTAAATTGTTGCTGAACTGGAAGGTAGCAAATTTAGATTGCAGAAGGAGATATGAGAAAAAATAGCATGTCTTCAGATAAAGGACTGCTTTGAAGTCGACATATGTTCACAGAAGTATTTTCACAAGCTTCCATATCCTTACAAAGTCTTCCTCCCAGATAATCTGTGTAGTCACATAGACTGTTTAAATGAAACCATGTTACATAACTTTGCCAATACCTTTAATATGATTAGTCTACTCTATATCTGAGACAGCCATATTTCTTTAACTGTAGAAGGCATGCTTCAGTTCAGTGACTGAAATTTAAAGCTAAGGGTCCAGTTGTTATCGTTTAACATAAGCACACTATTAAAACTGTTTGGAGGTTATGCTACCTCCATGAATATTGCAAATTGCGCAGGGATACAAAACTCACTTTAATGTCTTATCTTTCTTTTTATATGATTTTGATCATCTCAAAACAAACTTATTTTTCACTGTGTCTCCTGATCACTCTGTCTTGAAACTCTAGTTTTCCTTGTATCTGTGCCTGGACTGTGATACTCCAGGCTGTTGAAACAACTCTTCTGTATTCAAATTCCATCACTTGCCTGGCATCCTTCAGCAGGAATTTAGAAGAAGGTATAGAAAATACATTTGTGCTTCTGAAAGGGGAATGAGACACTGATAAGCATTAAACTAGAGAGTAGTGTAGGCTCAGGAAGGAGTCCTGGAAGGGACTATCCAGGAGGGGATAGTATTCCCAAAATACATTAATTGTCTATGCTGGAATGAGGGCAGCCAGCATGGGACAAGGAAAACAAAGGAAATTATGCCTAACTAACTAGATTGTTTTCTATGATGAGCTGATCAGCTATCTGGTCAGAGGGAGGGCAATCTTTTGAAGGGTCTTTAATAAGGGTAAATCTGGGATTCGAGTTTCTTGGAACTGCACAAACAAATTAAAAAGCCAATTATTCATAGGTTTGGTGATATTTATTTGGTTTGGCAGTCTTGCTATTTATTTTGATTAAAATATTTTCTTCAGTATGTTCATGCAACTGACGACAAATCCTAAGGTATTTTGCAGGCATCACTGCAAAGTTATCTAAACCACAAAATTATCATGACAGCACAGAAATAGTCATTAAACTTGAAACTCAGACAGACATGGAGCAATGTACTTTAGCAGACAGTGCTGAAATTATTACATAAACCAGAAATAATAAGGAATACCAAAAAAGGACAGAAGGAAGAAGAAAATAAAGATAGAACATGGTTACTTGTTATTTTCATTCATTTTGACTGGAAATAATCTACCGTGCAATTCTAAAAAGTTCCAGCTTTTTCTGGTATTTTCCCAAATTCTTAAATTATATATACCATTCTAACACATTTTATTCTCAATTTACCAGAACTGTTTAACAGAACTTTATACAATAGCCTATTATTGTATGCATTCTCTATAACTGAAGATAAATACTCCAGCTTTAGAGGAAAACAAAAACCAACAAAACCCATCAAAAACAAACAAACAAAACAAAGAAAAAAAGGGGAAAAGCCACTCACTCAAAGCATTCATTGTGCATCTACATCTATGTTTTGTTTTGAAGCTGTTACAAGTGGCTAGCCCAGTTGCGTTATTTACAGAGGCATGTCCTGATTCACAGAGAAGTTCTGATGCACAAAACTAGATTCTTTTGATTTTGCATGAAATGTACCATTAGATTTTGATGAGACAGTCTGAAAAAGTGAACAATTAATAGCAAAATGAAGTTTTTCATTGGGTACAAAACATACATGCGAACTATTGACAACTGTCTGTGCGTTTGAGCTGCCAGCTATGCTTCCAGGCAACTGCTGCTGGTCCCTATATATGGAAGCCAGAACAAGATATAGAAGAAGGTTGGCTCAGATCTGAAGGGAGATTTCTGTCTTGTCCACTCAGTGACTGATTCATGTTTTTGCTTCACAAAGATCCTGTGTAGAGTTCAAGATAGAGTGAGGAAAAAAAAACAACAATGCTACAGAAGGGTCCCTACTGCTTGGTGCTGACAGCAGCCTCTCCGGCTCTGATGCAATCTTAGCATCAGAATTTGAAATCCTATATCCAGAACCCCTTTTTACCATCAGCAAAGCTGTCACAGAAGTAGGAATTTCCACAAAGTAATTGTCTATTTTTGTCCTCATACAAAAGTCAGTTTAAGATGACCAGAATTAGTTCAACTGGTGTATTCTCCAAGAAATAACCATTCCCCTAATAATGGCCTCTTCATATGGATGTTAACCAGCTCAGAATTAGGAGTGGTTCAAGAAATAAATAGGAATATTGGTTTATCTTTTTGCATAAGGGATGTTAAATGATTGATGGTGGTAAAACAGTAATGCAGTATGGTCATCTGGACATCCTTTCCAACGGTGTTCACAGCCTCACAGGTGAGGAGTTAGATGTGCTGGACAACTTGTATTCTGATAGCTTTGAATCATATGCATGATAAGGACATTTAGTCCTCTTTTTTTATGACTGCTTTTGTCCCCTTGCATGACTGAGAGAATAACACTGAAGAGTAAGCATACCTCAGTATTACATATTACCCTTCTTAGATGAAAACAAGCTTGTTTTCATTAGGAAACAGCTGGGGGAAAGCATCACTCAATACTTATCTGATGGAAATGTATTCCTGTTTGTTTTGTAATTTCTAATGCTGTCCTAATTGATTTAGCATAAACAACAGATTTATTTTGCATTTACAGTCGTATCAGATACATATATACTGATATAAAATACTGATATATACTGATATATAGAGCATTTATGGGTAAGGTAAGTATAAAATCAATTATTCACAGATGTTTTTCTGTTTCTCTAGCTAAGAAGCTATATCCTTAGGGTATGTCTTTACAGTACTCCAGAAGCAGTTAAAATGATCATGAAAGTCTGTTTTGGTTAAGTGTTTTGTATAATATAAATGTTCATCTGCAGTCATTTTAGTATTGATCATTCTTGATTAAAAACTTTTGTCAATCTTAGAGTTAAAATCCATAAGGAAGTCTTACAATAAGCGCTCTTCATTCTTTGCTTTTTTTCTCAGCCAAAATTAAATTAGAATTTCTTTTTTAATGTATTTTATATTGCTAGAATTTCTCTCTTTCACATTACTGGGAAAATTTATGGAGGCTAGATTAAACCAAACTGTATATCCTGCTGTTCTGTAAGATTCTGCACTATGATAGTAAATTCCAAGATGTGAGGTACATATATGCTTTTATTAAGGGTAGCTGCAAAGTTGAGGTTTTAAACAATCTATCACTTAGTTGAATAAATTTTAGTGTTTTAATTTCCAGAGTTACATATAATTTTGTTCTGGGAAATTAAGCTTCTGTGTCTGAAGCTTGAGTTCTAATTGTAATTCTTCTGTGTGGGTTGGGATTCGGACTAAAATGACATTTTATACTGATGCCACAAACTCTCAGCTAATAGTGATGAGGTAGAGAAAAGTGTGATTCTCCTGAGAGAAAATTTGCTTTACAAATCTTAGGGGAACTTTGGACTTGCAGTGTGTTGACAGGCTCAAGACAAAATTTCAGCTGAAGCTTGGACACCAAAGTAACAGATTTATCTGTTGGGAAGTGGGACAAGTGACAACTCCAGGTTCCTTTGGCAGTATTTTTTTATCTGTTTGCTTGGTCTGATGGCAAGAAAAGTTCACTGCTATTTCTGCTGTTAAGAAGATATTGAAAAAGCCAATACTACTTTCGCTGTCAGTAGAGGCTGTTGCTGACATTAAGAAAGTTCCTAGTAGTCAAATGACCTTGAAACTGAAATGTTAACCAGAAGAAATGTAAGTTACATAAATTACTGTACAGTGTTTAGGCACAGAGTCATAGAAGCAAAATCATACTGTATTCTGCCAAAGAAGAGACAAGAACTAATACAGAGAGGAAAAAAAATGCGATAACTGAAAGCTACAGGGAGGACATGGAACAAATTTGTTTAAACTTTCAGAGAGGTCATTCTGATACTTTAACTAGCTGTGTAAACAATCTTTTTCAGGTGGCCAAGAGATGAGTACATTACAGAAGAATTTCATCCTTTTAGAAGAATTATATCTTATATGTTGAGATGGATATTGACTAAACTGGTACTTTAAAACTAAGCAGCTGAAAAATGAAAGTGTACAAAGTGTGAGTTCATCGTCTACAGTGATCTGTGCTAGGGAAGATCTGTGCAAGGCAGTTTTATCTGTAAGCTCACAGGGAAGGTTTCTATGGCTTTTTCTTTAAGGCTGTGTCTCATTCCATTTTTCTATTTTATTTCACAGGGAGCAGGATGAAACTTCAATACTCCTATCTTTCCATTTGATGTCAGGAGCTAGAACCTGTTAAACAAGTATTAAATAGGCACATAATACAAAAGAATGTATTAAAAAAATGTTGTGACACTGAGCTCTGGAATACCTACAAATAAATCTTTCAGCTCCATCACTAAAAATTAGTGCTGACTTTGGCACCTAAATCTGAGAGCATCAGCATTTAGATGGGTTTTTCCAACAGGAGTAAATTCATAGAAACATAGAAAGGTTTGTGTTGAAAGGGACTGTAAAAATCATCTAGTCATAATCCCTCTGCCATGGGCAGGGAACCTTCCACGAGACCAAATTGCCCAAAGCCCCATCCAGCCTGGCCTTGAACACTTCCAAGGATGGGGCATCCACAGTGTCTCTGAGCAACCTGTTCCAGTACCTCACCAACCCCATAGTAAACCTTTTCTTTCTAATAACTAATATAAACCAAATTTAAAACCATTCTCCCATGACCTATCACTACATGCCCTTGTAAAAGTCCCTCTCCAACTTTCTTGTAGGCCCCCTTCACATACTTCGTAGAAGGAAAATGAGGGGAGGATGGGGTTCCCCACAACAGACAGGCTGTAGAAAATGTCATCTGAGAGCTGGAGGTCTGAAGCGTCACCCCTCTGGAGACCTTCACAACATCAAAAATTATATCAACAGCTGACAGTGTTCACTGAAACTCAAAAAGCTGAAATGGCTTCTCTTATATACATATTGCCTATCTTCCATCTATAGACTCAAACGCTCACCCCAAGAGTGCAGTATTTAGCTTAAAAAGTACACCCACAAGCTGCTAGAATAGGGGAAAAACATCTTGGTACCACCTTTATTCCATGCTCCTTTTCTCAGCACAGTTCACTGTCATGGTTTAGGAATGGTGTTCCCCTGTTTAATACTCCCAGTGAAGCACTCCAAACTATGCACTGCTCACTCACTTCCCCCTCCCCCTTCCCACTGCTGAGGGCTGGAGAGGAGATCTGAAGGCACAAAAGGTAAAGATCATGGGTTGAAATAAGAACAGTTTACTGGAAACAGCAATGAAATAAGAAAACTAACAATAACAGCAACAATACTAATAATGGGGTGTACAAGAAACAATTCACATGTGAGTGCTTACCCCTCTGTGCCCCCACGCTACATGACCTGAAAGAGACTCCTTCTCCCATCCCCATAAAATGGCAGGAAGTGGTATAGGATAACCTCCAGGTCCTAGCCACTGCCCCTCTTGCCTACTGGAAAAATTAACCCTGTCCTGGCCAGAACCAAGACATTCATAAACAGTTGGACTATCATAATCAAACAGTGTACAGAAGATAGGAATGAATCAATATAGTTTCTGTGTCCTTAAACTTCATGTCATAGTAAAATAAATAAATGAATAAATAAATAAAATTTTACTTTTATCCAAACTTTTATTTAATGCTTACTGTGGCCTTAGCATGTTCAGTAGGCCAGTCATTCACTATTCTCAGAAAAACTGTGACCCTAAGTGAGAAGGATAAGCTAGTAATAAATGCAGGGATTTTAATTTGCATATTGATTTTATTTTTTTAATGTTATTTTATTCTTGTCTGTTTTCATTCCAAGATGATTTGAGGTTTTTTTCAATTACTTCCTACAGATACAACTACAATTGTAGATATATTTCTTATAGGTGATGCAAGCAAGGTGTTGCATATTGTATGTTGTTTAAAACTTTGGTAAATTTATTTTCCTTAATGTCAATAAAGGGTCGATTCAGATTGTGTTTCACAGATCTGAAGAATTTGCCCTTTTTTCTAAGGAATAAACTTATTAAAAATTCAATAATACTCCACCTCCTCCAACACCTCTTGCAGAAAAAAATGCCAGATTACATGACCAGTTCTGTACCAAGGTTTAATGCGGTGCCACAGAAAATACATTCTGTAGAGACTCTGATTAAATTCATACATATGTACTCTGACAGTTTGCTCCTCTAGAAAAGACAAAAGAACTTAAGCAGTTACTAATGATTCTGGTGATAACACTGTGAAAAGGGCAATTTCCCTACTCCAATATAATATAGGCTAATAATGTTAATGGAATTATTGCAAAGGGGATTCCATATGATTACAATGGACATAGGAGGTGCCTTCCGAGCAAATTTTGCCATTTTGTTTCCAGATTCTTCTAAATGACTTGGTAAGAAAGATTCTCTTGGGGGATGAATGTATATCTATGTCATCCAGGGACTTGAATTTAAAAATTGCAGCTATTCATCTGCTAGAAAGCAATTAAACTTAGATATTTATATTGCCAGTAGCTGCTGGCTGCTTAAAATATACACATGGGTCAATGTCTTATTTATATGTCCAGCCTTAGCAGTAGAACACCTGTCATTGCTGAGTTATCGAATCAATTCTATCAGCTAGTATCAATTTGGCCTGGATCTTTCAACCAGGCCTGCTTGCACAGATTTTGGCACTTATGTTGATCCTCCACCGAGTTATGAATAAAGGATATAATCTATATTTTGATGTTGTCTTGCCTGTCTATGTACTTAGCACACTAGAGAGTTGACTAAATGAATATATATATATATATATATAAAATCTACTAGGAAATGAAGACTTGTTTTAGTTTAAAGATGCATAAACATAAATTTCCCTATGTATTGCCAACTCATTACAACAAGGATTGATTAATAAATGTATACAAAAAAATATTTCTGTGGAGTAGAAAATTGCATTGGCAATTGCATCAAACAAATTATTCGTAGTATTGTGGTACTTCATTTTGTATATAAAACATTATAAAACAATTCTTCCTGTTGTATCTTTGCATGTAGTGCAGTACAATATTAAATGGCCTCATACCATTTCAGTTGAGAACATTAATTTTTCAATGTCAGTTTTATCCTTAGGGGCTACCTTAAGTTTGCGTTTGCATTTTTCAATCAGTGTAATTCAGAAGATTTACAGATTTACTTTCATATGTACACACACTTAATTTTAATGATGGGCTAAGTTATAGCAAAATCTTCTATAGAGGTGAGTGGAGGGAAAAAAAATTTGTTCAATTATTGTACGTTTGCAGTAATGCTTTTTTTAGTAAGATACCAGAATAAAAATGAATACATAAATATATAAAAAGTAAAAATTTGTTTACAGACTTTTGATTATAATTATTAAAAAAAGTATTTGCAGGTAAGACATTTGTATCATCAGAGATGGAGGCAATGGTAACCTCAGGAGAATGGTAGCATCCACGCAATTAGTGGCTGTAGGATTGGCAGTGGAAGAATAATTCTTTCTCATAATTCTGATCAAGACCACTGGGGTGGTGAAAAACACCTGTGATTCTAAGGATACCAAAGACTAAGATCATAGAAAGGACTACAAAAATAAATGCTTCCAGAGGAAATTTGATTAGAGTCAATGTGTCTTTGAGGAAGGAAGAAATTACTCTTACAGTGAAAAGGAACATGAGTGGTGCTCTGTTGTTCCTACAAGTCAGTCTGAAGCTATTGAGCTCACAGGCTCTGGTGACAAAATTTTGGAGGAAGACCACAAAGGGGTAAAACATACAAGATGACTCATGATCTCGCTAAAAGAAAGGCGAGGTTATATTGGAGAGGCAGAAGAGTATGAAATGTAAATTGTCCTTGCCAGTGAAACTCCAACAAATCAAGAAGTTCACAGGAAAGCTCTTTTACAAAAAGTTTCGGGAAACTTTGACTTCAATGAGTTCCTTTACTTATATAAAAGTGTCCTTTGCCTGGCTTCAATGATTAAGGTTTTTTAAAAAAACAATAAACACCTAAGCCAAAACAAAAAAGTTCTGACTTCAGTTCCTGGGAAGATCCTGGAACTGATCCTCATATAAGCAATGGTAAGGTATGTACAAGACAAGCAAGTAATCCATGACAGCCAGCATGGATTCACTAAGGGCAAATCATGCCTGACCAACCTGGTGATCTTCTATGACGGATTGACTGCAACAGTCGACAAGACAACACTGATTGATGTCATCTGCTTAGTCTTCTGTAAGGCCTTTGACATGGTCCCACATCACATCATTTTTAAATTGAAGAGACCTGGATTTGAAGGGTGGACTCATCAGTGGATAAGGAATTGGCCCGACGGGCACAGAGACTCAGACAGAGAGTTGTGCTCAATGGCCCTATGTCTTAAATTTTGCTGTATGTACTTTAAACAAACTGAGAAACAGATGACTGCAGAAGATGAATAAAGAGCCCAATACGTTTATTTCCTAAAATATCTTCTCTTAAGTTATATGAGCAAGAATCTGCAGGAAACAGCTACAACCCCAGACACTGGACACCACACTGGAGAAAGGTGCAAGAAGAGTTTGCTTATTAGTTGGCAAATGCTGTCTATTTAGTCTTTATACAGTAGTTAAAACACTTTTTTTTTTTTTTTAAATTCACCTTGGTCTTAGAAGCAGGTATGAGAAACTCCTTTCTCTCTTGGCATTCCCAGATACTGTTTGGTCATCAACTTAAAATTATATCTGAAGAAAAATACGAAGAGGCATTGCAAAATGATGTTTTTATTATCAAGATTTGAGTGATTTCATACTTAACATATAAGTATCATAGTTTTTAGTATGTCTGAAAAGGGACATGAGGAATCCAATCCTATGGCCAGCAGTGAAATTATGTTAATGATCTATGAAATAAAAGGCATTACTTACTCTGGTATGAACGGGACTGGTAAACTTTGGATTAGTTTGAATTTAAATTTTTTTTTCAAGAGATACATAATGAACAATATCAAAAAAACCCCAAGGAGCAAAACCAAACCCAAAACAAAACAAAATAACAGAACCAAAACCCATCAACAATCTGAAAACCATTACCTCCAGTCTCAACAAGGGATAGATAGTTCCTACAGGACCTTTATTTTGCATAATTCATCTGATCTCCTACAATACACAGTTACTTCTTACAAACATTATGCAATACAGTAGTCGGCAACAGGCGTAAATCAACAGGAATCACTCAGTATTTGTCTAAAATGTTCCAATGCCAGTTATTAAGTTTATGAATTACTTGTGGTAGTCTGCTTGAACACCATCCTTATAATCTACCAAAGTCATAGTTTGCATTTTAACCTTTCCAAATTGTGTGAAATGAAAAATAGAATTCAAATTTTAATTTTTAGGCCTTACTAGTTCTCTGAAATATATGATGTTTTCACTAAAAAGTCAAAATCTGACAAAAATTAACAAACACATACTGATATCTGAAAGAGCAGCTGTAACTCAGATTCAAGTGCTTGCTAACATAAAATAAATTTTGAGGTTTTAGAGTTGATTGATGTAAATATATGTGTTGAGATTTCAACAGAAAATCATATCCTGAATCATAAGAAAATCATTAACAGAAAACTAACATAGGTAACTTTTATGTTATTAATATTTAAGTTTCTTTTTTGTTACCTTTCTCTGATTTATCCCTGAGTGAAAAGATGGAGGCAGGATGGAAATTAAAGCATAAGAAAAGAATAAAAAGTATTGGAAGAAATGGTCTTGGCTGCATATAAAATATATTTAAATATCATGGGGATAAGTCTAATACTGAAGGCTCTATGAAAAAGAAACTAAGTATTGAAGGCAGTCATAGGAGGGGAAGCAAGAAGAGACTTTCACTTTCATCTCTTTCAACCCATTTTGATATCTCGCCTTCAAATGTCCATCAGGGTTTGGCTAGGTGTCTCTTATTTATCAAAGTATAGTTTCCAACACTGACACTAACACATATTCTCCAGAAAGATCATGTGAACACAGATGCTTTATGCACTTCTTTGCCCATGTATTCCTCTAATGCACACAGTTGTTTTTTGGGGATATTCCTGCTGCTTCTCCTTATAGCTGTCCAATAATCTGTTGGGTTTATTTTCTTTCTTTCTTTCTTTTTTTTTTTTTTTTTTTTTTTTTTTATAATCCTAGTGGTACCACATTTCATAAATTCGTCAGGGAAAGAAGAATTTTCTTTTTTCTGTTTTAAAATGATTATTTATTTTTTTACTAGTTTTGGAGAATTCCATTTAGTTAAATATGGCAGGATTTAGAGATTAACAGTTTTGTTTTAATCCTATCTATCATTTCACAATTTTCCAAAACTGTCATATTCCTCAGCCTTCTCCTATAAAAATTGAAAAGTTCCAACAATTTTAGTCCTTCCTCATAAGGCAACTGTTGCATCTCTCTAACTATGGTAGTGGTACAGCTTCTAAATGTGCCTTGTCTTCCTTAAGATCCTAAGAGATGCACACAGTGCTCACTTTTCAAAGTTTTTATATGCAGTAAAAGTGGACCCTGCTTCTATTTTTATATATTGTTCAATTAAATACAATTTTTGTTTCACTTTTTGGTGGTGGTGTTCAGAAGGAATGTTTTCAGAGACCTGTCAAGACTGTTCCTAAGATCATTTTCTTGAGTTTCAGCTCTAATTTCAACTTCAGCATCATCAAAGTATGGCTTAGATTATTTTCTCCTATCTTACATCTGAAGTTCCTGAAAACAGATTTGCTACCTTTTCATTTGTTTGTTCTTTTTTTATTAGGTCCTGTGCATTTATCTTGTCATTAATATAAAGTGTGAATTCTGAAAAAAAAGACCATCGGATCCATTGAGATTGTGTTGTACACTGTCGTCTTCTGATCATTAATGAAGTTGATGAATGAGTGCTAGTACCGAAGCAACATTTGAAGAGAGCTGGCAGCTGTGTGAATTGGAATTTCCCTCCACTGAACCACCTATTTCTTCATAACATAGTTTTCTCTCTCTACAAAGAACTTTGATAAATAATCTCTGTGTAGTTTAACGATTTTCATAGTTTCACATACCCAAAATGTACAAAAGATTTTCAGACCCTGAGGAATATGTATTTCAATGGGATTTGATGGTGATTTAACACTCTAAATTGCTCAGCTCATGCCTCTCATGAAAGCAAAAATTTTTCAAATCTAAATTTGCAGGTAAAGAAATAAAAAAAATCCATTTAATACAGGCAAACACTTTTGCAGAAAAGTATCATATAGGAAACTCTTGAAAAAAAAATAAAATATTTCGCATAAATCCAGCTGCTCACTGCATCAGTGAGGCCTTCAGTTCTAAGCAATTAAATTGTACCAGTCCCAGTACTCCGAGGAACACCATTTTTAATGTCATCCATTTGGACATTGAGCCATAGACTGCAACTCTTTGGACACAGCTATCCTGCTAATTCCTTATCCAGTGAATAGGCCATCCATCAAACCCATATCCCTCCAATCTGGCAACTCGAATGTTGTGTGAGAAAAGTGTCAAAGGCCTTACAGAAACCAAGGTAGATGACATTAGTTGCATAATGACCAATGCAGTCACTATATCACAGAAAGATGATCAGATTAGTCAGGCCTTTTGTGAAGCCATATTGGCTGTTTCTAATCACTTTCATATCACACACATACCTTGACATAAATTCAAGGAGGATCTTTTCCATGTTCTCACCAGGCATAGAGATAAGCCCTTTTCCAGTCACTGGTTACTTTGCCTGACTGCTATGATTTTTTGAATACTATGGAGACCAACCTAGCAACTGCTTCAGCCAGTTACCTCAAGACCTTGGGATACACCTCATCATGTCTTGTGGACTTGAGTGTGTACAGGTTCCTCAGAAATACAGATAAAATAAATTAAACATGGATAAAAAAATCCATAAATGAAATACAGATGAGATACTGACAAAATAAATACACTTAGTAAACATAAATAGGCCATTTAGAAGCCATCTTTGATGCCTGTAGAATGTAAATATACTGATTTAAAAATAAGATCAGTATTGTAGCAAATATCTATTTCACAGGCTTTAATATCCATATAATTCCATAAAATAGCCTTATTTTTGCAACTTTTTGAATACATAGAAATTCCAGTTATTGACAGTTACATGAAAAACTCAAAACAAATCCAGTCAAGCTTGTAGAATCTTTGGAATTTCTTAGAAAAGTTTGTAGGGTCATTTAGATTCTTGTTTATGGATTTAATTTTGTTTAGAAGCTCTACCTTCTGATCTTAGTGCCATGTTTGAGACCCCACTGAGAATCAGTGGCATGAGAAGAGTGACATTCTTGACCTGATCAGTTCATGGCATTTTGCTACTGTCTATGTGTCAAATTTAATGGCTTGTGACAGGTCAATTAAAGCTAAGGAACTCAAGATTTGTATGACAGGTTGGTTGTTTATGAGGTTGTTTATGTGTACATAATGTAATAATTTGCATAGTTAATTTATTATGGTTGTGAACACTATATTTGCTTATGTAAATTATACCAATTTGCTGTTCAGATAAAAATGGATATTGATGGATTTGTTTTGACCATGCACAGGTTGGCCCTGACTAGAAATTCTTTGCTGTCTAGTGTCAGATGGCAGAGTACATCTGCATGTCAGATCTGAGGACCAAAGTCAGTGAACACAGGAAAAACTGCTTAGGTCTTGGTATTAGCAGAGTTCAAACTTCTGTTCACTGCTTGGAAAGAATGAGTAAGAGAGAGGATTGACTGACCACCTGCACAGCTCAGTGTTTAAGATTCTCACCAATAGATATTGGGCAATTACCAAGTTCATATGTTCAAGTTTTGTAAATACATGTTTCAGGTAAAATAGTTTCCTCAGAAAAGACTGATAACAATGTAGGTCCAAAACATTGATGTGTAGAGCAATTTCCTAGAATGTGGGAGACTTAAATTTATGTGTGTTCTACAAAGGCTGATTTTAAAATAGTTGTCTACTTTTATTCTGTAACCATCATAATCACTATATCACTAGAAAAATAGGGGAACACATCTTTCCATTTTGTTTTCTTTCTTTTATTCCTGGCATATAGATACCTAAGTTTATATGTCTGATGTTGACATGGGTTTATCTCTTTTCCTGTTGTACTCTTTTAGGTGTACTCTTCAGTATTTATATCTAGACATCTTTGATAATTCTTCATTAGCCAAAGTATCTATGAACTCTTTCCTGAACCTATATGAACTTCTCAGAGACCTATAAATCTCTTCAGGAATAAAGGGGTATTGTGGAAAAACAGGTAGAAAAGTTGTTAGATTTTTTATGATGTATAAAACCTACTTAGTGGTTTACAATTGGCTTAACCTAAATTAACTCTGCCTTCTGCTGAAAGGGACTCTTTCATATTCCCATTCTTTTATCAGCACTTGCAATCAGATGAATAAAATCATTTATCTTGGGGGTTGGTTATTTTTCTCCCCATGATTAGTTTTCAATCACAGCTAATCTTGACTTGCCGTAGGGCCCAGTGATAGGGCTGAAAAGAGGCAGCAAAAACTGTAGTTGAGAAAAGTCAGTGTTATTTTCAAAAAAATACAACTTTATTTTGGCTTAAGCAGATCAAGATGTAGTCCCCTAGAATGCACTCAGGACTTCCCTTCATGCTCAAATAATTATAGCCAAGCCCAAAATTTTAATCTGTTTACAATGAGAGTGTATCATGTTAATTTGAGACCCAGTTTAATGTTCCCATGTCTTTGTTATTCCTTTATTATACAGGTGTAATGAAATATACATTGGTCACCACCTTGAGGCTACTCAGAGAATCAAGCAATATAATGTGTGGGTCATGCTTGTTAACTGCAGTTTCATGTTGTGACTACATCACACCACTTTCTGAAAACTAATGGCTTTCAAAAAGCTTCTGCAGGCTATGCAGGGTCTTTGTATTAACCCATAATATACGTATGATGTCTCAGCTCCTCTGTTTTGCTCTCTCTCTCTCTCATGAACATAATGTTGCAGAAGATGCCAGTGGCAAATTCTGAGCTGGTGTTTCTTTTTTTAAGTGGGAGGCAATTACTGACAGGATGTAATCTGTTGGATTCATTCTTTACTGTGACCCATTAAAACCTACTTTACCTTCTGTGAATACTAGAAAGGGTAACCCTTCCCCCACATGCCCTTTAAAAAAAATTTAAAAATATTTGCTAGTGACTATCAGGCATGTAATGCAGGGTAAACAGCCATTTCTAGCACACCTTGCTGTACATTTTAATTCATGAGACTGTGCCAGACTGTGGAGGGTCTGTAAAAAAATTAGCACTTGCATGAAAAATACATAGTTTATTTGCTTTAAGATGAAGGAACAACAATTAGATGTTGCTCATATTTTTCTGTAATAAACAGGAAATGATATTGCATATGGTTAAATATAAGCATGTTTGTTTACCATCTCTTAGAGTGCCTTCTGCTCCTATTCCTAAAATGCAAATAGACAGTAACTTCAGTGGAGGGAGGGTGATAGGTAAGAATCTGCTTATGTATATAGTAAACTTGCATACACTTGCTAATACATTTAAGTAAGTGAACCCATCATGCATGTCAACAGCAGCAGTCTATTGCACTTCAGACAAATGAAATGCTAAGTATTGCAAAACTAAAGCTTTCGAGATGGCACCTTCAAATGGTTATAGTCAATTTTATGCATTCTTGAACCTTCCCAGGCACAAAAATTAATTATATAAATTTTTTTAAAGCCCATGGATTTTAATAAGCTGTCAGTCATCTTCTCTTTACTGTTCTTTAAAGGTGATTTGTTTAATAGAAATAGTTCAATATTAAAACTCTTTCAAAATGAATGAAAAAATGTGGTTGTTTTGAATTGGAATGTGGGGTTTTCAGCATTACATGGTAGAGGTGTTCCACAGAAATTGCCCTTTGTCTTACTATTTAAATATTATTATTCTTATAGGAAATATTTAGCAATTAAACATAAATAATTATACATAAATACACAGTGAGTATATAGAGTTTCAGTGAAGGGTCAGAGTCTATAGTATTTAATCCCGTGACCAGTATAATTTTCTCATGGTACTTGCTAAATATCCTAAATACTACCTGAGCTCAGCAGGAGAGAGTTGTTTAAATAAACCATGTGGTATTCCTATAAGAACACCAAGCAACAGGGCTCCTAAATTTTATTTAAGATTAGACAGAGATTTAGAAAAGCATGGAGAAGTGTGTATAAAAACCTGATTGGAGGGTAAAGAAAATGGAGACAGACTCTTCTGAGTGATATTCAGTGACAGGACAGGAGGCAATAGGCACAAACTGAAACATAAGTCCATTTAAATTAAGAGGGTACTTTTTTACTGTAAGATTGGTTGAGCACTGGAACAGGTTTCTCAGGAACATGTTGTTGAGTCCTCATCCTTGGACATACTCAAAACCTGATTAAACGTGCTCCTGAGCAAGCCGCTGTGGCTGACTCTACTTTGAGCGTGAGGGGTTGAACTAGAGAGTATCCATAGACCCCTTTGAGTTTCTACTCTTCTGTGGTGATGTGAATTTTTGCTCTCTTTCTCCATAAAGAGAAATTATATGGCCTTCATGGAAGACAGACATAGAAGATTTCACTGAAGGATTTAGGGAGAGATTTTCTAAAGCATTCATTATTTCCACTTAAACCATTTACAAGACCAATACAACTAATCTACACGAAGAAAATACAGGAAATTGTAGTCACAGACCCATCCACTGATGCCAGGAACTCCTCAGTGTAACTTTTATATGTTCATTAATGGAACACTAATTCAACTGTTTTTTTACACCACTGATTTTCTTTTCTTCCACTTTAGGTATCATTCTTTCAGTAGCTTTACTCTACCATGAGTTTATTAAAGGAAACAAAGGAGTATCGATTATGGTGCCCATAACAAGCATCATAAAATGCCACAGAATGTTTAAACAGAGAGATATTCTACTGCAACAACATCAGATATTCAAAAATCACATTTCTTATTTATGGGTTTTTTTACATACTAAAAAAAACACCACCAGCAAAAAAGTATCCCTGAAAATGTCAGACAATTTCAGGGAATTCTGAAAAGACTGCTGGACAAATAAACAGAAGAAAAACCTTTTATCATTTCCAGGTAGAAAAAGATGTCCTTGGTGTTCATGATCACAAAGTGGTGAGGAGAAAAAACTTTTCCAGTGAAGTATCATCACGTTTCTGTCTTTTATATAATTCTCAAGTGATCTCAGGGGTCATCATCAGACATTTTTTATTGGTCCCTGTGGATGTAATATCTGACATGTAGCAGTCTTTATGCCTTGCATAACTAATATATCATTTTAAGCCAAATAGCTTATGTCTTGTATTGATAAATAAAGTCCTAAATATATCTACTCTATCTTTACAGTACTCTGCTCAGCTTCTTTCCAAACATTTAGCTTTCAGCTCCTGGTTTGACTTGATATGCTAGCCTACTAGCAAAAAATAATTAAATTAACAATATGTTTTCTTAAGACCTCTGCCAGCTATGTTTTCCAATCCTAAAGATTAAAAGTACAGAGACTCTGAAAATCCATATTCTAGTTTCACATCTTATTGATGGCAGAGTGAACTTACACAGATCCCCAGCTGCAATATGGAGATTTGTCATCTATGAAATGATTTGAAATGGTAGATGTATAAAAGGCTATGAACGAGTTAAGACAAGTGCTTATCACTATATGTTCTCTTTACATTCATGTATTTATAAGAGCAAACCTAAAATTTTCTCAAGGGAACATCACAGCAAAGCAAAGGAGATATTCCTGAATAAGACTTTGAATTGGCATTACTTTGTAACTCCTGAGAGAAATTAGCACTCTTAGTTATTCAGATAAATAAAAGTATGGAAAAAATTATTTACTCATGATTATGTAACTTACAAAGCAGGAAACACTAAGGTCAAAAATCCAGAGATTATTAAAAAAATAAATCTAATGTTTTTAAACACACAAAACTCTTTATTCTTGAATTCCTCTTATTCTGAAGACAGCTTTATTCTGTGACTGAGTTAAAATTTTGAGGTCAATCATTTAAATGTAATTATATATAATTGTAGGAGAAAAAGTTTTACTTCAAGTGATATAGGATTTTTTTTGTGTGTGATCTGGAGATTAGATTTCATATGATCTATAATTTGTCAAGAGTAAAAAGAAGACTAATTACAATCATAGCACTGAAACTGTAATGGTAAAAGGAAGAGACAGAAAATAAAGTGTAATTAAGTTCTAAAGGACTATTCCCTAGATGCCAGCACAAAACTTCTGTCTTCCCCAATAAATTTTCTGTGCACAGAATAAGATAGACTATTATCCCTAATGATTAATTTCTGACTGTATTCTACAGATTAAAAGACATGGTAGATGAGATGGGATGGATAAATCATTCTGTCTGGTTAGTAAAAATTTCATGTGTATTTGCATATCTAAAAATATGATCCCATCACAGTAAGACTATGACAAAAGCTTCAGTTTTAGTTCACATAGGTATCTGCCACCAGAAACCCGAAAATTCAAGGATAGTTGAGGGGAGGGTCAAGTTTGATAAAACAAACTTTCAGTTCAAAGTACTTCATATGTCCCTAATTCACCAAATCAACTCAAATAATGCTATAAACAAGGCTACTTCAAAGATCTGTTATCTGTATGAAAAAGTATCCCACAAAATTCTAAGAGCAATGCTCTGTGGATGTGAGCTACCTAGTATTGTATTTTATTTTTCCCATAATGTTTGCTGATGAACAAAAAAGGGCATATTAAAGGATGAATTAATATTTGAAATTGTAGTCCTGTATCCCAAGGAATATATAATCTCTATAACTAATAAAAGGTACAGACTTTTGCCACCATTGAAACCTGAAGGATTGTTTAGACTTGCCTTGGCCTGAGCTAACTTTAGGTTGTTTAAGCCATCATAATAATTGCTTAATGGTTAGGTAATGATTAAGTATCTTGAGGGTTAAGTTTTCTTCATGAATACCATATATGGTAAATATTTAACAAATCTGTGTAGGGTATCACAGAAGAAGGAGCATCTTTGTAGCCTGCATTAGCAAACATGCAAGTCACACTAAGCAGATCAAAACCAGAGAAGGAAGGAATCTTTCTCCATCAAGCCTGTTTTCTTCCAGTGAAGGACATCTGTTATTGCCTACTCCTTGGAATCCCCTATAGCCATTTGGAGCAAGGTGGGTATCACCAGCCTCAGGACTTAGACAGGCAGTGTAATATTGAAAATAGCATCAGAGAAAAAAAGGTGGATAAAGGGTTTCTTGTGTATGACAGTGATAAATTTTGCTGAAAGGGACATTAGTTCATTAATTGCATAATTCAAGCATTAGTTTTACAGTAAGTTCATGGATACTCATGTAAGGATGTCCCTTTTTACCTATAGTACAATTTTGAATGTAACATGGGAGGGACTGAAAGAAATTCAGTGGCTCGAAACAACTCTGTGTGTGGGGGAAGGGGGCAGATCAAGCTCTGCCAGGTGGAATGGTGCTCTTCCCCAACTCCAGTATCCTGCTTCCTTGAGAGCCTCCAGTGCAGCTGTTAGTCCCTGGTGCAGTGGCACCACTGCCCCACATCACACCTTCTGGAGCCTCTAACCCAGATCCCAAATGGCTATCAGATTAAAAGCCTGTGGGGTGTTGGCCACAGGAGTCCTGAGCAAATAAAACCAATGCCACGAGGCCTCCACATGCTTGCAGCCCTATTGTCCTTGGATGTGTTCTATGCTGCATTTAAGGCAGTAGTAATTCTCTCTTTCTCTCGCTCTCTTTCTTTACTTCTTCTTCTTTTCCTGATTTCCTTTTCTTGATATTTGAGTAACTTAAAACTGGATGGGTCGGAATTTGCTAAGCAATGCTTCCTGAAATGCTTTATGTTGATTGAATGTTCTCTTTAAACTTTTGCCAAGTTCCCTTATTTTGCAAAATTTGCCAATGAAAGTGTGCTATTTTGACCTCCTGGAAAGCATTGTAGCATTTTTACCTTGTGTGTCCTCAAGGAATAAAAGAACTTGAGGTCCTTTTAATAAATCCATTGGGCAAATTTTTGAGGTCTTACATCTTTTGGATGGGAAACCCCTTCAATACACTAGGAAGGCAAGCCTTGGAGTCTTACAGACATGATATGTAGGAAATATAAGTACTATGTCAATGCTGAACATTGTCATTTGGAACACTACATAACCTCAGGTAAGATCTTTACCTAATAAGATTTTGCTTATGAGACTGTTGGCATTCTTTCTTCTTTTGACCCAGAGCTATGCTAAAAATTTCACTAAGCACTCAGTCAGAGACATATTTATCTAAAAATATAATAACAATAATGTCCTCACCCCGCAACCCCTCCTTAAAGCATATTTTGTGTACAAATGTCTTGTCTTATTAGTCTTTTCTTTGTATTATAGTAATCAACTTTTTGGATAACTCATCTTTATAATCCCAATCCAAACTTTGTCCCCGTGTATATTGTTAAAACATGTTACACAAAGGTAAAACTGGATACATCCCTGAATTAGTATGCACTTTGATAAACAAACTCATAGATTTGGAAATAGTTTTAATTAACTAATATTAATGTCAATGATTTTTCTTGAAGTTCCATATAAACCATGGCTTTTCTTTCAGCACTTAGTTTAATGTAAGAACTATGCTACTTAGCAAGAGTTACCGCAATTATTTAAATACATTTATGATAGGGTCTGTGGATTCACTGTGCCTGTGCATTATATGTACTTTTATTGCATGGGTTTGTTTTCAGTCCAAATTTGGAATGCTTCTTATAAGACTATAGGGTCACAGGAATGGAAAGATAAAATGATAGAAACCCTCCAGCTTCTTGATTGCGCTTTTTTTTCCTCCTCAAGTTTAGTAAAAAGCATTATTCAGATTGATTTGGTTCGGAGCTCTTTGTGAATACTCAGAGCTTACTGATCCTGTTCTCTTCTCTTTTGCACTCTCCAAGGGTGTTTTACGCTTACTTTTTAAATTGTCAAGGTGACTATTTTTAATTAATGGGGTTCTTTGACTCTGCTAGTTTTAGAATTTGTGGTTAGAAATATATTTGATTCTCTCTGGAGACTCAACATTTAGTGTTAAATTAATAAAGAATAAAGAATAAAGACTTCTACTGATGAAAATAATTATTGCTTATTTAAGAACATATGCAAGTAAGTAATCTTTAACTTCTTTTCCTAGTTTTGGTCAAGGATGTTAGGGGGCAGAGCCTGGAGCTGTGTGGGCATTTTCGGATTGTTATTCTGTATCACTCACATCACTGCTGGGGGGCGGAAGTAAGGGATTCTCACTTCCACGAAGAAGAGGGAGTGGCTTCGAGTGGAGGAAAAAGGTGTCGTGTGAAGGGTCCACCATTTTGTCTGTTTCTGGTGTAACAAGCAGCAAACGGAGCGATGGGGTACTGCTGGTCTGGACTGGAGAGTTTGTCCACCCTTGTTTTTCTTTGTCTGGGGCTTGGGGGAAAAATGTGTGTACGAAGGGTCTGGGGACCATTTTGTTTCTTCTCTTGTGATGCCAGTGTGGTTGCATCATGCCAGGTAGAACTCAGTGAGCATTTTGCTTGTAATCACCCTCTTTTTACACTATTGTTATTGGTATTGTTGCTATCAATGTTGTTGCCGGGGCACCAGGGCAGACCCAGTTCTGGGACACTGGTCACATCTCTGAATACAAGGACAGGCTGGGATGCTGGCCTGTGGACTCACTAGGAGGTGGTGGGGCTGCAATTTAGGCTGGGCCATGTATTTCAGTGTTAGTCAACACTCTTCACAAATACGCTAAATGTTCTGGGAAACAAATGAAAAAAGAAAAGCTGTTCATATCAATTAGTCTACATCATCATGGCTAGGCTTTGCGACCGAAGATTTGAGAAGGGCTCTACCCACACTTGCTACAAACACGCTGATGGTTGAAAAGACCAAATAAACTCATTAGAAATGCTTTCCGTATCATTTTGGTGTCCAATAATTGTCATACTTGAGTAGTTGTGATCTCTTATAGAGTATTGTTTTATAACAATCATAAAGTCATGTTCAAAGTATCTGGTATGGAGGTTTTCATAAATAAAGGATATTACAGCTGATAGAAATTTCTTCATTCCATCCTGCTTATGGAACCTGTGTACATGAGTCCATTTGGTCATCAAAATAAGACATCAAGATAACTGAAATTTTTAACTTAAATGAATATTTGGTTCAACCTAAATAATTTGATACACCTAGTTCTTATAAAACATGTTTTATAAGTTGTTTTCAAAGGTCAATAACTTCTAGCCCTTTTTTTCTTTTTTTTTTTTTCTTTTTTTTTAAGAACAAAACCTGAATCCAGTCATCATATCCTTTAAATTTGGCTATATGAAAGCAAATGGTGGAGTACAAACTACAAAAAAAGCCTGTCTGGCTTTGGTCTGTCATCTTACAAAGTGACAGGTTCTACTAGAGGGCCTTTAAGTACAGGTGAAATTTGAATGATAAACTTAGCCTAGATACCTCTTTATTAGTTTAATAAAATGATTTTCTCAAAAACTGACAGAAAAACACTAACAGATGTGCAAACCTTATTGATCCTCTAGGCCATTTCCATGAGCTCACTGAACTATTTCAATTAAATGTAAATAAGGAAAACAAGTTTCCAAATTCAATGATGCGACTCTTACACTTTAAAAAAAATTATAAATTTGTTTCTGATAAACAGCTTTAATGTGATAAAATTTGATTTATGTCATTGGCTTCATTTTTCATTGATAAGATTTTACTGAGTGTTTCACAGAGTATCTGCTTTTAGGCAGCACAGGAAACCACTGGATTTCCTGGTAGGGGGACAACTACAAAACTGTATTAATGACGGTTAAGTTGCTTCTCCTATTTTTATAGCTCAGGCAAGGCTGTGCCTTTGTTTCAGAGGAAACAGTAAATCCTTAGAGAGAAAAAGAATGCTGAAATACGTGCAGTAAGCAAGGCAATCTCATTGTAAATTGTATTTACAAAAGTTCATTTAAAATACACTGTTCTTGTAAGAATTCTTTTTTTGTTGTTGATGGCCTTCTACTAAACTGTATCATACGAGTTGTTCATGTCTGAAAGTTGTCAAAATAATAGAATATTTGGATTGAGAGATAAAGACTGCCAAACAATGTGAGGCCCAGTAGACAAGCAGGTGACTGACTACTTTTTTTTTCTATTCTGTAGACAACAGCATTATGTTAATAGCCAGTATATAACATGAGGTCTTTAAATTTTAAAAAATAAATGTCAGAGAACTATTCTCTCAAACTTACTTGAGACTTCAGTACAGTCAGTTCAAACAGTCCTTCATATACATATGTAGGTATGAAACAAAGTTTGTGATGCAACTTCTACAATGCAATAGAAAAATGATGTTCTGTAAGTATCCTAATCAGCATTTCCTGCATGCAAACAATATAGGCTATTCTCAAATGTATAACCAATTGTCAGAAGCTTTAAGAACATTAATTATTCACTATATGCATCTTATAAATTAGGATCATTCTGTATCAGAATTATTAAAAGAGATTTCACAAAACCCAAATAACAAAATTCATTAGAAAAATTTACTAAAGGATTGAACAACCTACATTAACTAATTATCAGTTACTGTTTCATTTCGTCATTCCATTGAAGATATGAACTGCCGTACCAAATTTTGTCCTCATTAAGTAATGTGGTAGTGATAGTACAATTCTAAACATGAACACTAATTAGAGAATCACTCTCAAAATAGAGATGTAATTTTAAATTTAATTATAAACAATATGCAATAAAAGGCATGTGAATTTTGATTAAAAAAATATTGAACATTACATAAAATTTTTCCTGTATATTTTTAGAACTGTTGTTATGAAACTTTTGCATAATCAAACAATGATGTTCAAGGAGGCTGAAGGAACTGTGTCTGTTTATCTTGGAAAACAGAAGACCGAGGTAAACACCAGTTGAAACACAGACAATTACAGATAGATATTAGGAAAATCTTTTTCACAATGACAGTGGTCAAATGCTGCAGCAGGTTGCCTACAAAGGAGTCTCCATCCTTGGACTTATTCAAAACTCAACTGGACACAGCATTTAGCAGTATGCTTTAATTGGGTAAGCTTTGAGCAAAGGTTGGAAAAAATGACCTCTGAAAATCTACTCTAACCTAAAATATTCTATGATTCTAAAATTTTCAGAGTTTTAATACTTTTGTTTTAGCATCAATTAAAGAAAAAATTTACGTAAACTTCAATCTGTTTAGCCATAGTTGTGGCCACTAGCGTTCTCGGATTTTTAGAATAGGGATGACTTATAAAAGGGTATAGTCACATTTTAGGAATTCAAGCATTTTTCAGAACTGGATGGTTCTTATTCAATTCATAGGTAGAGGTAAAATACCAGTGTCTGGACAGATATGCTTCAAAATCTATATTTAGATCCATGAAGAAAGCCTATTTTCAACTTTAAAGCTAATTTTTTAAAGGTGCATGAAAATAACAAACTTCATTATGGTCAAATTTATCAGTATTGGAGTAAGATTAGATATAACATTGAAAGTTTAATAGACATGTCACTCTTTACACATAAACTCTAAGAAGAATCTTGTAATTCACTCTACTAATCTACACTTCAGAGATACAATGAAATCACATTCTGTTTTACACTTTCAAAGTTAAATACTACCACTGTTATATTATTTTGCAAGGAAGAAGTACATTAGGCTGTTACTAAATGGTGTTTTGCACATGGAAAGAATGTTCTAAGGACCAGCTAGAAATCATTATTACTAAAAAATATCAGTGATGCCAAAATGCTGCACTGAGGTAATCAATGCATAGTGAAATGAAAACAGGAATATTCAGCATCTATTAATTTTAATTTTTTAAACAATAGCTCCAAAAATAAAAGAATATGTGTGTGTGTATATATATGCATATATATTACCATATATATGTGTATATATATATATGGTAAAAAAAGGTGCTAAACTATGCTTACTTATAGTTTTAAGAAAAAATGGCTATGAAAGATAACAGAGCAATTATACCTTGGTACCACTTTTACTTGAGTATTTTTTCAGGTTTTGGGTATTTTTTTCATGCCTTAGAAACACCACAGTGTGATGAAATATTTTATTCAAATAAAACTAAAAAAAAAGTAGATAAAATCCTCATTTATTTCAAATTGCATCAGATATATTTGGTTAATTTTTTTCTCTGCTGAAGCTCAAATAATTGTTTGCTATGATATATTTGTAACATCTGTGTAATTATAGTCTGTATCTTTGAATGAGCTAATTGCAAGGAAAATAATTTTAGTTTTGGACTGAACTGGTTTTAACAAATTCCCCTGGTTTGAAATGGGCTTCTTCCCCACCTGGGGAACTGTGATTTTGTTTTATTTCTTTTGAAAGTTTTGGTTGCACCATTTGTTGTTTATTTGGGTTTGTTAATAAAGAACTGGGGGGGGGTGTTGTTGTTTTGTTTTGGGTTTTTTGGCTTCCCACCCCCACTTTTTCTTGAAGAAATTTTAAAGTTGTAATCTTGCTCAACTGAGACACATGATCAGTGAAGAAAGAGGGAAGAAGGTGTTCCAGGCACTATAGTCTGTGGAGAGGACCACAGTGATGCAGGTTGTTCCCTTTGTGATGGAGCAGATATCCATCTTGCAGGCCATGTAGGCGCCCATGCTGGAGTAGGTGGATGTGCCCTGAAGGGAGCTTCAGCCCATGCAGGAGCAGGTTTTCTGTCAGGACCTCTGAATGCATGGGGGAATGACACTGAAGCAGTTTATTCCTGAAAGACGGTACCCCATGGAAAGGACCTTTGCCAGAGCAGTTCTTGCGGAACTGCAGCCTCACATGAAGGACCCACACTGGTGAATTCCATGAAGGACTGCATCTTATGGGAGCAGTAAAAAAGTAGAAGAGAGGGAGAAGTAAAGAGAACATTTGTTACTGACTGACCGCAATCCCCATTCCCAATTCCCCACTTAATTGTAGGAGGCAGAAGAGATGGGAATTAAGATGATCTTAGGAAGAAAGGAGGAGTAGGATGAAAGGTCTTTGGGGATTTGTTATTTCTCATCA
Source organism: Myiotriccus ornatus (assembly GCA_036023395.1). Classification (NCBI taxonomy): domain Eukaryota; kingdom Metazoa; phylum Chordata; class Aves; order Passeriformes; family Tyrannidae; genus Myiotriccus; species Myiotriccus ornatus. The sequence continues at coordinate 87,486,197 of JAYRBT010000114.1, forward strand.
TCCTACTCTGTTTAATTGTCAATAAATTAAATTAATTTTCTGAAGTTGTGTCTATTTAGCCTGTGATGGTAATTTCTGAGTGATCACCCTGTCCTTATCTCAACACAGAATTTTTTTGTCATATTTTTTCTCTGTAGCATGTTGAGGAGGGTGAGGGATGGAGCAGGGAGTTTAGCGAGCACTTGGTGGTTAGCCAAGGCCAACCCACTACACCTATGAACCAGTTCTAATTTTTAGGCTTACCAGTAAAGAAGCTCATGTTTATTAAAAAAAAAAAAAAAACAAACAAAAAACACAACACAAAACAAAACAAAAAGAACTTTTTACTGATAGCTAGAATAATAATGGTAACTTTTTTTCTGGCAACTTCTAGGCTACACAAAAACCTGACCACCCTTAAGCTTAAGTTGAAGGTATTCTATCCAAATAAAACAGCAGAAGAAAACACTTCTTGCTACCACTGTGAAGACCACTTAGTAAATAATTTAAGAGTTGTTAAAGGAAGAAATCCTAACTTTTTTTCTATCAGTTGAGTAAAACATAATTCATAGCCTCTCTGAAATTGTTATCATTGCTGGAAGAACAAAGCATGACAGTTCACAGTATGGTTCAGCCATCATGGCAGTGGCTGCAGTGATGGTAATGCGGAAAATGGTGTGGAAGTTAAGATGGAAAATCTGCAGTTTTGAATCACAGCGATCACAGTAAAAATAAAAGTAATTCTAAATGTAGCACAAAATCCTAAAAACAGCTCTAGCAGAACTCTTTTATGATGCATTTTCTTTGAAGCACTGTGTTCCTAATTACTATTACTATCTTACTTTGCACTGCTGACTTGTCTTAACCTTTTATTCATGGTTATCTTTAGTTTTGGGTAGTTCTATTGATTACAAGTTGCATTACAAATCATAGCTGCTTAATTTTTATGCCTTCTTTTCCCATTTTGAAATTATTTTTATTCTCTTTTCAGTACTAAATAGGGAATATCTCAGTCTGGAGTTTCTACACTTTCAGTTGAAATACTTCACAAGATAGTGAAGATTCATTTTTCACTTATGTTCTCAAAACATCTAGAGAATTCCTAATTTTTTTCATGTACTTTTGTTTATACAACTCAGATAACTTAATTCAAAAGCAACCAATAAGGAATTTCAGCAAAGCAGCAGCCTACAGATAAAGAATCAAAGTCCACGTAACAAAAATTTAGATGGGTAGTTTCATAAAGAATTTGGATAAATGTCACACATACCAAATATTTTAAAGAACGCATATGTTGAAGAATGAAATCACTGAAAAAAAAATTGTAACTGAGCTAAGATTTCTTTGTCTGTCCTTTTGGAAGCCAATGGAAAAATGACTTGCTCATGAGCAAGTAAACAGTGTGCCTATTGTCTGAAAGGATTGTTTTAGTACACCTGGGAATACTGTAATTGTATGTATTGAGTTGGCCTGGCAAAGTTTTGGTAGTACGGGTATGCAGGGATGGCCTCTGTGAAAAGCTTCTAGAAGTTTTCCCCACATCCAGTGGAGCCAGTGCCATACAGCTCCAATACAGATCCGTCTCTGGCCAAGGCTGAGCTCACCAGTGATGGCAGTAATGCCACTGGGATAACATAATTTAGAAGGGGAGAAAATGTTTCACGGGACCAATTGCAGCAATAGAGGAGAGGAGAGAGAACTTGTGGGATGAACAACTTTGCAGACACCAAGGCCAGTAAAGAAGGAGGTCCTCCAGATGCCAAAGCAGACATTCCATGCTGCATGTTGGAGCAGGATTCTGGCAGGACCTATGGATCTATGGAGAGAGAAGCCCACACTGGAGCAGGTTTGCTGGCAGGGACCTGTGACCCCATGGGGGACCCATACTGGGGCAGTTCATGAAGAACTCAAGTCTGTGGCAAGGACTCACTTTGGACAAGGTCAGGGAGAACTGTCTCCATGGAAGGGATCTCACACTGGAACAGGGGAAGATTATGAGGAGCCCTCCGCCTGAGGAAGAAGAAGTGGCAGAGACAATGTGTGCTGAACTGCCCTCAACCCACATCCCCTGTCTCCCTGTGTAGCCGGTGACAAGGAGGTAGAGAATTAGGGAGTGAAGTTAAGCCCAGGAAGAAGGTGTGCAAGAGCAGAAGAAATGTTTTAAACATTTGATTTTATTTCTCATTATCCTACTCTGATTTGCTTGGTGACAAATTAACTTCCCCAAGTTAAGTCTGTTTTGCCCATGGTGGTAACTGGTGAGTGATCTCTCCCTGCACTTCTCTCTTTTGTTTTATTTTCTCTCCCCTGACCAGCTGAGGAGGGGAGCAATAGAGTAGCTTTGATGGGCATCTGCTGTCCAGCCAGGGTCAGCTCACCACATCATATAACATATTTAATTTAAGGTGGTCATACAGACTCGGCTTTGTCTGTGGTAAGTTTTAAGGTCCAATAAATGAAGGCTTTGGAGGTTGAAACTCATAAGGTATATTATTATAATTTTCATTCCTCACAGGCTCTTCAATGATGCATGTTTCCACATCTGTAACTACCTGATGCAGATTTCTTATAATTTACATAGAAATTGAAGCTGAACAACATATAAGTAGAAGTGTTATGAGGTATTTCTTGTTTTATTTCTATCACAGCTGTTTAATGACTTGTATTATTTCCTTATTTTACATAGATGATGCAGTTCTGCTTTCTTTATCTCCACCAGGCCTGCAGCGGTCTCCAGAAGTTTTTCTTCTAAACTTATAGCTTAGATTCAATCAGAAATATAAGACCAAAGTTAGTATCTTTTAACTTTTCAAGAACTAGGCATGTATATGCCTTACTCAGAAATAAGGTGCAAATGAGTGTCTGGGAAAAAGGTAGATTAAACAAAGTAAACAGATATTCATTTTTATTTTGTCAAAGAATACATGGACCTCCCTTTACAGAGTGGATAAATTCTTAACTTTGCCATCTCCTCCTGTTCTAATGGTTCCTTTTGCATTTCTATAAGCATACAGAAAATACTAAGGTGATGTCTTTTAAAATTTTCATTTTAACTTCTATAGTGATATGTAATACTATATAGTCCAACTTTATGTTTCTCTGTTTAGTACTATTTATTTAACTAACATGGAGTAATTGCAAATTGAAAAAAAATTGGTTTATATTTCATTATATACTCTCATATAAAAAACGGTTACTATTTTAAGGTGCAAAGTATATTTATTTAAATAAAATATTACCCAAATGACTTGATGGTGTTAACTCGTTAAAACTGCGGTGTTAAAAGCTGTCTTTCATTATCTGGTTTCTGAATATTTTGTTATTTTATTACATTTGGCAAATCTACATGTTTAATTTCTCTGTTTCATTTTAATGTTGAAAAACATTCCTCACAGTTTTTATCTAAAAATATTGTAATGCTATAAGGGAGGAGTGACTAACAAACCTAATTAGCTGCAACCTGTATCTTAACATATACAGCAAAAAAATCCCCCCCAAATCCCAAAACATAGCTTTTCCACTACCAGATAATTATTAAACATTCTATAATTTCGTATACTACCGTGGGAAGAAATTCAAGGAGAGTGGAAGACTTCTTATTGAAGATTTCCTTGTTTATGCTTATAAAAATCCCTTGTGAAGTGTTGAGAAAATGCCTCTATTAAATTTTAATGAATATTATCTGTGACCTTTTTTGCTCAGTTTTATATTTCTGTCTGTCTGAAAGCATAAAATTAAGTCAAAGGAAACCCCATATGTGTTTAAAACAAGAAAAACAAAAACTATCACAAAGTAAAAGAAAAGTGTGAAGTGATGGGTCGTGTAGCTTCTGGCTGTGAAAAGAATCCTTCTAGCTCCAGCCCTATAAGAGCATTGTTCTGCAAATGCTGAGATGTGAGATCAAAAATTATCAGTCTCTTGAAAGGCTGAGGTGCTAGAGAAAAACTGAGCATGATGCAAATCAGGCTGGGCTGTTTTCCCAGTAAAAACTCTAGGACCTGAAAAAGTTATGCATAAAAAAAAAAATAAATTTAGCTAAAGAAACAGTCTTAGAGGAAATTTTTTATTTTAAACAATGATTTTTTTTTTTTGACATTACCATTTTAAGTAGTTATTTTATGGGTTGGGATAGAGATCTTATGCAAGAAAAGATAGGGAAAAAAAGCAGAGTGGAAAAGGGAAAGCAAATATTTAATAATTTTCTGCTATACTGTCACCCAAAGATATAAACCCTTATTTAGCCTAATCTTATTTGAGCTTCCTGAGATATTTATATTAATACTAACAAAGTGGAGGGTAGATGTATAACTTTGATTTAAAAAAAACTTGAATGAGGACCTATTTACTGGTACCTAGTTGAGAGATGATCAGTGTAAGAACATCCTTGGACATGATGATAAAATTCCAATTCAGAGAGAACTGTAGAGACAGTACATAAAAAAACCGACCACCTCACAAAAGCCAGGCACAGAATTATTCATAGATGCGTTTGATAAGCACAAGCAGTTTTGTCCTAATTTAGATGCACATTTTCTATGTAAATAGAATGATAACTGTTCTGTATTTTCTATATAAATTTCTGTTCATTTTAGTCAAGTTTGTAGATCATGTGAGTTGTCCCTTTAAAGGCACAACTACTCTCCCTAATCCACTCAGGATTCCCTGTTTTGCTCCCATCATTCATATAAGGAAAATTAGTCTCTCTCAGAAGTCGTGACTGCAATCTTTAGTACATTTACATTATCTGGTTGTGAAACCAGGTGAAAGTCCTTCAAGGGTGGTATTTTTGTGAGAATACTTTAAAGGCAAACTCTAAAAAAACCCTAAAAACAAGGTTTATTTGATTTATCCATGACTTAATGTAACAATTTCTCCAGTTGACTAGATGTCAATTGTCTGTGGCTAGTTTGAATTACTTTTCTTGTATTTTTATGGAGCAACCACAATTTTTATAGGTAGTAATAACAAGCAGTTATCCCATGTAAAATGAGATAGCTTGGGACATGGGCCCATGGGAATCTCATGAGGTTTTACAAGATGAAGTACAAGGTGTTGCACCTGGGTCAGGGAAACCCCTGGTATCAATCCAGGGTGAAGGATGAAGAGGCTGAGAGCAGCTCTGCTGTAAAGGACTTGGGTGTGCTGGTGGATGAGAGGCTGGACCTAAGCTGACAAGGTGCACTTACAGTCCAGGAAGACAACTATATCCTGGGCTGCATAAAAACAAAATGTGTGCCTAACAAGTCAGGAGAGGTGATTATGCCCCTTTACTCCGCTCTGGTGAGATCCCACCTGGAATGCTGCATCCAGCTCTGGAGTCCTCAGCACAGGAAAGACATCAACCTGTTGGGAGTGAGTCCAGAGGAGGGGCACCAAGATGATTAGAGGGATGGAGCACCTCTCCTACGAGGAAAGGCTGACAGAACTGGGTTTGTTCAGCTTGGAGAGGAGAAGGCTTCGGGGTGACCTAATTGCAGCCTTCCAGTACCTGAAGAGAGTCTACAAGAATGATGGAGAAAGACTTTTCATAAGGTCGTGTAAGATAGCACAAGGGGAAATGGCTTCAAACTGAAAGAGAGTAGGTTTAGGTTAGATATTAGGAAGAAATTTTTTGATGTGAGAATGGTGAGGCACTGACACAGCTTTCCCAGAGAAGCTGAGAGTGCCCTGTCCCTGGAGGTTTTCAAGGACAGGTTGGATGGAGCTCTGAGCAACCTGTTGTAGTGAAAGGTGTCCCGGTTTACATCAGGCGGTTTGGAACTAGGTGATCTTTAACGACTCTTCCAACCCAAGCCATTCTGTAATTCTATGATTCATGACTCTAATGCAGTGACATAGTGTAGAGAAATACAGACCTGGTAGAAATTGATTCTTTGAAATAATAATATAATTTTACTTAAATATATATAAATGCTGGACCCTGAGATTAGCTCCGTTGGTTAGACCCTGCTGCTAATAATGCCAGGGCTGTGAGTTCCATCCCTCTATCGGCCAATCATTTAAGAGTTGGACTCGATGACCCTTGTGGTTCCCTTCCAATTAAGAATATTCTGTGACTCTCTTCCTCAAAGGATTAAGTCTTACATTTAAACTAAATATTGTAAATATTTTAAACAAATATTACAGTTGATATATCAGAATAACATCGCCGTTGAGTAATACACTGGCTAAAAAGAAAAGAAAAAAAAACCTCGTGTCCGTGAATATCTGTCAAAACTTTAAAAAATGTCTAATAATTGCTTAAACAAGAATTGATGAATTACCTGTGTCGAGACCCGGGTTCGATTCCTGGTCAGGGCCAGTCCCTGGGCAGATGGAGCCCGTTAGTCCTATAAGGCAATCCATCTACTCCTGAGGACCTCACTGCCACTGTCCAAGCTTGCTTGGCCCCGGCAGATGAACCTTAGGATTAAAGGGTGGGCTCAG
>JAYRBT010000114.1:87492701-87534567 GCA_036023395.1 Myiotriccus ornatus
GAGCCTCTTAATTTTGGATTTATAATTGCTTAGAGGAAGGAGTTCGGATCTTTTTCCCATAACTCATCCTCAGCAAAAGACCTTGTCTCATTTAAACTGGGACAACCTGAATCTCAGAAAATGCAACCATACTTGATGTTAGTGAAGATACAAAAATGTGTTATAGTATTTTTGGTTGCCTGGAGCTGCTGAGGGAGAAATGATTCTTTAAATTTCATCTTCTGTTAATGTGTAACAGTGTTTGGGAATTTTGATGTGCTATCCTTGGATGTTTTTTCACACTCTACTTGAATAAGCTTATTTTTATGTTTGGTAACAGACTGGTAGAAATGGAGCAAGTCCTTGTGTAGAGAGCAAATAATGGATGGGAATGAGAACAAGAAACAACATAGGATGGGCCATGGTATAAAAAGAGAGGACATTTCAGACACGCAGTATCACTTGATGAGAAACCAATCTTTATTTATCTAACCATCCATTTTTGGCCTTCAATATTTTTTTCCCAGTAGAAAATTTAAATGGAAATATAGAAACACAATTGTCAGCTTTAAAAAAAAAACAAAACAAAACAGTCCCTTAATGATAACTACATAATGTTGATTACAAAACAAACATTTTCCACCTGCTGAGATTTCTACTCTCTGGAAAATATCTATGGTGACTCCAGTGCATCCTCTAAAAAACTTCTGACTTTAATTCGGGAATACTTTTTACTAATGCTTTGCAGAAAATGTTAACAGATGCTTTTCCCCCAAAGATTAAATATCAATCTATTTTATGAATATACAAAAGTATTCAGAACTGGTGATTTCTGGAGAAACCAATAGTTATTTGGCGGCAACTTAAAAAAACAAACCAGCACAGAATTCTTATCCCACAGGAGTCAGTGCAAATTTTATCACTGCAGTCAGTGGAAGGATAACTTTAGTCTTACTCATCCTCTTTCATGTTGGCCATTGCACATCTAGATATTCCTCCACCACCTAGAATATCTTTGACTTTTATATTAAGAATAAATTCAAACTGAATTTTATAATTAAAAATGCCATCACATCTTAGTTTCATTCTGTGTCTATGTTCAGTTTCATTTTGTTTTTCTTGTTTTTAAGTAAATGTGGTGCATTGATCTTGGCTGGCTGCCGTGTGTCCACTGGGCTGCTTTATCACAGACAGAGGGAGAAAATAAGACAAAAAACTTGTGGGCTGAAAAAGAGGCAGTTTAAGCAAAGAAAGCAAAGGTTATATATGTAAACAAAACAAAACAAAATACAATTTATTCATTACTTCCCATCAGCAGGTTATGTACAGCCACTTCTTGGGAAGTAGAGCCTCAGTACAAGTATCAACAAGAGAAGCAACATGTTTGATTGTTGTGTACCAACACCAGCTTGATTTGGGTCATCTCTGCACTCATCCAATTCCTTGTGAAGCTCACTTTTCATCAGTTCAGGTAGTTTCTACTACATTAGTTCCTACAACATACAACTCACATCACTGGTTATTTCCTCCCAAGTAAGGAAAGTCTCCATGAAGTAGACACTGGATCTCTCATTCTTCTGCATTACCCACCAAGTACACCCAGGTGCTTGAGCAAAGACAATCCCATGACTCCACGTGCCCTTTCACAAGGAACAACCAACACTGCCTTTCCCAGCCTCTTCCTTGTTTGCACTACAGGAGCCTTATCTCCTTCCACAGTATGTAGGGGCTCTTTTTGGGCAGGACCAGGACAGTAAGCAGTTCCTCTGGTGTTAACCAAGCAAGTACCTAAGGAAAGAGTACTTTGAGGACCCAAAAGGGTCAAATGGACTTTTGGTGTAGCCACCATGAATACAGAGACTAACAGTTGTCTACTTTGCCTGTCCTCTATATTTGAAACATTCACCCTTAGCATGGTGAATGTTTCAAAGAAGGACTCTTCTCATGTGCCATAAATGTATGGTGTATTACTTCAGCATCTGAAAGTTGATGAACATTTAATTTGGACACTTGACTCTGAGAACACATGGAATTCTCAGTCACAGGTCTGGTACCTTCTTTCTCTGTACCATAACTGGAAAGTGTCAGATGCTTAATGATAGAACATGTACAGCCAGAGCATGAAATGAGAGGACACTCAGTCCCACAAGCAGTATGAAAGCAAACACTGAAAATTGTCATGTGGGGATGTGAACAAGTATATCAATAGTCATCATTCTGATTAGAATTTGTAATACAGGCCATGAATATTCAAATTTAAAATTAAACTAAGGAAGTTGTTAAAATCTTATTATATGCTAACACCAGAATATGAAAATGAACAATCCTGAGACATCAGATCAGTGCGACTTCAACAATTTGAAATAAGGCTTTAACAGGAATAAATCACGATCCTTTGTGTATAGAATGTACAAAACCATTCTTGACAGCTGCTTATTTAAATATTGTGAAGTCAAGATGAGCTCTCTAAGCCATATTTAGAATCACACAAATATAGGAACCTAAGATGTCTAATCACAGTCTTGGGTCTCCTACATTTTCAGGTATAACTATATGAGTAAGTATTGAGATGCTTAAACATTTTTGCTGCTTTCAGTCATAAAGACTGCAGTCATGATTATTCCAGCTAGAAGCATATTTTATTTTCCTAGTGTGTACAAATTACTAATGATGTTTTCCTATCAGAAACTCTTTTCACTGGAGCATCAAAATCTCATCCTTAAGGCATTCTATACTGGTGAATTTGGGAGGTCACATAAAACTGAGACACAGACGGTCCCATGAATCAGTCACTCACATTAATACTGCAAACCTTGTTCCTATAAAAGCTGAATGGATCTTTACTTATATTATTCACCTGCAGTATCTCATGTAATTCCATAGGAGTAATTCGGTATTGGTTAGTACTAGGGTAGTATAATCACCTCTACAGGGAATCAATGAATTATACAGCCTTCAAGGAAGAGCAGAGGGTACAGTAATAAATAGCAAATACCTACAAAATATTTTTTATCTAATTTCACTTTTGTTTCTACTAATACATTTAAATTATTACCTGAACAGATGAAAAACCTACGAGATACACACCTACATTTCAATTAGTTGGCCAGACTCTTCACACTCAAGAGAGAAAAGCTGGTACTTTTGCCACGTTATTCTTCCCATCCAAGAGCAAATGTTTAAAATCAGATGGATTATGCATTTGAAAGTGCTGCCTTCTCTTCTCCCTGAAAATACAAGCATTTGACTCAGAAGAAGTTGAGCAAAATTAGTCCTGTACTCAGAGGTTGAATCTATGATTTGCAAAAAATCTTCTAACCATATATTCCATGAATGGGACAAATTTACTGCATGCTTCCATTTTAACTGGGGTATCTAAAGTGATGGATTAAGTGAGCGTGATCCCATAAACAATTGTGCTATCTCTAGACATAAGATTTTCATAGAATTGTAGAATCATATAATATGCCGAGTTGGAAGGAACCTACCAGGATCATTGAGTCCAGCTCCTGTTCCTGCACCGGACATGCCAAGAGTTCCACCATGGGCCTGAGAGCTTTGTCCAAATGCCTTTTAAACTCAGACAGGCTTGGTGCTCAACAACCTCTGGGTGAAAAACTTTTTCCTGGTATCTAAGCTACATACATGCATAGTTTACTATCTTATAATAGCTGATATTGTAATTTGTAAATATAAAAGCACTTCACAAGGGTGATAAAATCTTCATCACTTTAGAAGAAATAAAATGATGTTGGGGAAATTATTTTTAAAAAAAAATGAAAATAGGTGTAAGAAATTGGGAATTTAGGGAGCAGATTTTTTTATTGTCTCTGACTGTATGTTCCTGTAGGTGTTTCCTTTTAATGCTACTAGGGTAAGCCCCTGGCAGCATTGTGTTAACAGTAGAATCTATATTATTACATCCACATAGAGAGGAATGTACATATATAAACATAGAGAGATATAAATGTATACGTTAGCAAAAAACACACAAAACCTCGCAGATTTACAAGAACAAGGAAGACTTTTTGTGACCCATTTCTAGTATGGAATTTGAGCTACCAGTGATGTGTAGCTCAGGGAAATCCTGAGATGGAAGTTGTATCTTTGATTTCTGTTCTTTTTCTGTGAATTTGCATTGAAGAGATACAAAACTTACTCTACCTATGATTCAAGTAAGAAATAAATAAAAATGTTGGATCTTGAGATAAAAATCTCTGCTGAGACTATGTGCCAAACATTTTTGTATTCATTTCATACACTAGTTTTTTTGGTTTTCATTCAACACTACTTTTTGAGTAAAAATAAGATTGTATGTTTAGGTCCTGAATGTGAGATAATATGTGAGGGATTGGGGCCACAAAAAAAGCAAGCAGCACATCAATTGTTGAGGGCTAACATGAATATGAGGCTGTGATGTGGGGAGAGATCTTTAGATATGTTTGGTATGAGAAACTGAAACATAGAGATGTACATGTGCTTACCCATCATGGTACATGCAGAGGTGAAAGTGAAACTAGGATAGCCAAAGGCTAGCATTTTTGGAGGAGTCAGAAGGATGAGGAATTTATCTATAAAACTTTTGAATCACAGAAAGAAGGAATTTGGAAGGACCTCTGGAAACTACCTAGTGCAACCTCCTGTACACAGCAAGATCAATTAGAACAGCTTGCACAAGACCTTGAAATGATTGTGAGGTACATCATTGTATTTGCACTTGCAATAGTCTATGTCAAATTTCCTTTGTTTTGGTCAATCTCTGTGTGCCAGAATATTTCTGTGACCTGTCAGTGCTTTGTAATCATGAATAAGTAACTTAATTTTGTGTTACTTAGTGATACTATCATCACCTTATTTTTATTGTGGTTTATATCATCTGGTATAATATTTACTTTCTGGAAATGTGAATGAGAAAAAAAGATACCCTTTTGTCTCAGCACTTATTTTAAAATTAATACTATGACTGACTTGATTGAAAAGATGCTGAAATCTGTTTGTTTTTTACTTTCCAATAAATGACTAATTAACAAATCAGTGTGACATTTCTTGAAAAATTTTTTTTTATATGTGTGTGCGCGCGCGTGTGTGTGTGTGTGTGTGTTGTGATTAGTTTATTATCCAGAAATCTGTCACTTTTGTCTGATGAAATCAGAAGTTATACAAGATTCAGGTCGATGCTAGAATGGGGCTGCTCCACAAGGACAGGCAAGCCAGGAGTCCAGGGTGATCTACCAACACAGTCTAGGGAAAGACACCCAAGGTCAATCCCACTGTCCCCATTACACAGATGTGGTCTACCACAGTCCCAGAAAGGTGAGGTAGTGAGTCAGGATTGGGATCCATCCAGAAAGGCCATGCAGTACATGAGAGTAGCCAGAACAAGGTTAAACACAGTCACACCTATGATGTAGCTCAGGGATTTGATCCCTTGTAAGGCTGCTCAGGGTGGTAAAGGCCTACTAATGTCCTCTGGCCCTACATTTGCAAATGATGAAAATAAAAATAATTTAGCAATATCTGTAAATGTAAATTCAGTGCCAGGACAACAACAACAACAACCACTACCACCAAAAATAAACAAACAAAAAACCCCCAAACCAAATAAAACACACAATTTCCATTATGTTTGTTTAGGCAGATAAATTTCTGGGTTTCTGTAAGGGTCAATATCTGTAAAATTGCCCAAATAGGTGCAAAATTGAAGCAATTAAATGCAAATCTTCCTCCTCATTGGAACATTATTTAAGTCATAGCCCTTTTTTTCTCTCATAGCGCTGTAATTGCACCTACGTGCATTTAAATGTAAATTTGCCCTCATATTTCTAAGGAAAAAACTGGGATTTATGCATCATTTATAAACACCCTCATGATGCATTCAAATAGTGCACTGGTAAGCAGCAAGAAAAAATCTTGGAAAGGCAGCTAAGTGACTAGACAGATGGATTATGAGTTCAAAAAGTATCTGGAATGCTAAAAGGAAGCTTGACCTTGACAAAAAGGAAGAAAAAGTATGAATAGCACTACTCGTATATCAAGTCCATGTATAGTGCCAAACATAATTCTAGAAAGGTATCACATGCTGGTTAATGAGGGATATTATAGGCAAAACTAGTATTGCATGGGTTAGGACAAAGAATCCCAAACTGCAGTGCATGCACTACTGGGGAAAGCAAGACTTCAAAGTCCTGCAAAACTTAGAGCTGCTCTTACTTCTGAATAACTGATATCACTACTTGCAACTGCTCTGCAGTGACAATTGCTGCTGATGGCTTACTTGACAAGAAAAATTAAGCAGATGACAAGCTTAATAAATAATTATCTGACTTTAACAAAACATTAAAGAGAAAAACGATAGAACTTTGTCTTATTTCACATTAAAAAAACACTAGCATTTCTTTTGCCAGTTCTGCAGTAATTTCATTTCTGAAGGACATCTGTACATAAATATTAGATACTTATATTCACATTATTCTTGCTTTTTTTTCTGTATGTAAAGATATATGTCAGCATAAAGGAGGATCTTATAAAAAATGTGAAAAAACATTTAGTAATGAATTCCATAGACCATACTTAATTTTCCACTTTATGTGAGCTGTTCATGCCCATAATAATGTCCTTGTTTCTTAACTTGTCCTAAAAGATCAGATCTGAAAGGCTTGTGTGGTTGACAGTTTTTTTTTGTTGTTTTCAAACAGGCATTGGTTTAGTAAAATGTGGTTTTGTTCCTTCAAACTCTTTGTTGTTATATCCCTAAACCATTGCAGTTATAGCCAAAGAGGTACAAGAAAAGAACATTTAAATTAGGCTATTTTATTTCATCTGGAAAATCACATGCTTCTCATCTTTTAAACTCAAGCATGGAGCTGTAGACTAAATTTAACCTTTGTGTTTCATAATAGCCTCCTTCATGCAGTATCGTAGGCATTAAACTTCCTTTTTCAGCAGTGGAAAGGCTTATTAATTTTTAAATAAGCTTTTTCCCTCTGAAAATTCTCATGCCTCCTTCCAGTTCCACAGATTTATCAGCACTGCTCTTTGTGACAGTACTGGTGATGCCATTCCCATCACAACTGCTGGTTCTAACAGATGACAAAAGCAGCAACTTTTTTGCTCAGTCACTGCAGCAGCAGCAGCTTTTTCTTTTTTCTCCATCTGTAAGGAAGGTTTATTATATATTTAAAGCGTATATTCACTTCCCCGTGAAGAAGTTCCATAAATTTGGCTCTGACAGTTCTATTCCAGCTCCTATCATTTACACCAAAGAGACTTTATTTAGGTATGATGAACATCTTTACAATTGCAAAATCTGATATACTGATGATATCTGTAAGATCTTTATCACACAGAAGTTTCCAGGAATTGATAAATCATATCATACACAAAGAAAATATGTAAATAATGCCACAGCAATTTGTTAAAGGTGTAAACAAGCTTAAAATAAAAATCTTTTGCTAAAGACAGAATTTTAAGTAGTTGTACATATCTATTTCAGGAAAAGGCTAAGAATATTGTAATTATCTTGTAGGCATTGTCGTTATTTAAACGAGTAATATGTGACTTCACATTTAAAGTAGCCTGGCAATTTTAACTCCTGATCAGAAGGTTGCATATAGCAGGAGTTCTAGAAATAGCAAATTCTACAAATAGAAGCTTCTGCAAATAGCCACAATTAGTGGCTTTTACATTCACTTGCAAAATTTTATTTCTAAACATATTTAGTCAAATATGAAGAAACTACTGAAATTACATAAAACTTCCGTTTGAAGATTCAGGATCCATTGGGCTGGTTAGCTTTTTAGCATTCAATTTGGATAACAGCCTGTGTTTTAGAAATCAGAGACAAAATAATATGGAGTCATTCTGTTTTAAAGACAGCATGGAGATAAATATCAGGACATCAAAATACTATTTAGACATTAAATAGCAGGCTTTGTCCCAGGTCTCTGATTCAACAGCATATTTATCATCTCTGAAGTTAAATCCCAGAGGCAGGTGTCTGTAAGAGGAAAGAGCTTGGTAGAAAGGACTTTCACTGACCACTTGCTTGGCAAAGGCAGGGAGGGAACAATGGTGTGGAGTCATAAGGCCATGGTGACGGTAAAGGACTGTCTCCTGGAGATGGCTGAACACCTACCTGTCCATGGGAAGTAGTGAGCTAATTCCTTGTTTTGCTTTGTTTGCATGCACACCTGTGTAATGCTTGGTTGCTGGCTGGGGTTAAATCACGCCAGGGATATGGACAAAAAAATAAAGAACTACACAGGACACCAAGGCTGATATAGTGATTGGGGTAGGTGGGCCCTTTCATTTTCATTTTTTCATTACTCTGAATCACTAGTAAAACCTACATGATATGGTTTTGGTGAAATGTTGACTCCATCTGAATTTGTCCCTGAGGAACTGAGGAAAGGGCTGAAACTGGTGTGAAAATATGTTTATCTAGGACGATTTTCTGAGGAACTTGCAAGTTTCTGAGGAACTATAGTATATTATGGTGCAGTACTTAGTATACAGCTTGCTTTTGTACCTCAAATAAAGAACATGTGAATTTCTATTGTGGGAGAAAACGTTCACTCAGAAAGTCTGGGTGTATGTTTTCCTGTAGCTTTGATGTAAAGCAATAGGAGGTATAGAGAAGAACATTCAAGTTCATATTTTCCATACAGGTTTATTAACTCTAAGGCTGTTGCTTGAAGAGGGGAGATGGGAGAGATCAATCTCTGTCTTTGTTTAAGGTAACTACACAGTGATCAACTCAAATCCTCAGGGCAAGGACAGTAATCCTAAGAAGCATCTTAATATAAGCTGATTGGCTCAGGA
Organism: Myiotriccus ornatus; assembly: GCA_036023395.1. Classification (NCBI taxonomy): domain Eukaryota; kingdom Metazoa; phylum Chordata; class Aves; order Passeriformes; family Tyrannidae; genus Myiotriccus; species Myiotriccus ornatus. The sequence continues at coordinate 87,501,501 of JAYRBT010000114.1, forward strand.
ACTAGCTCGATTGAAAGATTCCTTATTTCCAGATTCTGCATCTGTCTTGTAGCCTTCTGGTTTTTGACTAAGAAGTGGTGTTTCCTGTGCACTGGCAGCATTCAGCTCAGCCTTCTCCCTGGGTAGCCAGGAATTCACATCTTGAAAAGGAATTCACATCTTGAAAATATTTTTGAGCCCAGGTAAACAATCCCTGCAGAAAAACTTCTGCCACCTATTGCATGAAAATGCAAAACCACACCAGCACTATGTTTTAAAAGCAGATCCTGAAATAGAAGAGGTAGCTGCCCAAACTTCAGCCCAAATTCTGGAACAGAATGGAAGTTCTGCAACAATTTGGTTTTGGTGTTCCTTTACCAGATGCTTGTTCAGCATGCTGACTGTTTTTGACCCTGCTCTGAGACACATAAATCTTCCCTAGTTCTATCCAGGGAACCCAGGTCCCTGATTCACAGCCAGATACAGTGGCAGCCGTGCATAAAATTCTTTCCCTTTTGGGAGTCACGCATTTAAAAGTAGCATGGCTGTGCCTGCTACTGGATATACCTTTTGGCTGGATAGAACTGTGGGAGGCAGGAAATGAATTGTAGAGAAGTTAATTCTGACAGTTCATTTAAGCTGGACTTTTTCACAATGTTTTTTCAGGACATAGACCTTGAATAAAAGCCAAAAGAGAACCACTATCATTCAATTTGTATTCTTTTTTTAGGGTTGTGTTTTGTTTTGGGAGGTTAGCAATTCTGTCTATTACTTTATTGTATTATGGGGTAGTTGGCTTGGGGTTGGCATCTCTTGCTGGATGTAAGTGGTTATTAAGTTTGGGGCTTTCCTTTGTGTTGTTAATGCTGTTTACAGGCTTTTTGGGTGGAATATTCTTAATTTTTGTTTATTCTGTCTCTTTAGTGGCTGATCCTTTTCTAGAGGCTAGAAGGGATTGACATGTTGTAGGGTATGGTACAGGTCTTGTTTTAGTGCATGTGGGGCGATTATTTGGGATTCTGCTGATTGTTGGGAGTTTGGAGCAGCTACTGTTGATGGAGGGGGCAGGTTTGCTTAGATTTTGTGGTATAGCTGTGTTTTATTCCTGTGGGGTTGGGATGCTTTGGGTGGGGTGGGGGCTGTTGCTGACATTATTATTGTCTTAGAGTTTGTACAGGGACTATCTCATGGGGCAATTTGGGAAGTTTAGTGGGAAGATCAGAGAATGCTTTAATGCAAAATACCAGCTTTGGGAGTTGATGTGAGACACTGGATCAGTAAAACTATTGCTGGGTCAGAACCAGCTCAGATGTGAGTGTGTGTGGATGGGGAAAGGATGGGTTGAACCTCATGGGGGTGAGGTGGTGTTGTATCCCACGTGGGAGGCCCCCGTAGCCCACACGGGGAAGCTCCAGAGAAGCTGCCAGTCAAAGGCAGCCTAGGAATTCTTCAGTACACCACGTGTCCTGGAGCCCCAACTCAGATTGGCAGGGACAGTGAGAACTGTTCCCTGCCTGGAGCCCCAGAATGGCCAGTGAGCCACAAGTTCTGGCTTGGGGGAGGCCACAAGGACCAGGGTGGATAGAACCAATGGCATATGCTGTCCATGTGGTCACGACCCTACCATCTGGACATGCAAGAGCTGGTCTTCTACAAGGATCTGATGGAAGCTATATAATAATCTGTCTCCTTCTCCTTCTTCTCTCATCTTGCTCTTTCCCCTTCTCCTGCTTTACTCTTTTCTTGATTTTTGGGTATCCTAAAGCTGTCAGAATTAGATATTGCTAAGTTGTGAGGGTTTTCATGTGCTGGGTCAGTGCTTTGGTAGAATTCTTTGTTTTGATTGCACACTATATTTTTTAAATTTTGCCAAGTTCTCTTATTTTCTCCCCTAAATTATCAGTAAAAGTACCTCTTGAGGAAAAGTGTGTGGCTTTTTCTCTTTATTTTATCTCAAGGTATTAAAGAACCCTATATTTTTAAAAGTAAAACTCCTGGATGAGCTTGTTGCTCTGGGGCTAGAGTTTTACAGGTGGAGATAGAGGTTTCAATCTCTTTCTTTCTGAGGTGTCTTTGTAATGTTTTCTGGAACCCTAAGAGGTGTAGTCTTTACTCTTCACTTTACAAGATCAGTGTTTTTTTATAAATCATTAGAGTATTTTTGGTAATTGAGTATTTTGTTTTCTAGAACTTCAATAATGGAGAAGAGGATTAGGAGGGTGGTGAAGAAAGCAAGAGAGGCTAGCTGGCTGATAATGATTAATGGATCTTCTATTGGCTGGCTGACCACTCATGTTAGCATAAGATGGACTAGGATTCCAAGTAGAAGCTGGGAGAGAGGGCGGAAGGCCGTTGTGCATCGTTTGCATTTGTGCAGGAAGGGGGTTATGAGTAGAACTAGTACAGAGATGGCGAGGCCAGTACTCCTCCTAGTTTGCTGGGGATAGAGCATAGGATGGCATACGTGAATAGGGAATATCCTTCAGGTATAATATCGGAGTGTGTAACTAGTGCGTTTGCTGGTGTGAAGTTCTCTGGATCTCCCAGCAAACTGAGGGAGAATAAAGTCATTAGTGGGAGGAGCATCAGTATGTACACTAGGATGTCTTTTATGGACTGGTGCAGAAATCTGTTTTCTTTTTCTCATGGGATATTCTCTATCAGCTTCTCACAATGAATTTGAAAAATGGAAGAAAATGCAAGATAATTATTGATTATATAATTAAAGATAGAATGTGCAGTATAAATGTATTTATTATTAATATTTCAAAGAACTAAATTACTAATCTGAGTTATCTTATATTTACACATTTGCTTGGGTTTTGTTTTCCAGCTTTCCCCAAAATCTTATAAATGACATAATGTTACAGAATTCACTTCATCACAGGGATGAAATAAAAAATATCTAAATAAGAGACAGTAAAGGAGGGCAGAGGTGTTGTCCTCTACACCAAGGACTGGGGGGAGTGTGAAGAGCTGTTTCTAAAGAACAGCCAAAAGCAGGTCAAAAGCCTGTGGGTAAGAACTGGAGACTGAGGCAACAAAAGGAACCTCGTGATTAGTGTCTGCCACAGGACACCTGATTGAGGGGAGCCTGTTGACGAGGCCTTCTTACTCTAGCTACAGGAGATGTCATAATTGAAGGCTCTTGTCCTATTCAGGGACTTAAACCACCTTGACATTTGCTGGGAAAGTAGCATGGTGAATTGTAGGAAATCCAGGAAAATTCCTGCAATGCACTGAGGATAACTTCTTGAGCCAGGTAACCGGCTCAAGAGACCTACCAGAGGAAATTAGTTGCTGGACTTAGTGGTCACCAGGGCAAGTGTGCTCATCAGTGGCATCAAGACTGAAGACAGCCTGTGACGCAGTGGAGTTTGCAGTCCTGAGGGATATGGGTCAGGCAAAGAAAAAAGTACCCTGAATTTTAAGAAAGCAACATTTCAACTCTTCTGAAGAGTTAGTCAGTAGGACCCTCTGGAAAACTGTCCTCAAGGACAGGGGAGCAAAGCAGAGCTTGTAGATCTTTCCATAGAACACAAGAGCTCTTAGATCCCATGCGTAAGAAATCAGGAAAGGAAAGCATGGCTGAGTAGGGAACTGCTGGTTAAACTAAAGGGCAAGAAGCAAATGCACAGGCAGTGGAAGCAGGGAAAGGTGCATCTGACACACCTGAGGGATGGGATCCATCCAGAGGGGCCTGTACAGGCTTGAGAATTGGGCCCACAAGCACCTAATGAGGTTCAACAAGGCCAAGTGCAAGGTTGTGCACGTGGGTCAGGAAAACCCAGCATGAGTAAAAAATGGGAGAAGAATTCATTGAGAACAGCACTATGGAGCGGGACATGGGGGTTCTGGTGGATGAAAGACTGGATGAGCCACCGTATGCATTTGTAACCCTGAAGGACAACCACATCCTGGGCTACATCAGAAGAGGAATGCCCAGCATGTCGAGAGAGGGGATTATCCCTCTCTATTCTGTCCTTGTGACACCCCACCTGGAGTAGGACTTCCAGGTCTTAGGGCCCCAACACAAGAAGGACAAGACTTGCAGAGCAAGTCCAGAGAAGGGCCACAAAGATGATCAGAGGGTTGAACCACCTCTCCTATGAGGAAAAGCTGAGAGAGCTGGGGTTGTTCAGTCTGGAGAAGAGGAGGCTTCAGGAAGAAGTTACTGAAGCCTTTCAGTACTTAAGGGGGCTTATAAAAATGATGAGGACAGACATTTTACAAAGGCCTGTTTCAACAGGAGAAGGGTTAATGGTTTTAAACTAAAAAAGGGCAGATTTAGACTAGGTATAAAGACGACAACTTTTTACAGTGAGGGTGGTGAAACACTAGAACAAGTTGCCCAGAGAGGGAGTAGATGCCTTATCCGTGGAAACATTCAAGGTCAAATTGGATGGAGCAATCTGACTGAGTTGAAGATGTCTGTGCTTATATCAGAGGGGATTGGACCAGGTGACCTTTAAAGGTCCTTTCCAACACAAAGTATTCTATGATTCTAAGGCAAAGGGTAGTTTAAAAATAAAAATGAAGTAAATTTCTAACATCAACAGACAAAGAAATGTTACAAGTCTGAGTGCTACCGTTTGGATGGTGGCCTTCTAGACTGATTAAGGAGGCAACTCTCCTAATCAGCACTACAAAAGTCCTTTACAGGTAGCGGTGATATCAGTGGTCCTTTAGTGCTTCTTTGCCAACACATAGCAAAAAAGAATGTCAGTGACTGCTGAAGGCACTGCTATACAGAGATAACAACAGTACAAAATCAGATGGATTAATTTTACCATTTTCTATAGAAAATAGCCTGCAAAAGAATATTGATGAGCTAGAATTAGAACTTTTGCTTATACAGTAGAAATGGAGGAAAAGACGATGAACGAACTGAAAATCTGAAAAGTGACAGATCTAAGCCACTAAGGTATTTTGTAGTGGATATTAAGGATACCATCTTGTGCCAAAATCTGTGTTTGTGAAACAATATTCCATTGCCATATCCTTCAGAACCAAGTATGTCCTGTAAGAAAAGGGACCTGTACCTTACTTCAAGATTGAAGAGAGAGATTGAAAATACTAAACAGATAAATGGACTTTTCACCAACTTCAATAAATACAAATAGGAGGAGCTGCTTTACAAAAAGAGGAAGACAATAAACATTACCGGAGCTGCTATTGAACCAAAGGATAAAAAGTGAGATAGAGGTAGGTGCTGTCATTAAGCTTGGAATCTGGATTCAGTTCCTAGCAGGCTGACATATTTTCATTTTCAGAAATACGTTAAGGTCATCCAAAAGAACCCGAGTAATATAATTGGCTTGAAAATATGATTGATCTAACTCTTTGAACTCCAGAGCTTGTGAGAAAAAAGGGAAAAGAAGGCTTTTGCCAGAATATGAATCTCAGTTGATTGGTAGTTCCAATAATGACCAAGAATTAAAACATTAATATAAAGGCCTTGATAATTAAAAAGAAAAATATGATGTTTCACTAATCAATGAGAAACACAAAATGTCTTAGAAAAGCCAAGCATATTAGTAGTTGTCTAGCTCATATAGAATATTGTCTAGAGTGTTTGAATTGTTACCAGAACACAGAATTATTTAAGATCTGTTGTAAATGTATCTTCTCTAAAATAAAAATATCCATATATGGGCTTTTGGTTAATGCTGTAATTTAATAATTAATGCTATAACATAGTTTTATAGTACTGAGCAAAGGCAGGGGTTTTTGGTTGTTTGCCAGCAATGCCATAACCTTGGCAATTCATTTGAATTACGTCTAGGTAACTTTGCTCAACAAAAATCTGCTGTGCATTTGTAATTGTGTCTCTCCACATCCATTCAGACATAGTGGTGGCCTATGCTGTAATTATAAAACATGAAGAACTTTCTTAATGACAGTCCAGAAACAGATCCTTAAACAAAATTAAGAAAAAATCCACTATTATAAATTTGCTCTTCAATCAAATACTTTATAAACATGAAGGAAATTATAAAGGAACAAATATATTTCTCAATATATTCCCTACAGAATTTTATACTTCTTATGGAATTTCACAAGTGTCATGAAGACCAGTTGGGAAAGTTAGCTGTGGTATTAATGGACATGATACCAACTTCTGAAGAGTTCTTGCAACAGCAAATGCTCAAACAGCTATTAGTGTCAGTATACTCACTTTTCATCATATAGTTGAAAAGGACATTGTTTTTTTCTCAGTACACTGAATGCCAGTTTTTCATTTGGCTCCTAGTTTGGTAAGCATTAGCTGTTAGGTTAATAACTGTTGTCCTAAAAGATAACACTTGCTGTGCTGACTGTTAAATAATGACAAAACACCAAACAAACAAACAAAAAAAAATCAAAAAGTCCAACAAAAGATATGGTTGCCAAGTTGAGAAAGAGTGAACTTACTACAATAAGGTGGCTTCTTCTTGTAAGGAGAAATTCTTATTTCTTGGGTTTTCCAGAGACTTCTGAATATTGGACAGTCATTTCCTATATTGAAAATGACTACAGTAATTTTCTGCTCACAGTGAAGGCTTTGCAGAGTTCTGTTTTATTCTCCCTTTGTTAATCAGTTAATGGAGTTACAGGAATAGCAGGGGAAGAAACAAAAATTATATTTTTTTCTTCAATACAAGGAAGACGAAGTACAAAAAGCTTTCGAGAAAACAAAATACTGCCTGAGTGCAGCTTACAGCTTAGGCAATAATACCAAGTATCCGGTTTTATAGTTTTTCCTTTTCCTGTAAACTCTGCTTGGTCCCTTCGCCTGAAGCTGACATGAATGATGGCTTAGTGTCAGGTAAAGTAAAATGTTAGTTTAAGGTGAGAAGAATGAAACAGTTTAAATAATACCATATTTGTAGGACTTTTGAAAATCTTTGACTTATGTTTTCAGTGTTAAAAATGTTATCAATCACTAGTCTGACCATGAAGTTGTTTCCATGAGTCTCATCTCACTTCTAAATAAATGTGATGGACCCACAACCCTGTACAGAGCTTATTAATGTTATAGGCAAAAAGCCAAAATTAAAGAATAGTGGCTCGAACTAGAATCAGGCCTTTCAGGGGTTATGAGGTACAGAAAAAAATGTAAACAAAAAATAACTCCACAAAAACCAAAACAAAACCAAAACAAGAAAACCCACAAAAAAAACCCAACAAAACCAGAAAAACCAAACAAAATAAAAATCAAACAACCCACAAGATGCAAACTTAAATTAAATTTTTCTTTTTTTTTTTTCTAATATAAGTTTACACACTGTTATGATGCTTCATGCATTGACTAGACATTTAATTTTACATGCAAGAAACTCCTCTCTAGTTTAGATCTAGCTGTGGAACATTTTGAAATTGTTGGAGCTTTTACATTTATGTTTGATTTAATAGGTTCCTGAATTCGACTGATGGACTTTGAAATGTTAAACATAAATAGTATATAAGTGCACAGTGGGATAGCTTTGAAAAGCAAAATCAGTAAGTTTTTCAAGCAAAGGTGTGTGTGGGAGCCCAGCTGGCTCTGGGCTCTCTGTAAGCTGAGATATCGAAGATGGAACTTTGCACCTGGCAGAGGGTTAACCACGGAGAGTAAGGACTGTGGCACAGGGTGGACTTCCTGCTAAGCATGTCTAACCTATGGTACTCTGACATGTGGCTGTGTGTCCAGTCATGAGTTGTTATGTTTATGCTAAACCAATGGTGCGTGTACATGTGCACACCCAGAACTGTATAAGTAGAAGCACTGTTGCAATAAAGGGGGGCTGGTATCCCTGAACACCGTGTCATCTTCCCACCTCGACCGATGACAAAGATGTATAATTCTGGTTCATTTTTCTGTACTGTCACTGATATTTGTAGATCTGTTTACTGTAATTAGTATCATAGATACCTACCTTATTAAACCAGGGTGAAGTTTATCTGATTAAGCTCGAGCATTGGTACTTTATTACTTGAGACAATGTGTTGCCACTCTACTTTGCTGTTTCTTGTATGTAAAAGAAAATGTGGACTTTAGAAAATATATGTTGATACAAATCATAATTAATAGTGAAATATGCAACAGATGGCAAAACTTATAATCATTCTATCAGACTAATAGTATACTGTCTTCATTTTGGAATTTGCTTTTCCCAAAAGATGTTGTTGGGCTGAAGCCATATTGACAGCTGGTACATTCCTAATGTCGTTAGTTTGATATACCTCATCTATTAAATTCTGTGCATTTTCCAAAATAACAGATGACAAGTGCAATTGACCACCTGGGAAAATGTATCTTCAGTAGAAAGCTTAAAATGGTCTTTTTTGTGTGTGTGATTGTAGAGCTATGTAACGCTTTTCTATTTTGGGTGACATTATAAACTACTCCCATTCTAACTGCCTTCCAAAAGTACAGTATTTTTTGTGCATGCATAATGATCAAAAATAATCTCAGGACAACTAACGGATGCTGTAACTATCATGCTCTTAGAAAACTATGACATGTTTATCAGCTTCTCTCTTCAAGTGTGCTATTTAGGAATCATGTTGCAGAGACTGAATTATCAGTCTCAAGCAGTATTGCTGTAAAGTGAGTACAGAATGTATCCTGCAGAAAGTGTATAACAGACATCTCGCTCAGGTAATGCACAGTGAAATAATTACTGGAGAACACTGTGTTGGTTTGTTGGGTTTTTTTGAATGAAAGCACCACTGCATATTATTCATGATCCCACTATTAAAATAAGGACTCAAAATTGCTTATAGTATTTAAAACTTGCAAAGTAAAGTTAGATTACATTGTAAATATTTCAGACTCGCTTATATTTAAAATTCTCTGGCTTTTGAAAAGAACTTATTTTCCAAGGTTACTCAGTCACTGTTAAAGTACCAACGCTATGGATGATGCATTTATAAATCTTAATATTAATTTTTATTAATATCTAAAATAACCCTATGTAATTATTCATTCATATGGCTATTCCAACCAAGGGGCAAGTCTCTACTACTCAACTTCTTTAGCTTTTCCCATTATATAGCCAGGATAGGGTTTTTTTTGAGAAGGATTTAGGAAAATACACAAGTCAGCGGACTGGTATAATACATTTGAAAAAACAATTGCATCACCAAAGCAATGCCTAGTGAGTTGTTGACTCTTGTATGGCATGATGGACACAAGAATGAGGTATACACTCTTCTGAGGACCAGTCCCAAAGTAAGATGCTGACTCTACTCATTCTTCAGGGAGTCACCTGAAGATTAGGCAAAACATCATGCTGGGTAAACTAGTGGTGAGAAATACTGTCAGGGGTGGGGGTATGAGTTGCAACTGGACATGGATGGAGGAAGAATATCTTGAATTATGGGAGTAGAGTAGCTATTGGTTTTTAAAGTTGAAAAGCTACTTGGATAACTGTGAGTTGGTCTCAGGACACATAACCAATAAAAAGGGAGAGAAAGACTGTGCATGAATTAATGTATCACTCCTGTAGTGGGAAGTTCATTCTGGTTCTGGAGGGTCAGTCATAGTTAGTGCTGGTGAAATGGAAAGAAAAATTGTCTGGTGAATCCCACTTGAATTTTAGAACTGGATGTTAAGCTAAGGAAAAGGGGTTGTAAGAAAGGGTTCAGGTTTTGGAGTATGAGAGGGTTGTTTTACTATTTAGAGCTTGCTTTCATTATTGTATCACAAGGTGGATTTTGCAATGGATGATAAGAGAAGCGAGGAGTGGGGGGGGGAGGAAGAAGAAAAGAAGGTTAGTACTGGAACAATCTAGGAACACAGAAAATAAATAATCACTAAACTCATGAAATCATAGGCATTTTACATAAATAAATTACCAAGAAGGCATTTTGGAGGAATTATTATTAAAATTGATGCCAGTAAAATCACAGAGTCCCACAATGGGTAAGGTTGGACGAGACCACAGTGGGTCATTTGGTCCAACCTTCCTGCTCAAGCAAGTTACTATGGAACTATTGACAAATATAACAATAAAATATAAAGAGTCTGATAATTAAACTCTTATACTATCCAAAGCCTACCCATGAAAGTAGTACTATTTTTCTGAGAGGAGGATTTACTAAAGTAAATACCAATAGGAGTATTACAGTTACAGGAGTAACTCTGCATATTATTTTAAAAAAACAACAGTGAATGTTCCCTTTTGTGAATAAAACCTTAACTTTCTGCTCAAGATGTTTCAACACAGACCCCAAACTCATATGACAGTCTCATTATTTGATGGATGTTGATTGTATATGTTTATTTATTTTACATTTGCCTTGACAAAGACTGTGGCAAAACTGCATTATTAGTTCCTCATTGTCACGCTTTCTTCTCTCAACTCGCTGCAGCAGTATGCAGTACTCTTACACTAAAGCAATAGTTTGAAGTATCATTTCCCTCACAAAAGATGTCTTTAAAGCAAAAATCTTTTTTACTACTTCCTGTTGCTATATAAATAGATTAGCACAATGAAACCTAGTATGGAAGGTGGAGATAAGGTGGGGTACTTCAGGGTGAATGTTTAATATGTTTTTCCTTTAATTTCAGTCCTTCATTACAAAATTTTGTTACAAAATGTTAAAAATATCCAATTAATACCTGAAAAGACTTTTGAAATATTGTGTTAATGCAGTCACATATAATATTTTAATAAATATAGCTGCTATCTTCTGAAGAAAGGATAATTCTGTCCTAACAATGTATTTTATTAAAAAACTAATTTTAAAAATATTAAAACTAATTTTTAAAATGTACTTTTTTCTTCCTGCATTTTTTTTTATTTAACTATGTACTGTCCTTATAGGACAGTATGTCTCCAGAGAGTCCATTTATGCAAAACATTTTTAGCACTTTGTTAGAAATCTTTGCCTAGATAAGTAAAAAATCAGAGTGTAATATTGCATGGGAGTAACCAAAACTTTCATCAGTCCAATAGTAGGAGCTTATTACAGTGAAGATAAGTGTAAGTTAAGAATAATTAGAGCTGAAAAAATAAAAAAAATCCAAAAAAGGAGAGAGGTTGGAATCCAATCTAAAGTCACTCGTGATTAATAACCTAATATAGTAAGTAGTGATCAGACATTATGGAGGCACTCAGATACTGTGGTGAAGACTGCCAATGTGTGAACCTATGTAGATGGATGATGAAAAATACTCATGCATTAAGTGTGTCACCTCCCTAAGTACAAACAGTATTCAACAGTTTTATGAGTAGAGTATCTAATAAGTTCTTTATTCCCAACCATCTAGCAAAATTAATCAAAATTACAGATATTACTGCTATTGCATTGAAGTGAGTATGGAAAAAGATGGTTTTCAGATACTTTATTAAGGATTTTAGGATAAAACTCGGATGGATGGATTGTTAGATAGACCCCTGTTATTTATCCCTATCTGAAACATATCTTATTGTGATTAGGATTAAAGTTAAAATGTATGTGAATTCACTGGGTGAATTTTAGCAAAATAGAAGTACTCAACCAAGCAGAAAAAAAAAGAAAACAAAAGGCTTATTTTCCTCTTTCAAATCTGTTTCTTTTCCTTCTACTATAATGATACTACTGCAAAGTGGGCACAATATAAATGTGCATATGTTACAAAAGCACATTTGAAAATTTTATTTAAATCCTAATAATTTTATTTTCTTATGAATAAAAAACCTGAACCTAACGCTTCACTTAACTGCTCCAGGTTTTCAGATTTTGCTTTTCTAATTTCCTACAGTGTGCTTCCTATTTGTTTTGTTTTGGTATTGGGTCATAGGTGGTTTTTGTTTGTTTTCCATAGGATTGCATCGGGTTTAAAGACAGAGTACTGCAATATAACACTGAGTGTTTTCAAAGTCCTTCCTAATAGAAACAGAAAGAGTAAGGATATAAGACACCCTTCATTAAGGCACCTCTAAGTTGCCTACATATAATAGGGGGCATCTAACTGAAGTTTTAAAACAGCTATTTAGGGAAATATCACAATTTGCTTTCCTACCTCTTATAATCTCTGCCTAGGTTTCTGCTCCTGGTCATTGTCAATGACTGATTTGCAATATACCACAGCAAGGGAGCTGGTCTACCACAAATAAAGCCCCAATTCAGAATCAGGTTGCCTGTGTGCAATTATGTTCTTCATGACACAAAATGAGTTTCATCCATTCCACCTGTGTGCAGTCCCTACTGATTATCAGATGAGGCTAATATCAGACACTATCTGGATTTAGAGTCATCCTCATTTTAAAAATAGAAGCAGCTGAGGGCGAAGTGCCTTCAGCTATCTGAAAGGGAAAAATAAAATCATAACTGCTCAGCACAAGTGACTTGTGGCCAAGAAAACGTGTGTCTGTAAGCACGAAAGCCAGAGACAACATAGCTTCCTGTAAGGGCATGAAGTTTCCCTTGATGAAAAGAAATGGTCACAGCATTGTCTTGTAGCCATCTGGAACACAATCACCTGGGGGCCACTTCTAGGCAGCAAGTGTGGTGATGGTGGATGGAACAATGCCCAGCTGAGGCACCCTATGTTAACAGTCACAGGATTGATGCTGGTGTAAGCCTATATAAGGAATTGGCTTGTGACATAATTTTGCAGACACCTTAGAGAACTACTTATGGCACTAAGATTTCATCTAGGATATTTTTTATTAATTTTTAAAAATATGTATTTAAGCAAAAATGTGTGTTTACTTTACCTCAAAGAACACAATAAAAATTTCTGAACATACTCCTAGCTATCAAGGGAGTCTGATTACTTTTATCCTCAATAAATAACTGGAAGCTGTGTTTTCTCTTTTACTTTTACTTACTATGGCTCCTCTGTCAGAGGTTACTCTGATGACAACAGAGTCAGCAGAGCAGTATTTGGGCTTCCACTTCAATTAGTTCAAATCCACCTTCACCAGAGAGTGATCTACTATATTGATTTTGAGTCAGCTGTGAGAACCTACTATCTAACAATGATGCAAAACAATTTGCCAGTCTATAGGAACAGACAAGATCTGACAAAGTTGAGTTTGGAACCTATGTAGAAACAGAAGCAATTGAACAGTGTTCCCATTTAATATCCCTCATGTGATATATCTATACAGGCTTTGTGCAAAAAAGACTGAAGTCTTACTTTCATTTCAAGATAAGTACTGTTGGCTGATTAAGAAGCCAAAGCTTTTTCTTGGGTAACTGAATAGAGAAAATTTGCCCTAACTACCAATATGCATCCCCACAAACAAATAAAAAGAACATTTCTGTAGATCTTTCAACCAATATTAAACTTCATATATATTTTTGTTGGAGGGATATGTGTCAAACAAACACACAACTCACACATACAGAAAAATGAAAAAAATGATTCAAAAATACTAAGTAGCTTGACACATATACACAAGGAAAGAAAAATAAAGAATATCAGTAAGATCACGAGTTGAATTTTCCGTCATTTACGAAGTTATGCTGAATGCAAGGGCACATTTTTTAATGATTGTGATAAATGATTTTAAAATGACAGAAAATTCTCTACAACTGGAATAAAATCATACAGCATCAGTACCATATTAAGATTTCATTAGTTAAATTATATACAGAAAAAAAATCCCAAGAAAATAAGTAAACCACAATACCAAAAAAAGCGGACTAGCAGTCATTTAAAAAAAATCTTTAAATGTCAGTACTGAGCTTAGTTTCTGTTGCTTCTTTTGAGCTGTAACTGCAGACCAAGAATAGTTTGCAAGTGCTGCTCAGTCTGGACATTTGGATTGTGAAGTGTCAAAGAGGAAAGTGTTTCATTTGGCATTGTGAGAATCTTAGAGGTACCAACTTACCATGCTCAGAAGTGACTGGAGAAAAATTTCTTATCTTCTTATTTTTATTCTACTGCTCTCTCTTCTTTAATCCTCTCTAATCCACTCAAAAAATTATCAGCTAGGATTTTTCCCATGTCAAGTTTTTGAACTGAGGGTGGTTTTACTCTGGCTTTGTTCTCAGAAGCATGACAGCCCTTGGATCACTTTTGCAACATGAATTGAATTTTTTCCCCACTCTCATAACTCAGAGCAAATTGCAAAAGGATTTTGGATTAAAGCCACCAAAGGATGTTATCACCCAAATCTTACCTTACCATTTCAGGAAGATTTCCCACTGAGGTGCTGTCTAACCCATAGACGTTGATGCACATAAAACTTAAAGTTACCTACATGGTTAAAGGCTTGCTGGCAGGGCCCAAACTGCCTAAACCCCAAGCAGGTGACTGAGCATTGCAGCAATAACAGAAACTGACCCCTAGATCTTATAGAGAAATAACAAGACATACTGTAGCTTTTGACACCATAAAGATCATATCTAAAAATCCCATGTATAGTCAACATATAATTTGAAAGAATTTCTTAAAATACTAAATCCAGATTTCTCCTGTCATAGTCAGTTATGTGATATATAAACATCACTTTAAATAAGCTTGTTTTACGCCTGCCACTCCTTCAGACCTCACTTGCTGGTGATTAGAAGCCTTCATTTAATTTCCTGTATAAGTTTCCCCTTGGTGAATTTATACCTACTTGTTAATTTGCCAGCACGAATTTGCTCCTTGGTGTCCTTGTGCATTTGCAAATAGCAACCTTACCTTAGCTTTTTTACTTCTTTTCAACAAAAGGTGTTCCTAGAATGTATATTTGACTGAGGTCTGAGCTCAAGAGCTTTACCTATAGTTCCACTTGTTAACAAGAAATCCTGACAGGTCTGAGGCACTGATTATGCTGTGCTGTGTTGTAGACTCCTCTGTGCCAAGCTGGGGATTGTGTTTATAAACACCAACACCATAGACAGAATGGTGAATAATTACAAAAGCTATGATTAAGGACTGTTTAAAGAACTGTTGTTCTTTAACCATCTGTTTACGCAGCTGTTAATTAACACAATACCATGCCATTCACGCTCTACAAAATATCAGTGAGAAGGCAGTATTGTTCAGGGTCGTTACTGGGAGCAGCACTGTTTAACATCTTTGTTAGTAACATGGACAGTGGGATCGAATGCACCCTCAGCAAGTTTGATGATGATACCAAGCTGTGTGGTGTGGTCAACATGCTGGAGGGAAGAGATGCCATTCAGAGAGACCTTGACAAGCCTGAGTGGTGGGCCTGTGAGAACATCATGAAGTTCAACGAGGCCACATGCAAGGTCCTGCAGACGTGCCGGGGCAACCCCAAGCGCAAAGACAGGCTGGGCAGAGAATGGAGGGCAGCTCTGAGGAGAAGGACCTGAGGGTGTTGGTTGACAACAAACAGAACATGACCAGCCGATGTGCATTTGCAGCCCAGAAAGTCAAACGTATCCTGGACTGTGTCAAAAGAAGCATGGCCAGCAGGTTGATGGAGGTGATTCTCCCCTCTACTCCACTGTTGTGAGATCCCATCTGCAGTGCTGCATCCAGCCCCAACATAAGAAGGACACAGACCTGTTGGAACAAATCCAGAGGGCCACAAAAATTACTGGAGGGCTGGAGCACCTCTTCTTTGAACACAGTTGAAGTTGTTCAGTGTGGAGAAGAGAAGGCTCCAGGGAGACCTTTAGCAGCCTTCCACTACCTAAAGGGGGCCTACAAGACAGCTAGAGAGGGATGGTATGTAGTGCTTGGACAAGGAGGAATGCCCTCAAACTGAAAGATGGTAGATTTAAACTAGATATTAGGAAGAAATTCTTTTATTATGGGAGTGGTAAGGTGTATGATGCTGAGAGAAGTTGTGAATACCTCATTCCTGGAAGCATTCAGGTGGGATGGGGCTTGAAGCAATGTTTAAATGTAATGTCTCCCTGACCATGGCAGGGGACTAGAACTAGAAGATCTTTAAGGTCCCTTCCACCTTAAACTATTCTATGATTCATTGCTCCATACCAGGTATAGAGGATAAGACAAACAATCCCATGGGATCTTATTTGAGAAGATTTTATTAATCTTTTCTTTCAGTTTGTGATTGCTGACCACTAATATAATCAGCCTTGCTATAGTCACTTGGAATTTAATGTTGATGGCTGGCTGCAACAATATCTATCAGCTGGAAGGTAATAAGCAGTGGTTTCAGCTGAAGAAAACAGCTGCAAACAACTCCTACACACCAACAGGTGGCCTTTAATTGCGCACAGACTAGAGCAAAAAAACCTACTCTCTCAGGTGTTCATTGGAATTAAGCAGTAGTGATTACTGCTTTCAGGTGGGAGGTGAGAGGCTCTTAGTCTAGTGTTTGTCATTGAACGCTTCTTCCCTGGAGTTAGCCCATCTGATTGTAGATGAAAGAGTCCGCTACCTTTTAGGGAGTTTTGCAACAGCCACCTCCCTGCACACAAGGGTATTCAATTGTTTTCATTTACATTCAAAGGCAGTTTTCCAGGAACTTTATGGACTCAACATCTTGGGCTCATTTCTTGATCACTGTAGCTGTGAGATGTTCTTGCTCCCTTTCCAATCTGCAGAAATCTTCACAAGCTACTTGGTGGGTCAAAAAATGTATATAGTATTACAGAAAAGATCCGTGCTACATACTGTGAAATTAATAATTCCTTAATTCAGTAAAAAAACCACAGTCTGGGAAACTGTAGGATCATTTTTCTACTTTTATTATGTCACACTGGCATCCTGTAGGCTTCCAATGACTAATATATGCAAACTTTTCTATTTCTCAGCAGTTTTCAGCTAATGAGACTACAACTTCTTGAAGAATTTCTTCTCATTATTCCTAAATGAAAGACATTGTAGTGTCCAATGTTTATTTCTATTCCTTTTTTATTGTTACATTTCTCAGCTAAACCAAATTCTTCCTCCAAATGTAACATATCAGAAAATTTTTTCAATACATACTGAAATTTTATGCCAAGAAAATCAAAAAGAAAGCTGTATTGCATCACTCCATGGCCATTTTTTTGAAGGGCTCCATGGCTAGGACATATGATTTTGCCATTACCAATTAAAAAATCATGACTTTGACCTGGCAGTGCTAGGTTTCAGCCTCTCCATGGCTGGAGCTCTGTGTCACTGGTTTAATGACTGTGCCAGGGCCAGTGACTGCTGCGTGCCCTGCTCCATCTTCAGCTCTGGGGATGGCCCCACTGGAGACACACACTCCTCTCCACCACCCCCCAAGTCATTGTCTGCCAAACAATAGCCCTTTGTGGGCCACTGCCAGGCTGCAGTGGGAGAGGTAAGTGAGCTGTGATTAAAAACCTAAGAAAACTAAACCAAGAAAAGTCTACATCTGAGCAGGAGGAAACTCCTCCACCATGACTACCATAGGCCTCCCTGAAAAGTCCTGACAGTGCTAAAAATTTGCTGCATGCCTCCTACGCCAGCTAAAACCATCCTTCTTAGGATATAGAAGACTATTAGAAAAGTTTACATGCCACCAGAGAAAGGGATAGATGTGGCAAGTTGTCTTTGGCAAGTTTTTCATGTATAACACCTATATTATCGCTAGTAAGATCTGTTTTATATTGATTAAATCATTTGGACAGTGAGTGTTAGTATCATTGTGGCTGGACTAATAATGTTTATTGCATTTTGGCTACATTTATATAACTTTCAAGGAGACTAAAAAAGGAATTCTCATCTTCACATGTATGCTGTGTTCCTCTTTTTATTTTGTCCATAACAATGTTTTAACTGTTACAGCTTCACTAGGTGTCCACTTTAATACCCTCTTTCAGTATCCATGAATACTCTTCAGTTAATTCTCTCCCCATATTCAGTTTCCTTTTAAGTCCTTTTCTCCACTTTCTCTCATGTTTTCATATTCGGCACCTTGGCAAGTATTTATCCGAAAACCAGACAGCTTAGATCTGCTGCCTCCTTTCATTTAATAGAAGATCAGTAGCGCTCTTCAAAGATGAGTGAAATTGGTCAGATGTGATCCACATTCACTAATATTTATGAGTTTTCATTTATGTCTTCAGCCTTTTGTTCGAAACTTTTCTAAAGCTGGAGCACACAACTCAAGTGAGTGGTCAAGCTACAGAGAACTTTGATGACTTAGCTCTGAGCATGTCTCTAGTTCTTGCGTCAGTGGTCTCCTTCAATCTCTCCTAGACATAGTTATGCCTTTACATTTCAGTTCCTTTCAAAATTCACTCTACTTGACCTTCATACTTCCTTTTCTGCCTGAAAGACAGGAAATAGGAAAAAATGGAAAGTGGTGAAGGAAAGGCAAACAATATTATGCAACATTTGGAAGCCATACTAAGGGCATATGAGGTCACTTCGCTTGTTCAGCCCAGAGAAGAGGAGGCTGAGGGTAGACCTTATAGCAGTCTACAGCTTCCTCACGAGGGGAAGCAGAGGGGCAGGCACTGATCTCTTCTCTATGGTTACCAGTGTCAGGACCTGAGGGAACAGCATGAAGCTGTGTCAGGGGAGGTTTAGATTAGATATTAGGAAAATCTGGTTCTTTACCTAGAGGGTGGTTGGGTACTGGAACAGGATCCCAGGGAAGTAGGCATGGCACTGAGCCCACCAGAGTTCAAGAAGCATTTGGACAATGGTCTCGGGCACATGGTGGGATTCTTGGGGCAGTCCTGTGCAGGCCAGGAGTTGGACTTCGATGATCCTTGAGAGTCCCTTTCAATTCAGGAAATTCTATGATTCTATGATTTTTTTTTTTTCTGAATTTGCTTTTTTAATGTGAAGACTGCTCAGTTCATATAGTTTAATCCAATCAACGTAGAAGCAATTTGTTTCTATATTAATGACATGCAATAAACTGTCAGTAAGTGAATTACATGTTAAAAACCAATAAAAGCAGTACAAAAGATACACCACAATACTTGACACAGAATGTTAACAGTCGCCTACAGCTTTATAACAACACTTCTATCACTCATCCCTGAAAACTACAATCACACCCACACAGCCACACACACATACTGGCTGAAATGTAACTCCTGTAGTCTGTAGGTGAGAGTACACCACATGCAGAGCCTTCTGTGGAGATGTGAGTTCACTAGCTGAGCATGCACCCTGCCACTGCCGACACCCTAGTAAGGCACTAGCTGCGGGCAGGATCCCCATGGAGACCCACACACACTCAAAGGAGAGGTAATCCCACACTGTTCCTGTGCTGTAGGTCACTGGCAAGTTGCAAGATGCTTCTACGTTCTAACGAAAATGCTGAGTCTGGCTCTGGTGGGGCTGGGGACACCACAGGTGATGCCCTGCAGAACCCAGACAGGGTCACTGATCCTCATCCTACTCAAAGGCCTCCATTGCCACCTTTTACAAATTTCTGTTTCTTTCATATTTGTTTTTGTGTTGAATATTTTGTTCCTCTTTCTAATTCCCTGTTTAATATTTTACATGACTGCTGGTCAACTTCCTTTTTAATTCCATCAGTTTAGGTCAGACCTCCTCTCAGTTTGATTTACGTACACACTCTTGCACTGACATTTCTATCTCAAAAGCTGCTGCCAAGGGTGACTCCGTATTCCTGCCATACACAACTGAACAATTAGCAAATGCCATCCCTCAACCTCTTTTGTTAAAAGCAGTGGACATCAGGCCATATCTAGTCTATTTTACTACTAAAGGTAATCTTATTTGTCTGATGTTTCTTAAATGTAAGTGGCATGTATGCTATTCTAAATCACACAGCACTAGGCCTGGTTCAGCAGACACATTAAAGATCATTGCTTGCTAGACCTGTGATTGTGTGTGTCAATTCTTACAATGCTCCAGGACTGAGATTATCAGGTTCCTTTACTGAAATATATTTAAAAAAAAAGCAAAAAAAAAAGCTTAAATTCTATTCTCATTACCTATGTGATTTTTTTTTTTATATGAACTCAGTCACCCACTTGTCTTTGCTACGTAGTTCTCCTTATTAAAATCTGATACAAAGTTTTTGGGGATATCTTCAGACAACTTAGAGGCATATTATCATTACTACCTGGCTTATCCTCATAACTTTCCACCCCCATTAGATAGCAAACCAAATTCTTTTTATCCTTGTTTTCTTAAGAGAATAAATGGCCAAAAAAAGAACACTTATTATTTTTTTTGCAAAGACTTATTTCCATTCTTGCCAAGTCTGTCTTAATTTCTATTTTTTTAATCTCTAAGAGTATTTTTAGACAAATTATTTTTTCTGATTTCTTTAGTCTCTCAGCTCACTCCTGACATTTTTGACTTTGTGTCTTACTAGTATTTTGTGCCTTTGAATAAAGATCAATCATGGAAAATAATTTAGAAGGCTTTTAAAAGTAACAAACTTTTTTTATTTTTAATGAAGTTATTAAAATGAAAAATGTAATTATATTATTTACTGCTTAACACATTTTAATACATCCACTCCTCTGCTAGATGAGATATTAATGTTGTTGTTACAAAGAGGTTAATTCTATACATGCATTTAAAACAAGTAGCCATCACAGTGAACTGTCCTGTACTGCTCCACATCGGAAACGGAGAAATAAATCGTCATTCAAACCCCCTTGTGAATATAAAGATTTTTATTTATTTTTTTTAAACAAAGAAAGAAGTCAAGCACATTGTGTGTCTCACCAAAGTTATACAACAAACTTGCAGCAAAGCCGACTATGGAGACTCAAACTCTTGGGCTTCTCTTTTATTAATTTCTCTTGCAGCAGTGAAATTTCCACTTAATTTCCCATGCTCATTGGTACTGATAAAATAGCATTATCTACTAGTGGACCTAGTGAAGGTTGTTCTGGCAGATGCCATAGCCAAACAAAAACAATTGCAAAGAAAAGTTTCAGGCCCCAAGAACAGGTTTCAGACTGAAACAGTAGATTAAAGAAGAAAGTTTCCTCAGGTCTACAGCATTTGTGTGCATCAGTAATATCAACATCAACAAAGTAGGACACAGAGATACTCGGTTTGATGTAATTAATTTGTGTCAAAGGAAAAATCCCAGAAAAAAAAAATCTGTACTGTTTCTATAAGTGATTTTTCTTACTTTCCTTTCTCTCAGAGGAAGAGCAGCAAAGAAATCTGTTGTTTAAGAGACCACAAAGAAATCATTTCAGGAAAGCAAGAGATTTATAAAAGCACAGAGAAAATGCTGCTGGAATGAGAAGTACATGTAGACCTCTGCTGCTGTAGAAAAAAAAAAAAAGAGGATAGTGCTAGGGATAAATATGCTGTAATGCACTGATTTTTATACAGGTTTAAGGTAGGAATTAGATCAGAAGACGTAATTCCCAAGGTCCTCTGTGGCCTAGTTCTCAGTGAAATGCATTAATTCATCAGCATCCACAGATGCAGACTAGAAATGCTGTGCTCTCTTTAGGGTTCTGGTGAGTAACTAGAGTTTCCTCACATCTTTTCTGTGAGTAGTTGTAAGCCCACTAAGTCATTGTTTTCTTGAGGTCCCTGAATCACCTGGAATGTAGGGTGTGACAGGGACTACAGGGAAATGAAGCCCAGCAGGAGAATCAGATGGAAAGGGTGTCCTCAGGGTGGTTGTGGGAGTGGATCAGGCAGACAGCTAGTACATATTTTGAGAAGAGAGAGCTGTGAGATAATAGCATGAATAAATTCAAAATCAAATTCAGTTGAAAAGCTGGCAAAAAGTAGAAGATAATAGTGAAACTTCAGGAAGGTGGAATGATGGTGAAAGATAACAGCAGACATCTTTGTGATCTTCAGTTGGCCTGGATCATTGAAGATATGTGCTACCCCCTTCTGCCCCACATGCCACATACCCTAAATACTTACAAACTGTATAGAAGAATCAAACCATATTGCTGAAATGTTTGTAACTATGCATACTTCAGAAAAAACAGATGCACATATAACACAAGTGGCATTGCAATCCACAGCTCTGAAGGATATTTAGAATGAATATCTTTCTTCTAGCCCCAAATCAAACAAAAGAGTAAGTAGAAATTAATGCAACACAATTTACTTCCTGTGATTTTATGAACTTAGTTTATTAGAAGTTATACAATCCTTGTATAATATAATCATATCTAATTTGTATGTGTCCTTTTTTATTTTAAAAGGACTGTAGTTAGACTTTAAAAAAAACTCAAATGTATCAAAGTGCCAGGAACTCAGAATGAATTGCAAAAGCAGTGTTGGGATTGCTGGATTTCTCTGATTTCTTGGGTTTCAGAGTGATTTCTATAGCAAGGAAGAAGCAAATAATTACTGTGACCACTGTATTGGATCTTTTTGGGATAGAGTTAACTTTCCCTGTTGCAGACCATATAGTGCTGTGCTTTGTATCCCAAGCTAGGGTCGAGCTGATAACACACCGATGTGTTGGTGTTGCTGAGCAGTGCCCCATAAACACAGAGACTGCCTCTCCAGCTTCCCCACTACAGGCTTCTACAGACAGAGCAGTGGGGTCAGGCAAGAGGTTAGTAATCAGGATGCAAACTGTCCAAAGGGGAAGAAAGGAGGGTGTGATGGTGCTTTCATTATCAGGGCATTTGTCTTTGAAAGCAACTGCTACATGTAACAATGCCCTACTTCCCAGAAATGGCTGGAGATCACCTGCTCCAGACACTTGTGTGTATCTGACAGGTATAGCAGGTCACTGGCATTTCTGTTTGTGTTATGGGGGCTTCATTCCCCTCCTGTCTTCCAGCTCAGGGGGCTGGGTGCCTGGAGAGCTGGTCTTGCTATTATAGACTAAAGCAAAGAGGGCATTAAGTACCTCACCCTTCCGTTCATCACTATCTCTTTATACCTTTGTCTCAGTTTAAATGAGACACAGGTCTTTTGCTGAGGATGAGTTATGAGAAAAGACCCAAACTCCTCCCTCT
The DNA here is from genome assembly GCA_036023395.1 of Myiotriccus ornatus. Taxonomy (NCBI): domain Eukaryota; kingdom Metazoa; phylum Chordata; class Aves; order Passeriformes; family Tyrannidae; genus Myiotriccus; species Myiotriccus ornatus. The sequence goes on from JAYRBT010000114.1 coordinate 87,524,220, forward strand.
AAGCAATTATAAATCCAAAATTAAGAGGCTCCGATTGAAGGAAAACAAATTATGGAAAAGGAAAAATAACAGCCCTTTATTAAAAAGTATTTGTGTATTGACAGAAACATGAAAAAACTCCATTAAAACAACCAAACAATACTCCTATACCCACAAATAATCCCCTTCAAAAACAAACCAGTGAACAAGCAAAGGGAAAAAAGTAAACAGTTCAGTTTGCGCCCTTTGGTGCAATTCCAACCACAGTCAACAGGGAGAGCCGTTGGGTCATTGGAGATGCAGAGCTTGTAATGTCCTGTGCCAGTCATCAGGTGGCACTGTTGGATCACTGGTCACCGCCATTGGGGGCGGGGGAGGAGAACACCCTCCGGGGTGTGTCGGGAAAACCAAAAAAAGCCTGGTTTTCCCTTCCCACACACTGGGAAAGGGGAGAGAGAGAGGGGGAAGGGAATCAACAATAAAGTCTTCTCAATGAAAAAAATGAGACCCTGTTTGGGTGGTCAAAATCGTGCAACACAGTCCTCTCTCTCCCCCTGATGTGCACAACGACCACTGCCAGGGAAAGAAAACGAACGGGAACAGTGAAAGGGAAAAAAAGAACCTCCAGGAAAAAACAGTTCTTCTCCGAAGAAAAAAAAAATCCAAGCAGAGTCCAACAGCTGGCAAGCAGGCTAAGGGCAGAGAGAACCACACCAACCTTCCACTTCGACCTGTGTTCCAGCCACAGCCAGCCCACAAACTCCTCCCCTGTTTCCCGGGAGACGAGAGAAAAAAGTAAAGTGCAGCCCCTCATCTCCCCCGTTTCCTAGGAGACTAAGTTCTGAGCCATTAGCCAGCTGGGCTAGGTCTTTTGTATCTCTTCAGTGCTCACTTGATATCTCTGCATGCAGTGGGCAGGGGGAAGGGAAAAAATTCCTACCTGGCTTCCAAGAACCAGATAAACCATGACAACCTTTGACACTGTCTCTGCCTGCATCCTGTAAAGGATCAAGGTTCTCCTTAGCCCTCCTTTTGTTGTTGATGTACTTATAGAATGGGATGGCCTGCATTTAAGATTGTTTTCTTGAAAAATGACCAGACTTCCTGGACTTCTTTGCCCCTCAGGACTTCCTCCCAAATAACTCTGCCTACCAGCCTCCTAAACAGGCCAAAGGCTGCCCTTCAGAAGTCCAAAGTGACAGTCCTGCTGACCCTAGTCTATCATGTCATGATCACTATGCCGAAGACAGTCTCCAACCATTAGTCCTCTCTTCACAAACTATGTCCAATAGGGCACCTTCCCTTCACTCACCAGCTGTGTCAGGCATTTATTTTCCTGGCTGTGTAGTCTATAACATACTCCCACCATATTTATCTTATTGGCTTTATCCTCTGATTGTTCCTCACAAACACTCAATCTTGTCATCACCATCACTCAACCCCAGACAATCACTAACATACAGCACTACTTAACATGCAGGGCTACCCCTCCTCCTCTTCTTCCTTCCCTCTTTCTGAAAGGTTGTTTATAGCTATCCATTGCAGTGCTCCAGTTGTGAGTCATCCCACTATGTTGTCATGATGGCAATTATGTCATAGTTTTCCTGCTGTTTGATGGCTTCCAGCTCCTCATGTTTGTTGGCCATGCTGTGTGCATTGGTGTAGATACAGTTCAGTTGGGCTATTGACCCCACCACCTCTTTCGGAGGGGGACAAGCCCTAATTCCTATGTGATCATCCTCAAGCACTTCTATGGTTTCCTACCACAGTAAGAACCCTTGCATCTTTACTGCTGCATGGATCTACATCCCCTACCTCCACTGAGGGACCTTGCTAGAACACTGTCCCTCAAACACTGATGTGCTGCCACCAGGCTTATCTGTAGCAAGCCTGACTTTAGCCCCTTCCCCCTTCAAAACTAGTTGAAACCTCCCTGCTAACTTCTGTGCAAATATTCTTTTTCCCTTTGGAGACAGGTTCACAGTAGAACCCCTTATTTACTAATCAGGCCTCCATCCACATACCTTAAAAAAATATATGTTTTACACACCAATCACATCACTGGTTTACAGTCTTTATTGATTTGTAGTTTATAATCCTTCAATCTATAGATTCATCTCTTGCATATTTGATTATAGCAGTAAAGTACTTTGTTTATAAAAAATTTGTATCTCTTGAGAATCTTATAGTTCTGATCAGTCAGACGAGGAAAAAAAAAAGGAAAAAAGGATGTTAAATACCACACAGTGGCTTCCCACTCTTGTTAGAGAAATAATTACTAGATGTCCTCTAGTAAAAATCCTTTTTTAAGTACCCTCTATTAGAACTTCACGACCCTTCAGCTTTACGTGATAGGTCCTTTTAAAATTCAACCAAAAAGCTTCATAACACTTATGTTAAAACTTATCTGTTTAAAACTACAATTTTGTTATTTGTCATAGGCTATATACTTGTAATTATTATGACTGTAATCCACCATGAGTTACTTGAAAAATGTATCCAGTTTCAGGTTACATGCAGCAGATGTCTTCACAGGTGCATCACCATTCTTTCTTTAATCAGTACCTGATGTTTTCTTGTGTCCTTTGGATGAGGGGTTTCTAACTGTGTGTTTATAATGTCGCGATAGCTTAAGAATCAAGCTCAGATTTCTTGGTGTTGTTTCTGTGCCAGTTCTCATTCGGGTGGCAGGATGGAGGTGGACAACTGTTTTTATAGAAAGTAAAATTAGGCTGCAAAATTAAGGCAAAGGTAAACAGTTCAAACTTGAGCTTTGCTAATAAGCTGAATGTAAGTGGTCAGAGCCACTGTAGCCCAGAAAATAAGATTTTTGCCACTGCATGCATAAGGCCCCCAGCTGTACACTGACAGTGCAAGGACTCCACCTTGTCATGGTCTGGGCTGGAAGTTGCTGGTTTAACCCCTGTGCTGGTGCCAGTGACTACTGCCTCCCCTTCTCTAGCTTGAGCTCTGGGAGTGGCCCCAGTGGTGACATCCCTCAGTCTGTCACTGCCTGACAAACCATAGCCCTTGGGGCAGGTGGCACTGCGGGAGAGTGCCAGGCTGTGGCTGCCAGTGTAGGAGAAGCAAGCAAACTGTGACACGGAAACATACAAAATCAAACTCAAACAAACCACAAGCCTGAACTGGAAGGAATCATCATCCCCATTATTTGTCCTGGCAAAGAGCAGGATGAAGCCCCTAACAGGCAAATCCTCTTCCCAGCAAAGCCATCAGGGTGCTGACAGCTCATTGCAGCCTTCCCTCATTCTTCCTCCTCCTAGAAGGCTAATGTTAGAATGCCAGGGATAGGGAAGGGAGTGCACAGCACCAGGAGCAAGTGGCTTTGTTTTTTTTTTTTCCCTTTTCCCACAATACAACCTGTTAGTTGAATTACTGAGGTTTCTTTGAGTTAATTTGGATTATTAGTATTAGTGTGACTGAACTAACACTTTGGATTATTAGACAGTTAAAACATTAACTGAGCTAATAATAAACTTGTAGCTCTATGTATGTAGTTTGTGCCATTTTGTTTATAACAAACCCATGACCACAGTATCATTTAGTTCTGAGAATGTGAGTCTGATCTTGACCACAGCTGCTAAAGAAGTCTAAACTTAATCTGGGTAAATGTTGGTGAACATAAGGATAGGATGTCAGGATTGGATTGTTTCTACTCAATTGTATGTCGTTCTGTTTGAAGGGGTCTACAATTTAATTTTCAGGCACCATCAGAAGCTTAGCTGACCAAATAACTTGCTTAGGATTTCTGTCCTGTTTTTTATCTCTGGTGTTGCAAAGCTGTTGGGTTTTTTCACTTGCTCATGTGCAGTCATGTCTTATATTATGCATGTAAGTCTCAGACTAGCTATTTTTATCTATTATTTATCTTTTCCTCTCTTTGTTGTATTACTCCACCCTATGCCTTTAAAGTTAAAAGTGCATGTTTTTGCAGCAAACATAAAAGCATATATTTCACACTTCAGTGAACTGAACAATAGTTAATAGCATCCTGATTTAGTCTTATTTGAATAAGCTTAATTGTATTCTTATTTTATTTAAGCAAGTTGCAGTATTAAGGAAACTCATTTAGGTTGTACTTGGTCTTCCTCAGGGAGGGCTCAGCCATATTTCTCCAATTACAGTAATCAGCATGACAGAAATGCTAAAGATCTACTTCACATAGTGTTATTGTCTTCCCATAAAATGGGTCACAGAAACTAAAATATGTAGGAAAGTTATTCTTTGGATACCTTTTAGTTTCAGCAGCACTGGCTTTTAATTGGAGAATGTGATGTTTGAAAGCTATCAGTGTGGCACCTCCTACAGTCTGAAGTTTTCTCTTTATGAATCCCAAATGTATAATGCTCAGAGTAGGTACTCACAATTTCGTAGTGTGTGAATCTCAGCCGTGGAGAACCCACCTTTAGATCTCAGAACTCTATGTCAAATCTCTATGTCTTACAAAGGCAAAAGCTGGAAAATTCTACAGAAGAGCTAATTTATTCCAAACTGTAATTAGTAAATCCTTAAAAGAGAATATGGTTTTTGGTCTGTCCAAAGGAGTTTGATATTTAGGTGTTTCTGTTCTCAGTATGACAAAATCTAAGACACTTGCTGAATCTGATCCGCTGAATTTTTCCTCATCTAAATGCAGAACTGTAATGTTCTTTGAGGACGATCATTTAAGATTTCGTGAATCCTAGTATTTCCCAACGTTATAGTACTTGTAACTTAAGGTCAGCTCCAATATCTCCCTTCAAGTATCCAGATACCTGTGTTATCCAAGTGATACTGTTAACACAAATTGCTTACCCTGCTGCACAAAGAGAAGCATTTTCTTCTGCTTTATGCTCTTGAAACAGACACTGACTGTCAAAATATCAACAGCAGAAACTAAAATAATTTCTGTTCATAATCTGTTTTGAGATCCTCAGTTGAAAAGTTTAGCAAAAAGAAAAGTTTATGCTTCCTTCAAGGGAACAATATGATCCATTCTGGTTTTGTCAGAATTATAGGCATCTCTGTACTTTTTCAGGTGAGCTCCTACTCTTCACAAATTGTGAGAGGCATCTGTATTAATTTTTTTTATGCTCAATTTTGTCAGACTTTTTTTTTCCTTTGTCTGGTTAAGCCCAGAGGAATAGAAAAGGCTTGTAAAAAAATATTTACTTTTAAGATCAAATTTTTGTCAATTAAAGTTTTCAGTGAGGCATCTTAAAAGAGTCAAGAGCTTAACTCCTAAAAACTCACACTGACACAGAGCATCTTTTTTTTCTTTAATTACTTTCTAACTTCAACTAATAAACATAATCATATTGATTATATGAGGACAGTAAAATTCATAAAGAAGAGACTATACTGCTTGTTGCTTATGTCACAGGTCTCCTTATCTGTTTTCGGGATTCTTTTCACTGGACATCTCTGAACAAGATATAAAAAGTCAGTGGCAGTGGTAGGGAAATTTGTGAGAAAACACTGTCATGAGTATAAAAGCTAGCCTAGTAGGGTTGTTCTAGAATGAACATACACCTGGTTAAGGAAGCTGACTATATACAGCATTATTAGTTGATTCAGTGATGATAATATATGTAAGTGATTTTAATTTCAAAGTAGAAAAAAAAAGAAAACAAAAGTATGGTCTATAAGACTACATATAAATCAAAATGTTATTAGAAGAACTGTTAAATTTACAAAAGGTCATAATATCTTTTATAATAGCCTGAAGGTTTTAGATAAATATAGACACATTTCCATAATAAGCTGTTTCGTATTTGTATTTTGCTTTTCTTTCAAAGCATAAGTAACCTGAGTTTATATTGCCAGCTTTTTTTTAAAATAAATAAGTAAATAAACTGAAGTTATATACTTCCAGAAATTGCTGGAAAAAAAAATAATGCTCTTTATCTGCCCTGATTTTTGTTTCTATTTATTCAGTATTATAGTCACCTGACTTAGAATGATCAATTTGAGATCAATATATATATATAGCCAATGTGTCTCAATTTTTTAAGGAATATTATTGAGAAGAAAGTTAAAGAGCAGACTGAAGTAAGGTAAAAATACTTTTCAAAATATATTTATTCCTTTGATATGGTAATGAAGGGTTTAGCTTGTTTTTTTATATAATTTTGAAGTTGATGTCATTGTTTGACAATCTTGTTGTGATGATTGTGTCCACCTCTATTCACTTAGATACTCCAGAGGCACTTATTACAGTCTCAGTTTCACCAGCATTTTCATTGAAGATCACTTTGCGCTTCTTTCAAGGTATAAGGTAGACTCCTCATGAAACCACCTGCTCTCTTTCTCATCTTCCTTATCTATCAGTTGGGATCGCCTTTTGCTTAGTCTTATGGCCTGACCACACCATGGCTTTGTCTCCATATTCACTCTCTTTATGCATAAAGTAGCATACCTGAAAAATGCCTACTAAGTTCCATTTATAAGTCCATTCCACAGAAAATGCTGACCACTGAACAGGAGGAAGAAAGTTATAATATTTTTGTCTCGTGAGAAAGAGTGGGTCAAAACTCCAGAGAAGACTGCCTACATGCTAAACTTCAGCAGTGTTTCTATTTACACGCAATCTGCCGATTATATTCCGTGCGTTAGGAAAATCATCTTGTGGTTCTCCAAAGGAGGTATAGCATGCTCAACAGCTCTAATTAATAAGTACAATACACATACATCATAAAAGGTGGCCTGGATTACCATCTAGGGCTGATTGCTAAATACCTTATCTGCATTTATTTTTCGGTGGTATGCAACATGAGACATGGTTTTGTGGTCTTTTTACCATTGCATTCATTAAATTCCCTTTTAACTTTTTTATTAAAAGAATATCACTGAACAGCATCTTAATTCATCTTCCTTCATTTTTAACTTTTTACTGTCTTACAGGAACTCTAATGAGTATGTGAGCAAATTCTGATGAGTATGCTTTTGTATTTTCTTTTCAAATATTGCCATTCTTCCTTCCCTGTTGGCAGATGAAATCTATTTGATTAGTAAGGTAAATATTTAATACTTTTTTTTCTGACAACAACTGGAGCCAGATTATACTAACGCAGAACTCATTAGTAAAAGAGTTCGACTGTAGTTCATGTTTTTGCCTCCATTCTGGGACTCCCAGACTTTCTACACTGAAGCCATTCAGGTCAGGGCACAGAGAAACTGGCTATGCTATCTGGGCATCTAAAGTGTATACTTCATTTCTGTGCATGCCGGTCAGGTCAAGCAAATAGGAAGGTTAATTTTTCTGCCTAATAAACTCCTCTGCACCATAAGGAATATAATCACATAAAATGGATTGTTGTGCTTAACTGCAGCTGTCCTGAAGATAACACGGGACTTTAAATAGCTCAAGGGAAGTGCTTTTAATTTCAATTACTTTGGCAGGATAGCCATCACCTCCTTACTTATTCGTGAGAAAGGGCTCACCTGGTTTGATGTATATAATAGTAATATTCTCTGTAGAAATGAACTATGAAAGTTGAAGACTTCTGCTTCCTTCTAACAAACTAGGATACTAAGTCCATTAGTTTTGGAAAATCTCATTCTCTGACAATGTCTTTTTCTTATTTTATTTGAGTACGGAACCTAAGTACTTAGAACAACAAAGAGAAAAATAAAGGTAAATGTTAAAAGACTGTTAAAAGTCTAGAAGTTCAAGAATGATTATTAAATTGAAAGGGGCTGGTTCTTAAAGTACCCCCTTGGGCAAAAATTGGTGATTCTGTGTATTTCTCAATATTTCTTATACTTTATAAAGGACTCAGAATGTTTTCCTTTACTGTCACCTCTCTCTCTCTTTCTGCAAATGATCAGAAGTATTTTAAAAACTCTTTGCAGGATATTGAACAAAACAAACTCTACACACTGTTTATAGTGAATAAAATAATTTGGCTCATTGTCTTTCAGCACTGAATATGCTTTTCAGTCATTAAATGTTCTTGCATTCTTCTCTGAAATTGTTCATATTACCACCTTACTGAACTATGAACACCAGCACAGAACACAGTGCTTTGATAATGGTTATTGTATTACCAAAACCAAAGCTAATGTAACATGGACAGTCTTGGTAACATTTTACAGTTTGTACATCCAAGGATCACCTTATCTCTTTTGGGGCAAATTTTACTGTAGGAGTTGATTCATATTTATCACATTATTCAGTAAAAGTGACAATTTTTTTCACAACCAAGGTCACAGTTCTGCACTTTCTACTTTTGTTCTGTGATATACTTCCTGGATAATTAACTCTTTGTCTTGTATTTCGGGTCATTAATAGAACTATTTAATAGTCCTGGGTCAAATATCAAAGACTACACAAGTAATATTTTAATTTTTAATATTTTTGTTTGTTGGGACCTTTGAAGCCTAGGACACATAGGATTTTTAGTCCACTCCTGTGAATTTGGCTGGTTTCATATCTTCATATTTAAAAAGCTATATTTCCTATTCAAATATCTTACAAAAATAGGTATAGTCTACGTTATCAATCAAACATCATTAAGTCTACATAATGCTTTTTTACACTAACTGATAATGAATAAATACTTGCATGGTAGTCAATATGTACTTGTGGCACTGGTTCTTACCTCACTGTACAAAATACACAGGAAAAATACAGGGATGCAGAGAAGGTACCACCTGATTAGTGTACCTTCTGCATGAAGGGGAAAAGCACAAATCTTAAAATGTCCTAGAAAGGTATGTTTACTGTAAGGTATGAAAGAGAAACAATTTTGTACAGTGCTCTTAAAGAAATATTTTAAAAATAATAGTCTTTAATATGGAACCTATGGAAAAAATAAGAAGGAAGCATTACTTTAATATTTTTACATATAGAATTGTTAATGTAGTTCCATGGATGTTGGAAGTTCCCCACAAGAGATATATTCATGGTGGAGAAAAACCTCTGAAAAAAAAGGGAATTGAGAAAAAGACAGCTTTGGAATGCAGCTAAACTACTGGACAACAGATGACTTTCTACCTCAGAGACTACTTTTCATGTTATAAAAGTGTTATGTTTATTCAATTTAGTAACGATGTTGTTAGAAAATACCCTGCTTTGTATGTAATATGCAGTTTTGATTATTGTTAAACCCTGCCCCTATCTGCTGATTGTAACACCTAAGATCACTAGCCCTGTTAGTTAGAATTTATAGCTTTTCCCTGTTTTCTATCTCCCTTACCCATGTTTAGATATTCCCTTGCATGTAAGACTCCCTAAAAATCCTCCCAAATTCCACACATTTCATGCTCTACCAGATAAAAAGCTAGCTCACACTGCAATAAAGTCCATTTTGTCTTCACTCTGTGGGATATCTGTGCGAAGTGGACCCACGGTCTAAATATTCTCGGAGGTGTAACAGCTCCCACCTCCGATACATGAAAGTCTACCAAAAAAAAAAAAACCCAAACCCCCAGTGTTCACTCACTTTCCCTTTTAAATATTGTGCTCCTCATCTGTGAGCTATGGATGATTTTTTTGGCTTAAAATCTGCCCAAATAAGAAAATGATAATTTGGTCATGTTCTGTATTTTATGTTCCAGTGACCATTAGGGAAAGGTGGATCTTAATGATCTGTAAACTTCCATGCTGATCACCAGAATGGATTTGTTGACATTTATGTCTTTAACAATACACACGTATTTGCTGTCAAGTATTATTTGGTTGTACAAATATTTATATGCCATAACGTTGACCATATTAGCATAATCTGACAAATAATCAATATTTTTTTCTGAAACTCTAGAGTCCTGACAGCTAATCCTGAGTAGCATAATTGGATGGAGAACGATGAAAAACATTTATATGATATTTGACCTACTTCCAAAGTTCTGCATATATTCTACAGGGTTTTCAAGATTGACAATTTCAGATTAACTCTTAGGATTCCAGAATTCCTATGGAACAAAAATTTGTTCAAGTGGATGGGATACTTAGTGATAATGTAAACTTATAAAACCAAGATTCTGCATAGGAAATTCAATAAAAGGAATTCTTATTTTAAAAACACTTTGACGATTGGAATGTTAAAAAAAATATTACTTTTTATCAACTTAGAACTGTTTGTCAGTATTTATCATCTTTAACAAGTATTTTCAGTCCAGAAGGAAATGTGAAAAGAATGATTATGATTAGAGAAAAACAAGGAAACAGAACAGGGACAGAAAAACAAGGGACAAGAAAGGGAAGAGGTGGTTAATTTAAATGAAAAAAGATAAAATATAGTAATATTTAGCTAAATGAATAAAGTCACTTATAATGATGGAGAACAAGATATTTCTCTCTAATTTTAAGGAGAAACTCCATCCAGATAATATAGTAATAATGGCCAGTCTTTGCGAACGAAGAACC
>JAYRBT010000114.1:87536248-87582693 GCA_036023395.1 Myiotriccus ornatus
CCAGCCACTCTGTGCCCAGCCTGTAGCGCTGCAGGGGGTTGTTGTGGCCAAAGTGCAGGACCTGGCACTTGGCCTTGCTGAACCTCATCCTGATGGATTCAGCCCAACTCTCCAGCCTATCCAGGTCCCTCTGCAGAGCCCTCCTGCCTTCCAGCTGACCGACACTCCACCCCAGCTTGGTGTTATCTGCAAATTTACTAATGATGGACTCAATCCCCTCATCTAAATCATTGATAAAGATGTTAAACAGAACTGGACCCAGCACTGATCCCTGGGGGACAGCACTGGTGACCGGCCGCCAGCTGGATCAGCCCCGTTCACCAGCACTCTCTGGGCCCGGCCCTCCAGCCAGTTCTTAACCCACTACAGAGTGCCCCTGTCCAAGCCATGGGCTGCCAGCTTTTCCAGGAGTATGCTGTGGGAGACAGTGTCAAAGGCTTTGCTGAAGTCCAGCAATGAAGCTGATGAAAGGTCTAGAGAGTAAATCATGTGAGGAGTGGATGCAGGAGTCGGGGTTATTTAGCCTGAAGAAAAAGAGGCTCAGGGGAGACCTTATCACTTTCTACAAGGAGAAAGTGATATCTGAAAGGAGGTTGTAGCCAGGTGGGGGTCGATCTTTTCTCCCAGGGAACTAGGGACAATACAAGAGGACACAGCATCAAGCTGCAGCAAGGGAGGTTCAGGTTGGATATCAGAAAGAATTTCTTCATAGGAAGAGTGGTTAAGTCACAGTCTCTGGAAGTGTTTAAGAGATGACTGGAAATGGCACTTAGCGCTATATAGTTGACAAGGTGGTGATCAGTCAAAGGTTGAACTCTATGATCACAAAGGTCTTTTTCAACCTTAAAGATTCTATTATTCCATAACACAGTGTCTTAGCAGAAGTGCATACGAATCAAATCTTCAGACACTGACAACTTCCATTTTGAAACTTTTCACAAACTGTCATTAACTCCAAGTTTTGCACGTGACTTCTATACTTTTTGTAAGCTCAGAGGAAGAAAAAAAGACATAAACAAAACTCTGTGATGCTATACCAGTCCCTTGGTGTGGTCCAACTTGAAGCTGTAACTCTCCCTCGAGTTTAGTGTGCATTTTACTTACTGTGACTGACACAATGAGTTCAAGGGCAGGAATTTTAGACATACATTTACTAAAATTCATAATTCTGTATGATATTGTAGTATTTTATATGTCATAAGGAACTCCAGTAAATACAGTGAGATCACATATCCTCCAAGCCAGGGCAGTATTTTATATTCTTTGACTATTTTAATATATGTTAAAATGTCTTTAATTTATAATAGATTTCTTTTTAATTTAGCTTTAAATATTTTTAATCCAGTTTTAAATATCATTAAGTAGGTTAAATGTATCCTAAGAATGTTTCTTAGCAGTACATAAGTCTGTCTTTCCTAAGGTACTTAGTGTTTCCCATACAAGCAAGTGGAAAGATGGTAAATAATGTTGCATTTTGGTACAGTGTGTTAGTAACACCCTTCTAGTGAAAGCATGAGAAAATTGAGTTTATGTATGCTCACAGACAAATAAATTTATCCAGTGATCTGGCCCAATGAAAATGAAAATCTGAATGAACTGTTTACAGTCTGTACAAGATAAAGATGACCAAAGTCTATCAATAATCTACAAACTATAATATGAAATATTGAGCAGGTATCAAATTTAGTGTTCAAAATTTAATTCAGATTCTCCAAACAAATCAGGTTTCTTCTTCATCACCATCAAGCAGTTATTTGAAAGAAACTTTGCATTCACAGTCTTCTAAAAATTCATCCAAAGTAGCACTGAATGTGTGCCCTTCTGCAGTTACAGGTAATATAACTGATAAACTGTTTAACGGAATAACTCTTTTTGCCTTTGGCTAACAAGGAAAGCCTATTTTGGAGTTATAGCTGTTTCTCTGACTAATCATGTATTTAAACTTCCAAGACCAAATTAAAATCCTCTATTCCTACTTTGATGCAAAGCAGGTTCATTTACCAGACTGTGTGAATATACCATTCTTATCACTCAGGACATGTTGTTTATATAAGCTTAACCCTGAATACATGGAGTAATTTATCTTCCTGAAGCCTTTGAAAGCAGTTGAAAATTAAACCTCTGTTTAATTTTCTACATATGTCCTCTGATAATTCATACACTGGGTGGCAGGTCTTACTGTCAGAGAAAGCTGTTATGATAATCTTGCATGACCTCCTGACTCATTTTAAACAGCTGTTTAAAATTTCCCAATTTCCAGTCCAGAATTACTTTTTTAAACAGAAGCATACAGCTTTTTGGCTATAGTTTGTCTTTTTTATGCTAAGGAAAACCTGCTCAGCAGCAAAAGATGATATCACAAGATTGCAATTGCCTCCATCTCTTGGAAAAACTAATAGTAAAAATCTTAAATTTTTATTTTTATTGCTCACAGTTCTCTTTCCAATTTGTTAACTTCCATTACAAGATAAGGGCACTAGAACAAAACATAATATTCTAACAATAAACTCCCTATGTCATACAGACAATTAATACTAGTGTCTTATTCCTGCTTAATATTAATTGTTGTTAATAAATAATTATTTATGTATCCAAGCATGCCATTCAAAGTGGAAATAAGTGTAACTATGCCTTATAAAATTTTGTGCTGTTGTAAAATAATCTTATCTAGTTTGTTGACAAAAGGAGCTGGTTCATATTGAATTGAAAATTTTGTGAAGTCTGTGATGCACTGAGTTGATTATTATTGCTGATTTTTTTATAAATTATGTTTGCTTCTGCTTTGTCTTTGAGTGTGAGTGAGTGATTATTTTATGTAGTAGAAAGTTGTTCTTATGTTAGATACTTTAATTCTCTTTAAGTATTTGAAGTATATGACCAATGCACAAATAAATATTTTGGGTTAGAAACTGTAAAGCTGCATCAAACTTTAGGCTTCAGCATCTGAAGCTGCAAAACTAAAAATAACCTTACTCTTCCAGCCTTTCAGAAAAATAAACTTTGTTTTTAAATTGCAGGAATTTGCATTGGACACTAAATATTGGAGTTTTACTGACTATCTGTAAATCTCTGATTTCAGTCTACTTGAAAACTTTGTGTCGAACAGATGCAGCTAGAAAGTAAATATATAAAAAGAATGAATACTTTTGTAGCTGACATCATGTTATTTTAATAAGGCAATTCTATAGGAACTAGCTAGGGATTTACTCTTGGTAGTTTTTACTTAGAGATAAGTTGAGCTCAATGAATGTGACATAAATCACTGTGGCTAAAAAGCATATTTCGATCTTGTTTTCATTACATTTTATTTGGGAACATGGACAAAACACAGCTGCATTTAATTTAGTTACAGTGCACAGTAAACAATAACACTGTATCTCAGCAGAGGAGTTGAAATATATTTTTCATGGATACATAATTATTGATAAATTCTATTACTAATTTCTGTGAGGATTTATTCGTATAATTTAAAATTAATCATACTACAGTATACTGTCTTAATTTTATTTCTGGGCTGAGATCATTCTACCAGAGTTTAAATACCTAGACACAAATACCTCAGTTTTTCTCCAGGAAACTCCCCTGACCAATCTTTTTAGTCTACAGGTATCTGATATTTTCAAAACCAATTTGCACCTTGATACTCTGTTTCCTGCAGCCAGGTAGTAAGAGGAAGACTTCTGCATATTTTGGGTCATAAACTGAAACCTAATGATTTCTGATTGCAGTTTACCAAGTCTTATTTCATGATTAGCTGAGGGAATTCTTCCACAGGAAGACTTCACCTGGACTTCAGGACCATACCTCTAAGATATGAATGCACCTAGTTAAATCTGCAGTGTTCTGCATCGTTCTTAAGGAAAAACACAATGATTCTTTGTTTCACTATGAGGAACAATTCCATAAACCCAAAATCTTCTTCTTAAGTCTACACACCTTGAGCTTATTTAGTGTCAAATCTGTATTTGATTCTCTCACCACTCTGTTTCTCTCCTACTTTTTTCTTTTTTTTTTTTTTAAACTTTCTCATTTTTGTTTCCCAAATACACAGTCAAACCAGTGAAATGTTCCTGTCTCATTATGCTTCACAAGTGCATTTCTTGGTAGCGATACATATTTATATCTCACACCTTTTTTTGGGCTATTGCCAGTGATGCACTACTTATGATGAATCTGGTCACTAGTCTCCTCCACAGAATTCTAACCACGCACTCATTCAACTTTTTCCTAAATGTCTATGCTTAAAAAACTTACATGAGGACACAAAAGCATCAAAGTAGTGATGTTTAGAGAATGATAAGTTTGCCTGTAGGAAGTCCATTTTCAAGGTCACTTTAAATTTAAACATGCCAGAAAAGTTAATATTTGGATATATTCGGGGAAAAAAAATTCTGAGGATTTACCTAACTATAAGAATCTTGAAGAGCTTTTCTGAGTCACCAATTAAAGAATTTTTTTTTTTTTTTTTTATAATATCAAATGGATAACTTACATCCAGGCACTGAAAGAATGCAGGGCATTTTACCCACCCAGTTTGTTCACAGTGTTGGGCTAGGTTCTCAAGTTTTCTGTTAGAAATCTGAGTGGAACTGTGCTTACACACAGTAATACTCACAGTGTTCCACATTTTATTTATCTTCTGTGAATCTGAGTGGATGTTCTATATTAAAACATGCCAAAGACATGGCTATGTTGCCTACATATGGTTTTCAAGGGGACTAAAGTGGAAGAGTTCTCTTATATGAAACTGTGCAAGGGTTACTTTACTAATGATTTTGCCACTGATGGCTCTTCATTTTAAGGAAAGTATAACCATTCGATTCTTTGAGTTTGGAAGCAGTAAGGGGATGTTTGCTCATCCTATACCCATCTCCCCTGACCAAAACTGGAAAAGACAATTCACATGCTGGGAGAATACTTGGCCCTAAAGGAAAAACCTGAACATAAATCAGTTAAATAGCACACTGATTAGATTCTAGCTAATGGCAGGGAGGAATGTTGTTTTATCTCCTTGTTCTAATCCAAAGGCAGAAAAGCTTTAAAGCTGTAGTTTTCAGTGGTTGTCAATTCTGGCATCTATGTTTCATTCTCTTGATATTCCAAGAGATGCACAGAGTAAGTTTTTTCCCTTTTGTTAAAGAACACAAGTTCAGGTACAGTTGCTATTAATACATCAGTACATAACTTCAGTGAGAAGAAAGTTGCTTTTATTTATGATTTCTGTGAGACTTTTCAGTAGATTGTTCTGACATGCATATTAACTAAGTAAAGATAAATCTACTGGGCAGATGTAGAGTTTTCATTTTATTTGAAAAGTAATTGAGATCCATTGCTTTTTAAACAGTTTACTGGTTTTGGCTAGGATAGCTATTTTTCTTCATAGTAGCTTTTGCAATGCTATATTTTGGATTTGTGGTGAAAACGGTGTGTACAGAGTAGGGATTTTTAAGGTTTTGCTGAGCAGTGGTCGTAGAACATCAAGGTCTTTTCTGTTTCTCATGCTGCCCTGCCAGCAAGTAGGATGGGGTTGGGCAAGAATTTGGGAGGGGACACAGCTGGGAAAGCTGACCTCAGCTAACCAAAAGGGTATCCCGTACTCTATGATATCCAGCTCAGTAATAAAAGCTGTGGATAAGAATGAGGAAGGGGCTTGTTCAGTATTATGGTGTTTGTTTTCCCAAGGAACCACTGTACCTAATACAGCCTTGCTTTCCTGAAGGAAGTTGACCACCTGCCTACCCATGAGAAGTGGCGAATTAATTCTTTGTTTTGATTTGCTTGCATGCACAGCTTTTGCTTTACCTATTAAACTGTCTTAATGTCACCCCAAAAATTTTCTCTTTTTTACACTTCAGAGTCTTTTCCCCATCCCACTGCAGGGAAGCGAACCACTGACTATGTGGGGCTTAGCTGCCATCTGGGGTAAAACCAAAACAAACAGAAATGAAGATCAGTGAGGCTGGTTTCAGGAAATTGTTGTTGTTTTTTTCTCTCCCCATTCTTCATTGACGATACAGATGCCTCCTGCTTGTCACTGTCTATCACCCTGCTGCTGACAATAGTTAGCCAAGTATTGAAGTTTTACATAAGAGGTATTCAGTGAATGGCAAAAGACTTCTTTCTTTCATAAAGAAATGTCTGTGCCTGGAGCTTTAAGATATGGAATCTTGCAGGCATAATTTCTAACTAGAACTTGTACTATAGTTATATGGGCAGAAGCAGGGCAGCCAGGATCACTAGTGCTTTCCCAGAGATGGGGATAAGCTAAGGCTGGGCCAGGAAATGGGACCATAAATGTGCCTGGCTCGGCAGGGACTGTGGCCAAGCAAGGCAGGGCTGTGGGGGACAGGAGATCAGCTCTGCCATGGTGTCAGTGGGGCAATGAGTGATGGCTTGGGGTGGCTGAAATGGGATTCTGGGCTGTAGGCAGGTGGAGGGAGCCTCAGGGCAGGAAGTGAGTGGGAACATTATGTCCTAGCAGTGCCCTCAGGGCCCTGGCAGTCATCCTATATTTTAGAGATGTAGATTGTTAGTAAGTGCCTAAACTTTTCAATAGCTCCTGAAAAATTGTATTTCATTTTGGTATTCTATTTTATACCCTTCAAATCTTCTGTAATCTCACTTAAAATCATTAGTACTTTACATCTGACCTGGTGATAATATTGGTTTGAGTGTATAGAGGTAAAAGCACAGTTATGCCTCTCCAAAACACAGGACAAACCTCAAAATCCAGTTTTTAAGTGGGAAAACATCAATTACCTAAACAAAAAATCAATTATTGTTAGAAGCAGCAGTACTCTAGGGAGAAATCTTCTTTAGCACACTTAAATGTAATTGTAATAAAAATTGTAGGTGATTATAGAAAATATTTCTTTTAAAGCTAAACAAGTGGGATACTAAACATCAAATAGAATACATTATCGTTAAGAGTATGGTTTGAATCATCTGGTAATTTGGTTACAATCTAAGATAATTATTTTAATGCATCCACATGCAAAGCTGTCTGTATTAGAACTTTTAGGGGAAGTCTGCCTTGAAAAACAGTAGCTCAGAGGTTTAATACTGTTTAGAGATATCTTCCTCATACTGAGTAAAGTGCTGTGGTACCAAACACTAATTAAATACTTATAAAAAGAGAAAAAAGTACTGGGCAGAGAAATAGGCCTTGCTTTTCTTTCTGCAATACTTGAATCGACAGCCTACAGGGGTCTGCTCCTGCTTCTTGTGCCAGCTCATTGGAATGAATGGGAAACTCCTGAAAAACCTCTAAATAGAAACAGTATAGAAACCTCTAAATACAGTCCAGTATGCACAATGGGATTATGTATTATGTGATACTTTAGGAGTGTGACCTACTTGCCCTACTTAATAGGCCTTAGAAAATTCCTCTGGTCATTTTGTATCTGTTCACAAACCTTCAAAAAGATCTGAAAAGCTTAAATTTAAAGTCAAAGAAATTAAGCTTTTAGATTTCCTAAAAAAAGATAATTCATCATCAGATAAGGTTAAATGAGAAGACAATAAACTGATGTTAGCTGCACTTCGGAGTTCACAGACATCTGAGAGATCTTGCACTAAGTCAAGTCAGTTTTGTCAGGACTGCCATAAGAGTTCCTAGCCTTCTCTTCTCCAGTCTGAATAACTCCAACTCTCAGCCTTTCCTTGTAGAAGAGGTGCTCCAGACCTCTGATCATTTTTGTGGCTCTCCTCTAGACCCATTTCAGCTGGTCCATGTCTTTCTTGCACTGAGCACTCCAGAGCTGGACACAGTAGTCAAGGTGGAGTCTCACCAGAGCAGAGTAGAGGGGAAGAATCACTCTCTTCAACCTGCTGGCCATGCTTCTTTTGATCCAACCCAGGTCGCGGTTGGCTTTCCAAGCTGCAAACGTGCATTGCCGAATCATGTTTTGCTTCCTGTCAAGCAGCATCCCCAAGTGCTTCTCAGAGCTGCCCTCAATCCATTCTCTCCCCAGCCTGTATCTGTGTTTGGGATTGCACAGATTTATATGTACGACCTTACACTTGGCCTTGTTGAACTTCATGAGGTTTGCACAGACCCTCCTCTCAATGCTGTCAAGGTCCCTTCCCTCCAGTGTCAACCATACAACTCAGCTTGGTGTCTTCTGCAAATTTGCTGAGGGTGCCCTCAATCCCACTGTCTGTGTCTTTAATGAAAATATTAACATGATGTAGGACCTAAAAGAAAGTGTTTTTTTCTGAAGTGGCAGAAAGCACTCTATTAGCCATAGTATACTCCTTCTAGAGGAGTATGAGGCTCTAATCACTGTGATTCTGTGACTCTATCTTAGGTTTTGGAATTTTGCTTATTACTGGATTAATTTGCACAGATAATGGCACTACCAAATTTACACAATCATGTTTTGTGGGTATACAAGATAAAATAAAATACTAGTAGCATGTGTAAACAGAATGTTTATGCCTATACAGACAGGTAATGTATAAGTCTGAGTTGAGACTGATTATCATGCTAGTGTAGGCACCTCTGAATAACTTTTGAGCTTTCTAAGCAAGAATTGTAGGGTGAGATTATAGGACGTAATAAATTCCCTGCTTTATTGACAACAAAGTAGTTTGGTAGGAAACTTTTCACATTCATGGGAAGAACTGACTGATGTCTACTATTAAAATGTGGATACTATTAATTTAAAGATCTCCTCCATGTCAAGAATATCATTAGCATTCTAATGTAACTGTCTTCCATTCCTGGAACCCATATGCATCCAGGAGAAAGCAACATAAAAATATTATCATCTATTTATACCAAATAAGTGGAACTGTAAGTATTATGAGCCTGTTTGATGCCATAATTTTTCTAATTTTTTTTATTCACAGTGGGTAAACTAAACTCATGACGTATCTGACACACTGAAAACACACTTGAACAGCTTTTTTTAAGTTGCAAGTCATCAAACCTGTGTCTGTGTGGCATCCCAGTATAACTCTAATAGGACTTATGCAGAGATAAAAAAGGAATAAGTACATAATTAGAATGAATGTAAGAATAACAGATCAAATAAATGGTGTCATATCTGTTATACAGAAGCTGCTGAGGCCTTGAAAAAGTTTCAGTTAATGAAGTTAATCAAGTTAGTGCTTGAACAGATGTAGGAGGTATTAGCATGGACAGAAAAGAAAAATGAGAGAATGACCTGTTATATCTGTCTGTACAAGGAGGTTTCAGATAAATGCCTATAATTCACCAATGCCTTAATTGTTCCAATGGTACACCATTCAATTCTGTGGTTAAAAAAAAGAAAAAAAAAAAAAAGGAAAAAAGAAGTTTAATGAGCTGTTCCAGCAGTACAAGTAATTGCTTTCATTCTCATTAAAACTAATGCAAGTTACATTCTGCTCAATACAGAAAACTCAGGATTGTACCATATCATCTAAAAATGTATAGTTAAAAAGGAACTGCAGCTGAAACTGTTTTGACATCATTGATAGGGTTTAGGCTTTTTTTTTATTTCTGGGAAAAAGAGGGCAACATTATGGAATTTTTAGCAAAAAAGGAAATCTTTGTTAACCAACTTTGCCTGTAGTTTGCTATATTCTTCTTTTCATTATTTTTCTAAATAAAAATAGACTAAAATAATGTTATCGGTAAAAAAATGCATAGTTAGTGGGTTTCACTTAGTATGAGATTTATATATTTTTCATTTACTTTCTATACCTTTTAAATACTGAAACTAATTCTCAGGTCATTAACAGAAGTGATTTGGAATTAATAGAGTAGTATCACTAAAACCTGTCTTATGTAATAGTAAGTATACAACTATAGGAAGCTAATACTTTCTGGCATATGTTGAAATGGGATTTCAAAACAATTTATTGTTCTTCTTTATTTGAAAGGTGAACACAGAATACATGGAGAGTTGGTCCTGGAATGTAGAATCAGTCTCTGACCTGTCAGTACTGGGGTGGGCTGACACCATACAGGAGTATCACTGGAATGCAAAACAATTTTAAAAACCGAATAAATGTTTGTAAAGATCGGTTGAATTCAGTTTAAATAGTGTAGTACAGTTTGGCATAATTGCTTCCATAAAAACAGGGACAGGGAAAATTAGCTTGATAGCTTTGTCTGTAAAAGAATCAGGAGTTATCCTGGGCATCTGTGATCTTGCATCATTAAAATGAGCCTGTCATGAAACAGTGAAATGGTGAGCACACAGGTCCATGACTGAAATGATTTTAGGATTTTAGTCTAAAGATCTTCAGAGTAAAACCATATGATAGTCGTTGTAAGATAAATGACTGGTGAAAAAAGGAGGACAACCTGTTTATCATGCCTATAGTAGAGTTCAGTTCTGCAGCTCCCAACATAACAAGGACATGAACCTGTTGGAGCAGAGGAGGGCCAAAAAGTTATTAGGGGGATGGAACACCTCTTCTATGAGGAAAGTCTGAGACAACTGGGTTTGTTCAGCCTAGGGAAGAGAAGGCTCCAGGGTGACCTAATTGCAGCCTTTCAGTACCTGGAGAAAGCTTACAAGAAGGATGCAGAGGGACTTTTTACAAGGTCATGTAGTGACAGGCTTCAAACTGAAAGAACAAAGGTTTAGATTTTTATATTCCTTACTGTGAGGGTGCTGAGGTGCCTAGAGATGCTGTGGTTGTCCCATCCCTGTCAGTGTTCAAGGCCAGGTCGGATGGGGCTCTGAGCAACCTGGTGTAGTGAATGGTGTCCCTGTTCATGGCAGGGACAATTAAAACTAGGTGATGTTTAAGGTCCCTTCCAACCCAGGCCATTCTGTGATTCTGTGATTTTGTGATTCTATGATTCTAATGCAGTGACACAGTGTAGAGAAATACAGACCTGGTAAAATCATGGCAGTCTCAAGAAACGGAGAGTCAGGATTTGGTATAGAGGGACACAGGAACTGGATGATAGAAGATGGGACACAGGCAGATAAATACTACTAGAATTTGACTTAAATATATATAAATGTTACTGGGAGGATTAAGTCTTATATTTTAAATAAATATTGTGAATATTTTAAACAAATATTATGGTTGATACATCAGAATATTGCTGCTATTGAGTCATATGCTGGAGGGAGCTTTGGGCAATGTGCTCCAGTGGGTGGCATCCCTGCCCATGGCAGGGGGGTTGGAACTAGATGATTTTTAAGGTCTCTTCCAATCCAAATTATTCTATGATTTTATAGAGAAGTGCTAAAAACTAAATTCAGCAAGAAAGTTTCCAGTTAGACACTGAGAAAAAAATTGCAACAGTAATGATAATGAAGTGCTGGCATGAACTGCCTGGGGAAAGACTGTGGAATCCATCAATGGAGGAGTCTTTAAAAACATATTAAACAAATATAAGTCAGGAATTATATCTCCTTGGGTCAGAGGAATAAAACATAAGACTTCCTAAGGACCTTTTCAGACCTGTTTTTATAAGAAGTCAGTATGAATGCTTGATTAAAATTACCTGATTGACCTCAAGAGAAGAATTTGCAAAATTAAGGAAAATAAGTAAGAAACAGATGGTAAATATGATTCTGCTTAGAGATGTGTTTAGAATTCTTGGATTTATAGGTTTAATTTGACAGATAAACTTTTGTGTGATTCAATGAGTATAAAAGTGTGAATTCCTGTACTTTTTATTTTTGTAGTTCTAATTCTATATTTTGGAATTATATATTTTTAAATCACAGTACATTAAGGCTGTTTTTTCATCTTGTGTTTGCTATGTATTCCCTGCCATTTCTAATTGAAATGACCTAAGGTTGAGTTTCTATTGTATTAACTCAGACATCCTGTGAAAATATTAAAATGTGTTTTTAGCTTACAAACCTGTCCTTGCAGTGCAACAGTAGGATATAGCTGATTATATCATCTCACCAACACAAGCGAATTGGTACAGCTTTAGTGATACCGAGTAGTCAAGACTGAACCTTCAGGAGTTCTGTCATGATTTTTGTCACTGACTTTGTATGACACTGCTTGCATGGTCCACCCTTGAAATATTTCACGGATGACAACATTTGTAATGTTGTGGGGGTAAACGGTTTATGTATATCCAAAACACTCTTTTTTGGGCTGTTTGCCCCAAAGTGGTTGTCTTAGAGTGAAAAATCACCCTGATCACCTCAATTTATCATTTTTAACATAAAAAAAAGTGGCCATCAGCTTTTGTTTCTCTTGTCTGTGTTGTCTGTATCCAAGTGCCAGCAGCACTTAAAAAAACACAGGAAATACCAGAGAGCAGAGGAGTGAGAAACAAAAAACCAAAACACTCCCCAAATCATGAATTAGCTGTAAGAAACAGCCCTTGAACATCATGAGAATGAGAAAAGGGAGAAGGTGCCCCAGGTGCCTCAGCAGGCACCTACACTGCAATACACTGAGAAGGTGGGTATTCCTGGAAGGAAGCTGCAGCCCATGAAGAGCCCATAATTGAGTAGGAAAAAAAAGGGAGGTGGAAGAGAGAAATTTATGGGCTAACCATAATCCAATCATTCCCCCACCCTGCTGTGCTACCTGGGGAGTGGGGAGGAGATAGAGAAGTAAGGAATGAAGGAGTTAATTTGAGCCTGGAGAACATGAGGATGAAGGAAGGTATTGTTGTAATTTTGTCTTTGCTTCTCAACATTCAAGCCTATTTTAATTTTTCCTCAAACCAAGTCTGTCATGTATGACAGTAATTTGGTAAGTCATCTCCCTGTCTTTATCTCAATCCAGGAGCTTTTCCACTTTATTTTCTCCCCTTGCTGAAGAAGTGAGGCTGGACACTTGGCAGACTGTCAAAGTCAATCCAACCCAGTCTTAAGAAACATTAGCCAGGGAATTAGAGAGCAAACCTGAAAGCAAAACTGAAAATTTTGAAAAGGTGCGGTGAGAAGCTTTGGAGTGGGATAAGAAGCAGTGACCCTGTCATTGTCACCCTGTGGCATTTGTATTCTTCCTGGGCCAGGCCCAGCACCTCCTGCAGGATGCAGGAATAGGGTTCACCCAGGCACTGACCCACAGCCCAGGAGCAGCACGATGCACACTTCTCAGGACACCCGTGGAGCCACGTGTTGCTCCTGCACACGGCTTTTCCTTTAGCCGGGCACAGGCAGTGGCAAGGACGTACACTCCACTGGAGCACCCACATCTCCACAGGAGGGTCTGCACGTGGGAAACCTGCATCCATACTCTGGGGTGGGGTATGTGTAACCCACATTGGTAGGGATTGCATACAAATGTGTGTCTGTGTTTGACTGTAATCTTCTGGGATTAGTTGTAGAAGTGTGTTTAGCAAACAATAGGTGTTTATTAGCATTTTGTAAGTGAAAGTACTGCTGATTACCCACTGTATTAATGAAATTGATTCTTAATATATAGTTCATTGATTGCCAGTTAATTACATGCCATTAATAAATGGGTGAATCAATCCTGATTGGATTTAAACTCCATTAAATGAATTTAAACCGCACTGCTCAGCAATTTTCCCCAGCAACAGTTTGCTACTGGTCTTTTGGTAAATCTGATGTTCAGATCCATAGGGCAATATAGGTGACAAACTGTAGTCACAGAAACGAAACTTAATTGTTAAGTATATTTTCCCCAGAATTTCTTTACACACTCAGTTTTTTTTAGTTGATGTGACCATTAGGGTGGAATTTTATTGCCTAAAAATATGTTTGCCAGCAGGCTTTGATGTCATTCTACGTGACTAAGCTTCTGTTACAATCAGTAAAGTCTAATCAATATAGTCAACAAGGCCCAACTTTCTAAAAATAACCATTAATCTCACTAACCATCAGAGACTTGATTATGTGGGCGTACTAATAGCATTTGAGGTGACTTGTGGTATCTCAGCTGTCTTACAGCTGTCATTCCACTTGTTCTCCTATATTCTTACATAAGTTCTGTGTGATTCCTACCAGAACTGTATTAATACCTTAACTGTGTTACTGAGCTGTATTTGGGAACAGATGTCTTTCAGGAGCTGAGTGGAGCTATAGGGGTTGATTTGGGAGTGACCTAATTGTTTTGTTAGCTAAGCATCTACTAATTTCTTAGAAGCCTGGATATTTAGGACATGTATAGGTACTTATATATATACTTCTAAAGTTAGATATTTTCATTTGTAATTAAATCCCATCCTGTTGGTCAAACACTGAATAGCTCTCTCCTCCAAGGGCAATTTTGTAATCTGTAAATTAGTCACATACAAGTGAAAGTTTTGTCTTCAATCTACTTCTAAACACGAATTTTGTAATCAGAGCTCTCCAGGTTAGGACTATTTCAAGTACCACAATTTCAGCTTTGTAGAAGCTAGTTAAGCTACCCTGACAACTAAACAAAAAAAGAAAAAATCATCCTCATTGGACTACAGTATCAGAATGTCTATTATTATTCACTTTCAACTCCTATGAATTTTGCATTTCTGGTTGCAGAGCACTGTATATCAGCTAAGAGGAAGCTGAATTTCATTCTAGTTTTCTCTTACATTAGATCACAGTGCTGGCCATCAGTTCAAATTCCTTCAGACTAAGATTTGCTCAGGTTTCCACTTCCCTGCCAAATTCCGTAATCAAGAGGCTGTTTTGAAAAACGGGGCAGCTGCTCTTTGCAGGAATAGGATTCAGTCAGTCAATGTCAGACATTCCCTTTTTCCTGGCTGTTTGCGTCTGACTGACTCTTCGCGTCTGACTGTTCCTCTTTGCATCTTCTCATTTTTCATTTTTTGAATCTCATTCCAACTTTTCTCTACAGGTTTCTACTTCTGTATAGTTAAATGCCCTTTCAGATCTAGATGCTTATTTTTTATGTACTGTAATCTTGTTTGTCATAGTTTCTACAACCTTTGGCAGTCTGACTCTTCATGTTTTCAGGCCAAAATCATCATTGTGTGGGTTGCTGCAGTTTCAGCAAATTAAGCTACTTGACTCCAAGTCCTCCTTCTGCACATCTGAAATGGAGAAATCAATTTCTACTTCCCAAGATTGCTTAGAAGATTAATTAGTTATTATTGTTGCAAATATCTTAAGATTAAATACTACAAGAAGGAAAGCATAATTGTTCTCCCTGAAAACATAACCTATATTTTGTTAAATGATTGTGAATGCTTTCCTTTAAATTCCTTCTTTTTTTTTTTTTTGAACTTGTTTAAGTTTGTTGTTTGTGGGGTTTTTTATTCTTTTTTTTTTTTTTTTCTGAGTGTAGATAATGTTTCACAGCATAATTGAATTTCCCATCATCCAAAAAAAATACAGGCTCCTAGGTGAAGATAAACAAATGCCCTTTTTTTGTTTGCTTTTTCTTTCTTTTTTTTTTTTTTCTTAAACCACATTGAATATATCATTGGAATTTTCCTTGTCCTAATAGTATTTATTGTGGTAGGGGTAAAATATTGTCTCTTGTTCACTATTGGTCAAACTAGATTAAGACACCTTTCCTGAGAGATCCATTTGCATGCAGAAGCTATGTCCTTGTCGCTTTGTGAAATGAATTTTCAAACAAGGATAGTTCTCACCAGATAAATGGCATTTTATGAAATCACAAAATGTGCCTAAAACAGCATAATGTCTTTAAAGCATTTTAATTAGCTATTTGGCAAATCAACAGATGTAGAGTATCATTTAGCATGCATAATTTATCTACTAACAATAGTGTCTGTATTTTTTAGGAGCTCATAACACTGCCTTTCACTTGTGCCTTTATACATCATTGATTGTAATCCTAACAGTTTGCAAGAACTTTAAACACAAAATTCTCAAAAAAGTGACATTCTAAATGAAATAACATATCCAGTTTTATACCAGTCATATAATGTCATTCCTTATTACTAGCTACATTCAAAAGCTTCAAAAGACCTCTATTATTAATATCAGATTTTTTATTCCGTAATATTTTAAAAATATATAAACTATTTAAATATTATGATTTACAGCAGAACATCTCCTTTTATCTGAGAGCAGGAAACACACCAGGAACTTTGCAAATCCTTCTAGAGAACCTCCTGAAACTACCAGGATACCTAACATAGTGGTACCCAAACCATTATCATTTTACACTATTTTACATTTCTTATTTATATATATTTGTTACCAGAGTTTGCTCTAGGGTAACCTGTGTTTCCTTGTATTTGTTTTTTCTTCTATATTCACATATGGGGTTAAAGATACAGAGGTAAGCTGGCATCTGTTTCCTAAATATCTGGTATACTTCAATACACTTAGAGGTGTCTGAGAGCCATGAGACAATGACAGATGTGGCATAAGTCCTAATCAGATAAATTTCTCTCTGAAGAAGCAACTGGAAGGTAGACAGGATACTGAAATGGCACTGCAAGTTTGTTTTTAGACAGGTGAATCACATCTACTTTGGATACAGCTCAAGATTAAATTATTCACATTTATATTTCTAACTGAAACTTCTTTGTGATATCTAAACTCCATTACAGTTGTTGCACATCTCAGTACAGTCTGTGTAACTTGGGAAGCAATTCAGTTTCCAAAAATACTCCTCTAATGCCTGAATCAATCCTTGAGACTTTGGCATTTTGAGTCACTTGAAATATGCTAGGGTATCCCACCTGACCATCAGCTGCCATTCCAGAAGACCTATTGCCCACTTAGTCCCTGTGTTTGGGCAACCAATCCTGATCTAGTGGGTGATTAGTTAAACAGTTCTGGCTAATTAGAGGAATATGCTGACTATATTGACTAGACTTGTTCATTCAAAAGTAGACACAAATATTTTGAGATACGTCTTTATATTACATGTCCTTATCTAGAGTTGGAATCATTCTGTAGAGGCTTTGACAGTGTTAAGACAGCCATCTATCTTGTAGCTTTATAACTCAAAAGAGTATTATATATATAGAGGAACATTCATACAAAAAAAATAAAATCTGATATCTGTTTAGAAAGATGTATTTGTATCACCCTTTGATAAATGGTCAGCACTGACTGACATGAACCACTGCTACTTTTATGACCTGAGCTATTTTTCTCTGTATAGGAATTAGTTACTTCATATGCTATGGATACAGGGAATCACTGAGATGCTTCTATAACTTGTTAATTCTCTCATGTACTTTCTGCCTTTTGGAACAGTTTTGAGATTTGAATTGCTGCCACCACTACTTATTCCTTCCCACTATGACTTCGAAGCTAAAAGTCAAACATTTCCAAATAGTTAATTCCCTCTGACTTATGCACAGCATGTGTACTGTTGGGAGTTATCCGTGGAGCTGCATCGTGGAATTTCCCATTCTAACCACATCCTTGAACATGGGAACACTGGGCATTGCATGCTGGTCCACTGTCCAGGAACCGTGAAGTACTACTGGAAGTGGCTTGACTGTTATTTTAGATATCTCAGCTTTCATTCTTAAGGAGACAGCACATGTTTAATATGCACAATATAAGACATCTTTACATTATATTAATTATGGCCTTTGTCCATGTCATCATTTATAGCTTACTGGTCCTGCAGCTCTCTGTAAAATGGACGATTCTTGTCCTCTGACATGAACAGCCTGTTCTGATGTCCTTCCTCAAAAGGTCTTCTGTCCCTCTTTACACATTAGACTACTTCATAGAATCATAGAATCAGATGGGTTGCAAAGGACCTCTGAGATCATCAAGTCCAACCCTTGATCCACTACCACCACAGTTACTAGACTATGACACTAAGTGCCACATCCAGTCTCTTCTTAAATACCTCCACGGATGGAGAATCCACCACCTCCCTGGGCAGCCCATTCCTTCTTTTTTCCTTTAGATTTTTTCTTGTTTTTTGGTTTTTTTTTTTTTTTTTAGAACAACTATTTTCAGCGGAGGAAATAAAAAATAATTAAGTCTTTCACATCCTCTCATATTGAAGTCCTGACTGTTCTGTTGCCTCTCTTGTTTTTCACTCTGAGGTACACAACTTAAAACTGAAGGGTTTTACCCTATGTTTGGTTGTTATTGAAGATTCATAGGTATGTGAATCCAATTCTGCCTTATTTTATAGTGTCAAATCATCTACATAAAAACCTATTACATCTTCTGGGCATTGAGGTAGGGATCTATTTACATAAATCCATTTGCACAGTATGATGAACTGTATGGTTATTAAAAATTGTCTGTTTACAGTATAGATTAAACAAATAAAATCAAAATACAAAAGATTAAAACTGGTTTTAAATAGCTTAATTAGTCCAGAACATGAATTCTTTAATTTTTGTTTGTAGATGCTAACGGTAACATAGGTTTTTTTCCCCGTTATTTTTAAATTCATTTGAACCATATGAAGTATTTAGAGCCAGTTGGCATAAATAATCTACATATTAGATTCATGTGCCATTTTTAATCTCTGTTTACAAATAACTTTTTTGCCAGTCTTTTCAGTTTCTGACATGCAATTTCATACGCCCTGCAACTTCCATTTTGTTATAGGTTAAGAACTCACAAAAATTACCTTTTACATTCTCAGTTCTAGGCAGAACTC
This sequence comes from Myiotriccus ornatus, assembly GCA_036023395.1. Taxonomy (NCBI): domain Eukaryota; kingdom Metazoa; phylum Chordata; class Aves; order Passeriformes; family Tyrannidae; genus Myiotriccus; species Myiotriccus ornatus. The sequence continues at coordinate 87,554,708 of JAYRBT010000114.1, forward strand.
AGAATTTGTTCTGTCTGAAAATACACAGGAAAATGTTCTTCTGTTGTATCTGCATGGGCCCCGCTGTGTTCCTCAGCTGGCTACTACTCATTTTACAAAGTAAGCTGCTTCTTACTGAAGTACGTAGCTTCTGTTGGTCAGTATTTGGTAGTTAAAAATGAGGAGCTGGGCTCAGAGTTCTGTATCACAATAAAGAACTCTGGCTTCTTTCTTTTAGCTGATTGTAACAGCTTAAACTTGGAAGTAGCATCTCTCTTGCAGAAAGCCAGTAAGAATAATAAATTTGGTGCAGAGGGGAGTTCTGTTAGTATGAATATTGAATAGTGGACAGGAGAATACAGTGATGCAAAAGAAAAGACCAGAGGTAATAAAAAGTTACAAGAAAATGTTTTGCACTAAGAGTAAAGAATATAGATTGAAAATAATAGTATGTTCCCTTAATATCTTTTCCCCACACTTCAAATTCTGAGTGATTTTCTAAGGAAAAGCTTTCAGGAGCAGTAAGAGTTTTCCAAAAGTGGAAAAGAACTGTCAAAATTAAAATACTCACTTCATCTGAACTCTGGGATCTGTAGCAAGATCTTCCTTCATTCGTATAACTGACAGGATAAGCTGAAGGTCTGATATCCTGCTTTTCTTCTGCAACTGCAAAGAAAACCTCTTTACAGTGGAAGGACCTGAACATGAATTATAAAAATATACATATGTATGTGTATCAGAGCTAAGAGGGAAGAAATGTGTTGAATACAATTACAGACATATGTATACAATAATGCCCCAATGGCATTCTCTGATATGTCATCAGGTTGTATCTGCATGAAACAACTATGAATCAGAACCAGAAAGTTTAATGGCACAGTATAATACCAAAAATATTAGAAATAGTGTGAAAAAATAATGTTTAGATTACATGCTTTGCCTGTACAGCTGCATTTAACAACAAAATGGCTTTCCAGCTCTTCGCTCAAACTAAAACTCATACAAAATGTATGCATGTGAGTGGTCATGTATGCATGTTTTGACAAATAAACACACATCTATGATATATATATATGTCTAGGTAGGTTATAGATCCGGTTTTTTGCTCCAGCTCCTTAATTTATGCTTGAGTCTTCCCATATCCAAATTTGTGTAGGAGGTTGGGGAACTATACATCCCACAGTGATTAGATAATAGAGGTAAACATAAACTGCTGATGCCAATATTAATTATGTTATATTTAGGAAAAATAATCTAATAACAATAACAATTTAATGAGTCAATTGCAGGTATGTTTTTAATTTCCCAGGCTACTGAAAATAAATGGTTCTGCTGTCAATCGTCATCTACACAATAAACAAGTCTTATCTTCCTCTCCAATTCTAATCCTGTGACACCAACATTATGGTTTCTCTGGGTAACTGAACCGCCTTGGGAACCCTCACTTTTTTGTTTTGTTTTTGTTTTCTTATGTTTTTTGTTTGGTTTTGTTTGTTTGTTTGTTTGTTTTTGTTTTGTTTTGTTTTTTGTTTTTTTTTTAACTTGTGGATATGTTTTTTTGTACATGATTAGGTTTGTGCTACTAAACTCAGTTTATATTTTAGATTTTTTTAAAATTTTGGTTTTCATACAGAGAAGTATAATTAATCTATGCTCTTTCATTAATATTGAAATTAATATGGAAATAACCTGCTATTAATTTGCACTTTTAAAAACATTTAAATAATTTTTCAATTAAAAATGAATAGGAAAACAGAAATGTTTTAGTGATCTTAGCTACTGTAAATTCAATCTAGGCCATGATTCAAGTAGATCCTTTAAAAAATTACTAGTTCCATAAATTAAAAGGTTTTCTCGAGGGTTTAGCAGCATCAAAGTAACAAAAAACGTTTCTATAAAGGATATAGCAATTAATCTAATATCTTTATTAAAGTGGAAATTTTTCTGTGTTTGTAGATTTGCATTTTTATGTAAATCCATTCATAAACACATGTAACTATATTTAATCTCATTTACTTGCTATTGGGGATATTTCATATAAATGTGTTCATAAAAGATCAAAGCTCAGTGACTTTTATTCAGGTAAATTAATTTCCTTTAGTCAAAGAATTTGAAAGTATTGACAAAAATAACAGTCTCATGTAAAAAAAAAAGCCATACCACTTAGCATTTTATATGAGACCGTTATTTTTGTTTCATATTATGGCCTAATTCAGCTCTTGCTGGTATAAATAGAAATCCTCTCATTGAATCAGAATTGGTTGTAAATATTCAGGCAAATAAGCCTTAGGCACATTTTGTATTTATATATTGTTCTTCCAATGATGTCTATACTCTAAACACTCTCAAATCTAAAACAATAGAGAAAGGATTATATGTACATAAAAGAGCATTAATAAGTAATAGAAATTTTTCATCTAGAAATGTTATATATATGGTTGGCATGACTTTCAGAAAGGCACACTTCAGTGTAGAGGCATGTAGTTTAGGAATTTGTGCCTTTTTTAAAAAACAGAACTAGGGTTTTCAAAGATACAAATCTTGAACACCTTCTCTACTTAGGCTTAGATTGATTTAATATCTTTATTGAGTGCATCATATTTAGTATTTTATTACAGTATCTGACCTGGGGGCATAGTAACTGTATGTTCTAAGTACAGTTGTGATGATCTGGCTCTAAAAAAGATAGGTCACCCTGCAAGATTTTGAATCTTTATGCATGGAATCTAGGCCATCTCTGCTTCAAAAGCTTAACATACATAAATATTGTTAAATATTTTCAGTCTCCTCCTTCATGCTGTGCATAATTATTATTCTTTGAAATGATTTAGCACAAAGGGGTAGACATGCTAAGTCTTATCTAAACCAACCTGAAAAGCAAATAGTATTGTCCGTTAAGTCAGAAAAAATACATTTTAGATCTTGTCTTTGCTAATCACAGCTTCCTATTAGCTAGAAAAAACTTTCAGGAAGAATAAGTCAGCAAAGAACACAGTTAAGATTCGTAAGTGCTGGAAAAATACTTTTCTTAAAAAGTAAGTGTTTCAACTTCTATTGCTCTGCAATATCCAAAGGGATAACCAGTGTGAATGTGTTCATCAGAAACAGACAACAGCCTCCCATGTGCTGAAAAGTCCTGTAAAGAATTGCTTACTTTAGTTTATGAAAAGAAGTTTATGCTTTCAATGTAAATAATTGTGACAATAAAATCTAATGCTATTCATTGCATTACAATTAATTTAAAATGTGAGCAGTTGTAGACAAAAGATAAGTTTTACACTGGACATGCCAGAAGTAACATAGTTATCGTGAGAGAGCCCATATGCTCAAATCTATTGGTGATACACAGATAATCTACCAGACTAGTACCTTCAGACTCTTCACTGATGTTCATCAACCTTCTCATGGTTGTTTAAACATTTTTTAATGTTCTTAATATTTTTATGTTAACGTTTATTGTATGTTAATATTAATATTTTTAAGTTAATGTTATGTGTATGTTTATTTTAATGTTTCTTGAGAATATATTCATTAAACAAAGTACTTTGGTATTGTCTTAAGCATGTTTTACCTTTGAAATCTAGAGACTGGTTTGCATTAAAGATATTTAGTTTTCAAAAAAGAAAGCAAAACCTTTCTTTTGTATCTATCTATATATAGATATATCTATAAAAATATATAGATAAAAGATATATTTATATATGTTTTATATATACAGTCTTGATATACCCCTTTTCAGATACCTGCATGGTACCTAGTTGCTTGAATAATCAATGAGAGGAAAATGACACTTCTAAAGGATAACTTACCTGATCTATCACAGGCATATATTTTAGGAGATTTAGAAAACTATAAAAGTAGTTTTAGAAGTAGATATTTCTCTTGATTGATACTCAGCAAACCTGTGCTGAATGGTTTAGAATTAAATGTCTTTTTTTTTAATGACCCAATTAAGCATTTGGAATTATTCAATTAGTCTTAATTTTATTCACACTGAAGTGCTAGAGCCAGTCATCACATGACCTTGGGTATCCCAGAAAAGTAAAAAAAAAAAAATATCCCATTCAAGTAGGATCAATTCTTCACTGTTTTTAAAGATATCCATTTGCTGTAAATTTCAGTAGAGTTTATGCAACATTTAAGTATGTATTTTGAAGTTTTCAGTTGCTCACCAAAACCCCTATTCAAATCAGAAAACACTCACTGAATTTCTGAAAACTACACACACTAGGCTGGGAAGCATGCTAACATGAATGGACACATCAATTATTAATGTGTAATCTTTATTTGTATTATCTCATATTTTATGTTAGAAGAACAGTTTTCCTTATAAACTTTGTTTCCTGAAAATGAAGGTATCTGTGATATATGCCACAGACTTCTCCCAGCTGGTGAAGTAAGAACTGTGCAGTGTTTTAGCTGAGTTATGACAACCTATACCAGTTCTGAAGGCCATCTATACTGCTCCTGGTGTCTACATTTCTGACAAAGGAGCAACACATCTGTGTTGGCTTACAAAACTAATGGTTTGCTCAAGGATAGCAAGTAGAAAATAATAAACAAGTGGCAATGTTTCAAGACAAGCTACAGAAAATTTTCTTCGCACTAAAAAAACTGTAAGAAGATCCATTTCCTTGACAAGAAAACTAAAATAGTTCCAAGAATATTCCCGTAGACAACAGGAGTATATCTATTTGTTAAAGAGATGTAAATTGGTAGGTATAATTTTTGTTATGCTGTTGACACATAAAGGAAGAAATGTCTGGAGTCTAAACTTCAAGCTGTGAAGCAAATATTCTGTAAGTGCAGACAGATGTTTCAGTTTACTGACTACTTTCTGAATGTTGCTTCCAAAATCATAGTGGGAGAAAGAAAAAAGGAAAAAAATGTATTCTGTAGAAGGCTGTCTTAGAAAATGTTGCTGAAAATGAGCACCTCACAGATATTCTTATGTATAACAAACATCTCATAAACTCACACCTTTGTTTTTCCTTGGAGAAGAAAGAACAACTTACTTTTGGCCATTCCTTGGTATATTTCTTCCCAATTGGTGAAGATACAGATAGTAATATTACCACTAACTGTTTTCCTTATGGCTCTTTATTCTTCACTCTCACACTTTAAACTCTGTAGTACTAGTTTGGCTGCAATACAGGGCTTTTCAAATCAGTAGTCAAAGACTGCTTATCTTAGTGCCATCTATGTCTACATGTTTCTGTGAGTGAAAGAATCATCTTATTACTGTCTTATAAGTATTTGGCACAACAGGATTGGATTGAAATAGATGTTGATTAAATTAAGCTAGATTTAATATGGTCCTTGAATGATTTGTTTTCCTTTTAACGTGTATTTGATATCAACTGAAAGATTAATCATTGTTTTGGACCTTGTCACAGATTATAAAGCATTTTGTATATATCTGATATGTTACTCCTAAAGGTATCCTGGTTGGATAAAACTGCAGAGTGAGCAAATGTATTCTAAGTAGGAACTATCGGAGGATTCACTAAGAAAGCACAATATTCTGGATAAAATACTAATGTAGATAAAATCTGTACATATTATTTATTTTGTCTCACTGCAAATTAATTTTTACATAGCTGAAAAACAGCTTATGAATTGGAACAGGAAAGAATAAGAACTTTCCTCCATGGACAGTCTCACCCATTGCATGCATGTGATAGGTGGTGTATTCATTTCATATGGGTGTATTCATTTCATATGGGTGTATTCACATAGATCAGCAGAAAAGAATAATGAGAAAATATGGAGAGTTTTGCTTGGGAAGGGTGTCTGAGAAGTAAGCTTTATGATTCCACTTCTGAATTTCAGCTGTCAGTTTTACACATATCTAACAAAGGTTTAACATTCTCCCATTGATATAGATAGGATTGCAGATATTATCAATTAGAGCATGAGTGCTAGTATTAATGTGTTCAGAGTACCAGACAATTTTTGTTGAATGTTGAAAGGAATAAAAAAATCACAAAGATTTTCACTATTTCTCTATTTAAATACTTGATCAAATTTATTGCTCTTACCTGTTTAGGATCTTTCCAAATAAACCTTAAAATGTGTTTTCAAAAAGGTTTTAGGATGTTTTTGAAAGCAAAAAACTGCATTAATCTCTTTTTCAAACAAAAGAATTATTTCTTATGGCAGAAATTACTTCTATCCTTAGACTGCAAAGGTGGCAACCTCTCCCTCTCGGTTGAATGTTAATTCATCTTCTTACTAATTGTAAACTATATTTCTCAATTTACTGCTCATCAAAACTAAATGTAGATATTAGAATATGTTTTATATCACACTGCAGAGTTGTTTCAATATTCTCAAATTAGAAAGTAACTGAAAAGCACAAAGGAAAACTACTTGATTTTTCATCAATATTCTGAAACATACTCTTAATTGAAACAGTTCATTTGTGTCTGATGCTTTAAAATAGTCCCTAGAAATAAAACCCTTAGACAAAGATATTTTCCCATTCAATATGAAAAACAAAGACCATCTCTCTTCTGCACCTTCAGCTTTCTGCAGACACTTAAACTATGTTTAGCCAGATTACTACCATAATACTGTGGTGTCTAAAAAATGGATCTAGAGGAACACAGTATGTTCTCTCTACATTAAGTAATCAAAGTAATAGGATTAATCTACTTGAAATGCATATGGAGTCTCTCAGACACCCCTTGAACTCATCAACAGACCTGTCACTGACTTTAACAAAGGTATGACTACAACACATATACATAAAATTATATACACAGTGCAGAAACTTAGTAGATTTAGGGCATTGATTATACTAAAACAGGAAATGAGGGCTTTACTGACATTTTTAATAACTTTGCATCACTGGGGACAATGGTAATGTCGACATTGACTTACTGTCAATAAACTCAATGCAATTCCATAGACAGGTCATACATACATGTTAGATTTTCAATAAGAAAATTACTACATTCTAAATGGAAACACTGATATTTATAACTCAAAGTATGACATGTATGACATGTTTATATGAGAAATATTGGAACTAGGAGATAACTTAATACACTTCTTCAATATCTTTATGTTACTTGTGTCACTGATCTGTCTCAGGCTAGTCCAGTGACCAATGTAAGCTGTTTAAAATATAAACTAAATAAAAAGGGCACACAAAACCTCATTCACATATTTTTCTTTTTCTTTCTCAGTGCTATTTCACTGTAAAATTTCCCAGAAACTATTTACAAAAAACTATTACATTGATTATAACAATTTTAGAGGTAAAATTCTCATAGCCCATGAAAGGAAAAATAAAAGAAATTACCTTAAAAAAATGAGGCTGTGATTGAATATTTCTTACTATAGATACGAAGTGTATACACACAAGAGACATGTAACCAAGCCCCTGCTTATAGTCACAAAACTTCATTTGATGCCTTCCTTGGACGAAAAAAATAATTACATATGGTGCTTAAATAGAGTTGCACTAAGCAGATAATAAATGGTTCAAGGATTAAAACCATTCATGAATAATTCACAAGATTCACTTCCACCTGCCATATATTTGGATCATATGTTGTCTATGTACAGTCACAGAATGTACCCAGAATAAATTCTGTCACAAAATGCCTAATGCCTGACATTACATTATTGTAACATTCTGTATTGAATTAGTCTGGAAGGAACATATTGATGTGCAAGTGTAATGGTTTTCAGATCAGACACCTTGTATCAACTACTTAGCTAATATACACTCTCAAATTCAGAGTGGACAGAAGTGAATGGTAAATGCCAAAGTCTGCCACGCTTATGACTTTTAATTGTATGGTTGGCCAGCCATCTGTATTTGATTTGGCTGTTTCAGTACGTGGGGTTTTTTTTTCTCTCCTAATAAATACAACTTCACTGTGCAATTCTGCATGCAGTAAATTACAGTATGATGGCTGATGCTGTCAGTGACATACATGGGTATTGAATCTGATAACTAAAGAATGACATTTAACAGAATAGAATATCTGGAACTGAATGAGTTTTACTGAAAAGTGAACATGAAGGCCAACCAAAGGTTCTTGTTATCTTGAAAGTTGGCAGAAAGAGTGGTCAGAAGAGACATGCTGATATCTCTGCATTAGTTGATGAGATAGTATTGCATGGCAGGTTTAATAAACAGTAATCATTTGTTACAAAAACTTCAGAGTTACCTTGAATACACCTTCACTTCTGATACTGAGCTTCTTGGCACTACATCTTCAAGGAATGCAAATATCATTATATTTCCTTTGCATGTTTTAGTGTACAGTACATAATTTAGGAGCTCCAAATATATGATATTTTTTACTGATGTTCTGATTGTTAGAAGAACAATATGCTTGAGATGTGCATAAAGGTCTGTTAATGGAAGCACAGAAATCTTCAACTCCAAACTTACTCCAATGTCCAAATCTCCTACTGCACCAGATTGGCATTTACAAGATCACATTTACAGTTTTGGTCAAAACTTAAGCTACAAGCTGTTTAGAGCACTAAACAGTGATCAGTCATGGACTAATGTCATTTTAATTTTGATATATAGAGCAAGGTAACTACTACTTTTGTTGTTCTTTGTTTACTTTCTGACTTCACTTGATAGACAAAGACAACTCATTGACTACAAAAATAAAACGTTTTTGGTCAAAATACTTAACTTTTTTTCATCTATAACAAATCTAGTTTCCATGTTAGGAAATATTAAAAGCTTTTAAACTTGCTCAGAGTATATACTAACCAAAATCACTGAAATGGACCATGAAAAGAAGTGCTTCTATGGAATGCTTTTTTTTGGTTTTTTGCTATGAGAAATTTTCATTAGTTTGCATTTTCAGAACACTACGTGACTGATTAATGGAAGCAGAAGTTAAAAACCTCATGTTGCTACACTAGAGCTGCATCAGTTTATAAAGAATTAGATTTCCTCAGTAATATTGAATCTGTCTTCATGCACTCAGATAATTAAAACTACACAAAGTCCAGTTCTGAAGATGTTTAGCCTCTGGTAAAAACAATTTAGATTTCAAAGTCTATTAATAAGTATATATTTAAAAATCCTTTTCATTTTTTTAAATACAAATAAATAAATCTCCAAAGGGAATGTACATTTGATAAGCATAATTCTTTGTTGCCTGAAAGTTTCTGATAGCTGCTTCTCAGGAAATGAATCTTTTTTTTGTTGCAATATGTATTTTCAATATTATATTTAAATATAATGTTGATTCAATTTAATAGCATATTGAAATACAATGATACAATTTTGGTTTTTTTTTTAGGCTTTCACAAGGCAGAATCTAACAGACAGCTTGGACTTTTTCACCAGTGAAACACAATACAAAGAACCTTTAATACAGCATTTTGCAAAAACAGTGTGTTACTTTTGTCTTTGGAAAAGAGTGAAATTCATGCATAATTTTATGCAAAGTCACTTTTTAAAATTTACCATTTGCATTCAATTTATTTTTTTTTTTAATCATGGACTCATTAAAGTTTGAAAAAACTTCTAAGATCATCAAGTGCAGCCATTAACCCAACACTGAGAGGTCCACTAAATTACGTGACCTTACCTCAAGGTCTTTTTTATCATATTACATGGAAGAACTTCTTGGTTAAGGGCTTTACTTCTAGGGACTATTTTAAAGCATCAGATCCAAATTAACCCCACATGTATAATGCTTATATAAAGCTTAAATATCTTATGTTAAACTTGGTATCATAGTAGTAAAACGTTATGTTAGGTATTGATATTTACCTGTCACAGAAAATAAGCTATCAGATTTAAAATGGTGGGAAATAGTTCTCATTTATGTTCTCATTCAATTGAAGGGTGCTGTACGTGGGAGAATATCTTCTATTAAGACTTCCATTATCAATTATAAGAGGATGTTGAAAGCCTCTTCAGAAAAGTATTATATGAAAGTCACTGTGGTTTTATGTGTTTACCCTGGGCATGAGAAATCTTCTGGAGTGATTCTGAGAAAGAGAGAGACATGAATCCTTAGGTACGACCTTGTCCCCTCATCTGGGACAATCAGGCAGACTGGATGCAGAATAGCATCGCTGATACTCTGTCAGCAGATGATGCTCAAACCCACACAGTTTTCAAAGTAAAGCTGTGTATAAGGCAGTGAGAAGTGTGGAGTGAAGGAGGTGTGTAAAGTTGTGTGGTCTCCAGGCATACTGAGGATATCTTTATAGCTTAGCCACTTGGAACAGGCATGATTTATTTCTGTGCATACCTTCTGAGGTGAATAATGATGTGAAACTAGTAAATTTACTCTTACCTCAGTATAGAATCATAGAATCACAGAATGGTTTGGGTTGGAAGGGACCTTAAAGTTCACCTAGTTCCAGTGCCCTTGCCATGGGCAGGGAGATATTTAAATGCAACCCATTCTAGTTGTTTTCTTAATATTGAAACACTCTTTTGAAGATGCTTTTTTAGTATCTGAAGATATTTCTTCCTAAATTCTATAAGCAGGATTTCTGATAATATCATTAGAAGAAAACAAACAAACAAAAAAAGAAAGACGAAAAAAGAGGAATAGTTTCTCAACGTGCCGTAAAAGGTCTCATTTTTTTTAGAACATAGATGAATAAGGAGATTACATCGTAACCATGCAACTAGAGAACTCTTTCACATGGGAAATGAAAATACAGTGCCTTTCTGTACTTCAGGAGTTTCAAACAGATTAGCAGACAAGAGACTCTGAACTGCAAAATGATGAAGAGTATACCACATTTCCCCAGATGGATAAAGTGATAGCACTTTATGTAGGAAAGAATTCATGATGGACAGAGAAAGAGTAGGAAGAAGCTGGCTCTCACAGAAATTGTACAGAGTCCTTTCCAGGAAACAGTCTAATCATCTGTATTTCAGATTGCTCTAGGAACAGTACACATTATTAAATACTTTTTCTAACCAAACCCATTTCAAATTGGAGACAATGTCTATGTTTACTTTTGATTGTTGGGGGCTGTTTTTAAATGTATTATAAATAATACGGAGTTGCTTTTCTGATGCAAATTAGCACTCTTCATACCTCTTAGCTATTATTTTCCCTTTGATATGCAAATTTATAAAACATAGGAACCTGGAAAATGGAGGACTCAAGAAGATCTCATGTGTTATTTTAATCTAACACCTGAATTGTAAGGTTGGTTGGTAGGCATAGATAAAAATCTCAATAACTTTTTGAAGTGACATTTGGACACCTTGGTATGTGTCCCTCTGACTGAAGTGTTCTGAAAATGCAGCTTTTTCCTCTACCATGAGTTAATTAAGTAATTGATTATTTTGCTTCCTTCTGGGCTTATGGTCAATAGCAATGTTTTCATGCTCAAGAGTCTATCAAATTCTCATAGCAATAGAATGATCATATTGTTATTTAGATGTTTGCTAACCTGTTCAGAGAAATGATAAATTATATTTGCTCGTAAATGAAGGACATTATCAAGGCCATATTTTTATTCAATTTTTCATACATTATTTCTGGCTGAGACCTTGCTTTAGGGAAATGCAATACAGATGCTTGTCTACTGAAAAGTAGGAGATTCAAATACATATAGTTAGAGAAAAGGGTATTCTTATTATGGTAATAATATAATGAAAAAAACACTTATCTCCTACAACAATGTATAAATACATATTCACAGAATTTAAAAGCAATAATCCTGAGTCACGTAGGCTCTACGTGTTTCATATTTTGAAGACAGGTAGCATTTCCAGCTCATAACTAACTTTTTTATGGAAAGAATTTTGAATAGGAGATAGGTATCCATCATCTCAACTGAAATTATCATTAATAAGAGAACAGTTTTCTGAATTTTGTATAAAAACTAGAGGTGGTTTGACATCATGAGACCCTGTGAAAAGAGCTACCAATTGCTTCTGATTAGTTTGTGAACCAAGGAAGACCCTGTTAAGACTGAATTACTGTGTTTGTGGCCTGTAACAGAAACTGTTATTGCAAGATGGTTATCTAGCCTTTGTAAATGGAAGTATAGGATTTCCGTTCAGATAGATATGCCTCTTTTCTGATAGGGGACAATGTTTAGAGAAGAAACAATGTTGCTTCCTGTGAATAAGTGCACCCATTAAAATCCTGATCCCTCAAGTACCTATATATCAGAACAAATATGAGTGCACTGTGCACCTGTTTTTCGCAATACTGTTTCACTTTAAAAAATCAGTTTATTCCTGAAGTTGAGCTTAAAGTATATTGGAGTAGGGAAAAAAAAGAGGATATGCATACTCATTTACCTGTGATACAGAAAATAAGAGAATACTTTTGTGTTATTCCAGTTTAAGACTCAAAAGAGTCTGTTCTGAGATACAGGCTGAAAGAATCATGCTGCGGTGGAAGACTGTGGGATGCAGGCACTGGAAGCCAAAAGAGGATCAGGAGGAAACTGAAGTACCCCAGAAACATGAGAGAAAAAGGACTCATGAAAAAAATATTTTTACACTGAAAGGATGGAATAACAGTTTAAGAAATTCCATTATTAACTCTGAAGTTATTAGAAAACTAGTTGGCATGTATTTTGAAACATCGGATAAGCATTAAAAGAAATTTGCTAAAATGCCTCTTCAGTTGTACCAAGGTAAAATGTTAGATATTCTTTGATATTGTTTCCCTTGTGTTCCAATTTTGAGCAGCAAACCAAATTTTGAAGGAAACAAGGAGTCTCAGGATCTGGTGAACTTTAATTCAGATTTTGAAACAAAAAAGTATATGTAGTGAAATATATTTATTATTTAGTGCTGTTTGTATGACAGCTCCACATTAATCCACATGAACATTTTAATCTAACATATCTATTTCACTCTCTCTTCATCTAAACACTCAATATTATGCCCATTCTGGTCAAGTATTTCACTGGAATATTTTCTACTCTAAACTCCTAATTCCATTGAAATTCTGAGTGCAATGTAACAATTAGTTCAGTGCACACTTTACAATTCTCTCTTTCCATTCATATTTCATTGAGTTGCACCTATTACATTTATCAGAATGTTGAAAGAAATAGTATTACTATAAAAATTACACTCTGGACTTAAATTGTGCAGGCATGCTTCAGGATCCTTACAGAGACAATGTTTTTGGGTCTTTTTAAATTTAGGTTTAACTGCCAGTTAAGTACATATCTAGTATTAAAAGAAATATGGAGATGAGGAAGAAAAATTCCATTAAACTGGAAAAAATACATGTAATTTCAAACACTCCCAACCCTTTGTATAGCAGCTATGTTTTAGAGTTAATAAATGCATTTATTTTTCCTAGACATGTAAATTTTCACTTCAGTATAGTTTGATTCATCCAGCTAAAGCTCCCATTCAGCTACTGAAATTTCAATACTCACATACTGGTACTAAAAGAGCCATATACTTAATAAATGTGCTTACAAAGAAATCTGACCCACAGGTTGAATTCTTCACTGAAAAATTTCCAAATGAAGTCTCCAAAACATTTCACAAATGTTAGAAGAATATTAATGAAATATGAAAGTGATTAACTGATCATAAATCATTGTTCAGTTTTGTCATAGAACTTTGCCTAAAGCTCTGAATGCAGTATTGCATGTTCTGTGAAGAAATTAAACCAGGATTATCTTCCTACGGGCAAAATTAAAGCAGTTCCTCTAACTTGTGGCATACAAATTCATTATTTCTGACAGTTGCAACAGACATAAAGGTCAAATTGTACCCTGTGTACCTGTATTCATTCAATTCTGGCACTTAAAAAATACAAATAAACTAATAAAATAAATAAACTTTTCAGAGTTGTGGCTTTATAAACTCTATTTATTTCTGCCCTTTGATTTGAAATTTGTAACACTTTTTGAACCCACCTCATCATGTGCATAATTACATATCCAATTTAAAAATTATGAACAGTTTTGAAGAAGTTAAGGTCTCGAAAACAGTCCTGTTGGTTTTTCTTCTATCCTGTTTCCAATATTTCAGTAAAACATCAAGGTTTCTCTCAATTTTTCTTGGAATTTTTCCTGGAGAATTACTTACCATGCAACAAACACATGCACACAAAAAAAGATCTCCATATTTTCTTCTGACCTCAAAGTGTTCAGCTATCTGAGAAAACATGCCTGGGTAGTGAATTTAAAGTTGACCTTTGAACACTGGACCCACTTTTAAGTTGAGATTTTTTTCTGCTAATTATAGCTGACATACCTCGGTAAGAAACAGATGGTAGACAGAGAAACATAGCAGCCAACAGAATCAAAGAGAGATTACTTGAAATATGACTGATAAGAACAATTAATGAGTGTTGTTGCTCACAGATCCAATTAGAGTGCAGAATAATATTTAGAAAGAAAAAAATATAAAACAGTGTAGAAAATACAAGCTAAAAGTTAAATAAATTCTCATAGCCAGCTGATCTTAAGGTTAAACTATGAAATGCTTTCAGAATGGTTTAGAAAGTTCTGAAGTTTGATAAAATAGAATAAAAATAAATCATACATTTTAAAATCATATTATCAGACTGTGGTTTTTTTGTTTTGTTTTTCAGGAAAAAGGTACTCCTTGGATGGAGGAAAAAACAGGTAAATAAAATTGAATGTTGGAATTGTAGACTATATATTGTAAACTACATGTGAATCTAGAAGTCAGAATGAGAATTTTGGAACTATTAAGCTCTTTCTCAGTTAGAAAAAAAAATAAAATATTTAGGCCCTTTGCAGAATACGCTTTGTAACCATTTTCCTTTATTTATATTGTTATGTTGGGGGTACATCTATCTTATTTGTGATGTATCCACACTATGTGTCATGTAACTATATCCTCCTTTGGTATGATTTTATACATATTTTAAGGATCTTTTTAAGCTTTACGTGCTGTCAAGATGATCATCCTGATGAAATTTCTGTTCATCCAAGGAATAAGAGATCAAGTACCCTAGTAACTGCAAAAAAATCCCTTTCTCGAAGCTGTAGACTGGGAAACTTTATGTGGATGAGAACTAGGATGTACTTGTGGGCAAGTTTTTGTTGAGACTTTAATCTCTTGTGATAGTGTGGATGAGTAAGTGATCCCAGTACACGTGACTGACCATAGGTAAGCAACTATTCAAGTCCTACTTGTAAAGTCTGACAAAATTTCTGAATCTGCCAGGATCTTAGAAGGCCACTGCTTTTGACTGTAGGTCATTAACATGGAGATATGATGCTGGTTCCAGCAGCATGAACAAGTAAGGGATTTCAGAAAATCTCTAGTTCACTTTTCTGCTCAAAGCAGGGCCAGTTAAGAGGTCAATTGAGTGTGTTCAAGGCTTTATCCATTTGGGTGTTGAAAACTTCCAAAGATAGAGACTGCATAACCTCCATGGACAATCCCTTTCCACTTGTTCTCTGTCTTCATTAGGAAAACGTTCCTCCTCACACCCAATTTTAACGCTTCTTGTTTCATTTTATACCCTTTGTCTCATCCTCTCACCATATGTTATTAAAGACCCAGGTTTTATCTTCTCATGAACCTCCTTATAGGCACTGCAAGCCTGCTATTCTTAAGACTAAACAAGCTCCATTTCCTGTTGAAGATGTGCTCCAGGTCCTCGGCCATGTCGTGGTTTTGCCCACCAGCCAGCCCCTGGGGCTGAGGGTGGTTTTGTCCAGGTGAATTTCCAGAGAAAAAGTCAATCAAAACTTTCAGCAACGTCTTTGCTAATTACATATTTAAGAAAACAGAAGAGAAGGTTGTGGCGCAGTTGAAATTAGGAGCAGTTGAAATTGGTAGCCATGTAGGAGAGGCAGCAGGCCCCAAGGAGGGCCAGACCTCCCTCCTCCCCAGGCCTTGGGCCAGGGGCAGGTGTGGCGCTGAAGCCCCCCATCTCTCATGTAAGAGAGCAGAGAAAAAAAACCAAAACTTTAAAGGACTGACTTCTTGGACGAAAACCGCTGCAGAATTCCGGCAGAGAGATAACGAAGTGTTCAAGCCCAAAGCTGCAGCAGGAGAGAGAAAAGAAGTTCAAAGGGGTCCTGCTTCTCCACCCCCCCTTGCACTCTCTCTCTCTCCCTTCAGCAGGCAAAAGACTGAAAAATAAATCCCTGCTACCTGTACAAGTTTGTTGGGGTGAGGAGACCCCCATGTTGCTCATGGAGGAGCCTACACTGGAGTAAGTTGATGCACAAGGAAGCCGAGACTTCATGAGAGACCTGAGGTGAAACAGACTCCTGTTGGAGGCTTGTAGGCTGTGGAGAGACTTACGCCGGAGCAGAACGGCTCGGGTAAGATGTTGGGATCCAAACAAGGGATCCAGGCTGCTGATGGGAGATTTGTGACCTTAGAAGAACCTACGCTGGAACAAGAATGGCTTGGGTAGGGTGTTGGGATCCGAGTGAGAGATCCATGCTAGACCCATGTTGGAGAGGTCTATCAAAGACTGTTCTCCCATGGGGAGGGACCCCACAGGAAACAAGGGTGTACTCAAAAGCCATTATCCCCTGTGACTCTGTGGTGAAGATCCATGGTAGGCAAGTGTCCCTTTGCAGTCCATTGAAGACCCTACAGGGCCTGGGTAACCCCCCAGCCTCCGGTCTTAGCCTAGGAGGGGGTAGGCCCAGCCCTGGAGTCCGACATAGAAACGAGAGAGCGAGACGAAAAGGACTTGTCATCCTGAGATAACAAAAGAAGAGCTTTAGAGTGCTGCAGAGTTATTGAAAAGACCTGGAGCTCCGAGAATGGAGAAAGAGGCTGCTTCTCCTCCTGTAGCGGGGAGAGGTATTTCTGTAAATACATAGTACTTTTTACCTAAATAGAATTATTGTAGATGTAGTTCTTTAGTTTTATTTTGCTACTAGTAAATGTTCATATTATTTTCCCCAATCAGCTCTCTTTTGTTTGCATAAACCTTCTCTCAACTTACAGTAATTGTGTGGGAGGTGAGAGCAAATTGACCCACGGCAAAACCACGACATTTTTGGTGGAGAATGTGGGCAGAGACTGCCCAAAGAGGCAGTGGCCAGATAAAACCAAGACAGGCCACTTCAGTAGCCCTCTGCTGAACTTGTTACAGCAACATCTTTCATGCATTCAGAGGCCTGAAAGTGGGCAAAATATTCAAGAAAATGATGAGGTATGAGGACAATCACTTCCCTCCTTGTACTTGTAAGGCTCATGGGACCAGTAACTCGGTTATTTTCACAGAGTATTGGAAAATACCTTGTCCATGACTGTTTCCCTGATGTTAGTTGTATTCCTGATACTGCAAGATTATGCTTTGTTTTATTGTGCTCAGCCCTTTGCCTGTAACAAAGGCCTTATCATAGCCTTTCTGTTGCCATCTTATAGCCTTGTTGTTGAACCACAATCAGGATGAATAATAACCATTTACAAGTCCTGTCTTCATTCTGAATTTCCCATTACAATTTATGATTTTTGACACTGACCCACCTACCATGGCTGTGTGTAAATGGCCTGGCTCTGACTTCTTGATAATCTCCTTGTAAGTATTGGAAGGCTGCAATCAGGTCCTTGTGAAGTACTCCCTGACCAACTCAGGTGGCTGACCTAATTCTGGTTTATTAATATTTTTATTTTATTTGTGTTGAAAAACTGGACATAACATTCCCGACAGTCAAGCATGGTCAAGAATGATTTACCTCAATGAATCTATCCTGGGTATTCCCAACCACCTTTCAGGAGAAGGGGAGAAGTGAAGGGGAGAAAAAAGAGGAGAGTAGAACAAAATCACATTATTTAAAATAGAAAGAAGCATAAAAAGAACCATTTTTAAGCTCAATTTCCATATCCAGTAAAATAGGACCAGTTTTAAGAAATCAGGTTTGACAATTTCTCTTTACAATAAAGAATAAAAGAAACTCAAGGACGGAGATACTGAGAAGTATTTCCATACCAATAAAGCCAGGTAAAAGGTATTCACAGTCCCTGGGTGTTCTTGTTCTTTGTACCTCTAGAAGGAGGTGAATCTGACTCATTGACAGAGCAACAACATCCCAAATTCCTCTGTTCATTTGAAAGAAAAGAAGTCTGCCTCACTGACACTGAAGTTTTTCTGTCTTATTTGGGTTGTCCTAGGCTCTAATTTCATATTTATATAAATGTTTGAGGGATGTTGTTATAATGGCAGATATAAAGGTAGATAAAGATATATTCTACAAAAGTTTCTTGACTTGTAAGTACTCTCCTTTTTGTTTTCAGAAACTTATGTGCAAGGACTGTATTACAGAAAAATGGATTCTTTTCTTATAGAGAAATTTCACGTGTCAGAAATTATAATAATATTTAATATAATAATAATAATATTATAATAATTATTATTTACTTTGTCCAGTCCCATAGCTCAGTCACACAGCAAGTAGATGTCATTGTAGACTTACAATGGTTTAAAAATTTACCTGAAATTAGAATGAAACATTGAAATGAAAAAGAATGTCTTTGACAAAGTGAGGAAAACTGATGAAAGTACTTTTAATGATAGATAATTTTTAACAGTGTCACTTGAAATAGTTATTCATCTCTAATATAGTCTTAGAAATACTTTGTTTGCCTATAATTGAAACAGCAGACAAAATTCTCAGCCAATAATTTGTAGACCTCTTGCAACTTTTCACAGATAATTCTTATCATCTTTAAAGTTTTCAATGTAGATAATTGGAGTATTGCTATGTCTTTTGGTGTATTTAATTCATCACTTTGTTATCTTAAAACCATTGGCACATAATAAAGTAAGAATGTGCAGATCACACTGTTTCTGTTTACCCTGCTAGTTTGGACCTCTTCTTGCTTCATTTCAGTGTGAACCATACATGATCAAAGTGATGGATCACTCTCAGGACCTTTCTGGGACAAATTAAGTTTTTTGATTTTCAGGTATATAAATAATTCTCCTATTAGATTAAATATGCTACAGTGGGATCAATTACTTCAGCAATAACAACCAATGTTATTATATTGGTAAATACACAATAACTATTTAGAAAAGTTATAAGACATTTATACTTAGAGGGAAACATTTTGGAGAAATAATTTACTCTGAATACTCAAATAATTAAGAAGGGAAAACTGTTTCTGACTTTTTAAAAGTTTATTTAAAAATGTAGAATTTTTAAAGGGAGAAAAATCCTATAGCGAAATGGACCTGCTTTTAAAAACTGCAGTCTGTCCTTCCTATGCAGGGATAGGAGACAGAAGAAGAGAAATATGGATACTCTTGGCTGTCTTCCTGATTTGATACTTGTAGAACAAGGAAAAAATAGAGAACTTTCACACCATTTCTCTATGAATCATTTACTTATCACTGCATAACAATTATTTCACTCTTTTTTCCAAGCTACCACAAGTTTAGAAATCATATCTTTTTCCTCTCCCCGAAAAAAAGGAGCTTCTAGAGACCAGAGTAACACCCTTTTCTTTCTCTACATGTAATTTTCTAGTACATTACTACTAAGGTTTTAGCAGTGTTATTACGGCCTCCAAGTTATACCAACTTTTATTTTTAAAAAAAGTAAAGTAGTGGAATCTGTAACAATTTATGAATGTTTAATTTATTGTACTTTTAGGATAGATAAAGTTTATTTGCAAAGATGCTTTATCAGTGTTTAAATAAAATTGATTCTTTGTCTTATGAAATTTTATGGAAGATACGTTTTGGAAAAATCTTTAGTGTTACAGCTTACAGGTTTAGGTTCATTTTTCACTAAACTTTATTAAAAGTCTGTATCTGTTCCTGATGACATATAAGTCATTACCCACTAACATATATTTCAATACATTTTGCACAGGTATCTTTTGTTTGATATTTTTGCTCTGTAGAGCTACCTTAAACAGGCCTTTAAGCTATCATGCAAAACAGTAAAAATCTCACATATCCCACTTCATCTTAGTTTTATTCTGTCAAAATAATATTTATTGAATGCAATGAATTACATTAATTAATGAACACAATGAAAATATTAGATGTTTATAAACAGCACAAAGAAAAAAAAAGCCTGCTTCTTTTTTGGTTGTTTGGGTTTTTTTTTTGTTGTTGTTTTGTTTTGTTTTCTTTACTGTTAAATGACATTTTGAATATTTATCAGATAGGGATCTTTCAGGAATTCTGGGAAATCTTTCTCGTTTTATTGAAGATCATGGCTGGGAGGTCTTATTTGTCCTAAAACGTAACTCAAGAAAAAAGGGCAGTATGGGCATTCTATAGCTCCAAAGAACTGAGGAAATAAAAAAGCTGAACAAGAACTTGGTTGGGAATTTCTCTGTCTGCAGAGAGGAGAAAATTTTTCCCTAGGGAGGTTTTAGAAAAGGTGATAAATTCAGAGGATTTTCCCTTTATGTATACTTACAGCTGTATTTTCAGATTCCATTTCAACCTTTTTCCAAATGAGACTAGAAACTGCCAAGATATTAATCATGCTTCAAATTTATAGCCTAACAGCCAATTCAACTTCAACTATGGCTTTATTACTACTATCCCTAAGGTAACTCAATTATACATATTTTGTATTACATGATGTAATGCATCAGTCTAAGAGCATAATGACATAATAAATAAGTTGAGAAAAAAAGGAAACCTGAAAGAATTAATTGAAATAGGATTTGCAAGGGATGAAAAGGGACTAAAGGAATTGACTAAAACAGCATTTACAAGAGATGTAGAAACTTACCAGAGATGGAGAGACTTACTGTAAAATTTTGACCCTCAATCCAAAAATTTTTTCTTCATATCCCTATCACTTTAGAGGCAGTCACTAACTTCTTGCAGTCTCAAAATGTATCAGTTTAAATGAATGTACTGCAAGTGGTGCACAATACTCACTATCCACTGACTGATGCCCAGCTCATCTCCGAATAACAACTGGTCCCTTCCATCTAAGTCCCTCCAGTTTATATACTGAGCATGACGTTCTATGGTGCACAATATCTCTTTGACCAGTTCGAGTCAGCTGTCCCAGCTGTGCTCCTTTCCAGCTTCTTGTGTACCTGCTCATTGGTAGAGCATGGGAAGCTGAAAAGTCCTTGATTGAGAACTAAAACATCAGTGTTTAGTTAACGTTATTCTCATACCAAATCCAAAACACAGCACTGTAACAGCCAAGAAGACAATTAACTCTGTCCCAGTTGAAACCAGGACAGACAGTCAAAGAAAGAATTTGAAATTGTGAGTAACTGTAGGATGAAAGCAACTCACAAAAAAAAATATGTCACAGTAAGATGACTACTACCAGTCAGGTAATCAAGTAGGTAAAGTAGTCATAACATAACCAAAAAACTAGGTCAATAATAGCTATGTAGAGTGTAAATAATCCTTTCTAGTTGTTTTCAAGAAGATGTATACAGTAGCTTATCTTCCCAGAAATCTCTTATAACTTATATAAGGGATTATAATTATAATATAATTATAATATAATAAAGGGATATATATAATTTATATATATTTATATACTAAATAGATTTTCCCTTCACCCCCTTTTCACTGGAACTATTTAGTAAGTGGGATCTTTTCCCTATAAATCTTATGTATACTCAGTGATCAGTAGGTGGGAAATGTAAACAACTGCTTAGCGTTTATGAACCAACAATTCTAAATACACTCCTTGTGTTTGTATTTATTAATATTCAAGCATCAATAAAGAGGTCTGGTATTTTCCAGTTCCTTCAGGCCAAAATCCCACCAACGCCTCTCAGCATGAATCCAATGTGTTTCAAATATGAACAATTAATTTTGCAAATGAAGAGCATCTGTGCAGGGTGCATGTATCAGACTTGAATTCATTTCACACTGCATATATAGAACACTGTATGTCTGGAAACATTTCTGTTTAGAAAATATAGACAGAAGTATGAGAAGAAGGAAATTAAAGAAAAGGACAGTTTTCTGGGGGAGAAAAAATCAGATGTAAACCTAAACCTAATTCTAGCATTTTATGCCTAACATTTCTTTCTTTGGGACTGTTTTTCAGATGAGTAAGAATCATCACAACCACACATACAGCAAATCTTACATTCCCTGGGAGCAAGGGGCCAAATTTTAAAATGAACTGAAATAATGGACTGGACTTGTGTGGAACTTAACTTTTCCAAATCAAATGTGATGACTGTGGGTAAAAGAAAAGAAACAAAAACAAACCTCAAAACACCAACAAAACCCCCAACCAAACAACCAAACAAAAAGAAACAACCAAACAAAACCCCAAACCAAACAACAAAAGCCAAAGAAACCCCCACAAAGAAACAAATATATTTAACAAGCAGTAAATAGGTGGTAAAGAAGAAATGGGAAGGGAAGTTTCCTGGTTCACAAGTTTCATTTTAGATCAGTGTAGCCACAAGGAAGCAGTAAGTTAACTTCATGGCTGAAAGGTAGCTGTGTTTTGATGAAAGGACAGGACTGATCAGGATTATGGATTTACCTTCAAAAGAAGCTTTATGGTTATTAATGTCATGAGGAATAATGTCTCTCTATGTAACTGAAAGTAAGTCAGGAAGTAAACAAAGTTTGGAATCTTTTGCACACCTCTAGACAGTTACACTGTATAAAGAGGTCAACTCTCACTCAGAGACCTTCTAAAACTGAACCTAAGGAATTCCTGTTGACTGTTAGCGGTGAAAGCTGTAACACCACTGAGATTTTCAAACCGCGGGTTTAAACAGATACTCCACTAACAGTGAAGACACAGAGGCAAAATGGTAAAATGGCTAAATGACCCAATGTCCTTTATTGCAGCGTGAGCTAGCTTTTTATAGGTAAAGCATGGAATGTGTGGAACCTGGGAGGATTCTTAGGGAGTCTATCATGCAAGGGAATATCTAAACACGGGTACGGGGAATGGAAGACAGGGAAAAACTACAAATTCTACTAACAGGGCTGGTGAGCTTACGGTTTACAATTGCAGACAGGAGCAGGGTCGTAATCGAAACTACACATTACATACAAAGCTGGGTATTTCTCTAACAACACTGTTACTAAATTGGATAAACTTAACACTTTTATAACATGAAAAGCTGTTTCTGAGGTAGGAAGTCATCTCTTGTTCAGAAGTGTAGCAGTATTCCAAAACTGTCTTTCCTCAATTCTTTTTTTCTTCAGAGATTTTTCTCCACCATGAATATATTTCTTGTGGGGAACTTTCAACAGACTGACATTCAGCCTGTATTTTTCTTTCAGGTGTCTACATCTTCCCCAAACACTATATTCATTACACTGTCTGTTAATGTTCTTTGTAGTGTCTCTCCTCTTCAGTTGTACAAAAAAGAGACGTTTCATATCAAGGACACATCTCATCCAACACTCTTGTCCTGCCATTAGCTAGGAACAGATAGTTAGGGAAGTTCTGTGCTTTGGAGTGAGGCTTTATGAGATAAAGTCCACATAAGTGATTTTTTTTTCTCCCCTACAGAGAATTTTTTTCTTTCCCAGAAGATGCCTTACATCTTAAATAAAGAAGTTCTACAGTTTTTCCTCATATTTTGCTTTTAATATCCTTTCTGTGGTTGTGGTGTGAATACTGTCCAAGAAGTATTAGGCTTTTTCTTTTTACTTTTTCAGGCATCTAGCATCAATTTTATCTCATTGCAATACGTCTCACAGGTTAATTAGGCATTGTATAAATAAGTGTTTCTATTTATATTTTTTCAATTTGTTGCATAGCTATGCATTTGTTAGTGAAGCAGTGAATATTTAGGTGTTTGTGACCTTTCTTCTTAAATGAATTTCTCATGCAATCTAATCAAGTTAGTTGTTCTTCTCTGATGTTCATTCAGTTTGTTCCTTTTCCCTTTCCCATCAGGTACCAAGATGTTGAGACATGTATAAAGTATTCCAGGCACAGTCTTAATGGACCTGATAGACAGTGACTAATACTTTCAGAGGATTGATTACTTAATGTTTTGGCACATGATGCCAAAACTGTCATTGACCTTGGATTATTTTCCCCCTTGAAATATCACATTTAGAGCTAGAAGCAAAATGTCATATTGCCAGAAAATTTTCAAAAGTTAAATGTTCCCTTTTTTTAAAGAATTGAGGCAAGTAGTTGAAAAAAAAATGAACCAATAATCCCCTTACATTAGTTTGAGTCAGTTGGAATAT
The DNA here is from genome assembly GCA_036023395.1 of Myiotriccus ornatus. Classification (NCBI taxonomy): domain Eukaryota; kingdom Metazoa; phylum Chordata; class Aves; order Passeriformes; family Tyrannidae; genus Myiotriccus; species Myiotriccus ornatus. Next base: position 87,578,764 of record JAYRBT010000114.1, read on the forward strand.
TTCATTTTGACATTTTCTAAATGTTGCAATTCTATCTTTCTAAATGACAAGCCACCCATAATTAGCTAACATTTTTACACAGAAACTAATCTTTTTTTTTATATGTGTAAAAGGTCAAAATAAGATATTTTAATAATTCTGAAACATTTAGTATGTAATGAGATGTAGAAAATCACTTTTCCTCAGGATATTCATAGAATAAATAATTTGACACATCTAAAAAAATAACAAACTCAGTGCAAATGTTCTGACCACTTTTAATCACACTGAAAATTTATTTTCAATTATTGCTCTGTTTGACGTTATTATCCATGTGCTGTCTTCCTACGTAATACCTAGTTTAGATTTTTTCCAATTAAACTGTGTGTTTTCCAAGTTTTATTCTTCAAATGTTTCTGTACTTTCTAGTTACATTTGTATTATTTCTCATAAACACTCACTACACTTTCAATTTCAGGTTTCATTAGTATGCTCTTTACTCTGACTTTCAGATTGTTAATGAAGATGTCTAATAGGACAAGAGATGATTCTGACCCCTGTGGCAGTGTGTGACACTTCATTTCATCCTGAAATGTTGTTCACGGTATTCTTTGCCTCAGTCAATCTTCACCCACAGGACTTCATGCTTATTTTGATCTGCATTAAATGTGTAAAATTTCTTTGGACATTATATCGAATATTGAAATTTAAAAAAAGAACATCATTCCCCATCCCAAATCCAATATGTCTAGATTTCTCTAATTGCTTCTACAGTTCTGTAAAAGATAAAACGGGTTTATTGTAGAAGAGAACGCAGTATTATATGCTAATTGTTGACCATGTTCCACTGCTATCAATTCAGTGCTTATGTAGGCAATGCAATCCCATGATCTCTGCATGACCCAGAAAACTAAGAGAAAGACACTATTTTAACAAGTTATTGCCTAAATTTGATGTGGTCAGAAGAAAGTAACATAGTTCCAATGCCATAGTGACAGATCTCGTTACTGACCAGCTGCTCAGCCATTCTAAATAAGTTTCTACCTCTTTGCCAGACATTGCAGCCCCTCTTCTGAATAGGTACAGACCCAGAACTCCTAGTCTGAATGTTCTGTGTGTGTTTTTGTTAGGCCTTGACTAGAATTAAAGAAAGGCTAAGCGTTAGACAGTTATCAGGGGAACCTAGCTCCCCTGAAATGCTCAGCTTGGGAGCTGCTCATAGCACAATCCTAGTACATACAGACCAAGGCATGGCCTGCTTTGAGGAGAAAGTGCTGCTAGATTTTTCTATTGCATTTTATTTTTAAGTTGAAGGATGTAATCAGAAGGTTGTAAAGAACTTGTGTTATAAAAAAATTAATGGACTTGTTTAGGAGTGAAGAGATCTGAATTCAGTGGTGTCTTTGTCTAGACTTCTAAGTCCTAAAGGTGACTTTTTCAAGGAATATCCAGCAAAGTATGCTTTAGTAGAATGACGACTTAGTCACAAGAAATTACTAAAGTCTAGAAGCACTCTTCTGTGATCTGAGGACACTGACCACTAGCTGTATTCTTTTGTTCTCGTTCTTTCATAGTGGATAAGGTTTTACACTAACATATGGATTCATAGGGAATCTTTGTAAGAAGTGGTAGCTTGATATCTGTCAGGTTACAAGAGTTTCATTGACTTAGTCCTGAGGAACATTTGGAATTACCTTCAAAAAGGGGACAACGGATATGAATGTCAACCATATAAAGGTGTACAAAACAAGTAAATTTGAATTGCATGCTTTACCACAGATTTAACCTCAAGGTTTTATGTTTTGGTTTGGTTTGTTTTACCTGAAGAACTGGTGAAACACCTGCCTTCACACAGTTCTTCAAAATTTATCTTTCAGTTCCTCATCTGTTCCAAGTCATCTATGGATATTTTGATTACACTTTGGTTCTGTAAGTAAACTTATTGAGGCCAACAAAATATCTCAAAGACTCATACTTTTTTTTTTTTTTGATTGATTGATGGTTCTGAACCTTTGATAGTGATTCAAAAAATTGTGAGTCAGAAAGCAAGACTGACTCACATTAGAACAGTTCTCCTTTCAGCAAGAAGGGAACAAAATATTTTCTTCTTATAAATCTGATTCAAAATTTCATTTTTTTCAGTTCCTTGTGGTTTGGTTTGTAGGAAGTTTATTTTGGTTTGGTTTTGTTTTGGGTTTTAATTTTTGTTTTGCTTGTTTGTTTTTACTTTGCTTTGGTTTTGTTTGGTTGGTAGGTGGGGGGTTTAGGCTTTTTTTGTGGTTTTCTTTTGTTTTATTTTAGTTTTAATGTATAGAGTTTACACAAAAAGGTTTTGGTAGCAGAGGCAGAGCTGCAGGGTTTGCTTGTGTGAAGCCAGGAGCTGTCCCAGTGTGGGACAGAGACAGTTCCAGCCAGATCTAAGGACCTGTCACCGGTCAAAGTTGAGCCTACCAGTGATTCTGGTGGCATCTTGGAAATAACATATTTAAGAAGGGGAAAAAATGCTGGAGTTGGGAGATGGAGGAGTGACAATATGTGAGAGCAACAACTATGCAGGCTCTAAGGTCAGTGAAGGAGGGGAGGAAGGTGCTCCAGGTGCCAGTGCAAAGATTCCCCTGCAGCCCATGGTACAGACCACGGTGATTCAGGTTGTCCCTCCACAGCCAATGGAGCCAGTGGAGAAGTGATCCCCCAGCAGCCTGTGGAGGACCCCACACTGGAGAAGGTGGATGTGGAAACTCTAGCCCATAGAGAGCCCATGTGAAGTAAGCTCCTGGCAGGATCTGTGGCCCCATGGAGGACTCACACTAGAGCAGTTCAATCCTGAAGGACTGTATCCTCTTGGAAGGACCACGCTAGAACAGTCCTCAAAGAACTGCTGCCCATGGGAGGTACTGATGTCGGAGAAATTAATGAAAAACTATCCCTTGAGGTTGGGACTCCATGCTAGAACAGAGGAAGAGTGTGAGGAAGAAGGAGTGGTAGAGACAATGCTTTGTGGACTGACTGCAACCCCCATCCCTATCCTACTGTGCCAGTCAGGGGAAGGAGGTAGACAAGTCTTGAATGAAGTTGAGCCTGGGAAGAAAAGAGGGACAGGGAGGGAGATATTTTTGTATTCATTCATATTCCTCATTATTCAACTCCCTTTATTTTGCAATAAATTAATTTCTCCAAGTCGAGTCTGTTTACACAGTGGTAGCAACTGGTAGCCAATTTCCCTGTTCTTACTTTAACCCACAAGCTTTTTGCTGTGTTTTCTCCCTCTGTCATGTTGAGGACGGGGAGTCATAGAGCAGCTTGGTGGACACCTTGAAGCGAGCCAAGGTCAACCCACCATATTGAAAAATTAGATCTCTTTTTCTTACTTACTACAATAAATTGGAAATAAACAAAACAAAACACCAAAACCAGAAAGTATTCAAAATTTTCTTCAAATTTAAATTTTTCCAGAAATTTCCTTCTATTAGATAACTAGAATTACTAATTAGTAAAATTCTTTCAAAATTGTCACCACAATCTGTTTGGAATTAAGATGAAAGAGATTTTTAAATAATTATGGGGTTTTTTGAGCTCAATTAAGTTCATTCTAGAATCAAAAGAGGACAATCAGGTGATTGGTTGGTAGTTCTGTGGAAACTTTTTTTTTTCAAATCTGTAGTTTTATGGGGTTTTGTTTAAATATATGAGTAATGACTGGCTATTCTTATTACTTTTATAATTATATACCTTTTCTGTATACTTACAGAATATTCTCTTTCACAGTGTGACAGTTTGGACCTGGCTCCTTGCCAAATGCCCGAACCTACAGCGGCAGCCCCCCCTTCCCCCTCCCTTCTCCCTTTAGGGCAAGGGGAAAAAAAACTATGCAAATTGAAGAACCCAAAGTCAAGCTACTTATATAAAAATATATATATTTATATATATTACAGTTATAGACAGTTAAGATGC
>JAYRBT010000114.1:87607614-87638523 GCA_036023395.1 Myiotriccus ornatus
CTGTAAAGAATTTCTTCCTAACATCTAACCTAAACCTCCCCTGGCAGAGCTTGAGCCCATGTCCCCTTGTCCTACTGCTGGTTGCCTGGGAGAAGAGATGAGAGATGAGAGCAGATTCTCAGAAGACCCTAGACAACATTTATTGCTCAAGGTCTTTGAGAAAAAATTAGACAAACACTGGTCAAGGATGACACAGAATATGCTTTAAATATTGGATAAATCAGGGATAGAATAGCCAGCCACCAAAGGCTATCCCCACCTTAGTCTTTAGGATAACATACTTTTCTTTTGTGACCCACTGCAACTCTTCAGTCACATTCTGCAGCGAAATTCGATCTCACCCACAATTTACCATTCTGAATATACACACAGATGAATATTCCTACCCAGCTGAAATATTTTGTACTTCCATCTTTTTCAGTTTATTTTCAGTTTATTTTAAATTATTCCTTTAACTTGTCAACAGCATTGCATATTTATAATCCTATATTCCAGAGTTCTTACTAATTTGCCTAGCTCTCAGTTATAAGAAATTCTTTATTTCATCTCTCAGGTCATATTTTTGTATGGTATTGGATCCAACGATACGGTTCCTAGAGTATCCAAGACACATTGACTTCATACATCCTCTCAGTTGGCACAGAAGTTGAAAATACCCAGATTGAGCTTGGTGTCACTGTTTTAACCCCTGTGCCAGGGCCAGATGCTGCAGCTTTCCCTGCTTCAGTTCTGGGGTTAACAGAGAGGTGACACCTCTCTCCACTGCAGTCACTGCCTGACAAAACATAGCCCTCTGTGGGCCTGTAGTCCCTTTGGGATGATAGGAGCCACTGCCAGGCTGCAGCTGGCAACACAGGAGAAGTAAGTGGAATGTGACAGGGAAACTATAAATATTGCACCCAACAGAGCCCAAGCAGAAAGAAAACATCAATGTCACACTTCTCGCAGCAGACACCTGCAGACACTGACAAGTCACCGTGACCCCCTGTCTCCCATGCTTCTTGAGAAGGGCTGAAGCATTAACCTTAGGACCCAGAGGAACACTGGAAAGATAATCATAACATCAGAGAAAATGCAAAGATACGAGGAAGACTTTAAAACAACCCCCACAATTTAACTGCATTATTAATGAGACTATGGCTTCTAACACGACTTTGAGTGTAACAACAAGACTTCAAATAATTTCAACTACCACATATCTTCCCCAGATCATAAATATTTAAATTAAATCAAGCAGCTACAACACTTCAAAACTGAAAATCTTTTTCTGGATCACTTCCAGTACTATCACTAAAAAATTGTGGGGCTTTTTTACGTGCAGTTTTTCATGTTGTTGATAGGTAAGTGACAAATCAAACCCCCGAACATTCCTGGTTACCATGAAAAATGCCAGCTGCCTTACCTATTAGGGAGTCCTAAACTCCAGAAATCTGTGACCACCACTGACACTTTAGCATGTGAAACATCTACTGTAAATTGATTATTTTCCTTTCTTCTGTGTATTTAAAGATCAATGGATGTCAGATGCTTGAATACAGTGTGGACTGATAGAATACTGAGTACAGATCATAAGGTAAAATAAAAATATTTTCCAGCTTATGATATCATTGCAATATTTGTCCCAAGTTTAGTTTCATGATATATATTGCTTAAGCATACATCTTGTCCATATACATCAAAGTGTGTTTACATCCCCATATACTTGTCAAAAGACCTCCAACTCTATTTTAAAGAAGCTAGAAAAGCCCATTTAACAAATAGCAGTGCATGAATGTTTCAGCAAAGAGCAATTCCCTTACCAAACCTTGATAGTCCTGTCTGGATATCATAGACTCATAGAAGGATCCAAGTTAGAAGAGCCTCTGGAAGTCACCTAGTGCAACATCTTGAATAAAGCAAGGTCAAATTTGAAGTTATGCCATTTTGCTCAAGGCCAGTTTAGTTTTATACATCTCTAGAGACAGAAAAATCACTGCTTCTCTCTGAAAACTGGTCCCATGTTGGTTCACATCCCTGTTGAAAGTATTTTTTTCTCCAAATCTAATTAGATTTTCCCTCACTGAAGCTTCTCTCCACTGTCTCTACTCCTCATGTTGTTCATCTTTAAAAAACGCTGAGGTCTGTTTTCTCCATACGCAGCCATGCTCTGGTGAGATCCCACCTGGATTGCTGCATCCAGCTCTGGGGTCCCCAGAACAGGGAAGGACTGACCTGTTGGAGTGACTCCAGAGAAGTGCCATAAAGATGTTTAGGGGGATGGAGCAATCTCCTATGAGGAAAGGCTGAAATAATTGGGATTTTTAGCCTAGAGAAGAGAATGCTTTGGGATCATCTAATTGCAGCCTTCCAGTACCTGAAAGGAGCCTACAAGAAAGATGGAGAGGGACTTCTAACAAGGTCATGTAGTGACAGAATAAGAGGGAAAGGATTCAAACTGAAATAGGGTGTGTTTAGACTAGATGCTAGGAAAAAAGTTTTTACTGTGGGGGTGGTGGGACACTGGAACAGGTTTCCCAGAGAAGTTGCTAATGCCCTATAAATGTTTAAGGCCAGGTTGGATGGAGTTCTAAGCCACTTGGCCTAATGAAAGGTGTAGGTGCCCAAAGCAGGGGGATTGGAAGTAGACAATCTTTAAGGTCCCTTCCAACCCAGGGCATTCTAGGATTGAACATGTAAATTGTTTCCCCTCTGAACATCATCTTTTTCAGGATGAACAAACTCTGTTCTGAAGCCTCACTTCATTCCTCTGAGCACCAGCCCCTTGATCACCTTGGCAGCAATCCTTGGAGCTTTCTCCAGACTTCCAGTACCTTTCTTGCACTGCAAATCCCCAAAGCAGACACAGAACTGTAGACGTGATCTTATACCCACTGGACAGATTTGAGTCAGCTTTGTTTTTATTAATGCAAATACACGTGTTTTATCTTCACCACTGCATGAGTGCACTGATGGCTCATGTTGAACATGATGCCCACCAGGAATCTGAGTCTTTTGCTGCAAAGCTGCTTTCTGTTCTTTTCAATTCCTACCATCCCCTGTTGCTGCCTTATTCTGTCCCAGGTGCAAGACTCACCCTTTCCTCTTCCTAACTTTGTGGTGTTTCTTTCTACCCATTTCTCCAGTTTGCTGAGTACCCTTTGAACAGCTTGCCTTGTTTGGGTTTTTTTACCAAATAAAGTACTTCACTGCCTTTATAGGAAATAATTAATTGATATTTACAATTAAAGGTCATACACATAGTGGGTATAAGCCTGTACTTAATTTTAGATCCTAATTCTACATTTCATTAAAAGTGTTGGTACATCAGACAGAAAAGGAGAAAGAAATATGCATTTGGGTGTAAAGAAGAAATCTGTTCAAACTATGCTGCAGTTTTTAAGTCATGACATAATCTGTAACAGGTCATCTCAAATATTTTAAATTATGTGAGGAGTTTTTCAGTTAAAGTTTGTGATAGAGAAGAAGAATCTTCTTTGTTTTGAAAGTTTTCTGCAGATATGTTGTGTATCTTCTGCCTTTGGTTGGAGGTAATAAAATAACCCTGGGATAATCTACCAAACTGCCAAGTTCATTTCAAGTTTCTATGTACTTATTGCATATTTTATATTTCACTGAAGTTTTACTCTCCTAGGAATATGGCTGGTCGTTAATAGTAATCATCAGGCTCACCATGTCAAACGTAACGAAAAAACCAAAATAACACATAAAAAAGCTGATGCTAGACATTCCTATGTGTTCTACTTGTATAGACACCATGAGTTCTTAAAGTGTAAGAAGTAAATCTGAATTTGACAGAGGCTTGTTTTTTTTACTGTATTGTAGAATAATATCTGTCAAAACATGGCCCATAAAAAAGAATACTACAAGTTTAGGCTGCTAACCTGACAAAGTCATTTCAGCTATGACAGTGAACACCTTGGAAAACCTACTGTTCATCACTTTTTAAATCTTCTGCTACCAAACAAAATGTAGTTGAAAATCTAAGGTTTCTTGTTGGGAAAAAAAAAAAAAAAAAAGAAAGAGGAAACTACATTAACTGTTTTCATTCCCTTGCAGCATGAACTGGCTAGATAAGATCACAAAATACAAGCATTGTTGTGATAGTAAATATATACTGATTTCAATAAAGTCCATAAACAAGAATTATAATTATCTCCAGAGAAAAGATGTAATATTGTGGACAGAATGCTCTGTTTGTGGCAACTTCGAATTGTAATAGAGAAGATGTCTTTCTCTGCACTGGAGTCACAAAACCTAAATACTATGATGAACTGAATTCATCAGTGTTAGTTTTAAATCTTTAAATATCAAGCATTGTAGTACGAGTGTTTTATGTGTTCTCAGTTCTGCTGAGAACCAGTTACTATGTAAGGCATCTTGTAACCACCTGTTACAAGAAGTCATAAACTAGGAGGAAAATAAGTATCTGAAGAACTTTCAGGGCATCAGGTTATAGGTGATTAGTAGCCCTGAACTACTTCTGATACTAAATGTCTGACAGCTTCTCTTTTAACAGCTGTCTGGTATTTGCTACAGATTATTAAATAATCACAGAGCATTTAATATTAATGAAGATTCTTTATTATACAAATAAAATAATGAGATCTCTGATAAAAATCTTTCATTGAATGTTTATGTGTTTTTGCTCAGAGTGATGCTTTTGGTTTGCAGAAAGAGTAAATCTTCACTGATAGTCATTACTTATCTAGTTCATAAACTTTCCAGTGTTCTAAATTACCAATCTCTGATATCTTTGACACTAACAGAAGAATAAGGTCTTACAGGTATTTAACATAAAGTCCCACACAGCACCCTCTAGAACTTTTGGAAATTCATTTTCTGTCTTTCTGTTCTCTTTTTTCTTATACAGCTCACAAGTATAGATAAAATCTGTAGTTGATGAATTTTCAAAAATTTAACACATGAATAGAATATATATCTTTAGCAGATTATAGAAATGCATTCAAAACACTTGCACTTTTTGCTTTTTCTTTTTTTACCCCTATTACTCATTTTCCTAAGCCTGATAATCAATTATTAAGTGGTTAAAGCTACATTATCAAGTTCATAAATTCAAATAAACTAGACACATTTCAACATACTGAAAAACTGTGTTTAACACAAAATCACAATATTTTGAATTAATGGATGAACAGATTGTATTTTTCAACACTTCCTTTCACCTCCTTTTTGTTCTTCCACAAGAGTTAACAGACTTTGTAGAGGTAATATAGAGGTGTGGCTGTAAAGGAAACCTACAACTTTTTTGGGTGTAACTACACTATTTACAGCTAAGGAGCCTGATTAACATGTTCACTTCTCATATACACCATAGCTTCTGTGATTTCCACTACCATTCCCAGATAAGTCTTAACGACACCTAATTCTGACTTAGTTTACTACTGTGCAAAGTCTATTTACTAATGATATGCAACTAGAGTTCATGTTATTTTTACAGTTATAGTCTCTGACCCAGACTTAGATACTTAGTTGCCTAAATGGGCAAATAAGTAGGATTTTCAGGAACCCTAAGCCTTCATTTCAAGAGCAGTGATGCTAATGAAAAGCCAGTGGCATAATAAAAATGCCACTGAATGCTTGATTGCACTTTTAGATACTTAACTACCTTATGAAATCAAGTTCATTCTTTTTGGCCTGTATTTCTCATCAGTGTTTCACAGCATTGTATTTTTTTTTTCCCAATTCTTATCAGGCTGACTTACCAAAAATCTAGCCTTCACACACACAGTTCAGGGCACAGATGGAATTACTGCAATCACAGCCACCTGTTTGTCCAGAAGCACTGTGTAAGGACTTGCTTAATATGTGAAAATACCACATTCAGTTCTCCTTGCTGCTTGATTCAGACAAGTAACCTATCAGCCAAAACATACTAAGACTTCATTATTTCTCTCATGATACTATAGCTGGAATATGTTCAGTCCTTTGTCTGAGGATACAGAACATAAAGATGGGGCATGTTGGCCCCCTGTCTTTGACATGTCCAGGCTTCGAGCTACAAGCTCATTGGAGGGGTCTCCAAAAATTTGCCCCCCAAATTTTTTTAGAGTGGCCTTCAGTTCTTTTAATACTATAAGAGGGAGCACAAAGGAGAAGATACTGCACACATTTCTCAGAAGGTCAAAAATAACACACTTTTACTGGCAAACTTTAGAAAATAAGGGAACTTGTTGAAAGTTTAAAGGGTAACATTCAACCAAAATAAAGCATTTCACAAAGTGTTGACTTAGCACATGCTAACCCATACAACTCCACAAAATTCAACCCATCCAGTTTTAAGTTACACAAAATATTAAGAAAGGATTTTAGGAGAAGAAGTAAAGAGAGGGAGAGAAAAAGAGAATTATAGCTACCACCTGGAGACTTGTGCAAGTTCCACTTCTACACACCCAGAAGGCAGGGGCCAAACAACCTGGAGAACACATGTTGCTGCTTTTATTTGCTTTGGCCCCCCTATGGCCACACCCGCCCACAAGGTGGGACTTGCAGTGTGCCAGCCAAGCTGAGGATGGGTTAAGAGCTCTCATGTGTGGGGTAGACAGTGCTCCCAGGCTGCTTTTGACTGACAGCTGCCCCTGGACTGCCCAAGGAGACTCCAGGGGGCTTGGGTAAGGAACAGGGCCCACCTCACCTTCGTGAAATTTGACGTCTTCCTCCCCCACGCCACCACACGCACACTTGAGTTGGTCTGAGTCAAAAATTATTATAATAATCCAGTGTCTCATGCATATCTAGCAAGCGCAAGAGTCTTGCTAAATTACAGAGTCAGTTCATGTGATATTGTCCATTGATCTAATTAAAATTTGATAGTACAATGCAAGGTAGAGTTACCCTGAAAGATGAGACTAAAAAAGAGAAGGAGTAACTCTTGCAAGAATTCACCTTATGAAAGAAGCTGGTTTTTAAGTCCTTGCCAAAATTCCTTGCAGAAATAATTATTACTCAGGATAATATTTTAGAATTTTTTTTTTAATCTAATTGAGATAAACAGGGATTTTTCAAAATTACTTCTTTTTTTTTCTAGAAAAATTAATGCCTTATCAGAAGTTGCTGGCTGTTTCCAGTAGAAACATGCACAATTACATAAGAAGGACTTCTGAGGTAAAACCAAGAACATTTGTGTAAAAGTCAGATATGCTTGTTGTCTGGTAAAGCCATTTCCCAGGGTGAGTTGACCTTGGATGGCTGCCTGAACTGTCACACAGCCACTCTCTCACTCCCCTTCTCATCAAGATGGGGAAAAAAATAAGGTGGAAAAGTTCATGGGTCAAGGTAATGACAGGAAGATCACTGACCAATTGCCACCACAGGCAAAACACACTTGACTACGAGAAGGTTATTTTAATCTATTGCCAGTTAAAAGTGCAATAGAATGGTGAGAAACATGCCAATCTTAACTTTTTATTTTTTCATTTCTGACTCCTCTACCTCCCCTGCCCCAAGTTGTGGAGGGGATGGGGAAGGGGGAGTTCTGTTCAGTCCATGACAGCTGCTCTCTACCAGTTCCCCTCTCACACCTTTCCGCTGCTCCAGTATGGGCTTCTCTTCATGGGCTTCAGCTGCCATCAGGGCACATCCACCTGCTCCAGCGTGGGGTCCTCCATGGGCTGCAGATGGATCTGTGTTCCACCACGGACCTTCTTCGGCTGCAGGGGGACAGCCTGCCTCACCATGGTCTTCCACACCGGTTGCAGGGAATCTCTGCTCTAGTGCCTGGAGCACATCCCTTTCCCTCCTTTTAAATGACCTTGATCCCTGCAGAGTTGTTGCTGTCACAGATTCTCACTCCTCTCACAACTCCATTTTTCCCTCTTCTGATATAAAATTTCCCTGAAGTGTCCCTACCTCAGCCGTGCCCTGCGCTGGGTGGGTCAGAGCCGGCTGGAAGTGGCTATGTCCAGCATGGGACAGCCTCAGCCTCTCCTCACAGAGACCCCCCTGCATCCTCCACTGTGCTCAGCACCAGGGCACCTTCACCCTGTACACCTGACCACCTTAATTTTCCCTAAATAAACAGTAACTGGAGTAAAGAAAGCCTTGGATCAGGAAATCACACCTGTACCTCTCCTCCCCTGCTCTCTAGTTTTAGCTCAGGTCTGGTAGATATTGTTGACTACAGAAAGAAGTTGAAGTGTTTCAAAGTCAGATATGACTTGACACTGACTTAAAGATTTCAAAAAGAGGAATTATTGGTGTTCCATTAATGCTGGCAATGTGAAAACAGATATAACAACTTGTTATTGTTTTCTGTTTAGTGAAATACTGAAATTCTACTAAAATACTACTGTCAGAAAATTTATAAGCCCTGTGACATGTAGATGTGATTTTGGATCTGAAAGTAAGGATGTGTTTATATAATATAATTCAGTCCCATTAAGGCATGTCTGAATTAACTTCATCCTATAAACCCAAGTACAGCACTGCCATGGTAACGTTTTCTCTAAGACCTGAAATAACTTAGATACATTTGCAGAGAAGTGTCTTGGATCATAAGCATAAGAGGGTATTGCCTAATCTGGAGCAGAGACGCTGCTCAGTTACTACACCAGCTGTGTTAATGGAGAAACTTCAGCCATGCTCTCTTCTTTCCCACGTGGCTGCCAGGGAGAAGAGATTCTCTTTGGGGCAGGTGATGGGAGACAGAGAAGGAAAGAAGAAATTCAGTAGAGAAGATGAAGGCCTATTAGATCTTACATCCTTCTCTAAGATACATCACATGGCCATTTACTCATCAAGGGAGTTGCTCTCTGTTAGAGATTTCCTGCTCTTCCTTATTTATTCAAGTTCACCAAGCAATAAAATGAAAGAAGTTTAATCATGTTGGTTTGCTCTCCAAATACCAAGCTGATACACTGAAATGGATGATTACAGGGGATGAGAGAGCAGACATTGTGGGCAATCTCAAAAGCTTTCATGAATTTGCAAATAAATGTTTTATTTCTTCTTTGGTCTGCGTCGTTACTGAGTAATTCAAAACTTTCAGATTACACTTGGAGCCCAAAGTATAAAGGTCAGTGATGTTACAAGAAATCTTTCCTCGTTAGATCCTTTCTAACAAGTCACATCAGATCAGGGTGAACACTAGCAAATTTATTCATCAAATATTACATTTTACAAAATAAAATTTATCACATTATTCTGATAGTATTCAAAGCACTTTATTTCATCTGGGTAATGAGTAACTCATGGGGACTTGGACAAATACCTTCAGATTTATGAAAAATGTGCATTTTTCTGGAAATATGGGGATAGTTTAAACCAGTGGTGTCCCTTAAGTCCTTATTGGGATCAGTCTTGTCTAATACCTGCATTAATGATAGAGATGAAGGGACAAAGTGCACTCTCAGAAAATTTGCAGATGACACCAAGCTGATTGGTGTGGTTGACACAACTGAGGGACCTGGTCAAGCTCAAGCAGTGGGCCCACGAGAACCTTGTGAGTTTTAGCAAGACCAAGTGCAAGGTGCTGCACCAGAGTCAGGGCAATCCCTGGTATCAATACAGACTGGGGGATCAACAGATCAATAGCAACCCTGATGAGAAGGACTTGGGGATGCTGGTGGATGAGAGGCTGGACATGAGCCAGTAATGTGCACTCCTGGGCTGGGCTGCATTAAAAGAAGTGTGGCAAGCAGGATAAAAGAGATGATTCTGGCCCTCTACTCTGCTCTGCTGAGACCCCACCTGGAGTGCTGCATCCAGCTCTGGGGTCCCCAGCACAGGAAGACATGGACCTGTTAGAACAAGTCCACAGAAAGGCAACCAAGTTGATTACAGGGATGGAGCATCTCTCCTACAAGAAAAGACTGAGAATTGCACTTGTTCAGCCTAGAGAAAAGAAGGCTTTGGCGTGACCTAATTGCAGCCTTCCAGTACTTGAAAGGAGCCTACAAGAAAGAAGGAGACAGACTATTTACGAGGTCATATAGTGACAGGACAAAGGACAATGGCTTCAAACTGAAAGACAGTAGGTTTAGATTAGATATTAGGAAGATATTCTTTACTGTGAGGATGGTGAGGCACTGGAACAGGTTCCCCAGAGAAGCCGTGAATACCCCATCCCTGTAAGTGTTCAAGGCCAGGCTGGATGGAGTTCTGATCAACCTGATCTAGTGAAAGGTGTTCCTGTCTATAGTGAGGAGGTTAGAACTAGATGATCTTTAAAGTCCCTTCCAACCCAGGCCATTCTATGATTTTATGGTTAAATAAATGGTAAAAGGAAAATTCTAAGAATTAGTAATCTATAAAATAAAATCATTCTAAATTAAATTCTGATAAAAAATAATGTCATGACATTTAATACTTTCATAAAACCATCTGAGTAAAGCTAAACAAATGCAAATTCTCTTACTCTCTGCTACAATAAAAGCTGTGGAAAAATATTAGGACCTTGTTAGGATCAACATAAAAAAGAAAACAAGGAGGTGAGACAGTATTGAATGAAATCAGTGCTCAATTCAGAGCAAACATTCTGGATTCTTTTGATCAGTGTCAACATGTCTGGAGAGAAAATTGTATAATAGTGTGGAATTTTGGAATTAGTGGATTGAGTATGTTAGCTATCAAGATATTAATGTATTAATTTACTTTATAGTATCACAGGTTATGTGTAAGCATAAATTATTAAAAAATATTTCCTGAAGGCATTAACTATTCAACCTACAGGAACAAATTTAGTTACATAGACATTCATCTTGTAGCAAAGTTCTTGTGCATTATAGAGCTGACTAAATGATGAAACTTCTTCATTAAGTCAATTTGAAAGCTATAGTTTATAATAAGGAAAAAAAATGCACATCAGGCTGTTTTTTCAATGTATGTACCTTTTTTCTTTATTAATTTATGTTTACCCTGTAACAAATTTTCTGAGGACCTCTCAGATGCAGATATGCTCCTCTCTGTCTTGTTACATGCTGCGGAACTTCTTTATTTAACCATGGCCACTGCAAAATCCTCTTTATTGTCCTTTATACTGTCTTTCAAGATAGCTTGTTCAGCATTAGTTGGAGCGTGCAATTCTGCTGTTCAGATATATTCCCATGATGAAGACACCCATCTCTTCTTTCTACAGATTTGGTGTACCTAGAGATGGTAAACGCTTTATTGTCAAGTTGAAATCATCCTTACATTTATGAAAAATTAGGAAAAATGCAAATTCGACCTGTTATTCATACTCAAGAAGAAATGAAAGAATTTTTAAGTTTCTTTATAAGAAAAATCAGCCTGAAAATCGGTTACTTATTGTCAATATTTTCTTGATGTGACCTTTTCAGGAACTTTTTCCTTCCGAAATAGAATAGTTCCAGTTGAAAGCTACAAACAGCAATTATCTAGTCATGTGTTTCTGCATGTGTTTAATTTCAAGTTTAACTATGTAAAGATAACTTGCTCTTATGGAAAGGTTATGATTTCTTCTCACTTTGGATTTCTTTGGGAAGTCCATGCAGATTAAATCTTCTCCCTCTATCCTCATAAAATAAATAATAATTAAAAAAAAGGTAAAACTGTATTTTCCTCATATGAATTCAAGTTCAATGAATAATTTAGATAATTAAATTAAGCATTTTCTCACTTCTTTGAAACAGCATAAGTCACAATTGTAAACAAAAAATTGACTATCTGACTGAAATTAATTCAATATTTTCCCCTTTACTGGAAGTTTTTCTTTCAGTGTAGTGTTTCACCCACTGAACTGTGTATTTCCTGATGATTCACAGATTCACAGACTAATAAGCAAACTCGATACAAGTACTTTAGTAGAAGTGTTTACAGCTCATTATTGTCTGATAAATGATATAGCAGTATTCTCTCATTTTGGAATGACTAAAGGCTTTGACTCTTACGATCCAGTTATTAAAATTATTAGAGAGATGCCTCTGCCTGATTTAATGTTCAAACAAAACCATATACTAAAGTCAATAGTACAGATTATTTTTTTGTAGCAGTAAATGTGAGGTAGGGATAGAAAGAAACAAGGAAAAGATAGAAGGGAGGAGAGAAAGACTGTGAGAGACAAATTAAGTAGAAAAAAGTATAACTACTCCATGGATTCTGCTGGCATCCCTTTGGTCCTCTTCTGATCTTGGTGGTGAGAGTCGCAGTCTTCTCAGCGATGGTCAAGGTCTTGCCCACTGCCTTGATCCATCGAGGGTGGGGGGAAAACCCACAAAACGCAGAGTCCATTATATTATGGTTAGGCTAAGTGGAAATACCCAGGTACCTCCCCTAGGGCAGGGAGTTATATACCACATGATGTAATACTGGATCATGGAACACTTCAGGAGTTTTTGTCATCTTCCAAGGCATTACAGCTGCCTGTTATATCAGCACAGTTAAGTCAGTTATGGTCCACTGTGGCCCATCAGCACACATGAATAACCTCAGGCTACCCAGGAATGTCCTGGTACTTCCTCAGAGGGGAGGGGAGTTATCACAGCTGAGTCATGTAAGGACAAAGAAATTCTGCCCCACCTCCCAGGATTTGCCTCTTTCCTTGCCTTGTTCAACACCCAGCTTGTAGCCTGATTGTTTGAGCCATTAGCATTCCAGTCTCTCACACTTTTTGATACACTCTTCTCCTTAGACCTGGGATAGTTGGACAATAGTACTACCTTTATCTTATCTTAAGATCCCTTCACAATCCAAATTAGTAGGCATATTTGGAGAGGGGTGGGCTTTAGTGATCAGTTGTTTCTTGGCACAGTTTCCTACAGTGGACAAAAGTCTTTCAGTGATTTTAACGATGTTTAAGCCATTAACCATTTCAGTCTCTCACATTGGCTTCTAAAACCTTCCATCTAACAATAACATTGCATGGGTGTGGTTTTTCTGTTGCTGGGTGTTGTTTGTTTGATTGTTGTTGTTGTTTTCTTTTTTTGTGTTTTTTTGTGTTTTTTTTTTTTTTTATTTTAAGACATGCTGCAAACAGCAGGGTTGAAAATAATCCAGAGATTCATTGCAGCGTGTTTAACTAGCAAAGATCAGCAAAGAGATGGGTGGTACCAGAAACTCACAACTTCACAACAACACATCCTTCTTGTATTGTTGCGATATGTAAGTGGATGAGTGGACTGGGAAGTGCAATCAATGTAAAAGATATCTGCCATCTTGCCTTAAATGATGGGAAGAACAATAGTGATCTATTTTGCCATAGGAAGTCAAGATTTGAAATTTTAGAAACACTAGAAACCACGGCAGTGGTAAAATTAATTTTTGTTTTATCTCTTTTAATAATGCCCACATTGTGTCTGGAGATTAATTTTCTTCTATTATTCATCAAATATGAACAGTTTGGTTGTGGTTGTAAGGATCATAGTATTGCCCCACCAGGATGTTTCCTTATTTATCTCGAAAGATAATTCTTAGAATGATTGGATGCTCAATGCCTATGGTAGCTGCAATTTCCTGAATGAGATGTGGCTACATTGTTAGAAACTGTCAAGATCAAAACTAATCCTGTAAAAGCTTCTTAGCCATTTTTGAATGTTCATTTATTTGTGTGGAAAACATATTACTACAGAAATGTTGATAAGGAATCATCCTTAAAAGATAACAAATACCTAAAATGCACTTTTTTTTTCTGTTACCTCTTCTGTTTTGTCTTCACTGCATATATTACTATTAGAAGATAATACTGTAGAGAAGACAATCAAGTTGTATTTATTTAAATATAAGGAAGGCTTCTGAATTTCAAGGAAGCCTTTTGAATTTCCTTCTGAATTGCTCTTTCTGGTGTGATAATCTTGCATGTTTTGGTTGCCAAAATAGACATCTTTTAAAAGTATTAAAAGAAAAAAATCCTTCTTTTCAAACTGTATTCCTATATGTCTGCAGTCTTATTTGGGGGAAAAATAACAATAAAAGTTTTCCAATCAGTTACAAAGTTATAAACACATCATATATATACAGGTGAATTATGAAGAATGTGAAGGGACATTTGATCTTAACTCTTTATTTTGAATGGGGATTCCTGAAAGCATTTCACTGTACTTAAATTCTAAAGATATAGGTAACTTGATTAATATCCTCCTGTTTCAAACAAACACGTCTCAAGCACTTTGCTGAAATGAGTCCTGGCAACACAGCAAATCACTAATGTCAGCACGGATGCTAATGAAACAATTGAGAATAAAGATGATTCAAAACATGAATCACACAGTATTTATGATCAAAAGTATGTTGCTCATCACAGCTAAATTCTCTTGGTAGATTCATAAGCTGAAATAGCATGATGCTGTATTTCTCTTTTATAGGTCCTTCAAACATTAAGGAAAACTCAGTGAGGAAAGATTATATTAACTGGATTTAATGCTGTTGATTCTGCAGCAAAATGCTCTTTTGAATTGACAGTTAAATAAAAAAAGTGATTTCACAGTTCTTCACATAATTATTTTTAGATTACAATTGCCTCATAAAATTGTGCAAATAGTAAAAAGCCAACATAAAAGACTTAAGTAAACATTAATGTTTCTCTTTTGCTTCAGAAAAAAGTATTGGAGAAGAAAAAAATAATCAGGGTTAATTTTCATTACAGCCTAACTGAACTTCCTTACTCCTATGATATTACCAATTCTTGAGCTATTTGAGCTGTTAAAAAAATAAAGAAACAAAAACCCCAATGGGAAAAAAAAAAAAAGAAAACCCACAAATGTATGACACAGCTAGATTGAAAATCAGAAACTAAAATAATTATGTCTTATGAACACAAAAAATGCTATATTCAAGGCTAACACACAGACATGTAAAATGAACAGGTTTAGGATCACATATTTTATCAGGTAATAGCATATACAACATGGTCATATTGGAAACATTTCGCCTTGAGATCCAGAATTAATAATTTATTCCAAAACTAAATATCCTATTATTTTGTAGCAACTGAACATTTGAGGTTTATATTAGATATTCAAATTTGGAGAAATTTCATATTTAGCCAAGAAAGTGCTGTTTTCCCTCCATATGCTCAAAGACAGAATGACATACAGCATAAAAATATTTGAAAGAGTCCTTAGAGCAATATAAAAGTTTTCCATGGCAACAACATCTAAAAGATGGTGAAACCCACACTGTAGTGTTGGTGCCTGAGGACATCCATTTTAAGATTATAACATGTTTAACTCTCATCAGTAGATGGAAACATGGCTCCTTGTGCAGTCTAATGTCAGACAAATTTAGGGTCTAGCCCAGAGTTCATTATCTGGGATGAATGGATAACTCCCATTTAATAATTTGAGAAATTTATTTCCTCACACTTTTCCCAGAAAGTATAGTTTTAAAAGATGCATTTCCCAGTGGTGAAAGACTGTTCCTTTTACAGTTGTCTGAGCATAAAAAGTAAGTGTTTTCTCATCTTTCAGAAAGGTTGGAATAATATAAATATAATTAGAAAATAGGAGTCCTAGAATTTTACAGTAGTATGCTGAGAATTGACAAATCTCTTTCCTTGAAAAATGGTTATTCTTTAATAATAATATTTTTAAATAAATAATTATACTTTTTGTATATTATGTTTTTTACTTCTTGAATTCAAATGCCACAGAATAAACTTCAAAGTTAGTTCCCATGGAAAGGTGTTAGTTCTTTGCAGTAACCAGGAAGAATTTTGTTCAGGAACTGTAGTGGGTCTATTCACTCTGTTCATCCCAGCTACTTCAGACCAAGAGAGGAGATGAATTCCATGAAGAGATATAGAGATACCAGGGAGATGCAGAACATGTACAAACAGTGTCCTTTTGGAAAAGCCTCTCTTTCTTTCTGTGAACTATGTAGGTTATAAAGAGTAATTTTGTATTTTCAACAGTTCTATTAAAACACAACAGATGTATTCTCTTTCCTTACCCTTTATAATTAATAATGCCATCACTACTTGATTACTGAGACTATGCATACATGTAAAGTATCTTAATAAACCAGGAGCCTATACTGCTCAAAATATTATTTTTTTTTTTAATATTTTATTCTAAAGTAGAGCTTATACAGATCAGAAAAAACTCAGTGAAATTTCATACTACTGTTCTGTAAAATCTGATGAAAAGTTTTATCAGTTTTTCTACATAACAAAGTAAGACATTGTCCATTTTAGGACAGAACACCTTTTTTATTATCTTATTATTTTATTTGTTTTGCCTTACTTTGGTGTCCATTCACAAAGGCTCATATCTTTCTGCTGAATTCTAGACATTCAAATGGTGGTGATTTGAAAGCTATTCTTATATAGAGCTACGTCAGTGAATTGCTTGTATTTGTCTTGACCTAAACATGCTGCAGCTTGTGCAGAAGAACAAGGCCTGAATAAGAGTAAATTGCATTTTTCTCAACATGCATATCAGCTTTAGCTTGAAAAGATAATAATGAGGGGGCATAGTAGGAAGAATTAAATACCTCCTTCTACTCTTTGAGTGTTGTAGCGTATCTGTATGTACCAGCAGCAGTGTATCTGTCCACCAGTGCAGGTCCTCTCTGATGTGATCACAGAATCACAGTCACAGAATATTCTTAGTTGGAAAGGACCCACAAGGATCACTGAGTCCAACTCCCGGCTCTGCACAGGACCATCCCCAAGAGTCACATCATGTGCCTGAGGGCATTATCCAAATGCTTCTTGAACTCTGTCAGGCTTGGTACTGTGATCACTTCCCTGGGCAGCCTGTTCCAGTGCCCAACCACCCTCTGAGTATAAAACCTTTCCCTAATATCTAATCTGAACTTCCTCTGACACAGCTTCAGGCCATTCCCTCAGATCCTGTCCTTGATCATCACAGAGAAGAGATCAGTGCCTTCCCCCTCACAAGGAAGCTGTAGACTGCAATGAGGTCCCCCCTCAGTCTCCTCTTCTCCACGCTGAACAGACCAAGTGACCTCAGCCTCTCCTCATACAGCTTTCCCTTAAGGCCCTTCACCATCTTCAGTGCACTCCTTTGGATGGTCTGTAATGGCTTAATATCTTTCTTATATTGTGGTGCCCAAAACTACATGCAGTATTCAAGGTGAGGCCACACCAGTGCAGAACAGAGCAGGACAATCCCCTTCCTTGACTGGCTGGTGATGCTTTGCTTGATTCCCCCTAGGACACTGCTGTCCCTCCTGGATGCCAGGGCACTGCTGACTCATCTTCAACTTGCTGTTTACCAGGACCCCCAGGTCCTTTTCCATGGCACTCCATTGCTTTCCAGCAACTCATTCCCCAGTCTGTACATATGTTCGGAGTTGCTCCATCCCAGGCGCAGAATCCAGCACCTTCCCTTTTTGAACTTAATATGGTTGGTGATCGCCCAGTCCTCTAATTTGTCAAGGTCTCTCTGCAGGGCCTCCCTGCCTTTGAGGGAGTCAGCAGCTCCTCCCAGTTTTGTGTCATCTGCAAACTTACTTAGTATCCTTCCAGTCCTGTATCCAAGTCATTTATGAAGATGTTGAAGAGCACAGGGCCCAAGATGGAGTCCTGTGTTACCCCCCTATGACAGGTCACCAGTCTGATGTTACTTCATTCATTATTACCCCCTGTGCTTGACCTGTGAGCCAATCACTCACCCGCCACATGATGCGTTTATGACATGAGCTGGACTTGAAAGTATTATTTAAGAAAAAAAAAGAATTTGGAAGATGTACCAGAAAGCTAATGTCATGCATATGTCTAGAATGCCAGACATAAACCACTTCTCAAATGAGAAACCAGCTTACATTAACAAGGTTGAGCTATCTCCATGTCATTGCCTTACATGCAGTAAGTGAAAACATGGGCAGTAAAAAACTCTGGAAGTGAGAGGCTGATCATATTCTCGTTCAAGAACCAGAGAGCATTAAAGAACATCAGTGTGATGCCCTCTACTAATGTCCATTTATGAGGCAGACCTCTTAAATAACCTTAAAATTATTGCTGTGTTTGACCATATTAGTCATCCTCATGAACCTAGAAGGAATACTTTTTGATGAAATTATTATCCAGTAATGATTCACTTTTACTCCTTTCCTTTGTCAGTTGGTTGCATGACATGCAATTGCTATTCCTAATGATGGATTTTGATGAAGTTACACTTCTTCATAAAAACTATTAGGAATATCAAATACTAGGAATATCAAATATTAGGAATATCAAATTCAGTCTCCATGGAGTTCTTCCATTTATTTTCAATAAATTAATTAAAAATACTAAAAAGGATAATTTTACTATGTGCATCCCTAGTTTCCTGTCAGCATTATAAAAATGTATACATGGGTCTCATGATTTCAAAATGTACCTGACTAACTGAGAACTTCTTTTAGGCAGCATGAGGGTTCCCATCTGGCATTCAACTGAGAAGGTTTTTTTCATTGTTGTTTTCAGCATGAATAAATAAACTAACAAATAACTTTCTGTTTTCTCAAAGACACTTAGAAATTTTTGTAAGAGCTGGTAGCTAAGTTTTTCTCTAAGACTCTTTTGCCACAGAATTTGACATTTTAATCCCTGTGTAGGGATTATTTTATAAAAGAAACTCCAGTTGCTGTTACTGCTTTAGAAAAAGGTGACCGGGAAGAAATTCAATGAGCACTGCAAATACCCATGAACATTTCCAGTGCTGAAAGACTTAGAGGGTTAGTATGTCAGTTTCTTTTAGATAGTTAGATGATTGTACAGCACTGCTGTTCAGCTGATGTGTAGTCACACTGACAGTATAATGGCAAAAGTGCAGTCATCTCTTTGACTTGCTCATTGAAGGATGAGATATAATTATAGGGGGGCCTGCAAGATTTCATTACTGTAAGAGTACCTACTGCACTGACTCAGGAGAGGTAGCTGAATCTTTCTAACCTATCCATAGGATGGTACTATACCTCACTGGTGGAGCAGAGATGCAATTACAGATACCGAGATCTGGATATAAGGTTTAAAGAGGGATATGTCAGTAAAAAAAAAGGCTCTTTTAAAAATTAGTCAATTTAAACCAAAACAAAACCTGATAAGTAGACAATATCCCTTTAAGTGGAAACAGCAGCAGTATTCAAGCACAACTATTTCATTCTAAAAGTAATAAATGTGAGGAATAAGTTGTCAGGTAAGACCACTGAAGCACATACTATAAATGAATTTAAGAGACAGCTAGAAGTTTTTATAGAGCTAGAGGGGAAATTAAAGACAGTGACAAAGCAGTAAGACTAGGCTGAACTAACATATAAAAGACAAGTTTTCCGGTTCTTCTCTCCAGCATTTCTTTATGTTCATTACAAAGTGTATCTGATACTTGTTATTTATGTTAGAGAAAGGCAGAAAAAAAATGAAGCTGTTTCAAGTACATTATCCCAAAGGTCCCAGAAACTTCACCTTCACTTCACTTATGGGCAGGAAAAGTTAAAAAAAAAAAAAAAAGTAATAAAGTTGAAACCTTGACTTTACCTAATTTGACATGCTATGAAGCTAACAGTGCACGAAGAAACACTGGTAGGTCACACGGGAGAAAACACAAAGGATATGGCTGATTTTACCTCTTTCTCATTATGTTGAGTCATATTTTGTGCATTAGTTTTTGTTCTGCTGGATTGTAAGAGTCCTAGAACTGCATCAATACTTCTTCCCACTGGGCCCTATCCAACTCTCATCAAAGTCAGGATGACTTTTATATATATATATGGCTATATATATGGCTATATATATCAGGAATTTTTGAAGTATTTAATTTACCAGAATCAATTATCCAAAAGGTTTAGGAGCTTGTTCAGTTTCTGTTTGAATACTGCCTTGTTTTTATAAAATTTATTTTCTAGACTAAAAAAGTCTAAAAATATTTCTGATTAGCACTTCTGTTTCACTGGAAGGGGAAATAAAAAGGAAACTTTGAAAGTTAAGCTCTGTCAGTTGCTCATGTCTCAAGCAAATCTAAAAAACGAGCTTTTCTTAACTGACAGTTTTGGGATTAGAATATAACAATAATTCCATACGCTTCAGGTTTTGCTGCTGAAATTTGACACCTACAATGATTTTGTGTGTTTAGGATTTATATATCCACACAAGTGACTGCTAATGAAATGACTTACCTATATATAGATATACAGATGGTAAAACTTGAACACATCATTCTTAATATGTTTGACATGTCTGTCTCAAGCTTGCTACCAATAAAGCACATACACAAAGATCAGAATTTATGCCTATAGGTATTTGCTTATATTTATTGTAGCTCATATACAGCAGTAAATAGTTCTGGCAATATACACAAATACTATTTTTCCACATGGAATTAAAATTATATCTGTTGGACGGTTTTTGTTGAACACTGAAGTGAAGCATTCAACTAAACATGTAAAACAAATTCACTGATATAACAGAATGTTTATATGTTTAATAAGCAGAAAAATTATATCTTAGCCTATGAACAGCAAGAAAACTAAAAAGGGAGAAAAATGTGAGTTCTGAATTTGAGTTTTTATAACCCAGATTCAATAGACTTGCTTTCAGGTCTATGGTCCAAAGCACAACATGTAAGAGCTGTAATAGTCATTTATAGCTGGGTATTGCACATCTTTAAACCTCATGATGCTACTTGATAGCTGTCTAACAGTATTTTGATGATAGAGTGTGATGCTGAAACTTAGGATGGCTTGAGATAGTGGCAGAAGGGTCTAAAATGTCAAGTGGGGATTGGCATAATTATAGGCCCTCCAAACACTTCTGCAGATAATAAATTCACAGTGACAAGAAATGTGGAGATTGGCCTTTGGAGACTGCAATCCTGTCGCTGTAGTATGAGTCTTCATCTTACTAGAGGATCTAACACAAAACAGGAATTACTGGCTGCTATTTTAACAAAAACTAATTATATTAATTTTTCAAAATTATAGCAAAATTATACAAAATTTTTTGGCAAATTGGTATACCTTTCTTGTTCATAGTATAGCTTCAGGATATATTACCTGGTTTTCAGATTTTGAGTGTTCTGAGTCTAGCTGATGGTGATCATTAATTTCATGAGATCATAAATATTTCACATTTCACCAGGAAAAGTGGCTATAGAATTATGTTTCCTCACTCAAAATCCTATTCTTGATAATTCCACTTTTTCAGTGTACATAAGTAAACACACATTTTTGCATTGATAACACACCTTTTCAATAGAACACATATTTGAATCTAGTTTTGAGAATACGTGCAAGACAAATACGATGTTTCTGATTGTTTAAGCCACAATTTACAGGCAGCAAGATGCCAAAAAAACAGGGGAAGGATTAAAGGACTTAGGTACTGGAGATATGTTTATCAGATTAATAGGAATGTATGAGACAGATTTGTCATATTTAGTTCTTGATTAAGGTAGCAGTTTTGCCTCAGCAGAAATCATCCCATCTCTCTGAAAAAGAGGGAGAAATGCACTTTACAGTGCTGTAGTGATAAATATAAGAAGCTGGCAAAGAATAAGCCAAGAGGAGATACAAGCAGGTGGCTCTATGTTAACTCCAGAGAATTGCTCAAATCATTTAAAATCTCCCTCAGGAGTTATTCTTCTTTGCCCCTGGCTGTGGAAGAAGCACCAGCCATGTGTTAATGTCTAAGTTAAGGACATGGAGTGAATCTAGGCCTCAATATCCATCCCGTAAAAGTGTATTAGAACACTGTCCAAATATTATTTAAAATCTTCTTCAAATATGTGGAGATCCTTGTCTTGCATTGTTTGGTGGTTTTCTTGTTGTTGTTTTGTTTGGGTTTTTATGGGGGGTGTTTGGTGTTTTTTTTTTTTGTTGTTGTTTTGGTTTTGGTTTAGTTTGTTGGGCTTTTTTTTCATGTAAAAGGCCTACACACTTTCTTTAAACAGAATTTGAGGATTTAGTAAATGAGATCACCTGAGGGCTATATTAACCTCTCTGAAAACCTGTGAAAGGACAGTTTAAGATCATAAAATAAATATCTTAGGAAAAGAAAAAAAAAACAACAATTTTTGAAAAAAAGTTCTTTGGGACATAAATAAATAAATTGTGACCACATGTTGCAGATTCCAGTTGTGGGAAAAAAGTGTAATATACAGTCATATATATTTCTTATGCAGATGTGACCTTGAAATCAGTTGGTACTACCTCCTTTTAATGTTATTTCATCTCTATGGACTCACTATTGTCTTTATGTACAGGTTTCCAAACATAAACACACATTATTTTGAAATCAAGCTTTCTTGACCATGTAAGATACAATGTCACTGTCTTCATAGGTGTAAAGTCCAGTAATCGTTTCTGTATGTTCTTACCTCTAATAAATCATTCAGACTTCAGAAATTTAACTATACAGTTAATTTGAGTCATCATATGGTTTTGATTACATATATTTTTATTTTATTTTTAAACTCTGGAATCAGTGCAGGCCTCACCTTATTTAGGTTTAAACTAGAACTACAAAATAAGAATAAAATTAAAATTGCTCAGTCACTTGGAGCATGAATAATATACTGGTAGATTCTTTTCTGCGTGCTCTAATTTCAAATTATATTACAACTTCCATGTTTGTGACTGTTTGTTATCCACTTTCACTGCATTTAGAATATAGAGTGAAACAAAGGTAATAGAAATTCTGAATATGTGAAAATACATTGATGACATTGAATTAACTTGTCATAAAAGTGTTTAAACTTTAGACACCCCCTGTGGACATAAATTATTGTCACTTTCAATTAGGAGCTATGTATTATTAACATCTTCTAAATATTTTAGTTAGAACTTGATTTTATAATAAGTGAGATAAGTGTATTAACTCAAGCAAACAATAACAGGTCATTAAAGTAAGAAAAATATTTACTTATATTTAAACTCGTATATATAAATACTTTTGTTCTAAAATAAATAATATAAATTAATACTAAATTAGAGAAAGAAGGAAAATCTTATGAAGAAGTCATATGAGGCCTCCCCTGCAAGCAGGTATGTTTCATGGTGTTGCCAAATACAATTTTTGTAACGGGTATAAGGCTTGTGACACACACTTACATAATTCTTTGCTGGCAGATAAAATTGCCAGTTTGAATAGCTAATACCTAAAGCAATGTGACCAATGTGTCAAGTACTCCTAGAGTACTTGTTTAGAGAGGTGTTCCATATTTCATTCCTAGAAAAAGATCACCCTAACAAAGCAATAATAAAGGGGGAAAAATTAGAATTTCTCAGAGTCTCTTGTTTTTTACTCCATTTTTTTCAATAACACGATCCCTCATATATTTTTATGAAGGTGGGAAAATAGCTTTCCAGGGAACTGTTGTTCTTTGCCTTAAGCACAGCTGCATTTGAGTTTTCATTTCATATGTAGGGGGAAAAAAAAGAAAAAAGAAAGAAAGAAATAAAAAGCATCCAAAAAAACCTTGAGCACACTCATCTGGAGGAAGGTAACTCAGCAGTGACCTCATCAAAGAGCTCCACAATCAGGGTGGTACTTATTTCATGTACCTCTGGACATCTAACAGAAAAATGCCAGGCCACACTTGTGTCTCTCATTTTCTCTGCAATTTGATGAGAAACAGATGCCTGCAGTGATGATTCACTCTATCTGCACCAAGGTTTGAGACACCAAGAATAAATCTCTCTCTGCAGGTGCTTTTCTGTAAGCATTTCATAGAGACTGTGAAGACTTATCTGTGTGTTCTAGAGCACTAACCTCTCCTATAATACCAAAGGTCTAAATCGCATCAGATGTCAAATTTAACCAACAAAAATTAGATTAGTTGAACTCCTTGTTGGGGGGAAAAAGTCTTTGAAATTGAGATTCCTCAATCCTGCAAATATTTAAAAATAATAAATCAAAAAGTATTAATACTTTTTGAGGATGCTGGTGTCAAGTCTACCAAAACTTTAGAAGGAAAATTCAAGGTATGTATATGTAGGAATATCTCCACTTACTTTCACACAGCTACCTTGTGGTTCTCAGTGCAAGGAGATTCTCAGTACTTGTTTCAAATAACTTAAAACAATGCAAGAACCATGGTTTTGAAATGTCACAAACAGCTTAGTGTTATCACACAGAGGTATAATGATTCTGTCCATAAAATATGATTACAAGTGAATCTTGCTACTTACATGTGCCCTCCTTTCTGCTTTGTGTCTGTTCAGAGTAGATTTAAAGTGTATGTCAAGCCAGTAATGTAATGAAGTAATAATAGCTTCTCACATACTGACAGCCACCAGGAAATTATGTAAGGTAGTGAAAACAGGACTTTATTCACTCACCAAAAACTACTTCAAAAGATTGTTAATTATTATTACGCTATTTCTATTGTGTCTACGGCGTAAAAGTGACGAGATGTTACTCTATAACAATCTAATCTTATGGGTCAGTTAAAAAAAGCTTTTTGAAGTGGACTGCAATGTTTAAGTGTATCTTTTAGTGCTCAGAAATTCCTAGAATTTTGTACCTTTTATGACTGCAAATGTCTTTTGCAGTTATGCTCACTCTTCGTAGGCAATATTTAGAACACTAGTTTGGATATCTTTATTTTTTAATTATTTAATCTTCCCTAAAAGATCCTGTACACAAATTTTTCATTATGGAGACTTCTGGTGTCAAATAGAAGTCAGGTAAGTTTGATTTGCAGCGGTTTGTCATTTTTATATTCTACTTCCTGAAATACCTCCACGTCTTTTAAAACATACCTTGAGTAATTTGGACTGTCTTTTGTGCATACAGTTGTGTAATTACTCAGTTATGGTCGGAGGCATGTACCCAAATAAAGCCAGCCTGGTCTTAGAAATCTCAGATCATGTAAAAGTCACATCTTGTGGAGAGAGAAGCCTGTAGGAAAGATTATGAGACATTTTGAAGCTGCATTATTATTCTTAGCTGATTGAAGTATTCATCACAAGGCATGTATTTGCTGACTGTAGCCCTTTATTCTGTCTCTCTGAACAGATGGAGATTTGTATACATTTTTTTCTCAGGACTGCTCCACTAGTTTCTGTGAATATATTTGAGCTTTGGGATTTTTTTTATGAACTTCAGCAGAAGATTCAGTCACTAGTATAATATTTGCAATTCACTATTTAAGATTTGGTTGGTCTCTAGATCAATGTAATTCTTGCTCTCCTAAATTTTCAGACTGGTGGGACGGCAATGTTTAAGCTTACCTCCTGCTCAGAACAGGGATATTCTTTACTCAGAGCAGCATTAGAGCTGAGCTCAGAATGAGGAGAATGCATATGAGCTTTTATCAAATAATAACTTTTTTGTCTAATGTATTTTAGTTTACTTCTCTTAAAACAATATTATATCTGGGTTTTTTTTTTGAAGAACAATGTTGAATGACAGAGAGGCTGTAACACCACCTTTCTGGGTTCTTTATAAGGCTGGCAAGCAAAACCAAACAGATCTGTCCATCCCTTGCTTTCACTGCACTTGTAACCGTAGGGGATCCATTTATCTGCATGCTGAATGAATGAAGCAACCCAAACTATTTATGGTCCACTGTGCAGTTTAGCCCAGACACTTGACTTTAAACAGAGGATGTCTAAATCAAACTTGGACATCAAGCAAGTGCAAATGAAACTGAGTTTGGCAGTTTACTTTGAGAGATTCACCCTTCTCTATGTCTGTGCAGATAAATTTGCCATCATGTGATCCAAAGCATGCCATTCATATTTTTTGTTTTGTTTTCTCTTTTATTAATATTTTTTTAACTACTTCTAAATCTACAAAAATTAAAAAATCAAAACTCCAAGGTATCAGTGTGACAAAAACTATATGACTTTTCCAACAACTGCCATCAAAAGAACGTATTTTAACACCTTCTACAATTGGTAGGTATTGGTAAATTTTAAACAGTAGTGTTCTTTTTTTAGTGAAGGCTCTGCCAGCTCTGTCCACATTAAATATTCTCATTCATTTCAGCAGTTTTGTTTCTCCAACGAATTAATTCTCAGATATGAAGTCAGAACTATGCATTTTTTATATGGCAGTTAAAATACAAAATATGTTACAAGACAATCATTAAAGAAAGAAAAAGAAAAAATACAGAGGTTGTAGGCTTTGGAGAACATATTATCATCTTTAAGTCTATAGATAGATTTTCTTTATCACAACAGTATCTAGGAGAACCACGCAATGTCATGACTATATTTTGCCAAGTGCTACAGTACTACATGAATACAAGGAAAGAGACTCTAGAAAAACTAGTGGGCTTAGAGACACCTGACTAATCAAAAAAAGCTGTGTTTTCTTATCTGATTCTAAAGCTTTTCCTAATGCATGAGATGACGTTAGCTACCTCTTTATTAGTGTAATGCCTTGACTATAAGCATCCTTCCAGCATAGCTTCAATAGTTAAATTTCTATTATGCTTAATAAAGTTGCAAATTATAGCTTGTTTATTCTGAGTTAACTACTAGAGAAAGGTGGCTACCTGTAAAAAATACATGAGGTTACTGTAGCCCCATCTGCACAGCTATCATTTCAGAATTTGAGGGAATAAAGGTATTTTTGCAAAAAGTGTTAGCCATTCATAGATTTTTATCACAATTTTTACATCCTCAAAAGTGAAAACTGATGGTCTTGAAAGTTTTTTTGAAAGCCTAAAATTTCTTACTATATTCAAATACTGGCAGGGATTGTTTCAGTGTATCTGTCTTTCTGAAACCAAGATTGGAGACCTTGCAAGAAATGATCAGGAAAGCTGCAATTCTGATGAATTCAGTGAAAAAAATTTACTACTTCATAACTGCATTTACCTTTGAGGTTCTGTCAAAAATGTTTAGTTAACGACTCACATTCTAGGCAAGAGAGCTTCTTGTCGTTTTGAAGATCATCTGGGTCTCATGTAGGCATACAAAAAGGAATAAACTACAGGACATTTTTCTTGTAGAACTGCAAAAATTGAACATTATAACTTCTTTTTCTCACCTCCAAGGGGTGACAAGTACTTTTAATGACAACTACTACTTTGTGTGCTTCATTAATTTTTGTATGTTATATAAAAACTTCCTTATTTGACGCAATTAGCCTTGTGCAAAGTAATTAAACTCATTAAAAAAATTCCAACTTCTAATTTTTGATTTTAATGTTAGAACTCTGTCATGTTTTGAATTTCTTGTGCAATTTTAGAAATAGTTAGAATGTATAACAATACTTTTTCCTAAAATTGTATCTGATACACATTTTGTAAAGCTAAAAAAATAAATAACTCCAGAAGTAGGTAATGCTGACATCAATAAAAACTAAACCCACAGAAAACCCCAAAAAACCCCCCAAAACCCCCACAAGAATATAAATATTAGACAAAGTGAAAGCACAAAGAATTAAGGGATAAAAGTATTTCTTAAACACATTGACCACAAGACTTAATTAATGCGTCTAAGCACAGCAGGTTGTTCTAGTCCAAAACCACATTTTTATAAAACACATCAAGATTTTTTAGATCTAAATGCTCGAGGCCATGCCATTTTCCCAGTTTTCTATAGAAAGTTTTTATTTAATTAATTACCAAGAGACTAAATTCCGTATTTTTGGTAAAATGTTTTTATTGGTAAAATTAAACACAAAATGTTTATGTGTAGTAAAGGCTTTGGAATAATATAGGATGGACAAAACTTCATTGTTTCATCATTAATAATCTTGAAAGTGCCTTGGGTTCTTGTTTCCATTTCTCTTTTTCTGCAAAAGGCCTCTCTAAGACATGTTAGTATATTTTATGGCCCATTTAGTACCTGATCTGGCTGCTAAGACTGCCACAGACACGAACATTGTAATGTGGACAACTTCACAGCAGGAACTGGAATTCCACATAATTTCATGGCTGCTAATGAAGAGGTCAATGGATAGTGCTAATGTTCTGCAAAAAGGCTCTATAGACCATTAGCAGTTCCTGAAAGCAGCCATCCTAGAAGGTAGAGCTTTTGAAATCAGGTGAAGATTTTTAATTTGTTGAACAGAAAGGAGGAATAGGTATCATCTTTCATGCAGATATGTAATTTTCATCCTTCACTTAGTCTCCTAATCAACAAGATTTATTAGTATGGAAATTATTTTCATCATATTAGTGTTCTCATTTATATAATTCTAAACTTATTAATGTTGTTTGCTAAACAAAGAGCATTCACAGAAGTCAGAAATATACTGTAGAGATTGGTACTCAAACAATATAATGCAAACTTTCTGAATAAAGCTAGCCATAAATAGACACTTAAGTCTGTCATGTTAATTCAGATCATGCAGCAATTATAACACTGCTTTTTAAAGTTATAATTCACTTTGTCAAAACACTGCAGATGTCCATTTATTTCTTATTCCTATTCAATCTGTCTCCTTCCAGGCATGATATCATGGTTCTTTGTAATTCCAAGTGGGAAAAGAAGGATACAGGAGTGATTAGGAGACAGTAGGAACTGAGTATACAGTGAATGCACTATAAGATAAGGCAAAGCTAGGGGAAACTTACGTGAAATGGATCCCGCACATTAGCATAAAGAAGGTTGACATTATAACACTGCTATACTTCAAGAAGTTCCTAATGTTACTCTGCTATTATGTCTTCAGCAGATGGTCTCCTTTTTCTTTAGCAAATGAGGAATGTATGAGCAATAGAAATGGCATTTTTTGCCTTATTCAGTGTAAGTATTTAGACTGTTGGTATTTGAGTTCTATTATTACTACTGCTTTGTTTCTGCACTTCCTGTGCCAAGAGATACACTCTATCTCTCAAAGACCAAGTGGTTTTAACCATAGGAACTTATAGACTAAATTAAACATAATACATATACTCCAGGTAATTAAAAACTATATAAGATAAAGCATGAAAAAATATGCAAGGCTAATAATGACAAAATATTAATTCAAATGTTTCTTGTTCAAATTAATGATTTTCTACTAATAAAAATGGACACATTATCTCTTTATTCACATATTATTCCTGCAGCACAGAGCAGAGACTGTTTTTTAGTAAGTAGGGGGAATGTCTTGGAACAGACAATATGACTTCAAAGTGGCCTTTGAGTGGATTCTGTGTTTCACAGAAGAAAACTATGCCAGGCTGCATTAAAGCAGTTTTAATTTTTTGTCATGTTATTTTATAAATTTGGATCAAAGTCCAGAGGTAAATAGCCATTCTGTAATCATTTGCCTTGAAGACACAGTAGCATTTCCCTCTGTTATGAAGCATCAGTCTTAACTTGCCAACAACAGAGAGAAAAGGACAAACTGGAATAAACCTCTGAGTTAAATACATGTAAGCTGATAGATTGGCCTTTTTGTTTACTGGCTGAGAATGAAGAAATCTGTTGCTATCATCTGTGCAGCAGCACACAAAGCATGAACTCTCAAGGAATCAATGTTCGGCCTTTTTACAATTATTAAATTACTTTACCATTTCCATACAGCTTTCCTCTGGGGCGTATATTTTGTCCTTAGTAACTAAGCTTGTTTATTCTATATATTGGAAATTAGACTGTTGTTACATTTTTATGACACTTTTATCTAGTCGTGTTGTTAATACTAACAGCATTTTAAAAGGCATAAGGAGTATCTTTGCATCTTTCTCTAATAAAGCCCGGGAGAAAATGCATTTCTAAATTGATAATGTTTCTGTGTCTAATTTAAATATATTTGATTCTAATTCACCCTTGGGAGTGAAGATAGTGGATATGTGGTGGATAAGTAACATTAATACTGTGTATGTTGCCATAATGATTTCTGGGGAAGGAAGAGCCTTAAAAGAAAATGGTCTCCTCACATTTAGTTACATGCCTGAGAGACTGCATGCTCTTCAGCAGGCACTCTCAAAGGCTTAGAAACATTGCATCTAGAACACTGTATCACAGACACATTCTGCAGGCCATCACTGAAATCATTATACCATGCATTAAAGCTATCCTCCTAAGCAGGCAAGCTGAAACATTACCCAAAAGAATGAGCATTATAAGCACTCAAAGCAGTTAAACTTTGTTAGCAGTGTTGTAATAGCACTAAAACATCAAGGCCCACTCATAGGATCAGGAGTTGGGTTTTTTTCAGAAACTCAAAAAGAAAGGCAGTTAAAGGTCATGAAAGTGCAGTTGCAGCAAAAAATGTTTACTTAGAAAGTCATTGGTCTGTTCATAACAAAGTGAGGTTGCTATCGTCTTGCCTGAATGTTTACTCAGTTTTAGATACTTCTTACTAATACACCCTCTATGATGCCTAGAGAACAACATAATGCCTTTTTTAGAAATAGCTTATTTATTAAATTAGATATTTAGGATAAGTGAAAGCATTTTTGTTGCTGTAGTTATAAAATAAAATTCTCGGTCATCTGAGAAATGAATACTAACTTGTTACATAATATCTCTATTTGTTCTTCTACATGCCATGTGACAGCTGCTTTCAAGGAACCCAGTTTGTCTTCCTGTTTTGATATTCATTGCTCATTCTTCTCTTCCCCTGATGCCTACAATAAGCATCTTTCAGTTGTTTCAGCTGTCAAAAATGCTTCATATCAATAAGAAACTCCATTTTAATATCAATTTCTAATTCATTTGCACTTCATGCTAGAGATTTTCTGTATCTCCAGTCCCATCTCTAGCACACAGAGAAAAAAATGTTGTCTCCTGCATTAAATTTATTTTGTTACACCAAGTGGGGACCCTTATAGTAACAAATCCTAAATTATTGTTGTTGTATATAGCTAATAAAACCTGTAAGCTTACCTAAGATGCTCATAATAAGTGAAAGTACATGAGGAGACAACTGTTCATTAAAATCGACTAGAATTTATGCAGTTTCATCAATTTACATTTTATTTGCTATAATGCTTCAGCCTCACAATTTGTCTCCCAAACTCCAGATGATATGCTTTCTTCCTCATATACTGCATGTCGTGGTTTTGCCCACTAGCCCGTCCCTGGAGCTGTAGATGGTTTTGTCCAGGTGGATTTCCGGACAAAAACCCAATCAAAACTCTTAGTGATGCCTTTGCTAATTACATATTT
>JAYRBT010000114.1:87638623-87654828 GCA_036023395.1 Myiotriccus ornatus
AATGTTCATGTTATTTTCCCAAATCCAGTCTCTTTTGTCTGCATAAACCTTCTCTCAACTTAAAGTAATTGTGTGGACGGTAAGAGCAAATTGACCCAGGGCAAAACCACGACACTGCATTTATCTCTGTTAAAAAAGCAATCCATTTGAAGCAACCAAGTCATAATCCTTTAACTGACTTTGCCATTTTTTGTCCTTTTGAGTTCTAGACGCTGTTAATGGGAGCAGAGCTCTGTGTGTGCACCAGTAGTTCCCTGTGAAGATGAGTTTGCCATCTCCATTTTTTAAGTGCTTCAGTGTACTGGGCTTGCTAAGAGGGTTACTCATGCTGAAGCACTGAAGCTGCCTTTTTAAGTAAAATGCACACTAATTTAATTAAATATCAGTGGTGTCATGTTACTGCTTTGCTTTTTGATCTTTAAGCTGCAAATTACATTTCCATCCCATCAACTTATTTGCTTTTAGAAACACAGTTAGTTCACTAACTGCGTTATACAAATAATATGAGCATTCTTTACAAAGAATTCTACAATTTATCATTGTTTTACACTTCATTAAACAGAAAAATGAAACAAATTATATTTGAGACAGAATATGGTTTTAATGATGAAAATTTTATATAGTCATTTAAAATGTTCTCATACACATCTGCCAAAGATGTTAAGTAGCTAATTATAATTTCCCTCCAACAATATACGGTAACGTGGTGATAAAATGTGTCTTCAGAAGCACCTGTATGAAGCAGTCCATAGTAAAAAAAAAAGTTGAAAGGTCTGAATTCACCAGATTATTTTTTTTGTCTTTTTACTTAATGACAAAGGAGAATCATGAGGTTCTGATGTTGATTTTGTTTTTTCTTTGTTGTTTTATCTTTTGTAAAGGTCATAAGGCTTGCAGTTAAAATTGTCAATCCTTTCCTGGCACCTGTCAGAATATTTGAACATTTGCCATATTTTGCATCACAGAGGTTTTAAGTGACAGCTTTTTCTTCCTCTCTTTTGCCCTTTGTAGAGATAATATTCACATATAATTAAAAGCCTCTGGAGAAACTTTGTGTCTTATTTCTTTTTCCAGACTAGTGATTTCTGAGTTTGAATATGTTAGTAGCCAGTTCTGTCTAAATACTTTTTACAGTAAATGAAAAATCTACTTATTAAACTGTAATTAATTTATTAAATAGAGTTGAGTATTAATTCTGTGACACTAGCTAAAATAAAATAAATTGAAAGAAAAAGCAAGGAAGGGAATCATTCAAGAAGCTAAATAATAACTAGTCACTGGGAGAAAATTATACCTTTTTGATCAGCATGGACAGGCATAAAACTAGCAGTATGCTTTTGGAACATTAATCTTGTAATCACATTTATGCATACATGTAAGTTTTACCATGTTTTTCCAGTAATAATTGGACTGGACTTGGCCAAGAAATTTAATAATACATTTTCAAAATTGCATTTCGGAAGATGATGTTATTTTCCTGATATTATTATTAAAAACACTCTTACACATATTGACTTTGTTGTGTATGCCAGCTGGACACAATGTACTCTACTAAGGATACCATTCAGGTTCACGTCATCTATGAAATATGCAAGCACCACTATGAATACCTTGGTCTGTCTCTTCAACATCCCTCCTGTAAGCAGCAGGGCCTCCTGTCAGGTCGTCCCAGAAGTGTCACTTCTCCAAGCTTTCCTCACAAGGCAAATGCTCCAGACCCTGTCCATTCCAGTGGCCCTTCAATAGATTTCCTTCAGTTTATTGATATTTTTTGGTTACTGAGCAGCCCAAAGGAGACATTCAACAGATCAGGTTGAGAACAAGGCTCCTCAGTCAAGTGAAGGCAGTCACATGGTAATTGTGCTCATTTTCTGAGCAAACCCTCTTTTGGAAACGGTTGAAAACCTTGAACAGATTTTTCACGTGTACTATCATTGAACTGTAGCAACTTCACCAAAGCTCAGACTCTCATTTAGAATTTTAAAATACAAAGTATTAGAAATGTAGCTCATTCCCCTCCCAAGAAAAAAAAAAAAAAAGAAACAAATAAGAAAATGTATTCTCTAAGAAAGGATACATTTTAAGTGACTTTATAGATATTATTTTTATTTCAAATTATGTAGCTGTATTGTTGAAGACAGCATAGTAGGATTTTCAAAGTTTGATGTTGCTGACTTGCTGGATGACTTTGAAGACATCTAACATGCATTTTTAATCTTGCCAGAAAAGAAAATACAGGTGCTAAAGGTGTCTGTTATATAGAATTCCTTTAGAAATTAAAACTGTGGTTCAATGATCAACTAAAGAAAAAGAAATTTGGTGTTGTTCTAGTGTCATCTTACACTGTGATCCTATATGTACTGGTGCATCATTATACCATTCTCCTCCAGTTATTTCCAATTCCAGCAGATTTTCACTATGTTTCACACACATGTACTCAGTGGAAAGCAACACCAGAATAATATAGTTTGTGATCTATCAACACCATGACATATGTTGGTACAAAAGGGCTGAAAAATACAAAATAATTCCCGTGGGATAGTCTCTGCAGACCGTTATATTACATTAATGCTCTGCTAACATTGGCATAGAGAGAATGACAGTGACCAACCAGCAAAAGAAAAACATCAAAGACATGTGGGAACATATCTAGAATGCTGTAGAGAGTCTTGATTTTACACGCTAAAATATACAGAAATATTAAAAATATAACTGAAAGCAGTTTCCCAAGTTACCAAAGTTAAATCAGTGTCAGAGGTTAGGAGAGAGGTGGCTTAAAGCCATCTTTGAGATCAGTATTTGCTGCCTCTGTTCCAGTTATACAACTTCTCTCTCCTAGAAAAATATGTCAAGATACAGTTTCAGTCTTTACATATGGCCCACAAATTCCCTGAAACCATAATGCTCAGCATTATTTTTATCCAGCATAACTGAAGTAGTCCCTAACTGAAGTAGGACTGAAAGCATGTCGTGCCATTCAGAATCAGGTGACCAGCAAAGTAAGAAAGAGCTTAATTTATGCTACAGAAGCTTAAAGCTTATCAGCATGATGAATAAAAGCTAAATATAGCAGAGAGTATTTTAGGGACCTGGGTTAAGCCTTTAAAGATATCTTCATTGAATATAAAATACCACTAAACAAATTGTGTCACTTGCTTTTCCATAAGTACTGAATGACCCCATTAGATACTCTTATCAGGTTTTCTGCCTTTTTCAAGATTTTTTTTCATTAGGGTAAAAGGTATGTGGTCACTGTAGTGGTTTTATTTTTAATATCCTTCATTTATTGTTTATGGATGGACTTGACTATGCCTTTGAATTATGGTTTGTGCCAGCAATAGGTAGAAGTGTAAAATATAAAATTGTGCAAGCTTTGCAATTGCTGAACTGGATCTTAAGAAACTCAACCTCCAAGACCACAAACTCTGCACATAAAAAAATGAAAATTATGGTGTAGCTTCCTGAAATATGTTCCATAGTTTCAGACCAGTATAGGGGACAAAATGGGTAAAGAAGTCCAAACAAAGGAAGTAAATATTTTTAATCTATTTTTTAACTTAAATAATATTAAATTATCATGCAGAACTTTGGCCTAACAAATTATTATTCATGATATAAGCTCAAAGTTACTAAAAATGCCCACTGAAAAAAAATTACAAAGATGTAATGTTTTGTTGGCTCAGAGTCCAGAAAAATTAATTTATGTTTGGATGTATGAACTTAAAGATTTCAAACTAAATAATTCTCTTATTTTCTGAGTCCTGGGGCACGCTGCTAACATTAGGAAAAATGCCCTTTTAAATGAGGAGAGTAGGGAAGTTTGGGGAAGGATGTGAATTTGGGAGAGGATGAGAACTTCTTTAAGACAGGCACAGAAGGGATTGTGTGAAAAGACTTGGAGAGTGAGCAACAGTGTGAAAGAGATGCTCCTGTCTCACAAAGCCTCCCTGTTTGAAGGTTTATCAAGAAAGAGAAATGTAACAGTAAAGGCAAAATGGAGAAAAACTCCTATGATGTTATGGAAGCCATTACTTTACATTTACAGTTTGAATCTTTCTTCAGAAATCAAACAGAAATAAAACTAATACAGTAAGAAAATATTCTATTTCCTGTAAAGTGGGGGGATTTCTTGCAGTGAATAAAATCCAGAGACGTATACTGTGGCAATTCTATAGTAAAAGCACAGAACACATGGATTTCATTATAATTACTTTGGAAAAAAAAAAAACCAAACCAAAAGCTTATAATTTCTTAAACTTAGGAAAGGTTTCTATTCTGGAACCACCCTGTATTTTGTACTCTGTTTCCTTTAGTTCCATGAATGTAGTACTTGGTGTAAAAAGCAATCTATCATTATCTTTTTGTATGTCCAAACAGAATGTGATTTTTCTGTATTTCAAAATATACATCAATAATTTCTCAATTCACAGTGTATTTCAGAGATAACAAGTTCCTTCTTTGTAGAAAAAGAAACAAACAAACAAAAATCTGTAGTAGTAAAAAGTATACACATATTTTAAATAAAATACACCTGTTTCTGACATGGATATGACAGAAAAAGGCTGACCTTCTTAAATAGTGTAAAATGATAAGGTTTTGTTGAAATAAATGAAGCGGTACTGATTTACACAGTTTTGGATCTGTTCCGCAACTTCTAGCCACTTTTTCAAAAACAAATATCATAGAATCATAGAAACATGGAATGTAAAGGATAGGAAGGGACCTTAAAGATTATCTAGTCCCAGCTCCTCCTGTCATTGGCAGGGACACCTTCCACTACACCAGGTTGCTCAAGGTGTTACTCAACCTGGCTCTGAACACTACCACAGTTAGGGTATCCACAACCTCCCTGGGCAGCCTGTTTCAGTGTCTCACCACCCTCACAGTAAAGAATTTCTTCCTAATATCTACCCTAAATTTCCCCTCCTTCAGTTTGTACCCACAAGTAATATTATTTTTTATTAACTGTTTTTGAGTATATGGACTATAAACACATTTTTTTTAGTCATTCATCTCACATGACAAGCAGTGGACACAAGCAACAAATGCAATGAAACGTTGTAGCAAGCTGAATGTTTAACAATTAATAGCCTATATATAATCAGTGCTCAAGTCAACTTGTTTAGTGCAACTTAGATACTCTTACAGAAAAAAAAAGTTAAATGTTTTATTTTTCTAAGAAAAACAGTAGTTTATCAGTATGTTGGATATCATATTAAAAATTAATTAATAAACTAAATCTTACTATCAGACACAAAACAATAATGTGTTTAAGTCTCTTCAGACCATAAAAAGGGTAAAGAGGAGCAGATATATGAGTGAAAATTCACAGGAGCAGTTCTTCTTGAGTAAGCTCTCAATAAACATATGCTCATTGGCCAGTATGTAAACAATTACTGTTCCCTTCATTCACCTAACACCATCACAAGTTTTTTTCAGTATTTAGTATTATATTTCCAGTACACAGTCTGATCTGTGCATGCTGGTGGGACCCCAGCACAATTATATTATTTCCTCAGTGTTCTATCCACCTTTAACACTCTTTAAGGAAGATCCTTGAGTTCTTTCTATTGATCTCCATTACAGGGAGTTCTCCTGCTTTAGATGTGCTGGTGCAATTGCAGGCTTACTTTTTCTCCTAAAGAAGAGGGAGCAAGTGATGGGTGGGGGGCACTCCTCTGATTAAAAGGGTGAGTCAAAGCAGACCAATGCACCAATTACATGGCACAGGGAACTAGGGTTGAGACGTCATGGGCAGCTTTGTATTTCCTGCATCTGGTGAATAGAGTGGAAGTTCAGAGAAACAGTTGGCAGATGGTCTGTATGAACTTTGCCAAGAAGACCAACACTGAAAAGGGGGAAAAATTTCCTTTTAGACTTTTTTCCCCAATAAAAGGCAACCGTGAGTGATTCTTCTAGTCAGATAGTCCTTGAACAATGTAGGAGATGACTGGTAAAATTATTTCTCTGATTACTCAGTAAAATTAAGAGAGAGGAGGAAAAAAAATCATATGAAGTAAAATATGACCTGAAACAGCTAAAGTAAAAAAAAAAAAAAGACAATTATAGCTCATTGTAAATAAGGACTCTGTCTATACACAAATATTTTCTTCTCAGTGACTTAATTAAACATGACAAAAAGTAGTTTTATCTGTAGTTTGGATACCCTCTCCACTAACTACTGTATTTTAGGATAAGTGAAAAGCAAAAGGTTTTTGAATGCAAGTCTGTGCATCAATCTGCAAGGAAGATATCTCAGTATAAAATGAAGATGACTTAGGGCAAGTAACATTGATATGGAAAGTATGTTATTAAAAAGTTAAGTTACCATAGAAAAGTAAGAACTGTATTAAATGGATTACTCTAAACTATAATCAATAAAATAACGAGACACTGAGCTCTGGATACTGATAGTTCAGTGCTGAATTCCCTCTCTGAATGCAACCCTAGCATAGACTCTGTTTCATCATTTGTAACCTCAGATGTTTTAATGTTACTTTCTTCTACAAAGCAAAGTTCCTGTTATGAGACAATTTTTTTTTTTCCAAAATATCTGATTGTATTTGAAAACAAACATCAAACAAACACCAGGCTATTTGTTTATAATTATTTATTAGGATTTGAGGGTAACCTGAGACAGCAGCACGGCAGCACTGTATTTCCATTTATGCACTCTGCTTAGTATCTAGGAATATCAGTTGACAGAACCTTAAACTGATCTTTGCAGTTTGAAATTAAAATCT
Organism: Myiotriccus ornatus; assembly: GCA_036023395.1. Lineage (NCBI taxonomy): Eukaryota > Metazoa > Chordata > Aves > Passeriformes > Tyrannidae > Myiotriccus > Myiotriccus ornatus. The sequence goes on from JAYRBT010000114.1 coordinate 87,645,367, forward strand.
TAATTCAGCATTTGGCAAAAACTTTGTAGATCAAATCAACAGTTTCTAGTGCTTAGTCTTCTATATACTAACAGAAACTTGGTCTATGTTCTCTTCTTCATTTACTACCAGTGCTACTAAATATAACAACACAAAGAAGTGAGGCAAAAAAGCTAATGGTAAGATAAATTTCCTACAAAAACTTTTATTTCTGCATCATCACACCATGAATAAGCTTGGCTGACAGTGTATAAGGTCATATTCAGAAATACTGGATGGAGAATTTTGGCATATGTAATGTGAATTAGGATTGCTTTTTCAGAATTGACTTTTCCATTTCTGTGATTCTCTTTCAGCCCATCATAATCTATGGTCAACAAAAATAAAAACAGATCTGCATTATCATTATAATTATTTAACTTATTAATTTAATAAATTAAGATTGAACTTCATAACTTAAAATATGAAAGAAGATATATAGACCTTTCTGATTAATATGATTTTAATGGGTGCTAGATGAAGTACAGAATATTCTATGAGAGCCTCATCAATCTTAATAGATTGCTGATTATGCAGATAGCAATCATTATACAGACCTATCTGACCTATTTCACTGTCTGCCATTGAGTGCTAGATGAGCCACATTCCATAAAAGTCTGCAGCTAAAATTTCTGCAACTGTAATGCTTGATTTCAGTTCCTCAGCTAAAGAGTAAGGACTGGATTTTACAGAACCTTAAGCCAAGATTTTCAAAACACTTGTCTGTAATCAGCTTGAAATTTGATTCAAGAGAAATCTCTCAATGTTCCCAGGTTTGTAAAAGATTAGCTACCTATTTCAGTCTGTGGCATTTTAGGGGAAGCCTAAGAAATTCAGTTATGAAAATCTGACTTCTTTTCAGTAACAACTTCAGCCATCCATCAACTTGACAAAAAGACTAACTCAAAGCCTCTCACAAGCCAAACAAATACGGATTTGTTGTGTTTCTTTTATCTTCATCCTTTGGTAGCCAAATGCTATTTTCCCCAGGTGCAGCCCTCTCTCAGCAGCTCAGGGAATGGAGATCAGGTGAACTCACCAGTCCTGCAAATGAGCTGTGGTGGCTTGCTGGGTGCTTTCTTCAGCTTGCTAGAGCAAAATGCAATATGCAGCTCCATGGTGTGCAAAGCTATAAGGAGCTGTCAAAGGGAACATCACTTTCTTCCAGTTCTTTCCCTTCTTTCTCAGCTGCTCAGGGCTGCTTCTGTGCACTTGGAATTACACAATTGAATGAAATTAAGCGGTGAGGCATCCATATCCTTTGCTAAGATGAATGGGTTGTTTTGTCCTGGCTCTCTGCAAAGATAGTGCTTGGAGAAACTTTTGCCATTGCAGAAGGCTGGGAATAGAGCCATGAATAGAACACCTCTGAAGAACACTTAGCCTGAAGTTTTGTTACCCGTCTGTAAGAGTAGAAGACCTTTCGGAACAATTATGGTGAGGAGATCAGAACTTATTTCACTTAAGAAGGCTTTCCTGCCTAGAAGAGGCATCTTTCCCCAGAGACAGTTTTAGATGTTTTCTCTTCCTGCATTCCAGAGAAACAGCTCCCTGGTATGAGAAAAAGATAAGTCCTGGAGACATGTAGAAGGCAGAGCAGGAGGCATGCCTTTCTCAGGCCTGGTGTTTGAAGAGCTGTTAGGATTAATGGTCTTTTAAGTCTAGTGTTCTTGACGTTGGAAATAAATTTTCCTACAGTCCTTTCACTGCCTGCCATTTTGGGATTACCTGCGTGTTATCTTGCTTCATACTGTTCATTAGTTGCCTCTACAAACAGTGGCCCATTTTTTCTGTTTTTTGTGAAGTCACTGCTCTGCAACCTTAGGTGTAGCCCTCTGGTCTAGTATTTATATCAGAATAGTTTAGCTAGTCAACTATTTGTATCTTTTGATATTCTGGAGATAGCAGTTAGTTTAAAATTCCTGTTATTTTGGGATGTTTTTTACCTTTTAGATCAAGGTGCTTTTGTATGCCCAGTTTCAGAGGTCGTGCAGCTGTATTGCTCTGCTCTGGTCTTATGCAATTTGGGAAAACACATGGCTCTGGACCATGTTTTGAGAGAAAATAGCACCACAATAATTTTACATTTTTATGAAACATTTCACGACAGTAATTGAGACTATGACTTATAGATGAGTGTGAACTGCCCTCCAGAGAGCTTTTCGGTGAAACCTGTGAAGTGTGTAAAATAATGGAGATCTGAAGAACAGAAACAGGAAGTTCTGCTGACATAGGTTACTGGCACCTAAAGTGTAACACCGACAGACATATTATATTTAGCTATATTGGCAGAAAACAAGTGACATAAAAAAGGAAACCAAAGAATCCTACCCTCATTGCATGCTGACACCAAACCAATAATCTGAATATTTTTCTGAGAATAATCCAGTAACTACTAAACTCATTGTTGACTCCATGGCAGGAACCAGCAATCTGAGTTACAGTGGGTGATGTATATCATCAAATTGTGTAGCTGTCAACAAACAATACCAAAAGTTGTGTATTTCCCCTTTTAAGAATATATTACCCGAAGTCCATGATGTTCTTGAGCACACATTCATTTACCTGTTAAAGGAAGAGAAATTTTTTTTTGCATATGGTGGTATTCATAAATTTTTTTTTTTAAATCAATTCCCAGTCCTAGATATAACATTCAAAGTCTTCTGCCAAATCAACCATTATAACAAGGTTGTAACCTTTGATAATAGATTCAGAAGTTTCAGGGAGTAAATACTGCACATTTTTCCTGGCTAATACTTATTTCACTGGTTTTAATTTGATTTCTTTCTAAATAAGAATTTCTTGACAGTATGGTGAGTAAAATTTAAAAAGAAAATTGCAGACTTGCTGATGAAGGGAAGGAATATTTATATATAAAGTCGGTAGCAGGGAAGTGATGACTCACATGCTCTTAAATGATCTTACATTTTTAACCCAAAAATTGCTGACAGTTTCATTAAATATGAAACATTAGATTAATGGATTCAGAATCTTAAAGATCTTCCGTACAAATTATCCTTAATCTGTAACCTAATTAGACAATCAGAAGTTATGCTTAAGGATAGATCTATTTTCTAATAATGATGACCTTTTATTCAACTCATAAAGTGTTAATACTTGCTAAAAGTATATATTGGTATGTATTAATTTCTTCTATTTGTCTGTACAGTGACTGAAACTTTTCTATCATCTTTACTACCTACAAAAACACATGTACTATTGAGCTATTTGTAGTCTAAAATTAGACATAAAATTCACATATTGCAGCAGATGGAGGAATGGTAGGTAAAGGGATAACATTCTTCACAGCTAAGATCATTGGATGGCTTCTTGTTTCTTCTTTCCATTATTATATTGTATTTCATTCCTTTTATATTTGGGGTTTTTAAAATATATTTATTTTTTCCCTTCTGTCATTCTCGTATTCAAACTCGGAAGCAAAGAAAACTGCCATAAATGACCTCCTATAGAAATAGAAGAGTGTCACTTGTGATGGTCTTATGGTGGATCATAGAATAATAAAAAGGTTTGAGTTGGAAGAAATCAACTAATTATCTAGATAACAGCTAGAGATCATCTAGTGCCAACCCTCCTGCTATGGGCAGGGGTACCTTCCACTAGATCAGGTTGCTCAGAGCCCCATCCAACCTCACCTTGAACACTTCAAGGGATGGGGCATCCACAGCTTCTCTGGGTAACCTGCTCCAGTGCCTCAGCACTCTCACAGTAAAAAATTGTTTCCTGACATCTAACATATATGTCTCTTCTTTTAGTTTAAAACCATTCCCTCTTGACCTATAACTATCTGCCCAAATATACAGTCCCTCTTCCTCTTTAGGCTCCTTTAGGTACTGGAAGGCCACAGTGAGGTCTCCATGGACTCTTCTCTTCTCCATGCTGAACAATTCAAGCTCTCTTAGACTGTCTTCATAAGAGAGGTGCTCCAGCCCTCTGATCATCTTTTTGACCTCCCCTGGACCCATTCTAACAAGTTCACATCTTTTTTGTGCTGAGGATTCTAGACCTGGATGTAGTATTCCCAGTGGGGACTCACGGCGCCAGAGTAGAGGGGGAGAATCACCTCCCTTGACCTGCTGGCCATTCCTCTTTAAGGTGTGTCTGGTTATAAGAATACTGACTATTTCGGAGGACTTTGCTGATCACATAGAAAATATTATTTTTGAATATACCGATCAGTAGTAAGATCAAACATTTTAAAAGTGCCCAAAACTTGTACGATGGTGTGAAAAAAAAAGAGATTCAATATGGTTACAAAAATTACAAGTTTTTTTATAATCTGAATTAGAAAAGGAGAAACAAAAAAATAGACATAAGTTCTGTCAAAAACATTCTTAGGGTTATTACTTCAGATCCTAAGCTGAACTTGAGCAATATTGTCACACTCCAAAAGGGCAGTTACAATTCCAGTTTGAGTAAACAAGAGTATGTGTTCCATATTAGGTGAATTCACTTTTCCACTCTTGTTAGTATTAGCGATGTCTCAATTGGATCCTCTTGTAGAAGAGCTGGGTAAACCATCCAGATAGAGCCTAAGAACATCAAGAATAATAAAAGGTCCAGAAGAAAAGATTAACCTAGTTAATGAAACAGAAGACTGTAAGAAGACAAAATTAAGTATTCAAATATACAAAATATACTATAAAAACAGTTACATTTGTGTTAAGGAAAATGAAGAATAATGGGTTTAATTTGTATCAGATTCCACCTAGGTAAGAAATTGGGGAGAAAAAAAAGCTTTATAAAAATGTTTTATGCATTTTGTGTGATCCTAGTGATAGTAAAACACTGGACTGGTTGTGATGTGTCCATCACTGACTGCTTTGCAAAATCCAAGAGAATATCTCTCAGGAATGGATTAGGAAGGGGGGAAAATGACCTTTCAACCTCCTTTCTTATAATTCTGTGATTACTATATGACTTTCCACCTAAAAATAATACTTCATTAGATATACATTCAAATAGTCATCACAAAAAATGTTTTTCAAGTAATCAGAGTAGGCTTCAGGAATGGAATGAATTAGCAGGAAATGTAATATAAAGCTTTAAGAGAACTTATCATTCTAAGATAATAAAGAACTCCATAAGCAATCCAAACACTTGGGTCACTTCTTTATTTTAATATTTCAGAGGATTCTAGGTTGATCCAAGTAGTCACTTAACTGATTCTTTCCAGAGTTGATTTTGTATATGACAGAGTACATGATGAAAAAGCATAAAAGTATTATCACTAGGCATTAGTCACAATTCAGTATTCAGAAATCTCATGTGAAATACGCAAATCATCTCAAGTCCATTTTAGAGTGTTTGAAACTATTTCTCTATGCATCATTAACCGTTAATTGAATATTGGTCTGCTCACTTAATAAGACTACTATTTATAACTCATTTAGTAGTTAGAAAAGTTTAGAGGTGAAATTTTCATCCTATGGTCATCAGTAGTAATTGGACATTGGCTTCATCATTGTTGGAAGGTCACTTAAAAGCTTCAACAGCAGTATTAATAGAAGTGTACTGGATACACATATTAAATGTTCATTTTTAAAATGATGGTCATTTTTACAGTGAGTTAATTATCTACTGCTTTCAAGAATCCTGGGCATATCTTATATTGGACATATTGACTTAAGCTTACTTGTCTATGTTTTCAGTTTTTCCAAATAATTTCTTTCTTGCCTACAGTGGTAAAGTTTTATTGTAATATCTATTAAAATTATTTTCCTTCTGGTTAACAGGGTTTAAAACTGTTAATGATTGCATCACTGCTTCTTACTTTTAATAGTTTTATATTCAAAGCAACCATTCCATTTGTTGTATTTAACCTATGATAGCAATTTTGAAAACCATAATTAATTATTTTTCCCCACAGCTTCTTAAGGAAACATACTCTTTAGGAAGAATAATCATAAAATCGCAGAACATTTAGATTAGAAAAGACTTTTAAGAGGATCAAATCCAGCAAGAAATAAAAAAGCCCCAAACCAGTTTATTTAATCTGTGTATTTCTACTGTATTTTATGTCCTGTTATTCTATAAAGTTAATTAATGTTAGAAATTTCAAAATTTCTCCAGTAACTTGTAGGAAATAAAATGTTAAAACACTAAACAAATTATTTTGTTTGCTAGTATTACAAAATGTATACGTTAGTATATATTTATGTGTGCAGTTTAAATCAGTATATACAAATACCCAGCTAGGGGTAAGTGGCAAATAATATGAAGCCAGACTTAGGGTTCTTCAATAAAAGGGTAAGAAGAAATGGGCACAGCCTGAAATACAGAATCATAGATTCATTAAGATTGGAAAAGACCTCTAAGATCATCAACTCCAACCTTTGACCAAACATACCTTGTCAACTAAACCATAGGACTAAGTGCCACGTCCAGTATTTTCTGGAATATTTGCAGGGCTGATGACTGTACCACTTTGCTGATCAGCCTATTCCAATACTTAACCACCCTTTCAGTGAAGAAATTCATTCTGATGTTGAACCTGAATCTTCCCTGGCATAACCTGTGGCCATTTCCTCTTGTCTTGCTAGTTGCCTGGGAGAATAGGCTGATCCCCACCCTGATAGAAGTTCCTTTCAGGTTGTTGTAGAACCAATAAGGTGCTGCCTGAGCCTCCTTTTCTCCAGGATTAAATAGGATTTCCCATGGGAAATCCATATCATAGAATCACAGAATCATCAAGGTTGGAAAGACACCTTCAAGATCTTCCAGTCCAGCTGTCATTGTAACCCCTAAACCACTAAACCATATCACTCAGTGCCAGATAGACACCTCTTGAACACATTTCCTGTATGAGAAATCCTACTTTTTTTTTTTTTTTTTTTTTTTTACTGTGAAGCTGCTGCAACAGTGGAACAGGTTGTGCTGTCCAGAGAGGTCATGGCATTTGCATCCCTGAAGAAATTTAGAACTTGACTGGACTTAGCCCTCAGCAACTTGCTCTAGCTGACTTTGCTTGAGCAGGTGGTTAGACAATTCCCTAGGTCCTTTGAATGTCATTTATTCCATGATTTTGTGAAATCCAGGCAAATAATTCTGAAGTTTTGAAGTTTTATTAACTTTCAAAAATATTTGGATTGAGAGATTTTGTACTCAGCCTAAAACTTAATATTTTATTTTCTCCTGTGTCTTGGTTATGCTAGGTTTATTATATTAGTCTTTGAAATCACTTTTATTAACATAAGGACCCACACTTTGTTTTCTAAATTTAAAGGGTAAGAAAGCTTATGATAGTAAAATATTAACTTGATGAATAATTCAGAATGGAAAGAAGTGGTAGAATCCTAAAGTCACTTTTTGAACTGTAGCTTTGAACAACATGACCTTTCACATTCGAAACTATGATTTATGTTTAATCTGTAGTCCTCTAGGAAATTAATTTGGCCTGTAGTCTATACCAGAGACCTGTTTTAAAGGATATTAACTGTAAAACATCCTATGCTATTGAAACAGACTTTCATACAAAATTCTAACTCCTTTAGAAATAGCAATTATAGTATTATTCACAAAACTTTTGTAGTGCAATAGAAATTAGAGACATTGGACTTAACTAATAGCTGTCTAAGTTTATGTAATTAAATTAGTCCTTGAAAAGTCACTAAGTGGGTCACAAGGCAATAGAGGGTGAAGGACAACATTTGCAGCTAATTCAGGGCCTCTGACCTACAAGCACAGGATCTTCTGCTCCACGTTGCTCTTACTGGACCCTGATGGACAAGAAAAGAGAAATTAGTGCCTTTCTCTAGTCACATGAGAAATAGCTATATGTCGCTATAGTTCTTGAGACCTGTGGGAAAGTTCTAGCCTCCCCTGGAATCAGGAAGAGCTGTATAGGAGCCCATAGAATGTTAGTTCAGGCCTTCTAGCTCAGTTCCTATAGCTGCTGCTGGCTACAGTGCTTATTAGCTATTCAGTACTCAGTAACAAATTTTAGGATGGTTGCTACTCCTTTCACTGGAATTTGGGGAAGGGAACACTGACACACAAAATTGCTGAGGTTAACCATGAGTAAAGCATAATGAGCAATCACTTAAAAAAAATAAATTATGGAGTAAATGGAAATTTCATTAATCACCTTAAAAAAAGCCCCAAAACCAGTAACAAGATAGGAGATGAGACCAATTTCTAGAATAGTTAAGCTTTGGAAATAACTGTCTGTATTAACTGTACCACTAATTTAAACTAACCAATTCAGCTCAAATGATAAACTTTCAACCATGTCAGTTCAAGGGAGGTAAATCTTACCGCTAATGTTAAATATGCTCATAGAGAAGCTGGATAGCCATAACATTTCATGTCTATTATTGAGGCAATTTACAAGTTTTGGGGGTTTTTTTTGCTTGTTTGTTTTTTTGCTTGTTTTAAGATCAATAACTTGGCTGGGGAAACAAATACCTATGTAAGAGTCCCATAGTACTCACTCACATAGTGAGTTTTGCAGAAGGTCCAATATCAAAGATGTTTTGCAGAATTACAGAATCATTAATGTTGGAGAAGAATTCCCATGTCATCGAGTCCAACCTTTGACTGATCACCATCTTGTCAATTAGACCATAGCACTAAATGCCATGTCCAGTCATTTCCCGAACACCTTCAAGATGGTGACTCCGCCACCTCCCTGGGCAGCCCATTCCAATGTTTAGCAACCCTTTCTATGAAGAAATTCCTCCTGATGTCCAGCCTGAGCCTTCCTTGGTGCAGTTTGGGGCTGCCTACTCTTATCACTAGCTGCCTGGCAGAAGAGGCCAACCCCACCTTGCTACAACCTCCTTTCAGGTAGTTGTAGAGAGCGGTAAGGTCTCCCCTGAGCCTCCTTTTCTCCAGACTAAACAACCCCAGTTCCCTTAGTCTCTCCTCATAGGACTTACTCTTCAGACCCTTCACTGTCTTCATTTCTGCAGCACCTCAATGTCTTTCTTGCAGTGAGAGGCCCAGAAGTGGATACAGGACTCAAGATGTGGCCGCACGAGTGCTGAGTACAGAGGAATAATTATGTCCCTGGTTCTTCTGTCCTCACTATTCTCAGTACAAGCCAGGATGCAATTTGCCTCCTGGGCACACTGCTGCCTCATGTTTGGCCAGCTGTTGACCAGCACCCCGAGCTCCTCTTCTGCTGGGCCACATTCCAGGCACTCTTCTCCAAGCTTGTGGCAAGGCATGGGGTTGTTGTGGTGTCGTGGTTTAGCTAACTCTTGTACACCAGGCAAAGAATTTTCTCCCTTCCCCCTGGACATCAGATAAGCACTTAACAACACAAAAGAATCGGCCAGTCCACTAATTGCCCAGAGATTTATCTCCTAGGAAATGGGTAGGTGAAGAGGTAATGTTTACGTTTTCATCCTGTCTCCTGGACAACAGGAGAGGAGGAGTTTTGGTAGGCTGAGTGTGGCTGGAACACACGTTGTTGGAGGGAAA
>JAYRBT010000114.1:87654928-87686006 GCA_036023395.1 Myiotriccus ornatus
GGAGGTTTTTCTGTTTATTCCCTTTTACCATTCCTGTTTGTTTTCTTTCCCTGGCACTGGTCCAGGCACAACAGCAGAGGAGAGGAGACTGACTAGCCGGAGTGAGTAAGAACTGCCTGGTCCCTTGGTCCCTTTCCCCTCTCCCTCTTCCCTTTCCGGTGTGTGGGAACGGAAGGGGAACAGAGGGTTTTTTTGGGGGTTTTTGGTTTTCCTTTTCTCTGACACAACCCGGGGGGCAGCCCCCCCCCCCCCATGGCAGCAACTAGGGATCCCACAACGCCACCTGGTGGCTACTATAGGACATTACAAGTGCTACATCTCCGATGATCCAACAGCACCACCTGGTGACTGCTACAGGACATTACAAGCTCTGCGCCTCCAGTGTCCCAATGGCACCCCCTATTGACTATGGTTGGAACTGCACCTAAAGGAGCAAAACTGAACTGTTTACTTTTTTCCTTTTGCCTCTTTTATCGGTTTGTTTTTGAAGGGGATTATTTGTGGATATAGGAGTATTGTTCGGTTGTTTTACTTGGTTTTTTTTCGTGTTTCTGTTAATACACATACACCGTTTAATAAAGGGCTATTAGTTTTCCTTTTCCATAAGTTTTTTTTCCCTCAATCGGAGCCTCTTAATTTTGGATTTATAATTGCTTAGAGGAAGGAGTTCGGGTCTTTTCTCATAACTCATCCTCAGCAAAAGACCCTTGTGTCATTTAAACTGGGACATGTGGTCATCCATGGATTTACTGAGGATGCACTCAAATCCCTCATCGAGATCATCAATAAAGATATTAACAGGACTGGACCCAGTACTGAGCCCTGGGGAAGACCACCAGTGACTGGCCTCCAAGTGGATTTAAGTCCATTCGCCACCACTCCCTGGGCCCGGCCATTCAGTTAGTTTTTAACTTAGTCAAGACTAAATAACTAAAGATACAACTTTTGAGAATAAAGTTTCAACACATGCACCAACCCTAATTTATCTAAACTAAAATCTATTTTGCCTCTAATAAAACAAATACAGGAATAAATAACATATTTTATTATTTTACAGTACAATTTTATTTTGTAACATTGTTTTAAAACGTTAACCTCAGTGCAAAGAGTGAGTGATAAGATAGTACACTGACTAATAAGCATGCTTAGGAGTGAGTGATCTTCTGCTTTGATATGCCAGCTATTAGCTAAAGATTCTGATTCAGAATAAAAACCAAAACACTGCTTTCAGCTCAGAATTTAAAAAAATTATCTCGGAGTTAACGTCTGGGGTTATTTTTGGATGTCATCACTTTCCTATTCTTCTAAAGAACATTGCACTTTCTCTTTGCTTTACTAATCTGTATTTAGAATCCAAAAGGAAAATATAAAAAAGTAAATACTTCTATGAATCATCAGAACTAGAAAGACCATACTGAGAGGTTTGATGGAGTCCTGGAGCAGATGCCTACATTGAATGAATCACTGCTTCTTCCTTAACCCCAAATATAATATTGCAGGAGAAAACAGGACTGTAAGGAGATTAAGAAAGAAAGAAAAAGAAAAAAGGAAAAAAGAAAGAAAGGAAAGAAATCAAGCAAAGATTATACCTTGCTTTTAGAATTCTAAGCATTAATAAACACTACTGTTTTCTATTCATTCTCTAAATTTTCTATTCATTGAAGCAATTAGGTTCTCAGTAAATTAGCTAGCCTAGTTAGTTCTTCACTTTACATTTGATCAATTAGCAGGTACCAAGTCTTTCTACATATTTTGGTAGCATTCAGAGCAATCTCGTTGAGTATTATTTTACCCCTATATGTAATGCTACAATAAATTAAAAAAAAAAAAAAAAAAAAAGACGTGCTTATTGTCAGATGTTTTCTAGATGTGCATGATGTCAATCCAACTTCTGCCACTGATGCAGTATGATATATTTCTTCTCTGATTTTGCTGCAAACTACTTCAGCTTCTTGTGCTCTTAACATCATTCTGGGTCCTTTTTCTAAGCTATATAATTACATACAAGGAGTATGGAAAACTCAAAGTAACTTTCTGCTTTGGAATTTAGGGATTGCTTTACTTTGTTTCTCTGTTAACAGCTATCAGTCTTTAATAAAAGTCAAAAACAGTATTTTAGTCACTTCTGAGCACAGTTATCCTGAGATTGCATAGAAAAAAAGGAATGTATAATACAAAACAGACTTTACCCCACACAAATAAAAAAAGAAACACAGCTTGTCTCACTCCTACACTAACATTCCCAGTCCATATACATCTGCAGTTTCATACAGGCATTCTAAAAGTTGTGAATACCATGGACAGTCTTGAGAAAAGGGGGGGAAAAAAAATCCAAATATGGCACTCTTTCCAGAGAGACAATATTCATTTCAGCATTTATGGAGAACCTCTATGAAGAAGTCATAAATCTTCACAGTAGGTATTGATCTCCTGGACGAATCTGTTGCAAATGAAATTCTGATTCCTAGGAAGCCGTAAGACATAATGCAGACTGCTGAATTCTGTGTCTCCCAGCCCAAATGGTTATGTTTAAATAAATGCAGAATAGACTCATACAAAATGTCCCATTTGAATTTCACCAGTTGTTTGACTTGATCTTGTGAAAGCAATGTGACCTATTTGCATGTGCAATTCTAACTCATTGAACTTGATGCTTCTTTTCTTTTCAAAACCCAAAAGCCTTGGTGTTCTTGCACACAGCATTACAACAAATACCTTGATTTCACTTAGATATTCCTATCTGCAGTGCTATTTTATATGGTAGTTGTAAATAAACATAAAATTGACTAAGGAATTTGATTAGGTACAACTTTTAGATTAAGGGAAGTATTTTTCCTACAGATAAATGTCTATTCTCCTAAAAATCACCCGTTTAAGAAAAAAAACCCACTCACTATTGCTTGGAAGCATATTCCAAGCTGAATGTGTTTTCTGTCTTAACTGTTCAGACAGAGGAGTAAAAGACAATCTCAGTGGAACACAAGTAAACATTCTTTTTTTTGTATTTGATAATGGTAATATAACCACAATTCTGTTCATTAAAGAGATAGCATTGTACTACCACAGAATCAGGGCTCTATGTTTTTTAATAGGCATTATAAAAACTTATCTTATTCTGTTAAAAAACTGAAACATTTAGGGAACCTGTTACTGCTAGACCACACCATTTTTTCAGTAAAAAATTAAGCCTTGTATATCCCTGGATACTATTATTGCAAGCAATAAAATGTACTATTGTAAGATCAATGAGGGTTGAGATGACTATGTTCTCATAAGCTAAGGAAGACAATCAGTATGATAATCAGAGCATGTTAATTACTCTCCACTAGCAACAAAAAATGCAAATTATATACAGCAGGAAATTAACAGCAGTTACTGCTCAATATTGCATGACTTTTCCATTAAGTATAATATTAGAGATGTTGTTAAATTATAGAAAATGAGAATAATGAAACTGGAATATTAAAGAAGCTTAGGTTTCCAGTCTGGCTCTGGAGGGAATCATTAGGAAGTGTCCTGAGCATGTGATATTGTCCATACAGTATAGGCCCACTTGTTTAGTATACTGGGGAAATCTCTATGCACTATTTTATTTTCGCTAGGTAAAACAAGATTGGGTATTCCAGCTCAGCTGGAGGCAGTACAATAACATGTTCCAAATAATGGCTCTGCTGTAAAACAGCTAACAAAATTTCATCCTTTTTCTTTTTGAAAAGATTGAAGTTGCTTATGATGGGGCTTTTTTGAGAACAAACAAGCAAGCAAACCAAAAAGAGCTAATAAAGTTCTAAACCTTGGAAATGTTTAAAACCAAAGTCTGAAGTCTCTTATAGACAGAACTGAAACAAGAACAAGAAAAAAAGCCATGGGAGAGGTATATGATTGACTTTTCAAGCATATTCTGAGGACTGTAGACAATCTTATCAAAACAGTACATAGCTTTTACTGTCAGCTTCCAGTGAACAACGGGTAAGAAAATACTGACTTTTTAATGAGTTAGATCTTATGTAAAAAAGAAAAAAAAAGTAAAAACAAACCCAAAATAATACCAAAACATGAGACATAGTGCTACATATTGCAGACATTTTTTATGAAGCATTGAATCAGCTCAGAATTTTCCAGTGAATTCAACATGCCTTTGATTGTGATCACTGACATATTAACTTGGGCTTTATGAGTCTGATACAAAATATTACTGACATTATGTAAGACAAACTGGCATTTTGCAGAGAACTTACAATATGAATTCTAAAACACAGAGCTTGAGAAATACTTAAAAATTTGTTCTTCTATTTGGAAACACCCCCCCACACACAGTTTGAGTTTTCAGTGCACTACACTACGTTTTTTTAAAATAACTTGATTTACTAGTTCCTCAATATTCTCAGGTAGCTATGGACATTCCATTAAGTTATAAGATGTAAAAAATCTAGCACATTGTCAGCCTGAGTTGGTTTTAGGGCTTTACGTATGCTCCAGGTATACTTAATCTGAAAATTTATGGAACTGAAATTTTTTAAAAGCATTTTCTTGTTTTTAGTTTACAACAGCCTGTACCTACTTTGTTGTTAGGGTTTTCCATATTATTATGAATTCTTGGGGGATTTGATAACAGAGATAAAAAGGGGGTATTGTTGTTTGGGTTTTATTTTCATGTGTATTTGTTTGGTTGGATTGGTTTTTCCCCCCTGAAGAAATCAGTTCCAGCTCTCCAGGGAAATGGCCCACTTCAGATGGGCTTCTACATAGACAAAGAACAAATCTTTATGGTAGATGAGCTGACTTGACCAAGAAGAAGTGAAAAACAGGAGTAAAGGAATTTGCCACAAAATCAAGAGATCAAAATTAATTAGGATGCATATTACAGAAGAACTTATTTAATTATTTATTGATCTAAGGTGTTAAGCAAGAATAAATAAACAAAAACTTTTTATAAACATCTGTTCAGCCTAGTCATTGATAAGGATAGTTTTTCAAGTGAAGAAAAGAGGAAGAAAAATGAAATAAAAAGGCCCAAGTGATCAAAGGGTAATCACTCACAACCCTCCCAAAGAGAATCAACACCCAAACAACCCCCAAGAAATGGCTATGGTCCCCAGAAAACTTCCCCTCAATTTTTATTGCTGAACGTGATGTTATATGTCATGAAATATCCCTTTGGTCAACTCAGATCAGCTGTTCTACGTGCCCTCCCATCTTCTTACTGACTCCCAGTCTACTTGCTGGAGAGGTCGTGTAGGAAACAGGGAAAACCTTGGCACTATGCAAATACTGCTCAGAAATAGCCAAAACACTGGTGTGTTATCAACACTGTTTTAGTCACAGATCCAAACCCAGTAGCATATGGTCTGCTAGGAAAAAATTAACTCCATCCCAGCCAGAGCCAGTGCAACAACAAAAGCAGAATTTAATGCATATCGAAAAGAAGAACAGTGTCAAATTATTCATTGGTCTTTTACCAGAGGGAAATGGTAGAGCTTTAAATATCAAAGGCAACAGAACTGCAGAAGTTCTATGAAAGGAAAATTTTGGGTCACTTTAGTCAACTTAATATGTCTGAAAACACCACTGACTTTCTAGAGGAAAAAAGACTACTGATTAGGAAATAGGAAAAATAAACAACTTGGATGTCCAACAGGTGGTTCATTCAACAAATTTTCAGACAACACCAAATGTGTTCATGGAGGGGTTGGCAGTGCTTTTGAGGGCACGGCTGCTATTGACAGAGACCAGGACTTTCAGAAGAAATGGACTGACATAAATCTCAGGAAGTCTAACTAAAGCAAGTGCAAAAAAAATTGCACCTGAGAAGGAATAAACCCATGTAGAGGCTGAGCAGCTGGAAGGCAGCTTTGTACAACAGAACCTGGAGGTCCTGGTGGACACCAGGTTGACCATAAGCCACCAGTGTGCACTAGTACATTCATACTGCATTAGGAGGAGATCTGCAAACAGATCAAAGAAAGTGAAGCTTATCCTCAATTCAACAGTGGTGAGACCACAACTGTGGTGTTGTGTTTTCACAGAAGCTGGCCTACCCCTTACAGAAAGACATGGGCATCCTGGAGGTAGTCCAGCACAGGACACCATGACTGTCACTGGGCTGGTGCATGTGACAGACAAGGGGAAGCTGGAAGAACTGCGTGGAGAGACTGGAGTAGGTGTCAAACCACACGGCCATGCACAACCTGACCAAATCAGTCCTGCTTTGAGTAACCTGAATAATTTTTCTTCCAACCTGAATAATTTTCTGATAATTTGATTCTGTATTGTCTTTCTATGCAATTTTTAATTTTGCAAATTTTTGCAAATAATTTGAAGAATATAGTAAAATCAGATCTGAACATTTTTTGCATACAAGTCACGAGGATTATCCTTGTGTAACTAGGTATAACATAATGAAAATAAATATTAGCTATATTACAGTTATCAGGAAAGCATTTTGGTGGAGTAATCTGAAAGCAAACATGCAAATATATATAAGAACATTGCTATAATCTTGGAAGAGTGATAATTTGGAAACTAGATGTTTCTGATACACAGTTACATGAATTACCTGAGGCACAGTGTGTGCTTTTAGATGGCATAGTTATTTCATACAAACACATGGAAGTAAACAGAAAGCAACCAAAAAATAAGCTAGATTTACAGGATAGAACACCTTTCCTCACATGGACTCTGTGAACTGGCTGTGGGGTGGATTTATTATTTTGAAATACAAAGAAAAATTATATAGCAGTCTCAAAGATTCCTATAACATGTGGACAAAAAAAATTAATGGCATTCCTGGTATAGACCCTGGGGAATAAAGTTGTATCTGTGCTTAATGCAAGCAGTTACATGGATCAGAGCCTTAATTGCCAGTCTGCACTTTAAACGTTAATGTCTAGAATCCACAGAATGCTCTACTTTGAAAACAAACAAAAGTATTGCTCTGAAACAGCTCATCTCCTTGAAATCATTAACCAGCACGTCATTCTTTTCCTCTTTCTTTTCTCCTGTTGGTGTTATTTAACATCTAAAACTGTCATGGCAGCAGTATTTGAATCTTGCTTGGCATTCCATACCTAAAATTATTCAACCACAAAATTATTGGCACAATTCAGAACATTTGCACCTGAATACAAGCTGCTGCTGACTAAACAATAGAAATATGGTTGTCTGTTTTGTAACATCACTGCATTCCAGGTAGGCAATTCTTCCTTAGAAAACATTGTTACCATAAACTAAAAAAAGATTATTTTCGACTATACATACATTTCAAGTACTAGTGCCATCAGTTCTTTGGTATTGTATCCACCAATAATTTACCTATTCATATTGAAACCATATAAACTGAGCTTCAGAGATAGGTTATACATCCACATTAATCACAGTTTGCTGGTAGTTGTTTTACAAGGTACAGATGCAGCACATGGATTTTGGCAAATCTAACATGCCCCATACAAAGCACTTTTCTTTAAATAAGTGCACCTATTTAATTTGAGTACACTTGAAATATATGAATATGTACGATATTCAGCCGCCTTAAGCATACATTTATTTTGTAATTTAAAATTCTGTTTAGCAAGATAAAACCAAATACCAATAACATCATATACATCAATACATCCACCTTACTGAAAACATGTCTGCTGTTGATTTCCCAGTTAAAAACTAGGAATACAGTAGAATGAAAATTGTTTAAAAACAAAAACACCTATGGAACCATTTTTTCACTTTGCAGGGGAAAAAGCCCATGCTACTAAGAGAGAGGGCAGAGAAATAGAAGCATTTTGAAATTACGTATAACAAAATAGGACTGAAATACCACTCTTTTGTTGTAAATATACAATTTCTTTATACTTTTCAAACACATGCAACTGAAAAAGAGAAGCATAAAAGAGAGAGGATAAGAACATGTTTTAGTCTAACAATGAGTGCAAACAAAATATTTAAAGAAGACTATGCTTTTTTTTTTTTTAAAGTAAGTGAGAAATGATCTTTGAATAGATTGTTTTTCTTCAATTCTACTGAATACTAATGTTTGGTCTTCAGCAGAATTCTCTAAAAGTTCAGATCAAACGTAAACTTCTATTTGATATTTATTTGAAAAGTCTATTTACCTCATGTTCTCTACTGTCATCAGTTTTCTTTTCACAAATGCATACTTAACTATAGCCAGGATTTCCAACTATCACAAAACATTACAATGACAGAAATCCAGGTGACAGTGAAGAAAGGGGGAATTGCTTTGTATGTGCCTATGCAGCAATCACCATATAAGATTATAAAAAATATCCTACTAACTATTTAAAAAAGCAAATATAATGATATTACAGTTGTCAATAACAGAGTACTCTTCATTCTTCAACAAAAGTACGCTATCGTTAATGACAGTTTGGGGACCTTGCTATATATATAAAGATAGTGATTTTCATATTGAACTAATAATTTTTCCTGATCAATCCATGATTCCAGTGATTCATTTTGAACTGCCTGTCTATCATCTGTTTGGTGGTTTGTTGTCTCTCTGTCTAAAAGAAGGACTTATACATGAATCAACTTGTATTTATTCTTGTACATTTGCTCTTATTAATACTGAGAAAAAACGTATTCAGTATTCCTCCCATTTCAAACAAGAAAATACTATTAACATGCTTTTTACTACTTTTAGTCACGACTTAAATGGGTTTGTGTCACTTTTCTTCATATTTAATTAATTTTATTTAATTTCCCAGAGTCAACAACAAAGATGTGTGTGCATCTGTCACATGAGAAGCTGAGACAGCAGGGATTTCTCAGACTAGAAAAGAAAAGGCTCAAGTGGGATCTTGTTGATGTGTATGAACACCTGCTTGGGAGCAAATGAAGATGAGGGAACTAGCTTCTTCTCATTTATAACCACTGACAGAACAAGAGGCAGTGGGCAAAAATTAAAACACAAATTCCATCTGAACATGTGAAAACAGTTTTTTTGGGGGGTTTTGGTGTTGCTTGTTTTGTTTTTAAATCATGCTGCTAGAGTGTTTAAACACTGAAACTGGTTGTCCAAACAGGTTGTGGGGGTCTCCATCTGTGGAGCTATTAAAAATTCCAACCGGATATTCTGCTGCAGATGATCCTGCCTGAGCTGGTGGTTATACAAAATGACCTCAAGAGGTCTTTCCCATCCTAAATGATTCTGTGAAGTCAAAATAAGAAATGTGGGCACATTCTTTCTTTTGTGAGAAGTACTGCTTTTCTTTGGAACAAAATTTGTACGTGAATACAAAGAGAAGCCACAGAAATCTAGTAAAACCAACATCTCAGTGCTTGGTGTAAGCTGTGTAACATTTTTCTTACAGCTAAATATTCCCCAATGACTCTAAGTAGAATCTCTAAAAAGAAAGCCAAAAAACTGCTTCTAAGAGAAATACGAAATCATCAAGAATTATTGAGATAATTTAAATTCGCTTTTAACAATGTCAGTAAATTATTACTCAAGTCTTAACGTCAACAGGCCAAAAGTAGGGACAAAGAGACATGGTCTGACCATACCAAAATATTGTCTTCATTTCACTTCAGGTACCAATGCACAAAAAAACCCAGAATCAACTCAGGATGTACTCATGTAGATATTCATATAAACCTATCCCAGCATCTTACTTCTATTTTGCACATAGACCTTGGCCTCTTAGTTTCAAAAAAAGAACTGAGAATGAATTGTGAAATAGGAGATTGAAGATTGCTCATGGGATGATGAAATGTATGAAATATAACTGCAAATGATATTGCTTAAAAGCACTTTCTTCTGTGTGACTAGGTATGACATGCTATGCTCCAAACCTTATTATGTGCAATAATTAAGTACATGGGAGGGGAATGATGATGGGTGGAACCTCCCCCCCGGCCTTGGTTATGCTTAGGTTTATCGCTGTAAATTTTCTCATTGTTTTGCATCCTTCACCTGGTCTGCCAGCTGAAGTCCCTCCAGCCCTAGGCACACAAAGGGCTATGTTTTTTCAGGCAGTGATGGAGGCGGGGGGGTATCACCCCTTCCTCAGCAGGGTCACCCCAGAGCTGAAGCTGGAGCAGCGTGGGCAATAGTCGCTGGCCCCAGCACAGGGATTTAAACCAGCAACACCCAGATCAGGCCTAGGGTAAGGGTGAGCTCCTGCACTGCCAGTTTAACACACAATTGGGCCGTCTCCTCCTAAGAGCAGCCAGCATATTTACTAGGCTACAGAAAAAAGATATGGGAATTTAATCATGTTAAATGCATACGTGTGTCTACATACTGCTAATCCTTGTTTTTCTCTCAACTAGATAATAATTCACAGCCATGTTCGTATAGAAAATAAACAATGCAATTAGCTGTAAATAAACCTTTGTTTCTCTCTTCCTTCACACTTAATTACAAACTTCTACTTGATAATTCAAAGCCAAAATTTATGTCCTTTCCCAATATCTGATTAGAGAGCAAAATATCCTTTACCTTTGCTTTCCTTGCATGCAGTCTAATAGGTCTTTACTTTCCAAAGATTACACCACTTTAATTAAAGTGTTTTGTGCAAAATAAATCAGCATTACAAACAGGTTTAGTTTTCCCTGACTGAATAAACCAAATCTGGCCACAAAACTGGAATAATAGAATTAAGTCACTTGCTTGGAATGTTTTTGATAACAATGACATGAGTTAAAAAGACATTGTAAACGTCTGTTGATGCAATATAAAAATTATTCTAATACAACCTGTTATTGCTTCAAATAGCAATTTATTGCAGAGTTTATTGTTGATTTGGTTTGCATATAAAAGTTAAGAAAGTATGTTTGATTAATCTAAGACCTAGTGAAAGCATGTAGAAACTTGTACAAACGACTAAAAGACGTAAAAGAAAAAGATTTAAAAGCAGAGTTTTCAAATCAGTACACTGCAAAGTTGAAAAAAAATGTGCTGAAGAGTTGATATACTTGGGAATGTCATAAGAAAAAAATATAGAAGAAGAAATGGAATAGTAGCATGACATGGTATAAAAGCTAGAGCTGTTTAAAGACTTGGGAATGGTTTAAAGCTTAACTGAAAAATATATTTTCTGTCATCATCAAAATTTTGACAGGTAGGAAATTCTCATTTAGACAGAACTTCCCTTTCTACTTGGGAGGACTAAAAGGTATCTGCAGAAAGATCAGCTATAGGCCATTTAAACAAAATAATGTTTAGAACATCTTTATAGCAAAACTGGACAAGCTTAGATTGAGAAAACAAATGTTTTCATTTATATTTATTTTTGCCTTCACCCATCTCCAGAGATGTTTCATATGTATATTTGTAATTTCTAGTTTCTGCATATTGGACGATTAGACATAAACCTGTATGTCCAAATGGGATGTATCCAAGCTTACCAGATGAGCTGGCTGATGTAGCTGAGGGGCCAACCTTATAATTTTCAAAGGATAATGGAAATTTATAAAGTTTTCTGATGACGGGAAAAAGGCAAACATCACATCCTTCTTCTGGAAGAAGGATTCAGGTAAAGGTCTCACGTCATTTGTTATGGGGCAAATCCTATCAGAAGCTATTTCTAAGCACATGATAGACAATAAAGTAACTGGAAGCAACTAGCATGCATGTACCAAGCAGAACTCATATCTGGCCAACCTAACTGCTTTCTGTGACAAAGTGATTATTGCTGAATGAAGTGGATGCTGCACACTTTGACATTAGGAAGATCTTTAACACAGTCCAAAATGGTTTACTTAGAACTGAAATTTTGAGATATGGGGTGGGCATGTAGACAGAAGGGTCCATAGAAAAATGACTGGGCTGCTGGAATCAAAGACTGGTGGCTAGTGATGGAAAGTGCAGATACTGGACAGCTGCTAGAGGTGTCTTTCATAAATCAGTACTGGAACAAATGCATCTTAATGTCTTTATAACAACCTAGATGGTGGGACTGCATGTGCTCTCAGCAAATTTGCAAACAACCCTAAAGAGTGAAGAGCACTCAGAGGGCACAACTGTTATCGAGAGGGACCTGGATAGGTGGGAGAAGTGGGCTAACAGATGATGCCTTAGGAATCTTAAGATTTTGTAGCATATAGATTTTTAATATAGCTGTATAATTTCTAACACTTTAGAACAGCAGTTTACTAAAACTCCTTTCTAATGCTTCATATCAAATTCCCAAAATTCTTCCAGTTTTGTTTAACGTTCTCTTCAAGAAAAAGACCTGGAGGGTACATTTTGCTTGGGACATGTACCTAGAAAGATATCCTTGTAGACAAAGCAACCTAGAAGGCCTGGAGACCTTGGAGAAGCTCCAAAGAAGGGATGTGACTTGAGAGAGATGATGGTGATGCAGAAAGGGGTCTTGAGATCTCTGATTCAGTTCTGGGAAAGTGTGTCAAGGGGCAGACCTGAGGGAAGTTCTGGGGGGTGGGCAAATTTTGGTTTGGATTTATCCATTAGATATGATAATTAATTAGAGCTATAAAATTGTAGAAACCCAATGCTGTATTGTACACTATTACACACTTCTGTGTATAGATTGCCTTAAAATGCTTTAATTAAATACTGGTCTCCACAATATTAATATTGTCCAGAAATTTTTTTTTCTTCCATTTTAAGCATAACAGGAACCTCAGGAAGTTCAATAAAAGTGAATGCAAAAGTCTGCACCTGTAGAGGAATAAACCCAAGTACTAGTGCATGGTGGGGGTTGAACAAGCAACTTTGCTAAAGCTGTTAGTCTTTGAGCAGATGATGAGCTTGGCAGTGTGTCCTTGCAACAAAGGCCAATTGCCTTTTGGGCTGCACGAACAGGACTCCAGTCAGCAGACTGAGAGAAGTGATCCTTGTCCTCAATTCAACAGTGGTGAGACCATGACAGCAGTGTTATGTTTTCACAGAACCCGGGCTACTCCTCACAAAAAGACAGGGACATCCTGATGGTAATCCAGCACAGAGCACCATGACTGTCATGGGGCTGGTGCACATGACAGGCAAGGGGAATCTGAGCAAACTGGGTTGATTGAGCATGGAGAAAAGAAGGCCCAGGGAGACCTTTTTTACTGGTTGCAGCAACCTGACCTGAGGATACAAAGTACCTGGAGCAACCTTATGGGCGTGCCCAGCAATATAGTGAGAGGCAAAGGACAGTAGTCAGAAGATGGGAAATTCTGATTGCATATGGTGTTTTGCTTTTACTGTGTGGATGCCCAAATCTCTTGTTGCCCAGAGAGGAATGGAGAGAGTGTTGAACCCTAGGGGTGTTTAAGCCTTGCGGTCACAGCCTGACCTAATTAGTCCTGCTTTGAGCAGGATGTTCGACTGAATTCCAAGAGGTCCCTTCTGGCCTGAATATTTTTCAATTATGTGATTCCACTATATTCTTTTATTTCTTGTTGAAAATGATAGTTGTTTCATTATTTTGACTGAAATATTCTCAGTGGCAAAGAAATTCAAGTCTATTTCCCCAACTAGCCTATCTGGACTTCATTAATTTTAACAGCTCTAGACAGTAATAACAGATTCTCTTTAGACACTAAGTAAGTCTAACTTTAGACAAAAATTCACTACTATAAAGTATGGGTTAGAAAACACATACTTAACAATGGTTGCTGAATTTTCATTTAAGGTTAACCAAATGTAATGAGTAAGCAGCACTGAAGCAAAATCCAGAACTTTACCATCTTAGTGACAATGATATCTTACTAGGCTGCAGAACCAAACTTTTGTGGATTTTTTTTCTTGCCTCATAATTATTTCTTTCATTTTCTAATGCAAATCTAGGAGGAGGGCTGGAGAGGGAAGAAATAAAAAATAAAGGAACTTTTTAAGTCTGGTAACTAAGGAATTTTCCAGCTAACTGGGCAATATGAGTATCAACTCTTGTAGATAGAAGACCTTGATTTCCCATGGTCTAGAGAAACAATATGCAAAATACTTATTCTCTCTGTATTTTTTGTGGGTTTTTTTTTGTTTGGTTTGGTTTGTTTGGTTTTTTTTTTGGTTTTTTTTTGTGTTTTTTTTTTTTTTTTTTTTTTTTTTTTTTTTTTTTTTTGCTGTCCATACAAGAGCCTACAATCAAAATAATAAAACCAAAACATACAGGAAGACAAAACAAAAAAATTATTTAAAATCTCTGTATCAATTGTTTTTCTAAGTTTGGAGAATGTGTGAATAAAATGACTTACAAATGTGAGACAGATGGACTGAATGCTCTGTCATTTTAGTAAAATCCTTCCTCTTAATAATTCATGTATCTTGATTTCGCTGCCAGTATTTAAAGCTGAAATAGAGGCTGGTAAACATTAAAGCTTGAGTTTTCAAAGCATGGGATGTATATATTTAATGAGGCTCACACCAAATGATACAGGATATTTTATAATCAGAATGAAAAGAAGTTAAAAACAAAAATATCTTACTCCTCTGTGAATTAATATCCTGTTTTTACTCATCAATAATTCATCTAGTTCTTGTGGCTACTACGCAGTATGAGCTCTGTGTCCTAGATCTGAACAAAGTAGAATTTCTGCCCCAATTTTGACAAAGAATTATATAATTTCTAGATCAAAAGATCTCTAGGCACATATAAAAACTATAGCTGGAAGGACTTCCATTTAATTATTTTAATTTTTTTTTTTTTTTGCTTTACAATTCTCTGCTGTCTGGAGGTGTGTTGAATTCTAAAACTTTGGCTTTAACTGTAGCACTGTGAGGAAGTGTTGTAATAATACCTGTAGAAATACATATAAGTCAGATGAAATATACCATTATTTCAGGCAGTTTGCATTCTGATTGCATTCCTTCCGTTCCTGGAATTAGATGGCTGAGAGTGTCAGCTGCTTTGACCTCAGGGGATGAGAATCAAAACTAAGGCCCCTGCATGACTTTGCAACTCATAGCAAAAGAAGTGAGCAAAATTATACACAGTGTCATCTGAACACTGATAGCACATCAGCATGTAACTTTCAAGCAGCAAAGTAGTAATCTGTTGGTTGACAGGGTAACACAGGTGCAGGAGTTACTGTAGAATGTAATTGCAGCTAGGTGAGTTAACAGGCCATATGCTCCCAGAAATTAGGGAGTAAACCTGAAAGGAAGTCTAATGTTTATTCTCCTTCTCAGTAAGTTAACAGCTTTGAGATATAATGTATATGGTTGGACAGAGTTTATCTTTTAAACTGAACTATTTGTCAGAAAATTTAATCTAGATTCATTCCACTTAGCTTCTGGTACCTTCCTGAGGATTCTAACCTAGGCACAAAAATGGCATAAACTATTTCTGTACTTAACAGAACAACACCTCAAGAGAGAAATTCAAATGAGATAAGATCTGAATCATCCTGTGGAGAGCCCACTTCTCCAATAAGTACAGAGGGAGCTTTGAGTAGCTATATTCCTAACACAAATATCCCAGTTTGAAAACTAAAGTGAGATTGAATAAATCCAAATTTTGTGCAGTTTTAAGCAATTGCTGCCTTAAAACCCTACAGATCCATGGCAAGTTAATTAGGAAGGTAGTAATAGGATTGCATAAAAGCATAAGCACTGTGTTGCCTGTTTAGTCCTGTCTTTCTGCTGCAACTCAGGAAAATAAGAGTTTCATCTTTCCCTTTGCAAAACCCCTAAAAGTATAAATCTATCCACAACTCAGCTTTTGGAAAAGAAAAAAAATTGACAATGTGGTCTAACAAGTAATAAAGGAATGTTTCCCTGAGAGGCAACCAGACTAAAAATCTCTCTCACGAGGACATGAACTGTGGTAAAGCAATTTTTTAAGCACCTCTACAGACTAGAAGATGCGGATATCAAAGAACAAAAGATCTCACATTGACTGGCTGGTTGTATTGATTGATTTATCTGTTCACAGCAGTGCTAAGGCTGCTCTAAACATCAGAGGTACCTAACTCCTTACCTGTCTGAAAGTAAGCCGCTGGAGAGTGATTGAACTAATTCTGAAGTAATCTCCTGGCCCAACCTTCCCTCAGTGAACCACAGTTTTTTCCAGGCATATTTTGCTGGGCACAAAGAGACTCTGAGAACAAGATGTACATTCCCTTAAGCACCCACAAAGTGTTTACTGTCTGATAGATACAGCTGAGAACTAGGACTTGCAAGATACTGGGCTGAGCATTAATATTCTCCCTATTCTAGCCTAGTGCTCACTTGGGTCTTATCAGTCATCCAAGAAAGAGTTGGCTTCCATTGCTTTTTGGAATATCATAACCCTTAATATAGCCAAGTTGAGACCTCCCATCTCCCTGCTCTTTTTTTACTTAGTTTTTTATGCATTGTGTTAGTGTTTCTTTTCCAGATCCCTGGGTTGCTATTACCATCTCAACACTTCTGTTTCTGTGTTTTCAGTCTACTTATATTGCCTGGCTTTGCCTTCTGTAGTCTGTCAGCCGCAATGTTTGTGATAAAACTGGGTGAATTTTGTACAGCCGTTCTACAAAGAGCTGGGCTTTGAGTTACACGTGGTTCAAGCCCTGGCCACTGGTCACCTGAAGGCTTGATTCAGAAACCTAAATTTAGGCCTATAACTACCATTAAAAATAACCTAGGATATAGTTATCATTACAGAGCAATATCGGTCTCTGCTAGATTTGTTCTGAAAAGGTGCTGTTCTCCTGTCTGGCAAATCTGTTTTTATATGGGTTTGCTACCTTTCCTAACTTTGATGGGGAGTAATGAAAAGCCCTCTCGCTTCGCTGCTCTGAAAGTGTTGTTGCCCCAATCTCTTTGAAAGCAACTAATTCTACTCATCCAGAAAGTCCTTTGGTACAAGACATTTTAGGCTGAGGAATGCCTAAGCTGCCGATTCAGATATCCTGTGGTGGTTTTGGCTGGGGTAGAGTTAATTTTCTTCAGAGTTGCTAGTATGCGGCCGTGTTTTGGATTTGTGCTAAACACAGTTGTGATAATAAAGAGATGTTTTTGTTATGCTGAGCAGTGCTTACACAGAACCTTTTCTGTTTAGAGGCCTTACACAGGCCTTTTCTGATTTTCATACTGTCCTAGCAACAAAGAAGTTGGGGGTATATGGGAGGCTGGGAGGAGACACAGCCAGGGAAGCTGACCCCAACTGACCAAAGGAACATTCCATCCTACATGACATCATGCTCAGCATATGAAGTGCGAGAAAGAAGGAGGAAGAGGTGGACATTTGGAGTGAAGGCATATGTCTTCCCATATAACTGTTCCCATGTGATGGGGCCCTGCTTTCCTGGAGATGGCTGAACCTGCCTGCCCATGGGAAGCAGTGAATTCCTTGTTTTGCTTTGCTTACGAGCATGGCTTTTGTTTTCCCTATTAAACTCCTTTCACCTTGACTTATGAGTTTTCTGCTTTTTACCTTTCAATTCCAACTGTCTCCCTGATCCTGCTGGTGGAGGAGTGAGCAAGCTGCCGCATGGTACTTGCTTGTTCGCTGGCATTAAACATAATGTATCCTCAAGTGCACTGTAACATAAGGATTCATACATGCACATCCTTCCTCAGTTGCCAAACTCTCTTCGTATTATTAACTGTAAAACAGAAAGCACTTCTTTTTTTTTGTAGGGAAAATGGCCATGATGAGTCCTTCTGTTTCTTGATATGGAAATCAAGTAAATGGAGGTTTTTAACAGATCAAATTTGAACTCACATGTCCTAATCACAGATATTATGTGAGACACCACCTGGAGTACTGTGTCCAGGTAGGGAATCCTCAGCATAGGAAAGACATGAACCTGTTAGAGTGGCTCCAGAGGAGAGCCAAGAAGATGATATGAGGGCTGGAGCACCTCCCCTACAAAGACGGGCTGAGACAGCTGGGGTTGTTCAGTCTGGAGAAGAGAAGGCTGTAGGGAGACTTTACTGAAGCCTTCCAGTACTTAAAGGGGGCTCAAAAAAAGAGAGTGAGTGACTTGTTACATAGACAGTGATAGAACAAAGGGGAATCACTTTAGACTGAAAGAGTAAAGATTTAGATTAGATGTTAGGAAGACATTCTTTACTCAGAGAGCAGTGAGACACTAGAACAATTTGCTGAGAGAAGTTGTGGATGCCCTATTCCTGGAAGTGTTCAAGGGCAAGTTGGATGGGGCCCTGAGCAACATGCTCTAGTGAAAGGTGTCCCTGCCCAAGGCAGGGGGTGGGAAGGGTTAGAATAGATGATCACTAAGGTCCTTTCTTACCCAAACAGTTCTATAATTCTATGATTATGCAACTTCTTGATTAAGCAAGTCAAGGACAGTCTTTTTTCTGTTACATATCTGAGTGTGGAACTACACTTATTGAAGAAGTATCTTTTTGTATTTACTATGTATAAACTTATACCAATTACATTACATGTCATGTTGCATGCCTACATTTTATCAATAGGAAATTTTTCCTTTTAAAAGTTAATTTATTTCTTAGACTGGACAAAATTTTAAATCACAACATTTTGTTTCCATAGGGATTAATTACAAAAACAACCACACTAGCAGTCCTCTGCCTTCTGCAGTGCAATCACTCTCCAAGACATTTGGTACTTAATGTAGAAATGAGTAGGCTGAATCATGTTTAAACCATTTGGGTGTTCTGAGGTGGACATAACAAGATCAATTGAGCTATGATCCTTACGCTTCTCTAGAATAACAAACAGAACTTCCTTGGTGAAGAGATTAAGGATTTTCCCAAATAAGGAAATTGTAACTGAGCTGCTCTGGTGTGTGGGATTCATAGGTACAAAAGTACATGGAATTCCACCCTGAAAGGAATAATTTTCAAGTGGCACATAATTTTGCCCTTGAAAAAATCATGAAGTCTCCTGATAACCCACTTAATCATCAGTCATTTAGGTGGCTTGTCCGGCCTCCATAATGAATGCAAGCAGCATTGTAGCATTGTCAGTATCTTAATCAGGTTGTTATAATTTTCTACACATGTTATAATACAGCCTATTGTCTTCGTAATTATGAAGCTTATCAGCAAAATCATTATTGGCAGGAAATTTTAGTAAGATCTGTGGCAGGTTTTATCTAACATCTGAGGAGAATTTATCTCCTATTGTTTTTGCATTTTAAAATATAATTAAGAGAACAGAATTACAGAGATGCCATGAGGTGAACAGGCTCAGGGGAAACACACAGCTGCAGAGAGCTATATACTGCAGATGCATACCCAAAATGTTTATAAAATTATTGTGAAAATGAAAGAAAGAAATACTTGATAAAATATTGGAAATTAGGAAAACAGACATAAAGTTGAAATGGTCTGAAGACAGCAAGATAAAGACTTTCTATGTGATGGAAATTATATTCAAGAAAACGGGAAAGGAGAGGGATTGCACACAACTAAGCATGAAGGCTGTGTAAAAGGACAGTCCAAAGCGAGTGAAAGTGCCATTGACCTAGGAAACAAGGTGGTTAATGCTCTGAGAAGGTAGAAAATAATTGAAATTCTTCACTGGGGTTTTTTTTTTGTTTGGTTTGGTTTGGTTTGGTTTGTCTCTTTTGTTTGTTTGTTTTTGTGTTTTGTTTTTTTTTTGCTTGTTTTTTTTTTTTATTATTTTTTATTTATTTATTTACATAGTTGGTGGTGACTAAGGGAAAGAGGCACTGTATGCTTAAAACCCCTGGCTTTCTAGCTGGATTTTACACAATTCTTGACAAGATGGAATGAGAATAAACCAGTGACAGCAAAGCAGATTTTTATTTTGTCTACAAATCTCTAAGCAGACAAGACGTATTGAAAGGAAATAAAAAAAAGCCAGAAACAAAACAAATTAAGGAAGGAATAAAAAAAATCAACAAATTTGACTCAACTAATGTAACAGGGCTCAGTTCTATTAGATCTCAAACAAGTAATTGTTAAGTGCTCATTGTATTGCATGCATAAGCATGTTATAAATAAATGCAATAATATACTGCTTCTGTAGCCTTCTTTTTTCTGTTACAGAGGAAATTAATATGAAAATATGTCAGCAAAAATAAATCTCTGTAGAATAGACAGTCAAAAAGCAAGAAAAAAGTTTCTTACTGCTAAGAAATGCTTAGTTGTCCATTCCATCCTCCCAAAGACTGTCTTTAGCAACACATCATGTATGCTGCATTTTGTGCCTGGATGCCAAAAAGCATGAGCAACAACAACAAAAAAAAATCATCATGACAAGGGTGAAGACAAATGTTAGCCTACACAACAGATTTTCTGAGAATGTGGTTTTGTAATACAAGATAGAGAGAACTGGAAGTACTGTTCAAATCTGCATGCATGTTTTGAGATTTTCTGCTCTTATGTATATATACCGACCCTGTTTGCCAGTGATAAGGAAATCCTGTCTTCTATAGAATAAAAAAAAAACCAACATAATCATGGTCTATTCTTACTTTAATCATATTTTCCTTGGATTTGTACATTTATTTTTTAACCTTATATATGCCAAAGCATTTTCTTTTCCCTTTAGTTATAAATGTGATGTGGTTGGACATCAGGGTGGTGATGTTAATTCCTAGGTGGCCGAGGAACTCCCCAGCCAGCCATCTGCATACGTGAGATAACTGATTGGAGACAAAGAACTTCCTTTTAAACAGTTGACTGGCCACCTGCACCATAGGGCAGCTACCTGATTTTACAGAAGTTCTCCAGGTTGGAATTTTGGACAGTTCTAGCAGTTCCCCCAGGCAGGTCCTGATATGCATTGTCCAAATCTTAGAATCACAGAATCATAGAATATGCTGAGTTGGAAGGAACCCACCAGGATAATCACGTCCACCTCCTGGCCCTGCATAGGACACCCTTCTTGAACTCAGACAGGCTTGGTGCTGTGACCACTCCCCTGGGAGGCCTGTTCCAGTGTCCAACCACCCTCTGGTTGAAAAACTTTATCCTGTTTTTCAACCTAAACCTCCCCCAACTCAGCTTCATGCCATTTCCTTGAGTCCTGTCACTGGTCATGAGAGTGCAGTACATGCCCTTTTGCTTCCCCTCACAAATAAGATGTAGACTGCGATGATATCTGGTCTCTCCTCAGTCTCCTCTTCTCCAGGCTGAACAGACTGAGTACCTCAGCCACTCCTCATAAGGTTTCCTCTCCTGACCCTTTACCATGCTCATGGCCCTCTTTTGGACAATGTCTAATAGCTTAATGTCTTTTTTATATTGTGGTGCCCAAAACTACACACAATATTCAAGGTGAGCCTGTAAAAGTGCAGATCAGAGAGGAACAATCACTTCCCTCGATCAGCTGCAATGCTCTACAGTTGGCCCTCCTGGCTGCCAGGACACTGCTGACTTATATTCTACTTGGCATTGACCAGGACCCCATGTCCCTTCCTGCAGCACATCTCTCCAGCCTCTCATTCCTCAGCCTATACAAACAACACGGGTTGCTCTGCCTCAGGTGCAGGATCCAGCACTTGCCCTTGCTGAGCTTCATACTGGTGGTGCTGGTGGTGATTGATGATAATTGGTGATTTCCCATCTCTAATTTCTCAAAGTCTCTCTGTCCATGAGGGAGTCAACAGCTCCTCCTAATTGAGTGTTGTTGGCAAACTTACTATTCCTTCAAGTCCCAAGCCCAAGTAATTTATGAAGATGTTGAAGAGAACTGGGCCAAGAAGGGAGCCCTGTGGAACCCCCCAGTGACTGGATGCCAGTCTGATGTAACTCCATTGACTATAACTATTTGTGCCTGACCTGTGAGCCAGTTGCTCACCCATTGTGTAACACAGTTAATCAGATGTACAATGGACATTTTATCCAGAAGTATTCTATGAGAGACAGTGTCAAAAGCTTTGCTGAAGTCCAAAAACATTACATCTGCTGGCTTTCCTAGAGCAATTCAGTGGGTTACCCTGTTGTACAAGGAAATCAGGCTCAACAAGCAGGAGTTCCCCCTCATGAAGTTGTGCTGGCTGTGACTGATGACTGCGTTGTCCTCCAGGTGTTTGTCAGTACTTCACAGAATAATCTTTTCCATGATTTTACTGGGCACTGAAGTGAGACAGACAGGTCTGTAGTTTATGGGGTCCTCCTTCTTTCCCTTCTTGAAGACTGGGACAACATTAGACAGCTTCCAGTCAGCTGAGACCTCTTCCAGATTCCCAAGACCACTCAAAAATCATGTAGTCCTTAAATTTGTTGATTAATATACCATTTGAAGTATCCCAAAGACACCCAGGCAGTTCCAGTTGCAGAACTGATCAAACTGTACATAGAAGAATCGTTTGTAAAAAACCAGTAAAGATCTGCTCATGTAAATTCACGCAGGACAGACATTTGGTATATAGTTGAGATATTTGAGAAATGTTTTGTATGTAGTTAAGGCAGTACTGATAGCAGTGGGTTATTCATATGCTGGAGTGGTCACATAGGACCATGAAGCAGCTTGAATTTTATCCAATCCAGCTAAAGATGCCACTGCAATGGTTATTGCAGTGGAGATCCTCATTGCCATCAAACAGCAACTGATCATGCTGTTCAAGAGGTTTGATTTCCCATATGAGTGTTATCCTTTGCCAAGATCCCGATAAATTAGTTTTGCCTTTTAACAAACACTTTGTCCATGAGACTTTGAGTCACATACACATAATTACTACAGTAGGATTAATGTGTCTGGAAAAGTGCAAACAATTTTATTTATGTCTCAGGTCAAGAGTGCACTTGGAGCTTAGCTGGAGGGGAATTACAAATTCGAGGGACAAAACCCAGCCTCAAAGAAAAAATGAAGTAGTCAAATGCTTTCTTTTTTGAAACAGGACAGCAATGTAAAGCTAAAATATGAAAAGGCAAATTAAATGATTTATCAGGGAGTCACTAAAAATCTCCAGCTATGCATAATTTCCAATTAATTGACCATCACTTTATGAAAGATGACAAAGCATACAAGAACTGAAAATAGGAAGATCCTAAAGTGGATCTTAAAATATGTAGGTTTAGCTCAAATACTCCAGTTCTGTGGATCATGGAAAGCCAGGAAAATGTCAAGGAGATTCTTCTTAACAGAGAATATTTGGTACACTTGAAGAGGTACCTTACCGAGACATGATGACAGTCCTAGGATGCCTGATAAAAAATCTGTCTTTAAACTTTAATAAAACGATTGTTTAAGAAAGTGCTTTATTTATTAGGCATATAAGTTCAATTTCAGTAGATTTTCATTTCTGATTTTCAAAATTAACACCTTTTCAGCCTCTACATTGCCATTTCTAATTGATGGGGGTGTGGGAGCATGGGGGAGGGGGCTGTGGTGACCACTGGGGTGGGGGATACACCTTGAATTACTGTGATAATACCAAGTCATAGACCTGAAGCAAAAGCAGGAAAGTGCTGTTAGATTCAGTAACACAAATGTATCCAGTAAGAACTGACCTTCCCATTTTTAAATAAACATTTCAATTTTAAGATAGTAAAGTTTTATTTTTTTTTCAAACTGAATTTCTCATTGAGTTAAAGAGTTCAGATCAGCATAATTACTTTCATTGACTAAATTCATAATCTTTCCAAATAATACTACCCAGGTACTTAAGCACTAAATAAAGCTAACTAGTTGTTATCCTTACAAAATTGGTTTAAATTATTTTACACTTCTTTTCATGCTTTATTGACTGAAACCTATGTCAGCTGTCTCATAAGTTTCTGAGAATCAACTTCTACTTGACAAATTTGTAATTTGTATTAGAGTATGCTCTATAACTGAAATATCTCATACAGTTTTCTGTTTTTTCTCTTAATTCTTCTCTTTCAGACATTTTATGTAGTTTATCGTATTTAATCTCACCTAAATTTGAATCACTTTGTGAAATCAACAGCTTTTTGAAAATCTGCCTATTGATGTGATATATCTCAATATTGGAGGTATATTACATGTGGGTTAATAACAGATGAACAAATAAAATTATCTTTGTCTTAAAAAAAAAGAAAGAAATGCTTTTAACACATTTCAAATTAAAAACTGCACATTTACCACTTTTGACAATGAAGGAATCAAGAAACTGTTGAGGTATACCTGATATTTCATTTTTCGTCAGTATATTTCTCTTTTCTAGGTCAGTCAGTATCACAACGCTGTCCGAATGCTGTGCTAAATCTTTCTGAAAATAATTTTTTCAAAAGTAAATATTTTTCCTCTATATTCATTGAGAAGGTTAAAATTAAAATCTTGACTAATATTTCCTAGTAATCCTACCTTTTCAGAAATAATGTATTTTTGAAAAATGGAATTTCTGTTGTTTCAGAAGAGACAAAGAGTTAAAGGTGAATATTTAACCTTTTTTCATAATACCACAAAGCCCTTTGAAACTGCTGTAGGTGAGAAAGTAGTCCTGGCCAGATCTGGTCATCTGGGATACTTCAGGCACGCCTTCACCTGATCAGCACGTCCTCTCTTACAGTGGTGTTTAAACAGAAAAAAATCTGATTGTGTATTGAAATAACCTTGAAACTCCAAACCGGTGATACATAGTCATGTAGTCTATTTTTAAATGTTCACTACATCCCACACTTCTGAATTAGCATAAAGAGTGTCATTCAGAGTTTCTTTGTACTCAATTACAAAAGCATCTAATAAAGCCAAAGCTTCCAGATATATGTGACATGGATGTAACCTCTGTGGAAAAATCAACACTGAAATCAAAAGATATCCAAGAGTTAAAGTCAGCCCATTACTTATCTGTGAACTATCCATTGCTGCTGACTGAATTCAAACGGCTCAGCACATTGTATCTCATTATTTGCCTCTTTTTAGTGAAATAGAAACTCAGTTTTAGTTAACGGGACCCACTGTCAACTGTACAATTTGATTTGAAAACTGGTAGTTTGTATGACTTTACACTCAGGTAGCTACAGAGGATTGTGGCATTACAAAAACTGGGACAGGTCAGTTTGTACCAGTTGCCACTTATGTTTCAATGTTTGTCACAAGAATGGATTAATGTTGTGCTATTTCCTGTTCTCATTATATTCTACCTAAAAGAGGATGGTTCTGAGGACAGAACTCTAATTCTTCCAGTTTCTAGCACTTAACATATTCTGCAGTTTCTAGTAGAATGATAGTTCTTTTTTTCTTCATTCAGGGCATTGTTTTGAGTAACTTCAGTTTTTGAGACACTGTGGAAATGTGTAAGTTCTATGTGAGTATTCTGATTCTCACAGGTAACTTTCTGACCGTTGTGGACTAGCAAAAGTATACAATACTGACAAGTCGTTATGAAAATTCTATACTCTTTTTTTTCCTTACAGCTTGATTTTGGGAAACAGTTTCCATTTTTTGCTCATGATAATTTGCAGCCATAATGAGTCAGGTACATTATTATCTGGCTTGCTCATTGCAATACTAACAAAGTCAACACTACAGTCAGCACAATGGATTATTTCCAGCAGTCCTAGGTGTAAAATGTAAATGCCAAATACCTGGGGAAAAAAAACCACCAAACAAACACCTCTGTGAACCTTGTAATAAAAAATGAGAAATTAAGCCAGTGTTATAAAATGATAAGTATATGGGTTTATAGTAATTTCTACTTTTGGCAGCTTCAATCTAAATAATTCTCTTTAGAAGCAAATGATTTTATCTGGCTATTTTCAGATGCCAATTTCTCTATATTGACTATAAAAGGAATTTATATTTCTGAAGTGATTTTTTTTTCCCCGAAAAGAACACACAAAACTAGCACACACCAGAATATATGAACATCCATATTGTATCAATACTTCTCTGGGGCAGATTAGATAATTTCCATGTCTGCCATATCTTGCAGTTTAAGCAATTTGTTCCAAAAATCAAAGGTATTAAAGTTTTGAAGTGTTCATGAGTGTAGTTTAACATACACACTGTCTGCTTACGATTAGAATGTTTATTTCTGTGCACATTCTTTCCTTCAAAAGGTACCATATGTTCCAGCATACATATGGATCAGTCTCTTCTATCACTTCAGAATGATTACAATTGAATTATTTACGGATTTCACAGAATATTCTGAGTTGGAAGAGGCCCACAAGCATTGTCAAGTCTAACTCTTAAGTGAATGGCAAATTACAGGGCCTGGAAATTCAGTGGTGCCTTGAATATTTGCTGTTGTGTGATTTTTCAGAAAACATAAGTTAACATAAACCTTATTCCTTGGAGCTTATATTTCATGTTGTCCTTTTATTTGTAGATATCAGATTCCAAACTAAAGAATATTTGAGGTTTTATAACCAGACTTTAAAAGCAAATGTTGTAAAGGCAATACCAAATAAAACAAATCTTAATAAATATTTGTCATGTGTTCTGTAATGAATAATTTTTTCAATATAAGAAAAGAACTAGGGAATAGTTAGAATCAAGAATGACAAATAAAATTCACCTTAACAGTTGCAGATTTGTTCTGATGTTATATGAGAGGATAATAAAGACGGCTTGTAAAACATTAAATAGGAGCACTATATCTCAGGTGAATGATAATATCCCTTGAACTTGGATTTTGTCATACTGGGCATCTTTCTTGATTTGACATAATTTATTAAATTCTAAAGAATAGATTTTATGTTTATGCTTTTTTTTCTAGTTTATGACCAGAACTAATTATTTCCCCACTATTAATCTGGGATTCCAAATAACTGAGCCATTCACACAATTATATTCTTTTACACGATTGTGTAAAATAAGTCATTTCAATAAGCCATTCCAGAGGTCCATAAATTTACATTTCACAATGAACAGTAAGACAAAGCATTGAAGACAGGTTTTATAGTTTTCTCGTTCTTTACAATATATGTGAATGTCTCAAGTTGTCTTTGTGGGGCTGAGTTTTTTGTTTTGTTTTAATTACCAGTATTATTGTTTGTTTTCTGTATTATGATCACCAAATTATGGGTTCTTACGTGAAGCCAAGTCAGATGAGACTGTCCAATTGAACACCATCTGAACTACCAGTGTATCAAACTGTCAGCCTGGTCTCCTTGTGGTTACCTCTACTCTTCAGAGAATCCAAGTTTGATGCTTACAAATGACAGTAAAATAAGCTGTAACTCTGTTCTTGCCATCAAAGGTACACTTAATAGAGAGAGGGAGGCCACTTAACACCAGCTCCTGATTTTGCTGAACAGAGAAAAGTGTGGCAGCACAAATTATTTGTTTGTGTGCCAGAACTGGTTTTAGTTGTCTAATCTGAACACATTTCTCTAACAAAAAGAGCTTATGAAGATGTGGGATTCCTGATATTTCAAACATAAAACATAAGAAAGAGAGGGTGGAAAAAAAAATACAAAAAAAGAAATAAATAAAAAAACCCCAATAAATAAAATTTTTAAAAAGTAAATCCAAAGATAGCCTATATATCTGACAGTACAGAAAGCTACCTTTCACTATGGAAGAAATACAGAACACCATCATTTGTGAGTTAGAACCTGGGCATTTTCCTGGGCAATTTTTCCCATTATGTTAGTGCAGTATAAAAGGAAAGATCTTTTTCCTATCAGAGAATCCTCAGATGACACCAAATTACTTGTTAAATGCTAACATATCCCCACTGAAAGCAAATCACAGCAGCTGTCAAGAAAATAGGAGACTAACGAGAAAATGTAACACCGGAGGTCACTTACAGATGTGGATTTCAGAGCCGTGGGGTGGATTTTAAGGCCTGAACTTCTGGTTCATCTTTGATATTGAAAATTCACCACTGTCCATAGACATATTACAGAAATTTCTCTCTTGAGGCATACTTTGGCTTTAGTAAGAAAATCTTAAGACTAAGAATTAAAATGGGGAGGGAGGGATTCACAGCATTATGGTTACTGTGAACCCCAGAACAGTTCTAATATTGATTTGATTAAAGAAGATCTGAGTGATGAAAATGGCTGTCTTTTTTTAAGCATCCAGAGGGAAACAGCAAGTGCCATTTACTTTGTTCCTATTTCATATCTGTTTCAGATTTCTCAAGGGCCTCTTTCTGGCATACAGTTATTTTCAGATCTACTTCAACATAGTTTTAGAAAGCTTCTTTTTACCCACAACAAAACTGTAAATGAGAAAAAAATTATAAGATTATGCAGGTTCCATCATAAAAATAAGATACGATAACATAAGAAGGCACCTTTCACTGACACATACAGATCTTCAGTCAACTTCTTCTTGCAGATCTTCAACTAACCATATATATTCTTTTAAAAGCAGTATATACAAAAGAATATGTTAAAGATCAAATTCATCTTAAATGTAGGTGTGCCAGTTTAGCTGTAGAAACACTAGGTATGAATTTAAGCCCTGTGATTCTCAGATTTACTTAAAGGGAGGTGCTAACCAGATCCTGAGGGATAATTTCCACATGTACTGCACTCATCTAGGAGTATATAGTTTCTGGGGGGGAAAGCTGTCTGCTACTATACTAAGACTACTGATTAAGAGGAGGCTGACCATCTGACTGATTGAAAAGGTCTTCACTTCTTTTTAATTTTTATTTCTCATCAAACTTCACTGCTTTCATGTGTTTGTATAGTTAGGTGAAATCAATGTCAATTCATTTAAGAGACAGAAAGACCGTCTACATCTAAATTCTTCAGAATCCTCTGAAGTCTATGGAGCACAGTACATGAGTAATCATGCTCTGGAATTTTTCAGACATTCAAGTCTTTCAAATCACATTCTGCTTAATGTTGGCTCAAAAAAAGGTTTATAGGATTTAAACAATTACCGTTTAGAAGACCAATGTTAGGAACAGTGAGAACAACTGCTATTTTGTCTATGTAGTACATTTCATGGTTACTGTAGTGCTCTCTTCAAGGACTGCAGCTGAACTTATTATTTTGCTTTTCTGGTCAAAGTTGCTGAAAAATAAACAACTTCATTGAATCAAGCTGAGACATAAGATTAGTTCAATAAGTATCTTCATGTTTAGGTTGGGTATTTCTCTTCTTTTACATAACCAGATGTCATGTAAGTTTTGCAAACATCATTGCACCTTCAAATGGCTCAATTCAGCAAAACTATGTTTGGGAACAACCAGTCAAATTCTGAACATCTGATTGATTTCGATTCTATAATGCTCCCTCATTTGTTGTGTGCATATATTCACAAGGAAATGTTTTAGAGCCCTGATACGTTGGAATCTAGCTAAATGCATTTGCAAACATTAAAAAATTATTTCTGCCAAAAGGACAACACCTGCTACTGGGATCACTTCAATGGCTGACTCAGCAGAAATGCCCCTCGCCCTTGGAATTCCTTCAGTTATTTAGTGCTCCTCAATCACTTTTCAGGAGAAAATGGTTCTTCAAAAAAATAAACTGGCTGCTTGCCATAGGGGAAGTTTCCCCTTCTGTTAGAAGGCTCAAGGTTCTTTAATTTCTTTCCCCCTCTCTTTTTTTGGCTCATTTGACCCATATATAATATCAAGCAGTTCCCTGGCTGACAGACAAGGCCATCTCATCATATGGTAAATGGTAATATACTCCATTACACAGTAAGTTTAAAATCACAGCCACACTGTGAAGGCTGTGTTCTGAAATTAAATGCCTCTCCTGAAAGATATCAGCCACCAGCTAAGTACGTGAATAGGGCAGAGCCCACCTACCCCAGGAGAGGTTTCAGAGGAGCTTCTTGAACATGCTCCATGGAGTGTTCTCCTTTGTGTAATTACACTTCTTTGTTTCCATTCTCTCCCATTCTATAGTTACCTCAGACGGTGCTTCTTTTCCCCTCTTTCCAGCATCCAGATATGCACTTACAGTTTGCACGTAGAAAGTTTGGTAGATATTAATTTTTTTCATCCATA
Source organism: Myiotriccus ornatus (assembly GCA_036023395.1). NCBI lineage: Eukaryota > Metazoa > Chordata > Aves > Passeriformes > Tyrannidae > Myiotriccus > Myiotriccus ornatus. Next base: position 87,684,611 of record JAYRBT010000114.1, read on the forward strand.
TTTGTTCCTCTCTTTCTCTTCTTCCTGGTATTTCGCCCAAATTAGAGTTATGTAAGTTACCACCCTGTTCCTATATGGCCACAGAGCTTGCCTGTCTTAAAGTTTGGAGTATTGCATAAAGACTTACAGATTATATAAAAGAAATTTAATCTCTCTACAGTTATAGCATATGATAGTTCCTCTCAGGAAATAGTATTGCCAAATCAGGGAAACATTGTCTGCAACCCACTTGGATGAGATATATATATATATATTGTACCTCACATAGCCTACACTCTTTGAAAAGCACTGGGAATGAAAAGTCTGGCACCCTTTGATAGTTACACCTACTCAGAAGCAAAAACAGAGTGGAATAAAATGTCGGATTATTTTAAGGAAGATAAAAGCGATGGGGATTATGGGGAGAGGTTATTGGTAGGAGAGATGTGGGAATAAAAAGAAATTTTGCAGTAGGGTTACACTACAATAATTTCAATTATATTATCTTGGTAATATTTATATTTTTAATTAGTTTTGTGTTACATGTGTGAAAGTCTGAACCACTGTTGACAGACTGAAGCATTAAATTTGACATACCGTTATATATTCCACAGCTATATTATTCTGGGGATAATTCCCACTGCTTCACACTGTGCCTTGTAGATTCACCAACAGAGTCAGAGATAGCTTAGCTACCTATCTGGAGCTGCAAGGCAACATATGAAAATGCTTTTCCATATCATCCTTATTTGTGAATCCAATTGAATATATCTGTGACAACATAGAACAAAAATAAAGGCAAAGACACCTGCTAGTATACTTACCACAGGAATTCGTATAATACCTTTCTTTTAGTGGATATGTAATTTTTCCTTTTTTTTTACCAACTAACCGAAGAAAACTGACACAAAGAACAATGCTTTAGTGAACAGATCTTCCTTTTCTTTTCCCAAGTACAGATAAATACAATCCTTTGTACAACAAGTAATTTGGGCAGCAGATTATCTATTACTTAACCAACTCAGATGAAAGGCCAAACTTCTACACCTTGAACAGCTAAATAAGAAATTCATTGCCCTAAGGATCATTCAACGTACACTCAAAAAATGACAGATTTGGGTAAATTTTGGACAAAGAGGGTGAATTAAAACCCCAATATAAATCCACAGCAAGTAATGAAACTGTTAATGAAGTACAATTTTATACTTTAAACAAAAAGTCCAAATTTTGTAACAAAAAATTGGTAATAATCACCATAATATCAAATGATTGAGGACTTTAGAGAGAACAAAAGAGGGTCAGAATACCTTATATAATGTATATATAATGGCCAGTCTCCTCGAACGAAGAACCGGGGAAGGTCTTTACACCTTCCAGCCTGCGCATTGGATTTTTTAGGTGAGTTACAGTGTGCGCG
>JAYRBT010000114.1:87686106-87703882 GCA_036023395.1 Myiotriccus ornatus
GATGGATTGCCTTACAGGGCTAACGGGCTCCATCTGCCCAGGGAGTGGCCCTGACCAGGAATCGAACCCGGGCCTCGACAGGAAGAATTAATTTTGTGTAATATTGAGGCAACTGAGATGAGACAAAATAAAATGATCTGAAATATAATGTCATGAACTTTATACTTTCTGTTATAATAAGAATATCTCTGTAAGCTAGTATCCTGTAGGAAGATGTATCATCTGTTGATATGGAAAGTCTAATCATATTATTGTGTATAGGATTAATGAGATATAATTTATAATCATGTCCATCGCTTTGATCATCTTTGCTGAAGAATAGGATTTTCAGACACGGTATACGGAAGAGCAAGACAGATGTACCTCTTCTATATGTTAAGTGAGATCCTGAACCACAGAACCATTGCACTCCCATATGAGCTCAAATATTGAAGAGCTGTGAAAAAAAGAAAGGAAAATTCAAATATTTGCATGAAATTCCTGAAATATTTACATGAATCTAGTGAAAAATTAAAAAACACACATATTTTAAATGATAAATATTACAATTACAGTTATTTTTGCTTGCTTGGGTTCTTTTTTTTTAAATTGTTTTTATCTTCATCCTTTTTTTTCTGCCGTGATGCATAATACTGTAGTTTCAAGGACAGCTGTTCACTGTTCTTAATTTCTGTAATATTCAGAAATACCACCTCATTTTAAAAAGAGAAAATTACTTCATTCCAAGTGCAAACCATGACTATAAGTCTTCTTGGAAGAGTTAGCAGGAAGATGTAAAATTATAACTTTACAAGCACACTGTCGAAGTTATAATTCAAAATTTACTGACAATAAATAGACAAGCTCAACATCTGACATTTTATTTAGTGATAGGCTTGACTGACAAAGTTATAAACCTCAGTCAGATTCAGAAGGTTCCTGACACTCTGAGTAGCTATGATTTGAGAGGATTGTTTCAGCTTCACAATTATAGCCAGATTTTGAGAAGACCTCAAGGCCAGATTTGTAAGTACTCTTCCTCTGCAACTGGAAACAATTATTTTAAAATAAATATTTTTCTTTTATAGGCAAAAAGTGAAGGGCAATACTCAGTCGCTCTATAGCTCAGTAGCTTACAACCCACTTTTCTAATGTAATCTCATTTGGCAAACTGGTCAGTTAATTTGAGACCTAAAGTGGGGCTGATTCTCTAGAAAACCTGATCACAGTCAGAAGTGACAAGTCTTTATTAGCTTTTACTACTTTAATCTTCATAAAATTCAGAAAAGCCACCATTTTTAACATCTAAAGAAGAAGAAAAAAAGCATAATCAGTTGTATTCTTAGTATTATATATATGTGTATATGTACATATAAATACAGAAATGTATATATAAAAATGTATATCTATAAGTGTGTATATGTATATATTAATGTATACATATATATAAAAATGTGGGTCTATATATATGTGTGTTGCCTCCTCAGTCATATCTGAAAACTCTGAGAGCTTTTTCAAACTTAAGGACATAGGAATGGTAATTCATTAACTGCAGTAAGGCATCTGACTCAATAGAATCCAGACTGGGATTGAAATTTGCTTCAAGAGTTAAAACATCATGATCACTTCTTGGATCACTATGAAAAATATCAAACATGTGGGTATGTTTTAAATGGAATATAAATGGGAACTAGATGAGGTAGGAAGGTTGGCCAAGAGATGTTTACAGAAGCCCAGATGCAAGATGACAAATGTTTGGATAAAGATTTTCCCAGCTGGCATAATAAAATATCTACATATTTTGGGAAGGACTAGCCATTCAATACTGATGCTACCAAAATGTTGTTCAAGTAAAAATACGGGTAGGAAACAATAATCTAGAATCCAGAAATTCTCATAAATTAAAATGTGCCATCTTGTTCTGGAAGCACAGCCTTCCTAAAAAAAACCTCAAACCCAACCAACAGAAACAAAACCCAGAAATCTAGTACAATATCTATGTAGGTCAGTATCAAAGATTCATTTCATAAAGGTTTTATGTGAATGTGGAAGATTTCCTAGCTGCAATTGAAGTAATAAGGAAAATATACCTAACATAAATCTAAAACTTAATCATATAAATCTTAGATATAAAATTGTGGCTCCATAAACAAAACTGTTCATTTGCTTATAAAACCCCAGAACATTGAAATTAAAAATTCTGAGGAAACTGAAACTGAAATCTGTACAAGGATATGTGAAAGGACATACATTGTACTCTTTTATTGCATTGTTTTGAACCTTTCATTTTTGATAGAAACTTATTGCAAGTAGTGGAGCTAAAGGTCATCTTATGAATTCATATTGCTATGGAATAGGAAGCATTTGCATTACAGTAAATTGTGCTGCAGGCAAACACATAGTAGGGTTCCTTGTTTTGCTGTTAGTTTGGGTTTTGCACCTCCAAGCATCAAAGTCTGCTCAGATGTCCCTTTGAAAGATTGGATCTAAGTGCAGTGGAAGTGAGGAAGCTTCATTTTTGGAAGTCAGAATATCATACAGAACAGAGCTCTGGTAATCAACAGAGACTTTGAGAATAATAGCAAAGAAAAGACTGGAAGACCCATTTGTGGTGAATTTTCACGATCGGCTTGGAAAGCTAAGGATAGTTGCTTCCTCATGTTCATTGGCTCACCAAAAAACCTAAATTCATAAGACTTTTAATTCAATACTAAACATTTTTAGGAAAAGCAAGCAAAAGAATGAGAAGCAGAGTGGAAACAAAAGGAAAGGACAGGACTGTGGTTTTCCTTTTTTTTTTTTTTTAATCTTTTTTCATTGTTTTGGTTTTGTATTTGTTTTCTTTCTGGTTTTTTGTTTTTTTTGGTTTGAAACTGGCTATTACTAAGATTAATGATTGAAGGGAAAAGATAAATATGAACACTGACAGCTCATATAGGACTAAGTTCTGTTGCCTTTCTACACAGTTAATTTATTTAAATATATTTAAGTGAGACCAATTATGCCACAACGTGCTATTCAGTGTGACTGATGGTATCACAACCCTGGTTTAAGCCTTATTTAAAAAGCCTTTGACAAACAGCTATATAAAATGTGTATAACAACAGGTTAAAATTCAGAGAAGCTACAAAAATTCAAGCAAAAAAGGTGTCCTACTCCTGCAGCACTGCATTAACAAGTCTGTGTGCAATGTATATTCAAATTCTGTTTCAAAAATGTTGCTTTTAAATCTGAACCTGAATAAGCAAAGAAGGAGTATGATAAAAAGCAATTAACTTTCTCCATATCCACTGCTTTCAAATTAAATTTTATAAATTAGGTGTTATAAAATATGTCAATATTCAGTTCTTTTAGAGAAACATGATCACACTTTCTTACATTCCAAGGACTCAATGCTTTGCACAGCTAAGGGCAATCAAAATCTATTTCATAGAAGGTCACATTCACATGTATTTAGGTAAAATAAAGCATAGATAGACAGGTCATGTGACTGAGATACCACACTATTTCTAACATTTTAAATAAAAGAGCACTGCCAGATAATGTGTGCTAAATTAGCACCTTCCTCTTCACCTTCACATTGCCAGCTAGTACTGTTATCCAGCAAACACGTTTGAAGTATGCCCTATATCAGTTATATCTCACTTAAATTTAAATTACATTTTCATTTTGATCATGCAAACATCTTTTTTATTCTGTCTCCAATATATTTGAAGAGTATTAGAAATTTAGAGTTTTAGGAAAGAAATGTGAACTCTGGTATTTGAAGTGAGATAACTCCGGCACAGTACTATAGAAGCTTAAATGGATTGTGTGATTATTAGGAGAGTAGAGAAGCAGGAGCACAGAAATAGGATGAGGAAAAATGTGTGATGAAAGAGTCTGAAGGAAAATTATATAGAGAGAATTGTTTAAAAAAAGCTCATGGAACGTGTTTCTCATTTCAAAATTCACTGACAAAAAAATCAAAATATTTAATAAAATCTATTAAATATATTTTCTGTTAAATCATACACCATTTCACAGTATTTATTTTGGAACATATAAATTCTGATTATGTCAACATATGTAAGTATAGAATTATGTTATATAAAAGTCATACTGTTGTATTACATAAAATAAATCCGAAAGTGAGTTGTATGTTATTTTATTAGACATTTTGAAAGGCTTTGTTTGAAATTCAGGAAACAGAAAAAATTCCTGAAAATCAAAAACATCCTTGAAAATTTAATTGAAATATTTGAGACTGCTTATAAAGCGCTTTATGTAAAGTGAGTGTTGCAAAAATGTTGTAAATGAACTGAAAGTCTAAACTTTATGAGCTAAACCCAGAGATGATAAATGAACCTATCTGCAGCTTACATGTAAGAAGAAAACTATTGTCTCTCTATAGTAAGTGTGTTCAATACTGGCTCACAAGGAACCTGATCTAGAAGGCAAAGTATTAACTGACAAGGACCTTATATAACACAAAAAAAGTTATCTTTAATACAAGATCAAAAGTCAGAATGCTTAGAAACTGGTACACAGTGACTAAAAAAAAATTTTTAATTAACATGTGAAAGAAAATATCCATTACTCTAGATGAATAAAAAGAGGACTACTAAAGCAGTTCAGGTACCCACCGTGAATTCATGAAAGTCATTAATCTCTCTTAGAAAGTCTTTTTGATGGAGCTGTCAGCTCTAAACCTGAAATGAAAGAGAGGTTATTAGGTCATGTGAAGAAGGGAAAAAAAAACCCTGAATTAAAAGCAATGTGCTAAGCAAGTTTTTGGAGGGGACAAAACACACACATAAACAATAAAAAAAAAAAAGAATTGAGGGAGCTGTTTTTTCTTTGTTTTCATGGGTATACATTAATATATATTTAAGTACTTAGAACACTGATAGAAATCCATGTCTAACGTTTACGTGAAGGACTGGTGTAGAAATACTTATACTTAAGCCTAGAACTTGTTTCTTTCTTAAATGAAGTTACAGGGCATTGGCAGACAGTATGTTGGAGATGTTATAACTGACGTTTGTTAAAGGTTTCTGGTATGTTGTGAAGGCTATTAGATGTTTTTTGTTGCAAATAAATATATGTCAAACATTTCATGTAATCACACAATTATAGAAAATGCTCCTAACTTCTCTACAAGACACTAACATTCCCCTCGGGTTTTTGTGCACTTCAACTGTTCCTTTCAGGTTGCCCTCTGAAATGCTAGCAGCAAAATGCCTTGGAATTGCATCCCCAAATTTCAAGTAACATCACATTGCTGAGAAATAAGGCAGACCAAGTTACAAGAGATGAAGAAAGGAGCAAGAGGGAAGGAGAAAGTAAAGACAGCTGAAAAGACAAAAGATAAAGGGTGAAACGAACACAGATGAAAGCAACTTCAAGTTGCTTTTTATGATCCTTATTCAGGCTGGTCAACAATAGTGAAAGCATACATAGTTAGGAACACATACACACACTATCTGAATACAGACTTAAATTTTAGTTTGATACAGTGAACTATCATTGGTGGAAAATCTCAGTAGAATTATAATATGTTCTAAATGACAGAATTAAGTTTTAGAAATGTTTCCTGAATACCCAGTATGGTTTGTAGACTTAAAACCTCGAGCTATCTTTCTTCCAGGTTGGTTTTCCCTGCACACTTTCTAGATGGACTACATTTGCTGTGATGTGGGCAAGTAGGTAACTGCATTAATTACGGGAGTCCTTGTACATGTTTCATTCTCTAATCCATCTGAAAATTTAATTTAACTGGAGAATGAAAACCAAAGAACATGGACCGGAGGCAGTCAAATTGCTATTGTTTGAGGCACCCTGTCATTTGAAAATTTAAATATTTTCATACTAAATATTTCAGGGTTCTGAATATAAATCAATATAAATACAATATCAGTATATTATCAATATAAATACATGGAAAGCAGCCATGACAAAGAAATCACCACTGTGTTAGCCTTCTGCCTACAATTATTTATGTATTTACCCCAAACTTGCATGCTCTCTAGACTTACGTACATCTGTAATCCCTTGGCCCACAATATATATACACACAGCTGTTTTACTGGTATCATGGGAATGGTGAAAAACAGTTCAATTTCCCAAGCTGCATTTTGTATTTATTACTTGGGATGTGACTTCCCTCACCAGACATCAGTTAAATAAAAATTGAATTCCCTAAGCTAGTCATCTGTGTTTCTGTGGTAGTTGAGAGAAAGAAATAGGCTGTGGTAACGGACAATTGTCCTCAGAAGGTACCAGCCCTCTGTACCATGTGGAGAAAGAGTTTAGATATCTACTTACAAACCTTCTTCTCCTTTTTTTCTTTTTTTTTTCTTTTTTCTTTTTTTTTTTTTTTAATATTGAAAAAAATTAGTATTTTTATTTAAATGTTTCTATCAGCATCTGGAATGACAATTCCAGTTCATTAGCCGAAATCAGACACACTCTGAATCCAAATATAAATACATGTTCTGTCAAAGCCAAGTATAAAAATAGAATTTATTTTGAGATGACCTTGTCTGGAGTGCAAATTTTCTGGTCCCCTCAAAGCTGTGACAATATCTCTCCTGGTATCCTACTTGATAAGTGAGAATTTGTCTGAGTAAGAAACTCATGCAATTAAGTAAAATCAGCATAGGTTTCGAAGGCATTAGAGAATTTAAGAGGTGTAGGTGGTGTTACCATAGCAAAACCCACTTTCTGTAATCTAGTTCCCTAGCTCCCTGGAGTACCTTTCGTACTTTTTAAAGAGTCGCTGCTCCTTCTCACTGATTTCCTAGCTGTGCATTATTATGTGCACTTGTAAGAAAAAGAGGCTTTGTGGTTGAGAGTTCATTGGTTTCTCCTTTTAAACCAAACCTAAAACAGAATCTGAGGGTGGTTTTACTTTTGTTTATAATGATAATTCAGCTGGTTCCTCTAAATTTTAGGATGATGTCTTAAACACTGGATTATGACTTCGGGCTGAGAATAACCAGCAGTAGCAGATGGACTCCTAAAAAAAACAAAGATCCCATTTTCACACAAATGTTCCTAGTAGTAAAGAACAATGGAAGATAAATATTGAAAAATACATAATATAGAAACAGAATGGCTTGTAAACACTATGCTGTCAGAGTCAGCTGCTCTTTAAGCAAAGTAGAATAGAGTAGCTCTAGAGACACATTACATGATTCAGTGTAATTACTGGCTTGTTCAAGCAAGTGCATTTTATCTGATTCTAATCTGAATTCCTCAATTCAGCTATATGGTACAATGACATACTTTGCATTTTGGAAAATGCACCATACAGAAACGCAGACAATACATCTTCACAATTTTATACAATATTACATGTTATGACAGAAAAAATGAATTACATAAGGGATTTTCAGCACAAGGAATGTTTTCAGAGTGATGAGGAGAGTTTGAAGACACTGTAAAATACATTATCTTTTTTTTTCTTAGTTAAAAAAAAACCACAGACATTTACCTTATTACAGTTTGTAATTACTTTTTATTACTCCTTGGAGCACTTTAAGGGGTGATTTTTGTTTCTTCAGAATGTTCCCAGAAAACAAAAATCTTTTGAATATTTAGACATAATTGTGCATATAATTTTTTGTAAAGTGTTTCTTTCCTAGAAGATGTCCTAACCACCAAGTTTATAACATGATGATATCAGAGGATCAGTCACACAATCTGCACTCAATCCTTTTTAAGTGGGACATGAAAAAACAAGAGAAAATCAAAATTAATTAGGCTAGAGGAAGGAAACAAGAATTCTAGAAAATATATAGCTCAAACAGTTAGAGACTTGCAATATTTTCCTCATGTTATGAGTGTTGTTTTTTATGTAACACATACAAATGGAACAGGTTGCCCAGAGATGTTGTGGATGCCCCTTCCCTGGAAGTGTTCAACGCCAGGTTGGATGGGGCTTTGAGCAGCCTGTTCTAAGTGGAAGATGTCCCTATCCATGGCATGGGGGGTTTGGAACTAAATGATCTTGAAGGTCCCCTCCAACCCAAACGATTCTATGATTTTATGACTATATGAAATGGACTTGGAAACAAAAACAGGATTTAACTTAATAGGTTAAACTGTATTATCTATTTCTTCTCTTTCAATACCAAAATAATTTGAATTAGTTTCTTCACCAGAAAGAAAAATAACATTTTTAAAGGAAGGATGAAAAATAGATGTCTCAGTGTAGGATGGTCTCTAGCTAGATGGTCATATGAAATTTGGAGATATCAAATTGTGCCCTCTGAGGCTGAACTTTGATAGAGTAGACTGGATTAGGGAAAATGTTAATCTCTTCTTCCATGACTATGTATGGACAATTACATTTATATGTACTCAGTTTTTTAAACTTATGTGGTTGCTGCTAACACAAGGAGCTGGAAGTCACTGTGCAGATGCAAAGCTATGATCTGATCAAGGTCTCTGAAACTTGGTGGGATAAATCACATGATGGAACATCCACAACTTCTCTGAGCAATGTGTTCCAGTCCTCACCACCCTCACTGTAAAACGCTTCTTCCTTATATTCAAGCTAAATCTACCCTCTTTCAGATTAATACTAATCTCCTCTCACTACAAGCCTTGGTAAAAAGTCTCTCCATCTTTTTTTTTAGGCTACTTTCATATACTGAAAGGCTGTAATAAGGCTGCAAAAAGACCCTTCTCTTCTTCTGGTCTATAAACCTCAACTTTCTTGGCTTTTCTTAGGAGAGATGTTCTGGCCCTTTGACCATTTTCATGGTCAGGGCATGATGACTGCAGGCTAGGCTGCCGCCAATCTTAACCTCTGTAATTATTTCTTCTGAATCAGCAAGCATGTGTCTAACAATGCTTATTTTCTGGTCAGGCTATATCACATGAATTAAGAAATTACGGTCAAGGCACTCTAAGTGTCTCCTGGACTGCTTACAGCTTGCTGTGCTGCTTTTTTAGATGCCAGGGGGTTGCTGTTCCCCAGTGGGCTCAGAGCATGGAAGCACGCTTTTTTCTCAGTTGAAGTAAGAACACTTTGTCAAAAACCTCCCCTTGATCAGTTGTGCTGTAGTAAACAACCACGAAGTTTCCTTTTTTGTCTTGGCCTTTATTTTTTGCCCATAGGTTCTCAATCTATTAATCATTGTTTTTCAAAGATAGATCCATGCAGTCAGTCCTTTTTTATTCTTACACAGAGGACAAACCCTTTCCTCTCCACTCTCCTTCACTGCCTGTCCACTAAACACTTCATAGTCACTGCAGTGCTCCACTCAAATGACTCGTTCCACTAAGTTTCAGTGGTAGTGAACTATCATAGCTCTCCCACCACACCATGTTTGCTACCCATGTGTATGTGCACTGGTATAGAGACACTTCAGCTGCATTATTCACTCCCTCACCCTTTTGGGGGAACCTTTTGGAGGAGTGCAGGACATTCTTCATTGCTTCGGTAACATCCACTCTGTTGCTTGTCAGTACACAAGAGTTACAGCTTTGGGCTCCCCCTCTCAAGTTCGTTACTTTAAAGTGTGAACCACTAAATCAGCCAATCTGCCAGCAAAGATTCTCCTTCCTCTTCTAGATAGGTGGATCCAGGTAGGATTCTGGATTCGGGTAGGCCTGTTTATTTTTCCCCAGTGAGGCTCAAGGCAAAAAGCATTAGTAGACAACTGTAGGTTTCTACTTCAGTTTCTTTAAATGAACTGAGGAGGATGAGATTCCCTTCTCATGACTTTACCTCTCTTCTCCATACCCTTGTCTGTTCTCTCTAAGGTAAAAATGGCATTACATTTGATTACAGCCCTAAGAAACTGTTTTCAGTGAAATCTTTTGTAGTACTTCCAGGACAAATACTTTAAATGAGTGAAATAGTAAGTAATGGTCTTTTGTGGTAAAAGAGGAAATAATTATAACAAAAATATCACTCCTATTCTTTTTTTAAAATGATTTGTGCAGAGCATTGGGTGAACACAAAAAGTACAGAAAAAGTCCAAGTTTAAAATAGATGTATCTGTTGATTGCACTGTACAATAACAGGTTACTTTTGCTGTATTCGTTTGCTACTGATATCATAGGAATTCCTTTATCTTGATGAGCTGTGCTTAGAAAGAGGCTTATGCTATCACTCAGGGATAGTCTCGATATAATAGCAGTTCTATACAATTGATTTACTTCCTTGCAAACTCTTTTCAATTCCATAGACCTTTATTGATCTTCTTTCAATCATTTGACCACAGTCTTACAGAATAACACAAATAGTTGACATACTAATGAGAATTCCTGACCTCTTTCAAGTGAATACTTGACTAATCAGTGGAACACTCAACAAACCAATAGCTTCATCACTAGCAGCAATTACAAACAATAACAAGGTTAACTTTTAATGCTATCGAAAAGATGGAGACAAGGGGGATGTCTTAGTCTCGAGATACAAAGAGATAGATACATGCCACGTGCAGACAGGAAGGCTGCTGGTATGCAGACTGCCTGAATTGCATAACTTCTGTAAAGGTATGCTATCTGATGTATAAATCAGAATAAGTGGTTTCAGTGCATTGACACTTATGAAAATAAATTAATCCCAAAATTAAATAAATTAATCCCAAACAACCTTGGTAAAAAAATCTTTCTTTCACTGTAAAAGCTGAATTCCTTATAATTCTGATGGCACATGGCATGAATACTGTGTTTGAACAGTACTAGTGAACATCAGATCTCTTCCACCTTAATAAGACATTACATTCAAATATTTTAACAGACAATGCATTTCTCTCCTTTCCCGTTCTTTCAGTTTGTTTCTTTTCAAGGTTATTATAAAGGCTAAAAAAACCCACACAATGTGGACTTTTTGTTAGTAGATGTAAATAATAGGAACTAAATCTATAAATGCAGAACAGTGTTAAAGAAGGAGAGAAAAAGCATTTTTGAACATATAGCAAAAAAAATAACATCAGCACAGTCCTCTTAGGCTTACTTTTCTCACTTTTTTTTTTTTTTTTTCCATTCTGGAATATAAAGAAATGTTGAAATGGGTATATGCATTACTATAAACTTCCACCAAAAGGAGAACTTTCCTGGTGCCATCAAGTAGAAAAACATTGTCTTATTCATTGATGGATGTCTAATTCTTTCTTTTACGTTGCAGTGATTCACTTTTTTGGAATGACCTTTCTGACAAGATATAAAGTATTTGTATATACTGATATTTGGATGTTCGTTTAATTTAACCTAAAAACTATTCTTAAAATGTGTCTTAGAAGAAAAAGTATAAAATATTAAGACTGAATGTCTCCAGCTATTTCAGTATTGTTAAAAAACAGATTATGTAAGCTGAAATTAGCCTCTGTAACCAGCCATATGTTAAAAATTACTTATTTGCCACAACTATAAGACCTGGAATGAAGAAAGGAGACTGCAGCGGCAAAACAACCTATGAAGAACTTACCATAACCCCCATTCCCTGTCTCCCTGTGCTGCTGGGAATGTGGGGTAGAGCCCAGAAAGGAGGGAGAGGTTGTGGAGAAGGTGTTTGTAAAATTTGTTTTACTTCTCATTATCCTACTCTGATTTTGATTAGTAGTAAATTCGGTTAATTTCCCCAATCTGAGTCTATTTTTCCTGGGACGGTATTCAGTGAGTGACCTCTCAGACCCTATCTCAACTTGTGAATCTTTGTAACATTTTTAAATAAATTATTCTAGTCTTCTGCGCTGTTTTTCACTAACTCTTTAATTATATATATATTTAAATCCTTACAGCTTTTTGCTCACACTTGCATCCCTTTTCAAACACTATCTAGTGGAGTCTAAATTTCTTCAGTGATTCACACTTCCCAAGATTACCCACATGTTATTTCTTCAATAGTGCAGCCTTTTGATTTTTTTTTTCTAAAGCAACCTGAACCTCCCAATTTTAATACAAGACCAAGTAAAATATATTGATTTTACCTGAACTGCACTTTTTCATTTCATTTTCTGCTGAACATAAAATTAATATCAGAGTTGATATGAATATCCAAAACCAAAAGATTTGGCAGAAAGGGGTCCATAACCCTTTGCAGAATAAAAACATCAAGTTGCACATTGATTTATACACACTAAGCACTGACAATCAGCAGCACACCCCAGGCCCAGTAACAGGTAACATCATTTCTTTCTGCTGTTTCTGTTCCAGTGCTTCAAAACATCCACTGTTTCTTGAGAGCAGATATCTTTTTCTGCCTCCTCCATCATCAATCACAAAGCAGCATAGAGCGCTGTCTCTTTCAAGTCCTCTTCTACAGTAGCACAATAAATAATTGAAACAGAAAAGAAAATGACACAGAACATTGCCAAAGAGCTAAACCTTCCATATTCTGAATTGCCACAAAGCTGCAGACTGAACAGGGCTTCACCTTGCAAAGTTGTCCCTAGTCAGAAGAGGACACAACTGCTGCCACTAAGAAGAGGACTGCACAACTCTAGAGAAGATTAAGACCCGTGCTGAGAAAGAAGGGATCTGAGACAAACTATTTTGGAGATGGAATCTGTGATTCATTAACTTCCTGCCCATTTCAAATCATAAACGGTGTCGACATTTTTAAAGTGTATTGGAAGTGTCTGCTACTTCTGTACAATTCATTGATGGACATTTTTCAGATTGTACTAGAAGAGACTTGCTTTCAAAAAAGAATAAGTTTTTCCTTTTTGGTTCTGTAACATCTGTAGCACCTTTTCTCTGGTGAGGATGGTAAGGAGAATGAATATATATAGGAGACTGTATATACAATTTAAGGAACAGACTCTACCATAAGATTTAGCCCTTCACTCCTTCTAATCCATTAGGGTTTCAGAACAGAAGGGGACGAAAGCGTGTTTTAGACTCGTACATAACAAATGATGTATCATCCTGATATATCACTGTGAACATTTTTTTCACACAGAATTAAAAGAATCAGACTTCAGAAAAATGACAATGTAAACACGACAAAAATAGATCTATCACACTAAAACAAGGCAGAATTAAAATGAAAGTTGTATGATAGCTGTGAATCAGTTTGGATTATAACACTGTATACAGGGTTTGGATGAAAAATGAGCTTCAAGTAAGGGAATTTTCAGAAAATGTATTAGAAAATACAGTGAATCAAAGAGGATAGGAATAAAACGTGAAAATTGAGCAGAACAGAAACTTTTTTTAATGTAATGAAATTAATTCTACAGTTTTATTTTGCTGACTAATATGTTTGATTAAAAGGGTTCTTGCACTGCTAGTTGCTGAAGCAACTATCAACTTTTAACTGTTTGAGACTGGTATTTCTATAATGGGTAAATGAACTGATTTGCACAGGATGAGCACTGCCCCAAATCTTCACATGCTCTTGAACACCAGCAAAAACCCCTTTGAATTTTCTCAAGAAATACAGTAGTTTATATTTTATTTTTAATCTTCTCTATGTTGAGGTTTTTCTGTCTTCTGCTACTGTAAGAAAAAGCTACAGGGAAAAAAAATTTGGAAGATATATGCCCTGGTTTTATTTAAACATTGTCATCAAAATTCTACATACATACGTGTACATTTCCTTTGTCTCATAAACTCATTTTATAGGTAATTTAGAGGTCTCCATATTGTAGCTTCAGAATACTCTGTAAAACTGAACAGGTCTTTAAATGCAAACAGAGATGACTATGCACTAGTTATTTCATTCAGAATCTCTCTAAGTAAATCAACACTTTATTAGAAGTCTTTAGTTTTCAACCTAACACATTATGCACATATTTTAAAATTAAATTCCTATCAGATATGTGGTAATATTCAACTAGTCACTAATCCAAAACCTTATCCATAATGAAAATTCAGTTGGGTTACAACTCAAGACTCCCCTGATTAGAAAAGGTAGTTTCTAGAGTACGTCAAATTTTACACTGAGAAGGAGAAAATAATGTTGTAATGGCATAAACACGAAAAGATAGTCTGTTTCAGTTTCTGTCTATTAGTTTTAAATGAGGCTTTCAAGATATGTTTCCACTAATTTTTAGAATGAAACTCTGCTACTTCAGGTTGAGGAAATATCTTCTTTCACTTTTCATCTTTGTTTCAGTGCACAGTCACACTGCATATAAATGCATTGTGATTGTGCACATGTAAATGCAAATTTATATGCATTTATATGCATATAAATTTTTTAAATAATACTGTTCTTTTAATAATAGTAATTTCAAAGTAAGAATCTTCAAACTTTATTCAATAGGAGACATAATTAGGCACCCTTCCTTAAATATTATGAAAAATATGGTTTTAGTAATGAATTGTTTTTCAGAACTAAATCTAAATATATGAGAAATATATTTTAATAGCTAATTGAATCATGTAAATTTGATTGATAATGAAAAGAATGTTACAGCATTTACAAAACTCCTCAGGTTTATTGTGAGTTTTAATATGAATATATGTTGTGGACTTGAACATGTGTTCATATAACCAAGACAGGTGTACTAGTAAATAAAAAGAACTAAGAAACATAACTCTACACTAACAAACCAAGAACATTTTCAACACACAATACAACTTACAGACAAATTTTCATTTTTTCACAACATAGGAAATCACAAATTGCAGCATATGTGTTATTATGGTGGGTTTGTGCTTTTGTTTTGATATTAAAAGTTTAAACTCTCTTTTTTTTTCTGTTACAGTAATAGGTAGTTTTGGGTTTGGGTTTTTTTTGTGTGTGTTTGGTTTTGTTTTGTTTTGTTTAAAATTTATTTATTTATTTGAGGAAAAGCAAGCACTTCTAGCTAACTGAACATAAAATGGAAAAGTTACCAAGGGCATGTAGCATGCATCTCCAGGTTGTTTAATGTGAAGTGAATGAGAATGAGATCTTTTTAAAGGTTAGTCTCTTTCTCTTAGGCAGGTTAGATTTTAAGCATCCATTTATTTCTCACTTCTACTCTGTCTACACTTGCCCAAGGCTAAGAATCCAGCTCGCTTCCAGTTTCTAAAATGAGCCTGATATATGCTTCATCTTTAAAGTAGACATCACTTTTTACAGCTGAAGAATCTTTCATCAACTGAATATGAAGATGTTTATTGATGAAGAAATTTTAGTGTTTCACTTTAATTATTTGGGCTGCAAATTATCTCCAGAAATTAAATTAAAGTGAAGTTTTTACTGATTTTTGTAGATCTTTTCCTGATTGCATTGCTATCTATTTTTCTGATATGTGGCTGAACGTCTTGTTGTCACCATGCGTGTTCAGCACCCATTGGTGTTCCTAGTGCTACATCCTACAGGCTTTTCTTTATTGTGACTTCTGGAAGGTCTAGAATCAAGAAAATCATAATCTCAGCATTCCAATGCCTAAAATACTTTTAAATAATTATGGTAACGTTTTGTCACAAATGCTATTTTAGGTAAACTTAAACCTTCCCTCACAATCAGTTCACGTCACCTCAGTAACATAAAAGGCAGTCCAAATCAGTCCAAATCCTAACCTGTACCCAAATTTCTGGTTTTTGTATTTGACCAGTATCTTAACATTACATCTGGGTTTGAATAACCTCCTTCCTTCTTTCCTTCCTTCCTTCCTTCTGTCCTTCCTTCCTTCTTGTCCATGTCTTGCTATTCTTTCAAGAATGTTTGGAATCTGCTGTGGTTTACTACCCTGCATGATACTTCATGATTGCCATGAAGTACTGACTTCTAGTTCTGTAAACAGTTCTATGTTCTTCTACCATAAAGTGTGCTTATTGACTAGCAAAACTGAATAGTTTAACGTTCTCTTATGTACCTAATATTTTCCACAATGTATACCATACCTCTGATTCTACTACTGTCAACTTCAGGATATCATGACGGGAAAGTAGAGTTATAGTGCAGCTCTATTGCTGAAAACTTGGTTAGCACTTACATTAATTATGAAATAAATATAAGTCTTTAGGGAAATATATAATAAAGCAATTTACCCAAACATAAATAAGAAATTAAAAAGAATTAATGCAAAATATACTACGCATATTATACACATGGTACACGTGCATGTATGTACACACACACAAAAGACTGCACACATACCCTATTGAATCAAATGTTGTGCTAAACTATGTGGTTCAGAACCTTAACAAGATTAATTCAATGCAGAACCCACCTCTGAAGTTAGTTATACATAACAAAGTAATTGGTCACTATATCTGCTGCCTTTGACTGCTGAACTGACTATCCTGTAACCACTTATAGCTAGATTCATTAGTCTTTTCCTCTGAACAGACCAAGGCATAAATTCCAGTTCTGAAAATGTGGAAAATAACATTCATCCAATAATCCTTCAAAATAACACTGACTGAAACAATATATGGAGATAATCATTTATGAACTTAAGATAAAACACATTACAGAGCATAACACAGATGAAATGAATGAAAATTGCCATCAAGGAAAAGCCATGCCTATGTGATTTCACATATTTATTATTGTACTCAGCAATTTATGTAAGTTGCAATTTCTTATGATGGAGTATTTCTCATATCAGTGTTTCCAGAACATTAGATACAATTAATGCTTAGTTTTGATTGGTAGCGCTCATGTAACATTTAGATCCTTTACTTAAATGATAAATTATCTTAGCTGCTTACAGTGAATCATTTGGTCTTTTCTTTTTTCATACACAGCCAAATATCTAATCCAGAAATGTTCCTGCTGCTTGTTATAGAGTTTCATGGAGATGTCCAGGATGTTATTTATCCTGGCCTGGTACTATGTCACTTTTAATAGGTCTAATTTCCTAACTCCCGGCTTCATTGTGACCATTAAGCCTTTTAGCATTTCACTTGCTTCACCAGGAAAATTTATCCCAGGCTGTGGAATATGACCTTCAAATTCTTTCATGCATACACTAGCAAAGGATTCATTCAGCCTCTTGGCAATATGAACCTCATTTGTCATTAACATCTCACTCTTGTCCTTCAGTAGTTCACCTGACTCCTTTTCTACCTTCCAGCTGGTATTGTAATTGTAACATTTTAATCCATTTATTATTTTAGTCTTCATCATTGTAAGCACTAAGAACCCTAGTTTCTTTTCTCAGTCTTCTTTTTTTTCTTCAGCCTTCTCTCAAAGGAATGTTTTTCTTCAACATTTTGAGAGTACCTATTTTCTTCCACTGCTTTTCTCATACCTAATAAAAAGCCTTATTTATGCAATGTGTTTGCTCCATATGGCATTAGCCTTTACTATTTCTGCCTCTTTTCTATTTCCTTTCCTTTCTTTTTCCAATTAATCCATTTGATCCAAGACCATATGGATTTTGCAACTGGACAGAATAAAGTGTCAAATGGTGTTCTGGACTCTAGTTTGTCATTTTAGTATTTCTCTTTCTGAGTTGGCTGTTATGCCAGAGGGTCATACTGCCATCGAGAGGAATCTGGTTAGACTGGAGAAATGGGCTGACCAAAATTTCATGAAAATCAACAACAAGAATTGCAAAGTTCTGAACCTGGGGAGGAAAAACCTCAGGTGCCAATATATGCTGGGGGCTACCCTGCTAGGCAGGAACTTAGCAAAAAGGGAGCTGAGAGTACTGGTGTACACCTGGGCTTCGCTAAAGTATTGCCAGCAGGTTGAAGGAGATAATCCTTCTCCTCTACTCAGCCACACCTGGACTAGTGCATCGAGTTCTGGGCCTCCCTTTGTCGGAGGTGGGCTAGCACAAGCCTACAGAGAATGGAGAAAGATGCAACAGAGCTGCAAGGAAGTCTCAGAAGAAATCCATCTGCAAGTCCTCTGACAGCTGCATAATAGGCACAGCCTTACAGACTCTGTAGAACTCCCCTTCTT